>CM026564.1:7194996-8394996 GCA_015143295.1 Tetracentron sinense | reverse complement strand
TTAGGCCTAAGGTTCACCTAGGATTAGGCCTAGGGATTGATCAGGATTTGCCTAGGGTTAGGCTTAAGGTTCATCTAGGGTTAGACCTAGGGTTCGATCAGGATTTGCCTAGGGTTTTGACTGGGATTCAGCTGGGGATAACCATGGTTAATGGTCTTAACCATAGTTAGGACAGGGTATAAAAATTGGGTGCTTACAGCTGCCTCTCTTTGTCAAAGAGTGCTAAGTTGACAATTCAACGGTAAAGACTAGAATCATCGTATTTTTATACCAAGATTAGATTTTAATGGACGATGATATGCATGCATACTGTGCACATGGTGGATGTAATGAAGTGGTTAGGGTCACTGCTGTGGGAAAGAAGAGTAGTTCAGTCTCCTTATGCTGGGGTTTAATGGATGTAGGGATGACTTGGCCCGGAGGCGCTTGCCCAAAGAGGGTGTCGTCCGGAGGTGGCAACTAGGATTAATTGAAGTGGTGTCTCGCAAAGGGGTTTGACCAAATCGATCGAAGGACACACGGGGGTGTCAAGAACACACAGGGTGTTGAAAGGGAGACATGCGAGGTGTCGAACAAAGTGTGTTATGTCGATGCTCACCTGCGATGTCAAGGACATACGGGGTGTCGAAAGGAGGACATACGAGGTGTCGATAAGATATGTTATGTCGATGCTCACCTGGGATGTCAAGGACACACGGGGTGTCGAAAGGAGGACATGCGGTGAGTGTCGGTAAGTTGACAAGTTGTATTATGTCAATGGAGACTCGATAGTGTTTGAGACACACGGGGGTGTCGAAAGGAGGACATGCGGTGAGTGTCGGCATGTTGACAAGGTGTGTTATGTCAATAGAGACTCTATAATGTCGAGGACATGCAGTGAGCGTCAGCATGTTGACAAGGTGTGTTCTGTCAATGGAGACTCGGTGATGTCGAGGACATGCGGTGAGTGTCGGCATGTTGACAAGGTGTATGAAGTGGGATCTGGATAAAAATTTATGCAGAAACTGGATCCCCTAGATCTTAACACCATAGAAAGCATCAAAATTATCTAAGAGTTTTAGTCATATCACTTCGGTGAATACTTTTCACCGGTGAAGCTTAATCCACTCGAACCATCAGAAATCTTTGTAGAGATTTCTCCAAAAAAATACTAGAAGCTCGATTCTTGTTCTTCGTTATCTCCACGAAGCTTTAGAATCACCTTTGGAATTATAGAAGCAAGAGAAAGAAGATGGATCAATGATGTAGACCTTTTATCACCAATAATAGTATAGTTCAAAACCCTAGAATTGCAAAACCCAACTAGGACCATCAATATAGCTCACGAAAATCCCTAGGGGTCTCCCCTAGGGCTCACGGTTTGAAGAGAGAGACGAGAGGAGAGAAAAAATTATGGAGAATTCTACTTAATGGTCTAGGGTGTTGGGGTATTTATAGACTAGGATCCTATCCTAATCCTACTCCAACTTGATCTTATCTAGTAGGATTTATTAATTAACAGTAACTCTTATTATTAATTAAATAACCTCCTACTTAATCTATAACTACTTTAGTTATAGTAATCCTATTAATTAAAGAGTCTCTATTATAAGAGGATTCCTTAATTAAAAGGGATAAGTCAACATCCTATACCAAAGTAGGAAACCTAGTCAAACTAGGAGTCCACAAAGGGGGGTGTGAGCTTTTATGGGGCGTGGGATTTGAGGAGTTAAAACTCCTTATTGTAATCTAATTACAATAACATCTTAATCCTAATTGCAATCCAACACTTGGATTTTAATTCCATAATAAAATGAATTATATTTCAATAATTATTCAATTAAACAAATCCTAATCTAATTAGGATTCCTCAAGTGGGTGCCCCACCCTAGGGTTTAAACCTATGGGCTTTGGCCCATATTAAAGGTCTATTTTAATGGGTTTATGGATATGGGTCAAACTCATTTCCCCTTTAATTATGTTAATCAAATAATTACTAAAATAATCCCTTAGTTTAAATTAACAATTAATTTAAACAATAGATTAACTTTTAATCTATTTAAATAAATGATTAACTTTTAATCACTTAAAATAATTGATTAACTTTTAATCAATTATTGAGCTTGTATTTCTTATGTGAGCACCTCCACAGATTGCTCTAGGACATTCTTACCCTGGCTTATCCAATGTTATCCCATTGACCCTAAACGGGAATTACATCAGAATTGCAAGTGACGTGAGATATCCATGTTGCAATTGAATCTCAGTGTATGAACATTAACCATTACGGATCCCGCCACATGAACTTTTAAATTCGATTTATCCTTCCAAATACATTATCCCGAATGGGCCTTCGAGATTGACATACTATCAAACAATTTCTCATGAAAAATATTTTGAGAAAATCATTTTATAAGTATAGTACCTTTTAATAAAAGTATATTTCAAAACTTATTTTGTTTTTAAAATCACCTGCGCAGGATTTGAACTTAATCAACTGTCTTACCCGGAACTTGGATAATCTCTCAAATTAATGAGCATGAATTTCTTGTTTGAAATTCATTATGACTCGAACAGCTTTCTGACTATCCAACTGTCACTGTATTGTATTCCCTAAGTTAGAAAATACATTGGTGGAATCAAAACAGTCAGATCACCGCTCAGTCATAGATGAACTCATCAGATCTAAGGATCACCGAAACCGTTCAATGTGAATGAGAGACCAACTATCTGATAGTATGTTTATGCAACAGGTCTCTCATTGAATGCAATCAGTCAGTGTATATTTTAGCACTCATATGCTGATGTGTAGTATCCACTACAATAGTTCGAGATAGAACTACATCTCAACTATTGAGAACATCTTAGTATTCTGGCAGCTATATAAGTGAAGTGCCCAGCTTCACCCTCAGCTGTGACTATATAAGGTATAAGTAATCGGAAAGTTATATCTACCTGTGATAATCTAATCACATAACTTTCCTACAATATATCCTATGGACCTTTATCGATATCTCATATCGTATAGATCATCTCATGATCATGGTCAATTACCTATAATGAATACATAATAGATTAAGAAGAAGCATTTATTAATCAAATTAATAAGGTTCTAACAATCTAAATGACTTTTCTGGGCATCATGTCTAACAATCTCCCACTTGCCCTAAAAGTCACTGTACCATAGATTTCAATCTCATACTGTCTAAGTGTGTTACAAATACTTGATCTGATAAAGCCTTGGTCATCGGGTCAGCAATATTAAGTTGAGACCTAATCTTTGTAACAATTATGCCGTGCTTCTCAATAATCTCGTTAATGAGAAGATACTTCCTCTATGTGAAAAGTAAGCACATAATCCCTAGTTCTTTTCAGGTACTTCATGATGTGCTTCAGTACAGTCCAATTATCTCATAGTTGGATTGCTTTGGAATCGACTAACAACTCCCACTGCATGACAGATATCCGGTCTAGTACATAACATGACATACATGAGGCTTCCAACTACCGAAGCATAAGGGCACCTCTTCATCTGCTCGATCTCATCAGCTGATGTAGGGGCCATCTTTTTAGACAAAGTGATACCATGTGTAAAAGGAATGAGTGTTGTCTTACAATCACTCATACTGTACCTAGACAATATTTTGTCTATGTAGGAAGTTTGGCTTAATCCCAACATTCGGCATTTTCTATCTCTCTGAATCTTTATTCCGAGAATATATGATGCCTCTCCCAAGTCTTTCATTGAGAAATGCTGAGAAAGTCATATCTTGACTGATCACAACATCCCTACATCATTTCCAATGAGTAAGATGTCATCTACATAAAGAATTAGGTATACTACTGCTCTCCCACTGTCCTTCTTGTATATACAAGATTCTTCTAAATTCTTTTGGAATCCAAATTCTTTGATCGAAATATCAAATCTTTGGTTCCAGCTTCTAGAAGCTTGTTTCAAACCATATATCGACTTGTTGAGCTTGCATACCATATTCTCCTGGTTAGGAGCAATGAAGCCCTCTGGTTGCTTCATATAGATGTCTTCATCTAACATTCCATTAAGGAAAGCAGTTTTGACATCCATTTACCATATCTCATAGTCATGGTGTGCAGCTATAGCTAGCAATATCCTGATGGATTTGAGCATAGCTACAGGTGAATAGGTATCCTCATAATCAACTCCTTGAATTTGAGTATAACCTTTTACAACAAGTCTAGCTTTGTAGGTCTCCACGTTACCATCGGCACCCTTCTTCCTTTTGTAAATCCATTTGCATCCAATTGGCCTTATACCATCTAGTGGATCTACTAAAGTCCAGACACTGTTGTCATACATGGAATCTATTTCAGCATTCATGGTTTTATTCCATTGAGATGCATCTACATCCAATGTAGCTTCCTGATAAGTATTAGGATCTGTATCCTCATCATCAGGGGTAACTAGATAAACTTCATTATTGTACTATTGAAGTCTATCCGGTGGTATAGAGACTCTTTTTGACCTTCTCAGTGGAATAGAATTAGGAGAAATTAAAGTGGAAGGATTAGGTTCAGGTTGGATACTGGCTGTGTCGTCTTTCATCTCATGAAATTCAACTTTCTTAAGGAGATCCATTTCTTCCTCCAAGAAAGTAGCATGAAGCCTAACAACTATTGTTTGGTCTGCCTTGGAGTAGAAATAGAAACCCTTAGTTTCTTTTGGATATCCTACAAAATTCCATTTCTCTGTCCTAGATTCCAACTTAGTGGGTTCGAGTTTGCGAACATGCGCAGGACAACCCCATACCCATAGATGTTGTAAACTAGGTTTTCTCCCAGTCCACAATTCATAGGGTGTAAATGGAATAGACTTAGATGGACCCCGGTTTAGAATATAAATGACAGTTTGTATAGCATATCCCCAAAGATATGAAGGAACATCGGCATGGCTCATCATAGAGCGAACCATATCTAATAAGGTCCGGTATCTTCTTTCAGAAACTCCATTTTGTTGAGGAGAGGTAGGACTTGTCCATTGCAAGATAATCCCATTATCCCTTAAGTAATCCATAAACTCGTTGGTGAGGTATTCACCACCTCGATATGATTGAAGTGTCTTTATGGTTTTGTCAGTTTGATTCTCAAGTTCTAATCTGAATTCTTTGAACTTTTCAAATGTGTCAGATTTGTGTTGCATCAAATAGACATATCTATATCTGGAATAGTCATCGGTAAATGTGACAAAATACTGGTATTGACCTCGTGCTACAATGTTAAATGGACCACATACATCACTGTGTATTAGTCTTAACTTTTCTTCAGCTCTTCCTACCTTTTTAGGGTAAGGCTTCTTGGTCATCTTCCCTTGGAGACAAGACTCGCATGTAGGGAGTGGTTCTACCTTGAGGAAGTCAAGGGGACCATATTTTACTAACCTCTTGATCCTATCAAGATTAATGTGACCAAGTCTCTTATGCAAAAGATAAGTAGACTCAGTGCAATGTCTCTTCATTCAAAACATTCTAGATGATGAGATATTGTCACTTTGCAGACTTTCATTATTTACCAATGGAAAAATTAAATAAAGACCATTAATGAGATTACCAGTTATCAAGACCATTCCATCTTTCTTAATTTCAACAATTGAATTAAAATTGATAGAGAATCCATAAAATAAGAGTCTAGATACTGAAATCAAATTTCGATGTGCTGAAAGCACATAAAAGCAGTCTTCTAAAATTAATGTCTTTCCATTAGGTAAATAAAGAGTAAACAAGCCGATTGACTTCACTGCAACATTTGCACCGGAGCCATCTTTAAGCTTCTGCTCCTGTTTGATCGGTTTTCTAGTTTCCTTGAACCCCTGCAAACAATTGCAATCGTGTACAATGGATCCAGAATCCATGCACCATGAGTTAGGAGGACCGTCCAGAAAGTTAGACTCAACAGTAATATGTACTTCAAAGTATCTCATACCTTGAGTACTTCCGCTATCCTTCTTAAGAGTTGCGAGGTAAGTCCTGCAATTCCTCTTCCAGTGGCTTTACTACAGTGGAAACACTTTCCATTGCCTTTGTTTTCCTTGCCAGCTTTCTCTGAAGAACCTTTGGCAACTCTTGCCTTACCCTTATTGTTTTTAAACTTTCCTTTGCCTTTATTCCCTTTTCTAAACTTTTTAGATTTCTTGGAGGTATCAGGTTTATCGACGATTTAAAGTTTCACCTTTAGTTGACTTTTTGATCAAATCTTCTGCAGCCACAAGTGAGTTCATAAGCTCACTTAGTGACATTTCACTCTTGTTCATGTTATAATTTAACACGAACGAATTGAAGGACAAAGGGAGTAACTGCAGAACAGTGTCAACTTGAGTGATAGCAACCATCTCTCCACCAAGAATTTCCAGTTCATTCAATAAGCCCATCATCTTTATGATGTGCTCCCTGATTGGAGTTCCCTCAGTCATCTTTGTGTTAACAAGGGATTTGAACTTTACTTGTCGAGCTGACCTATTTTGCTAACCAAACATCTCATGAAGGTTTTGCAAAATGTTAGAAGCCTTATCCATGTGTTCATGTTGGCTTTGCAAAATGTTAGATATCGAAGCCAGTATGTAATACTTGGTCATCTGATTGGACCTCTCTCATTGCTCTAACTCAGCCTTTTGGGCCGGTGAAGCATCTGGAGGAATTTCGGGTTTAGGTGTCTTAAGACATAGGTCAAGGTTATCCACGGCAAATACAATTCTAATCTTTCTTTTCCAGTCTACATAGTTAGTTCCAACTAACTTTTCATCACGAAGAATTTCAGTCAATGGGTGTAGGCCTGTCATGATCTAATCAAATGACAAATAAGACAGTATTAGGGATCTATTGTATTCATTAATACCAATTAGATTATGGGTCTGTTTCTAATGGTATTGCCAATTTTGGGAAGAATTAATTGGCATCGAAAACCTAGACACTGGCTTAATGTGATCTCCTGCCTTTGAGCATATCATCACATCGCCTTGAATAGGCAGATATAATCTATCTTCTCCAATTTCACAGATCTCATCTTGTGAATCCTGGAGCATTCGATCTTCTGTCTGATCTATAAAGGATGTTATACTCACACTTTGGCGTTATTGTATAATATCTCTTATTCATGTGCCCACCTACCATGAATCTAATAAACACCTAATGAAAGCTCACGCTTTGGCGTTATTGCTCCCACTATTTGCTTATTCAGTTTTCACCATGTTCACTCATAGGTGAGAGGGATTGGGCCTGGCTTTGGCCTGTCAGCTTACTCACACTCCCCACTATAGGATCACATAGTGTATGGTAGAAGATCATAATACTTAGGGACTTGTCCCCAGTCTTATATTCACATGATATATTAAGGGTAATTATTTTAACAGAATAATTAAACATATAAACAGATATCATCCCATGATAAAATAAGCAGTTATCATCTCTTGATAATATAACATTAGTATACGAGATTAATCATTATGGGTCAATAAATTAAAATGCATGGATGCAAAGGAATGTGATAAGAATAAAGGTAGCTCGCAAACTCCTTCGCGATCCCTTCCTTTATCATCTTATCAAGATCACATTGAACATCCTCCTTCGCAGCATCTCCACCAATGCATTAAAAAGAATTTAAATGGCATTAGGAAAACCAGTATTCCATTCGCCCTTTTCAGGGAAACCGAATGAATCTGCCCTTTACTGATTACCAAAACCTACTACATATTAGCCTCTAATATGAATGCATGAATGATAAACAATTTATCATAAAATAGATGCTACATGGTGATGGAGTACTTTTTCTTATTTTTAAAAGGATTCAAAATTTGATAACAATTATCAAATCACTTGATAAATATCTATATCTTATATAGATGAAACCCTGGAAAAATATAACAATTATATTTTCGATAAAACAATTTTCATAAAATTATTTTTAAAATATAAGATAGAATTTTCTTAAAATCTCTAAAAAAATTTATTCATTTCCCGAATGCAAGATCCTTTCTCGAATGCAAGATCCTTTCACATAGATTGGTTCTACTATTATTCGAGATTGGTTCTACTATTATCCAGGATTAAAATAAAAAATAAGAGAATCGAAAATCCTAAATATGATCATATCATAAATTAGGGTTTTATAATTTTTCGAATAAAAACTATTTATGAGAAAAATCATTTATTAATTATTTTAAACAATTAATAAGTATATATTAAATGATCAAATCAGTTAAAAGGAATTTCAAAATAAACTCTTTATTTCGAATTTAATTATATCACATATAATATCAGTTTTTAAATTTTATTTAATTATCAAATCTTACTCAATAATATAATAAATATTTATTTATTCATCTCATGAACAAATAAAATAATAAAAACTACGATCAATATTAAATAGATCTAATTAATTCATCTCATGAATTAAATCATCCATTTAATTACCTTATCAAAATAAACAAAAAATACTCCTAACCAAGAGCTCTGATACCACTTGAAGGGGGATCCGGATAAAAATTTATTCGGAAACTGGATCCCCTAGATCTTAACACCATAGAAAGTACCAAAATTATCTAAGAGTTTTAGTCATATCACCTTGGTAAATGTTTTTCACCGGTGAAGCTTAATCCACTCGAACCATCAGAACTCTTTGTTGAGATTTCTCCAAAAAATACTAGAAGCTCGATCCTTATTCTTCGCTATCTCCATGAAGCTTTAGAATCTCCTTTGAAATTATAGAAGCAAGAGGAAGAAGATGGATCAACGGTGTAGACCTTTTATCACCAATAATACTAAGGTTCAAAACCCTAGATTTGCAAAACCCAACTAGGACCACCAATATAGCTCACGAAAATCCCTAGGGGTCTCCCCTAGGGCTCACGGTTTGAAGAGAGAGAGGAGAGGAGAGAAAAAATTCTAGAGAATTCTACTTAATGGTCTACGGTGTTGGGATATTTATAGATTAGGATCCTATCCTAATCCTACTCCAACTTGATCTTATCTAGTAGGATTTATTAAGTAACAATAACTCTTATTATTAATTAAATAAACTCCTACTTAATTTATAACTACTTTAGTTATAGTAATCCTATTGATTAAAGAGTTCCTATTATAAGAGGATTCCTTAATTAAAAGGGATAAGTCAACATCCTACACCAAAGTAGGAAACCTAGTCAAACTAGGAGTCCACAAGGGGGGCATGAGCTTTTATAGGGCGTGGGATTTGAGGAGTTAAAACTCCTTATTGTAATCTAATTACAATAACATATTAATCCTAATTGCAATCCAACACTTGGATTTTAATTCCATAACAAAAGGAATTATATTTCAATAATTATTCAATTAAACAAATCCTAATCCAATTAGGATTCCTCAAGTGGGCGCCCCACCCTAGGGTTTAAACCCATGGGCTTTGGCCCATATTAAAGGTCCATTTTAATGGGTTTATGGATATGGGTCAAACTCATTTCCCCTTTAATTATGTTAATCAAATAATTACTAAAATAATCTCTTAGTTTAAATTAACAATTAATTTAAACAATAGATTAAATTTTAATCTATTTAATTAAATAATTAACTTTTAATCACTTAAAATAATTGATTAACTTTTAATCAATTATTGAGCTTGTATTTATTATGTGAGCACCTCCACAGATTGCTCTGGGACATTCTTACCCTGGCTTATCTAATGTTATCCCATTGACCCTAAACGAAAATCACATCGGAATTACAAGTGACGTGAGATATCCACGTTGCAATTGAATCCCAGTGTATGAACATTAACCATTACGGATCCCGCCACATGAACTTTTAAATTCGATTTATCCTTCCAAATACATTATCCCTAATGGGCCTTCAAGATTGACATACTATCTAACCCATAACCCATTGTAAATCATCCGGGTTTTCAAGACTTATGATTAAGCCATGAGAAACAATTTCTTATGAAAAATATTTTGAGAAAATCCTTTTATAAGTATAATACCTTTTAATAAAAGTATATTTCAAAACTTATTTTGTTTTCAAAATCACCTGCGCAGGATTTGAACTTAATCAACTGTCTTACTCGGAACTTGGATAATCTCTCAAATTAATGAGCATGGATTTCTTGTTTGAAATTCATCATGACTCGAACAGCTTTTTGACTATCCAACTGTCACTGTATTGTATTCCCTAAGTTAGAAAATACGTTGATGGAATCAAAATAGTCAGATCACCGCTCAGTCATAGATGAACTCATCAGATCTAAGGATCATCGAAATCGTTCAATGTGAATGAGAGACCAACTATCTGATAGTATGTTTATGCCAGAGGTCTCTCATTGAATGCAATCAGTTAGTGTATATTTAAGCACCCATATGCTGATGTGTAGTATCCACTACAATAGTTCGAGATAGAACTACATCTCAACTATTGAGAACATCTTAGCATTCTGGCAGCCATATAAGTGAAGTGCCCAGCTTCACCCTCAGCTGTGACTATATAAGGTATAAGGAACTGGAAAGTTATATCTACCTGTGATAATCTAATCACATAACTTTTCTACAATATATTCTATGGACCTTTATCGATATCTCATATTGTATAGATTATCTCATGATCATGGTCAATTACCCATAATGAATACATAATAGATTAAGAAGAAACATTTATTAATTAAATGAATAAGGTTCTAACAATCTAAATGACTTTACTGGGCATAATGTCTAACAGTGTATTATGTCAATAAAGACTCTATGATGTCGGAGACACACGGGGGTGTCGAAAGGGGACTTGCGATGAGTGTCGGTATGTTAACAAGATGTATTATGTTAATGGAGACTCAATGATATCGAAGACACACAGGGGTGTCTAAAAGGGATATGCGGTGAGTGTCGGCATGTTAACAAGGTGTCACTACATGAAACGTTGCTAAAAACGATTGTCCAAAACTGTCATTTTTGATCAAATACGACTGCTTCTGGCTGTCGAGAAAGTTGGTGTCATTTATCAAAAACGACAGTCCGTGAGCATCGATTATATATCGGGATATACGACAATCATGGACAGTTGTTATTTCTTTCCCATCAAGGACAATATATAGCAATCGTTCTTTCCGTCGTTTAATTTTTTTTTAGTACTTATATACATATCTAAATGACAGTCGTATGACCATCGTTTTTCAAGAAAATTGGGAAAATAATAATGTCTTATTTGCTCAAATGTACCTGTCATTACCTTTAACCTGTAAATTCACTTCTAAAATATTTAATCAAAGTCATCACATCCCAACTTTCTTCAATACACAATAGAATACATTTGAAACTAACTTCTTCTCTAATCAATCAAAATACTAAGTCACATATAAGTTAACCACAAAATCATAAGTACTTAGTCAATTAACATGTCAATACATTGTGCATTTCAACAAAAGTCAAATGAAATTTTGCATCTCGACAAAAGTCAATTAATGAAATTTACAAAATATTTAGGCCAAGTAATAATATCTCCAAGTGTAAGATCTCTAAGTGTTCCCTCTTTTTAAGACAAATCTGTATTTGGCTCATAAATTTCATCTGCTATGATGCTATATAGTCTAGGATGTGGTGCTGCATCTCTATTAATCGGTCCAAGTGCAACAATATTTCCCCTAAAATTCTTTAATAAACAATGTGTAGATGTTGAGAGTGACTCGGAGAGAGCTGGAAAATGTCGCCTTACCTACAAACATTAAGAATAGTTCATTTAACAATAAAATAGAATGAAACCAATCTAAGAGTAGTCAATATAATCAATTACATGCTATGCTTACAAAGTAGCAATTAAACAAATATGATCCATTGATCTTATGCATCTGCTTAGCTTTTGACTAGAAGAAATGCAATGGCACATCTAGTTCATACTGTCGCGTCCCAAAATACCCCCTAAGAGTTAAGGGATACTTTAGGTGTGACTATACATACCTGCAAAACCATTCTGTAATGAACAAGGTAAATAAAATACTGAAACAATGATAATCAGAGCGCGGAAGCTAAACATAGATTGCGGAAGCGTAAAGTAATTTTTTTTCTTTTCTTGTAAAGTTCTCAAATAGTATTCCAAGTGAACATATGCATATACAAACATGTCTAAGTCTAAGGTGGATAGGCCCACCTATCAAAATGTCAAATACACAAAAAGATCCCTTCATACTCTCCCCTCAACACTAGTCGAGGTACGGCCACACGTCGAGGTCTCGGTCCACCTGAGACTATAGTGGGATAGATGGCTCTCTCTCCTCTATGTACTCTTCCTCGACCCAAGGCTCCGGGTCGAGGGCTCCCTCGGTACCTGCCGACATGTAAGTACGACTGAGCATGGAATACTCAGCGAGTACAAGCTACTAGCTAACCATAACAATAATAAACACAACAACAGTAATACGATACAGAGCATAAATAGGAGCATCACAAAAGAAACAGTATTAGATATGGTACAATACAATCATCTAAATGTGCGTGCATGAATGCGAAAACTCCGATAAAAACTCATGCTTGGAAATCCATGTCATGTCTTGGTATGCCTTGTGGAAATCATGTATGCGTGCATGCATGAATGCCTTGTCATCATCTTGTAAACTTGTATCTTGTAACTTGTGAGCCAAAGGTTAGCACCCGAATCTCCCTGGGTTGCCAACCTCCTTGATATATGGTTTTCTTGTGAGCCAGAGGCTAGTATCCGAATGTCCCTGAGCTACCAACCTCCTTGATATATGGTTTTCTTGTGAGCTAGAGGCTAGTACCCGAATGTCTCTGGGCTACCAACCTCCTTGACAATACGTGAATTTTAATTACTTGCTTAGTTTTCTTGTGAGCCAGAGGCTAGTACCCGAATGTCCCTGGGCTACCAACCTCCTTGACAATACGTGTTTTGGGTTTTCTTGTGAGCTAGAGGCTCGTACCCGAATGTCCCTGGGCTACCAACCTCTTTGGCATGCAATATTTTCTTGTTAGTTATTATAATTCATATGCTCTTGAAATCTCGGTTCATGCTAACATGCGTGCTCGTGTACGTGCCAATAGTGACAATCATGGAATGAGGATAACAAGAGAGATATGTTTCACAATTCAATTCATAGTATAAGCGTATGACAATTTGAGTAATTAACATGGCATTTAAATCACTTCATCATTCATAAGAATACATATATAAGACCTACTTCCATTTCTTTATTTAAGTCATTTATTCACAGTTTAGGCATTTTGTCAAACACGTAACATGCAATGTTCCTTAATAATTCATCTTATTCTTTTTAGTGCATGTATTCCATCCAATCACATAAGGGTAAGTTTATTATTTGTAAAATGCTCATCCTCCATTTTCCATTTCACACCCCACACATATCACGCATCATACATTCAGCATCTCATCGCCTCAATCAACATCCCATCCACGCATCCATACTATTTTTCTTATCTTGTTTATATTTGGAGAGTATGATACATATCATAAAGAAGAAAACCTAATAGCAAGAATAGCAAGGATCACATTACACAAAGAAAACCTAGATTATTGCTAGGGGAAGTTAGTAGGGTGTACTAACCTTGAATCAATGCTTGATCTTGGTAGAAACCTTGATTGAAGCTCCAACTTGAAAGAAGGAAACCTTTGCTTGAAGGAGGCTTGGTGTGGGGAAGAACCTTGCAAAAGTGTCATAGGATCGCTGCCCTAGCGTGGAGAACGTGCTCCTCACGAGTTGAACCTTGGATTTGAGGAATCCAAGCCTTTTTGGGATGATCTTGGGTGTTTGACCCTTGATTCTCTTCACCAAGGACGCCCTAGGAGAAAACCCTCTTCTTCTCTTCCTCTTTCTCTCAAAATACTTTAAGTAAGGTGAATGAAGCTCTAAGGCTCGGGCAAAGCCTTATAGGAAAGGTTTTAAACCTCAAAAGATGAAATAGCCCTTACTGAAATTTCTGCAAAAACGCGAAGACCGAGCGATCGGTGGTTATAACCGATCGATCAGTTGCCTACCGAGCGATCGGTGTTCTTGGCCGAGCAACTGGTCAAAAAAAAGCTCTCTGAAAAATTTTCCCATACAAAAAAGTTAACCAATCGATAGCTACCGATCGATCAGTTTTGGACCGATCGATCGCTACAAATGACCGAGCGATCGGTTGCTCTGCAAATTTCCTACTAAGTCCCTTTTTTCACCCACTTCACTACTTGAACATTTTCCTCTTCCATTCTAACATCTCCTAAACTTGACTAGGACACTTTCGAGGCTTATAGACCTTTTAAAATAATTTATTTAATTAATTATAGTATTCTTGCAAATATTCTCAAAGACTTCAAATTCTCATTTTCATTAGTTTTGAGATTACAAATGTATCATGCCTTAACACACATCCCAAAGCATATACAAAAAGGTCCAGGGTTCTACATCCTCCCCCCCTTATAAGAAATTTCATCCTCGAAATTTGGACGGTGCGTGCATTACGATTCAAAACAAAATTACAAGTCATATACAAAAAATTCATCCAAACAACTCGATGTACTTCACTTTGACTTCGGCCTCACGTTTCCATGTAGCCTCTTCTCGAGCGTGTTGTTGCTATTGCACGAGAACTAGTGAAATAGTCTTATTGTGAAACACTTGATCTCTTCGATCCAATATATGAATCGGCTTCTCAACCAAAGTGAGATCCTCTCGAATTTCTACCGGATCAAGTTCGATGACATGAGAAGGGTCCGGAATGTACTTCCGCAGCATGGAGATGTGAAACATGTTGTGGACCGCCGCCATATGAGCGGGTAAAGTAACATGGTAAGCTACCTCACCGACTCTAATAATGATCTCGAATGGACCCACGTATCTCGGGCTAAGCTTGCCTCTCTTCCCAAATCTCATAACACTCTTGGTCGGTAAAATTCTCACAAACACAAAGTCCCCAACTCGAAACTCAAGGTCCCGCCTATAGGTGTCGGCATAGCTCTTCTATCTATCCTGTGCCGTCTGCAACCTCTCCCGGATGAGCTTGACTCTATCCACAATTTGTACAATCAATTCAGGGCCCAAAATTTTTCTTTCTCCAACTTCATCCCAATACAAAGGGGATCTACAACTCCTTCCATACAAAGCCTCAGAAGGCGCCATTTGTATGCTTGCCTGATAACTGTTATTGTAGGCGAATTCCACCAAAGGTAGGTGATCTTCCCAGCTTCCTTTAAAATCTAGCATACAAGCTCGGAGCATGTCTTCTATCACCTGATTCACCCTCTCGGTTTGCCCATCGGTCTGTGGGTGGAAAGCTATGCTAAAGTCCAGTCGTGAACCCATGGCATCCTGAAAGCTCTTCCAAAACCTGGAAGTAAATCTATGGTCTCTATCCAACACAATGCTCACTGGTACCCCATGCAATCGAACTATTTCTTTGATATACAAGGCAGCCAACTAATTTGAGTTGAAAGTAGTCTGATAGGGCAAGAAATGGACAGACTTCGTGAGTCTGTCAACTACAACCCATATAGCAACGGTGTTTCTAACCGTCTTCGGCAACCCCACAATGAATTCCATAGAAATATGTTCCCATTTCCACTCGGGAATAGGGAGAGATTGTAAAAGTCCAGCCGGTCTCAAGTGCTCTTCTTTCACCTATTGGCACACCAAACACCGTGCCACATACTCCGTAACCCCCCTCTTCATGTTTTGCCACCAAAAGTGACTCTTGAGGTTCCGGTACTTCTTTTTACCCCCGGGATACACTGTATACTTTGACCGGTGAGCTTCATCCATAATCTCTCTCCAAAGATCTGCATTGGCTGGGACACAAAGTCTGCCCTTAAACATAATAGCACATCGGCTAGTGAGAGAGAAGTCCGTACTACCCTTGGCCACTTCCTTGTCCCGGAAAGCCAATAAGTCAGCATTTGTGGCTTGATACTCCTGGATCAAGTCTATAATGTACGGTCGAACCGTAACATTGGCCAAGACAGGACTGCGGACAGAGTCATTCACACTGATGTCCAGATTTGCCAAATCTTCCAACAATCTCCATTCTCGCACTACCATGTGAGCCAACAACCCCGATGGTTTCCTACTCAAAGCGTCGGCCACTACGTTCACCTTTCCCGGGTGATATTGGATGGTGCACTCATAGTCCTTTAAAAATTTCATCCAACGCCGTTGTCGTAAGCTTAGCTCCTTTTGGGAAAATAGGTACTTGAGACTCTTGTGATCCGTGAACACATAGAACTCTACCCCATAAAGGTAATGGCGCCAAATCTTGAGTGCAAACATGACCGCAGCAAGCTCCAAGTTGTGAGTGGGTAGTTTTTTTCATGCTTCTTCAATTGCCTTGACGCATAGGCAATGACTTTCTTATGCTGCATTAGGACACACCCAAGTCCAACGTGCGAAGCGTCACTATAAACCTTATAACCAACATGCCCAGATGGTACAGTAAGGACAGGGGCTGTGGTGAGGCGTTTCTTAAACTCCGTGAAACTGATCTCGCATTTATCGCTCCATACAAACTTGGCATTTTTCCTCGTCAAGTAAGTGAGAGGTGTAGGCAAACTGGAGAATCCCTCCACAAATCTCCGATAATAGCCTGCCAACCCGAGGAAACTATGTATCTCTGTGACACTCTTGGGTCTCTCCCATCTCAAAACTGCCTCTATCTTTGCTGGGTCAACAGAAATGCCATCGGCCGACACCACGTGGCCTAGAAACGCCACCTTCTCCAACCAAAACTTACACTTGCTCAATTTGACATATAGCCTATATTCTCTCAACATCTCCAAAGCAAGGCATAGGTCTTGTGCGTGATCTTCCCGTGTCTGAGAATACACCAAAATGTCGTCGATGAACACAATCACGCATCAATCCAAGTATGATCGGAACACCCGGTTCATCAAATCCATGAATGCCGCCGGTGCATTCGTCAGCCCAAAAGGCATGACAAGGAACTCGTAATGCCCATACCGAATCCTGAAAGCCGTCTTCAGAACATCTTCCGCCTTGATCTTTAACTGATGATACCTCGATCTAAGATCAATTTTGGAGAAAAATCTCGCTCCTTTCAGTTGGTCAAAAAAGTCGTCTATTCGTGGCAAAGGATATCAATTCTTGATAGTGACCTTGTTCAACTGAAGGTAGTCTATACACATTCTCATTGACCCGTCTTTCTTCTTCACAAAGAGGACCAGAACTCCCCACGGTGACACACTTGGTTGGATGAAACCAAATTGTTGTAACTCCTTAATCTACTTCTTCAATTCTTCGAGCTCTATTGGGGCCATTCTATATGGTGCCCTTGAAATCAGAGCGGTGCCCGGAGTAAGTTCTATAGCAAACTCAATCTCCCGATTCAGAAGCAATCCGGGAAGTTCCTCCGGAAACACGTCTAAGAACTCACGCACGACCGGAATGGTTAAGGAGTTTTGTGCTTCTGGGTTTGCTAAGCTTAAAGCTGCAAGGCGAGCAATATCCCTCTTTCTCAATCCTCGGAAGTGGAAAGGCTTAACTCCTTCCGGCTTAAAGTTCACCATCTTTTCAAAACATGCAACATGCCTGTGGTGATTTGACAACCAATCCATCCCTAAGATGACATCAAAATTCAAGTCTTGGAAGTCTAGGCTGATGAGATCGGCTAACAGTTCATTCTCCCCCACTTGAACCACACAATCTCTAAATATCTTGTCCGTATCCACTGACTTTTCAAGTGGAGTGGCAATGGTCAACTCCCGTTCTAACGGAGTAGCCTCAGTCAAAAAGCCCTTAGCAAGACTGGGTGAGACAAAGGAGTGAGTGGATCCTGTGTCGATCAACACTCGGGCGAGACACTCGTTCACTAATAACGCGCCTGTGCGATTAAATAAGTTATATCAATAGATTTCAATAATAACAAACATCATACATAGGTAACCCCTAGTATAAATAATCACAGAACAAACCATAGAAATTTTACACAACTTAAACTCTAGGATTCTTGAGTACCTTGCACGACATCGTCGGATGCATGTGCATCTCTCTCTAATAGGAAGAAAACTCGGCCCTGGGTGGCTGGGTGAGGAGGCCGTGTAGACTGTGAGGCCCTCGAAGCCTAAGAAGAGCTAGGCTGAGAAGTCTGCCTAATCGGGGGTCTGCTCCCAGAAGACTGAGCTGGCAAATGATGTCGGGGACAGTCTCTAACCATGTGGCCATGGTCACCACAATGAAAGCAACTACCTATAACCCTCCGTCATTCTCCTGTTGGATGCCTCCGTCCATAAAGAGTGTAGACATTATGTGAATATGTGGAAGGAGCATAACCCGTAGCCTGAGGTAATGCAGGGCAAGGAGCATATGAGGTAGCCGGACGAAAAACCGGTGGAGCAAAAGGGCGGGCAGCCTATGGTGCTGAATACATCCTCTGTGACTGAGCCGACCCTACAGACTGATACAAGCTAGTCCTTGCTCTTTTCTCCCCTGAACTACTCGACTCGGCCAAAAGTGCCTTGTCCACCACTTCGGAATATGTCTCACGTCTGAACATTGAGACCCGATCTTTGAGGTAGGCCTTCAAACCCCTCTCAAATTTTTGGGCTTTCATAGCCTCGGTCACTATCATATGTGGAGCAAACCGAGATAGCTCTGAAAATTTGGCTTATAAGCCGCTACCAACATATTACCTTACTCCAAGGTAATGAACTCCACCTCCATCTTCTCTTTCATCCCGACCGGGAAGTACTTCTTGTTGAAAACTTCCAAGAATTTTTCCTAAGTCCAGTCTTGACTTTGTCGGGTCAACTCTCGGGTCCGAAGTGCGGACTTCCACCAATGGTCGGCCTCGCCTTCAAGCATAAAGGCAGCCCAAGTGACCCTTTCCGCCTCAATAGGTGTCAACACCGAGAATATCTTCTCAAGTTGCCTAATCCAAACTTCGGCAACAAGTGGATCAATGCTTCCACAAAAAGTTGGAGGCCTCATCCTCCGGAAAGCCTCAATTCTGGCTTATGCTCTATTAGGAGGAGCAGGTATAAGAGCGGCATTAGGCGGAGTGGCCGGTTGCCTTGCCGCTAGCATTGCCAAAGTCTCGGCTATTGAAGCAAAAGCTTGGGCAAAGTCGGGTTGATCATCACCCGATGGAGCATCACCTCCATTGCCCCTTGTGTTGTACCTGCGACCCCGGGTATTGCATCTCATGATTTCTCCTGAGAATGACAACACAATATGAGTCTAACTTGGATATGCCTTTAGTAAAAATTTCACAATTCACTCAATACATATTCATCAAGCATATTTAATAAGCACAACATAATTAATGCACACATGGTATGCAACACAATATAATAACATAACATACAATCCGTGTTCCTAGCATAGGGCTCTAAGTTTTGGTTGAAGTTCAACCTATTTGACTAAGACTAACTTTTAAGTCTATACTTGGAATACAAATCTTTCCTAACACCTAATGCCTTGTTCAATTATGGTATCGAGTACTAAGTGACCCTAGCGACTCTCATGCCTAGAGCTCTGATACCACCTATATCGCGCCCCAAAATACCACCTAGGAGTTAAGGGATACATTAGGTGTGACTATACGTACCTGCCAAACCATCCTGTAATGAACAAGGTAAATAAAATACTGAAACAATGATAATCAGAGCGCGGAAGCTAAACATAGATTGCAGAAGCGTAAACTAATTTTTTTTCTTTTCTTGTAAAGTTCTCAAATAGTATTCCAAGTGAACATATGCATATACAAACATGTCTAAGTCTAAGGTGGACAAGCCCACCTATCAAAATGTCAAATACACAAAAAGATCCCCTCACATTCTCCCCTCAACAGTAGTCGAGGTACGGCCACACGTCGAGGTCTTGGTCCGCCTGAGACTATAGTGGGATAGACGGCTCTCTCTCCTCTATATACTCTTCCTCGACCCAAGGCTCCGGGTCGAGGGCTCCCTCGGTACCTACCGATATGAAAGTACGCCTGAGCATGGAATACTCAGTGAGTACAAGCTACTAGCTAACCATAACAATAATAAACACAACAATAGAAATACGATACAGAGCAGAAATAGGAGCATCACAAAAGAAACAGTATTAAACATGGTACAATACAATCATCTAGATGTGCGTGCATGAATGTGAAAACTCTGATAAAAACTAATGCTTGGAAATCCATGTCATGTCTCGGTATGCCTTGTGGAAATCATGTATGCGTGCGTGCATGAATGCCTTGTCATCATCTTGTAAACTTGCATCTTGTAACTTGTGAGCCAGAGGCTAGCACCCGAATCTCCCTGGGCTGCCAACCTCCTTAATATATGGTTTTCTTGTGAGCCAGAGGCTAGTACCCGAATGTCCTTGGGCTACCAACCTCTTTGATATATGGTTTTCTTGGGAGCCAGAGGCTAGTACCCGAATGTCTCTAGGCTACCAACCTCCTTGATAATACATGAATTTTAATTACTTGTTTAGTTTTCTTGTGAGCCAGAGGCTAGTACCCGAATGTCCCTGGGCTACCAACCTCCTTAACAATACGTGTTTTGGGTTTTCTTGTGAGCCAGAGGCTAGTACCCGAATGTCCCTGGGCTACCAACCTCCTTGACATGCGATATTTTCTTGTTGGTTATTATATGCATATGCTCTTGAAATCTCGGTTCCTGCTAACATGCGTGCTCGTGTACGTGCCAATAGTGACAATCATGAAATGAGGATAACAAGAGAGATATGCTTCACAATTCAATTCATAGTATAAGTGTACGACAATTTGAGTAATTAACATGGCATTTAAATCACTTCATCATTCATAAGAATACAAACATAAGACCTACTTCCATTTCTTTATTTAAGTCGTTTATTCATAGTTTAGGCATTTTGTCAAACACATAACATGCAATGTTCCTTAATAATTCATCTTATTCTTTTTAGTGCATGTATTCCATCCAATCACATAAGGGTAAGTTTATTATTTGTAAAATGCCCATCCTCCATCCTCCATTTTCCATTTCACACCCCACACATATCACGCATCATACATTCGGCATCCCATCGCCTCAATCAACATCCCATCCACGCATCCATACTATTTTTCTTATCTTGTTTATATTTGGAGAGTATGATACATTTCGTAAAGAAGAAAACCTAATAGCAAGAATAACAAGGATCACATTACACAAAGAAAACCTAGATTATTGCTAGGGGAAGTTAGCAGGGTATACTAACCTTGAATCAAGGCTTGATCTTGGTAGAAACCTTGATTGAAGCTCCAACTTGAAAGAAGGAAACCTTTGCTTGAAGGAGGCTTGGTGTGGGGAAGAAAAACCCTTGCAAAAGTGTCATAGGATCGCTGCCCTAACGTGGAGAACGTGCTCCTCACGAGTTGAACCTTGGATTTGAAGAATCCAAGCCTTTTTGGGATGATCTTGGGTGTTTGATCCTTGATTCTCTTCACCAAGGATGCCCTAGGAGAAAACTCTCTTCTTCTTTTCCTCTTTCTCTCAAAATACTTTAAGTAAGGTGAATTAAACCCCAAAAGATGTAATAGCCCTTACTGAAATTTCTGGAAAAATGCGAAGACCGAGCGATCGGTTGCCTACCGAGCGATCGGTGTTCTTGGCCCAGCGACCGGTCAAAAACAAGCTGTCTGGAAAATTTCCCCATACAAAAAAGCTAGCCAGTCAATAGCTACCGATCGATCGGTTTCGGACCGATCGATCGCTACAAATGACCGAGCGATCGGTTGCTCTGCAAATTTCCTACTAAGTCCCTTTGTTCACCCATTTCACTACTTGAACCTTTTCCTCTTCCATTCTAACATCTCCTGAACTTGACTAGGACACTTTCGAGGCTTATAGACCTTTTAAAATAATTTATTTAATTAATTATAGTATTCTTGCAAAGATTCTCAAAGACTTCAAATTCTCATTTTCATAAGTTTTGAGATTACAAATGTATCATGCCTTGACACACATCCCAAGGCATATACAAAAAGGTCCGGGGTTCTACACATACATGGTAGAACCACACATCATTTCCATTCATAAATTGGATACATCCACAATGAAGAAGAGAAAGCCTTCTAATAATTGGCAATATAATACTGATTGATACCTCAGGTTTCTTCCTTACCAACTAACCATTAATGGAAACAAGAGTGCTTTACTGGAAACAAAGAGTGCCCACCAAAGCTTCAGTAACCAATTCCATAAATCTATTGAGTTTTCAAAGTAATTGATTTATCTATTTTTTTTAAGGTAAGTAATCTCCCAAAACATTACAAAAATTATTCATGACGCAAAATTGTATTTGGGAAACACTGATAAAAAAAAATGAAAATGTGGTAAATTCAATTCAGAATACAATCTAGATTAAACAACCAACCCACATCACAAAAAATCATTACTGCTTGGAATAAATTAAAGCAATTTCCAGCATTCGACAAATCTTTATAACTTATATCAAACCCACATCATGGTAACATGAAACAATTTGGGAATTACTACAGTGAAAAGAACTGAATCACTGAAAAAATAATAAGAAAAAATTTGAGGAACTTACATGGGCATATATTTCATTTCAAGCATTTCAAACCTAAGAGGAAAAATTCCATGATACAAATTCCATGGATCAAGACCTTGGTCCGGTGTACGTGTTCCCAACATCTAGCCTTGACGTTCACAAAATCGCATGGGAAGGGAGTGTCAGTTAATCCTCCTCAATATGTACATTTGCCACCCTTCCATTCTAACACTTCAAATACTGGTCCTAACTCCTAACCATCTCACATCTATTGATTGTCAATTACCAAAAAGTAAAAGAATAAAAAAATATGGCCACAAAAATAAACACCAAGGAAAAAATCTCTTGAGTTAAGGGACTTTTATATTGTGGAATCATCTGGGGAGTTACTGGTAGTTTCACGAGTTTTGACAAAATCAGAGCCTATTGAATTTAATAGAGCTATTTATTATCAAACAATAGGATTCCGAGTTTTCAATGTGGATCTAGTGAAAAGGAAATGGGCGGAAGTGAAGAATTTAGGCAAAAGGGCCCTGTTATTGGGCGATAGTTCTTCCATGTCTATTGTGGTGTCTGACTACCTTAGATGCCAACAAATTGCATCTACTTTACAGATAATTCATATCGTTATTACAGCTATTATAGTGATGGAGGAGGAAAGGATATGGACATCTTTAACTTGGAGGATAAAAGTATCAAGCCCCACTGCAGGATTGACCAGAGCTGTCTTTATAAACGGGCACCGCCTATGTGGGTTGTTCTGAGTTTGTGATTGGCAAGTTTCGAGCATTCTCCTTTTGTTAATATTATTATTTTGATTAAACTAATTATGTTTCTCATTAATGTGAATTTGTTATTTGGTTTCATGTTTAAACTAAAGCTGAATATTCCCATTAAATTAACAGTGTGTTTATGTTATTTGGTTTCATGTTTAAAGTTGAATTTATTTAATGTTAATTGAATGTTAAATTTCCTTTTATTTTTGTCGATATATACTATAAAACCAAGCTAGCCTCTTTTAAATTCTGGAAAAAGAAAGATTCTGTATAGTTTAAGGTTTGATTTGTGAGACCTAAATTTTTTATATCCAAACCCCTGGGAAGGTTGATTCATTAAGTATAATAAAATTCCCAATTTCATTTCATTCCTTCAATAGCATACGCATATAAGACTACATGTCTTAGTCTTCTTAAAAACATACATCAATACCCACTATTTCATTTCAATCATGCTAATAGTATATACATACAAAGTCAAAGCCTAGCTTTCTACAAATTTGCATCCAAAATCATGGTTTATTAATACTAAGCATGAATGAATCATAACAAGGTAGTTAGTAGCTTGTTCTACCTTTCCTAGATCAATCACTTGATCTAATTCGCTTAAGAATGCACCGAGGAAGACACCTTAACAGAGAAATGATCTTCTCTTTTGGTTTACAACTCAAGCCAACACCCAAGCTAAGAACAATCCAAGAAGAACCAACCTTCTCTTCTTCTCCCTCTTTCAAAACCCCTTTCAAACTCTCTCCAGGGTTCTTGTAACCCTTATGCACGAAATTTGGGCTTATATAAGGGTTTGGGGGTTGCCAAAACCCCAAACCACCCTTAAAATATCTCTAGGAGTCGGCCAGAGCACAAATGCATAGGTGACCGGTCGACCAGTCACAAATCCGATCGACCGGATTGGTCCTCCTTTCTCCCGTTTTTCCGGCATTAGTATTTCGGCTATAACTTTTGACTCGCTTATTGGATTTTGACGATTCAACTTGCATTGGATTCTTCTTTCAAAGGGGAATAACTTTCATGTTTTGAACAACTCCAAATTTTGAGTTTTGCATAGTCTAAATGGGCCCACAAATGGACTGGTCCAAAATGACTGCTGAATTGACAGCAAACTACTTTTCAGAAACCTTACATTTAACCTAATTTATGCTCAAAATATGATAAAATGCAAAGAATCACTCAATTCCAATAAGTGACGACAAAACTAGAGCTCCCACAAGCTGAGGGAATGTAAAGACATCCCTCATTCTCGACACTTAGAGTATATCATACTCTTGTTTCTTCATCCCAAACACCCCACAACAACACTTAAACTATTCTTATCATACCTCATAAACCAAGTTACATAATTGACCTTCGGCCTTTGCCCATGGCACTATTCACAACATTGTGAAATGGGTTCCCGGGGTTCTACATTCATACGTAAGGTATTTTATACCCTAGATACTTGAGTATTATTATACTCTTGTTTCAAGACTCAACATATATATATAAGACCTTCACTTCACTTTTCCCAATATGAGGAACACATGAGGCCTTAGGCCTTTACACGCACTGTACACTACCACTATTCACTACACTATTCATATGAATAGTGCCCTCAAATTCCGGAGTTCTACATATTCAAATAATTATTAGAGGGACCATACTAATCCAAGACATTTTCAAATCTGAGGAATTTTACATGACTTGTATAGGACCTCTATTTCTAAACCCTGTATCCAACTACTGAAGATTGATAGTAAGTAAAGTGGGATTTTCTTGACAATATTGGAATTCAGGTATGCTATATATCTTTTTTTTTTGGTTCGAGATATACGTTTAGGCCGCAACGCCGGGTTAGGTGTTAGTATCTGTTCGGTTAGTGGGCGGGTGGAGAGTATAAACGACTCCCACCCTTGCGGGAATTGAACCTCGGACCTCCCCCCTAAAGCAGGGGATACACTACCATTGGGACAAAGCTCTAGCATGTAGGTATGCTATATGTCAGTGATGGATGGTGAATACATGTCAGGATCAATTATTTGATATTTCCCACCTAGAATTTCCTTGGTCAAAATTCAAAAATAAACTTGAATGGATGATTGTAGGCATTCGATCTCTAGATTGATTTTTCCAAGAAAATTGTTCTTGATCTGAGCCATGTTTTTTTCTGATCATTTGGAAATAATAGATCACAACAATCCCAAGCACATGATCATCTGTTTGAGAAGAGGTTTTGTCAATTGAGATGGATGGAAAAGAGGAGGTTACACTAGATTCAATCACAATCCCAAAAAGGAGGATACCCTTTTGAGTCAATCAGAATACAAATCACACAACAAAAGAATGTAAACACATTAAGTAACCTACAACATCCTCCTACTATTTTCATCAAACTGGTCATAGATCTAACAGTATAACAGAGTTGATTTATAACAAATTATGGAACATGCTGCTATATAAGGCAATGAAACAAATCAATCTAAATCCACACATACGCACACAAACATGGAGGAAGAGAGGGCGGGGGGGCAAACATGCCATATAGACTCACAAGAATGTACATTTACTATCCAAATTATATTATCTAGGAAGTAATAAATCTAATGTGCACTTAAGTTTGAAGGTATAAATATTTTCATAATTTATACCTGAGAAGTAGTACAAAACTCTGAGGAATCCGGCATATGTGCCCCATGAGTAGAAAATTAGCCTGGCGAAGCCATCATTTTTTCCTCAAAACTCCTCCGAGCCATAGACTCTTCATCGAGCTGCTTGCTAAGGGTGTCAACTTTCGACTCCAGGCTTTCATGTGCTTTCTTCTCCCATTTAGCAGTCTCTATGTAAGGAGCTGACACACGAATAGTGGTCTTTGAGACACCCCTACCCATACCTCGTACACAGCCCCTTCCATCACGACCACAAACCTGATTGAGTAACAAAAATTTACATTAAACGAGGAATTTCACTAGAAGGAACAAAATACAAGAGGGGAGGAAGACATCACATACCAATGCAACAGGGTCATTATCTAAATCTGCATGTCCTAATGATGGATCCATGTTATTAATTCTTTTGATTTCATCCTACAAAATAAATAATATTCAAATACATAATTATCAAGGAAAACTTATATTACTTAGTGACTGAAAAAGAATAATTAAATCATTTAATTCTCACTATCTTTTGGATTGAGGTAGGAAAAGGGCAAGTCCCATCCTTCTTGGTGTGGGTGGCCAAGTATACTTCTGTCCTTGTTATTGTACCACTAGAACTCCCCTTTTTATGTAAGAGAAAATAAGCAATTAAATAAGCAAACATTAACATTTCAATGAATTATAAGAAACTACTAAATTGGGATATATATTACCAACTCCTCGGCAGTCCTAGCTGCTCCTCGTCTAACAGAAGTGTACGGGCTCTTCATCTTTTTCCTGGCAGCCTTGCCCCTCTTCTGGCAAGCCTGGTCATCTACTGTTGAACATATATCAACAAAGCTCTCCCAATCTTCTCTTTTCACTTTGGGAGGCAGATTTCTTTTTCATTCTGCGTATGTCTGAAATATGTCGTAATGTAAGCGGAGTTGGCTTTTCCATCCCTTCCAGGCTATGTTGGCTTTTAACATTATTGAAGCTTTATATATTACAGGAACACCATACTCAGATTGTGATAAACATTAGAAGATAAATCAAATTTATTAGTATAAAAAAAAGGTAAATTCTAATTAAAACTATGTGCACTAACCAAGATAATGCCCCAAATAAGTTCCTTAATAGCATCTAGCACAACAAGCCAACTAGGGTATTTAGGTGGACAATGTGTCCTCGTGATCCACCCTACATACGTCGAAAATTGTACCAAACCTTCCCCAATTGGCTGCCCTTTGTTATTAAATTTTACTTTTCGACGCTCATCTAAACAAACGATATATTATTAGTTAACCATTGATAACAAGAGGAGAAACAAATTAATATAATAAACTCACCACTTGATGGGGTCCCACTCTGTCGAGACCCACTAGGCTGATGCTCACTCATAGAATCAATCTTTTATAACACAACTAATACAAAAATAGAAGATCGAACACTATGAGATTAACAAGTACTTAAATTCCATTACATAAATGATATCTGAACAAACTTCGTATGCTGGAAGCAAGAAAGTACATAAACAAACACAAAACTAAAGTTGAATAATCTCATTTCATTGATAATTTTAGTCAAAGATGTTTACATTCAAAATAAACATAGATTTTTCATCACGTCAAAGAAAAGAATGTCTCACATAATCAAATGCTAGTTTATGCTATATACATTAATTTTCATCATCTTCTACTATATCAGCAACTAATGTAGATATTAAAGCATCTGCTTCCATTCTTGATTCAAATACTAAAGGATCTTCATAAGCATCCACATCCCAATGCAATCTCTTTGGAGCATCTAAGACAACATACCAATTATCCCTAGTTTGATCCTTGCAATAAAAGACCTGAGTGGCTTGAGATGCAAGAATAAGCGGCTCATCGTCTTCAATTAAATTTTTTTGAATCTCCCCAGATTAATAAATACCAAGTTTGTTTCTGGATCAACATAACATCCATTTGATTTATCTTCTATATGCACCAAATCACAAAAGAAGACTATTTCTTTGAAGTCGTAGTAATCTAATTCAAGAATTTGTTTGACGATGCCATAATAAGTGACTTCTTCTTTCACGAGGTTCTTACCCTTGGCACTTGCCCTGAAACTAGTAACAGCCTTCATGGAGACCCCATTATTTTGTGTCGTTGTGCTCATTTCCCAATCCGCTGTGTAAAAAACATATCAATTTACCGCATATGCATTATATGACAAAGTATTAAAGTTTGGACCATCAGCAAGCCTCTTTAGGGTAGATATAGGTTATTTTTCTAGTTGTTCTCTTAACCAAGGAATATAATCCATCGCCCTTTTTGTTGGTTGATTGCCCCTTATACTTTTATCAATAGATTTGTGGGATTGAAGGTATGTTTGATACTTCCTGTGAATGCAAGTAATATATATTTAAATTAAGGACTTATTTAGATTAATAATTATAAAAATATAAAGATCATGTTTAGCTTACTTTTCCCACTCAGCATTTTCAGGAGACTATTGTATAACCCATCTACGTGCTTGTTGGTAAGGCAAATTTGGGAGACGGTAGACCTTCCCCTTTTTATTGATAGGATAAGCACATTCAACTTCATCATCCGTGAATGTCCTTCATCCTCGCTTATGACTTCCTTCTCTACCATCAGGCATGTATTCCATACAAAACCTCATTGATTCTTCCATGAGGTACTGCTCTGTAATAGAACACTCTGGATAAGTCTAATTCACTACATATTGTTTGTATGTTTTCATCATCCTGTAAATAAAAACATTAATTAAAAAAACTAATTAATTCAAAATTTTATTTACCTATCAAAAGGATACATTCATAGATATATAATAGGTCCGCAAACTTGCGCCTCCTTCGCTAGGTGCACAACAAGGTGTGTCATGGAAACAAAAAATGACAGTGGGAAATACTTTTTGAACACACATAGTGTTTCCAAATTTTGTTTTCTCATGTCCGAAAGCTCTATACGGATAATAACCTTGGAACACAGGATATTGAAAAATATTGACAATTGTCGATAACAACACGCAATGGCTTATGTTTCTTGAATGCGTGCATCAATAACACTGGTAGTAGTTGTTGCATGAGGATGTGATAATCATGATTGTTCAAACCCTTGAATTGAAAATCTTGCAAACTAACATTATGCTTCCAGTTTACACTGTATCCGATAGGAACCTTCAACTTATGCAAGGTTTTACAAATTATTTCTTTCTCCAATCGAGACAAAGAGAAAGGAGCTTTAAGATAAGACAATTTATCATTCTTTTCAATCGGCCATAGATTTCTTCTTATCTTCATAGCCTTAAGGTCCTTACGGGCTTCAATATCATCTTTCGTCTTACCCTTCGTGTCCATAATTGTTACAATTAAATTTTCTGTAATAATTTTTTCCACGTGCATCACATGAAATTATGACAAATAGGCAAATCCTGTACAGATGAACGAGATATGTTATTATCAATGCGATGTATACCACATCACATAATATTATAAAATATCTTGTAATTAATCACCTTCCAATAAGGTAAGTCAAACAGGATTGTTCTCTTTGACCATGCAGTGCTTTCCTCGTCTGTGGACCTCTTCCTCTTCTTTCCTGCTACCTTTCCAAACTTGGTCTGAATGGTTTCCATTTTGCATAATACTTCAAACTCACTCAAACGACAGAGATGCTTCCTAAGGTCTTCTTTCCCATTAAATTGTGATTTTTGACTCCTAAAATGATGACTTGAATTTGTTAGGAATCTTCTGTGGCCCATGTAAGCAAAATTTTTTTCATGTGACAGCCACACTGAGTCTATCCCTTCGCTGCAAATAGGACAACCATACTTTCCTGTAGTCCTACATCTCGAAAGATGGTCGTATGCTAGAAAATCATGTATAGCCCACAACAAAATTTCTTTCATGATAAACCAATTCTTAGTGTGGGAGTCATATGTTATGGTTCCAGTAGACCACAATTCATTCAACTCTGAGACCAATGGCTGCAAGTAGACATCAATGTCATGTCCTGGACCATTTAGGCCCGGAATCAATGGTGTTAACATGGTAAACTCTTTACACATGCATAAAGATGGAGGGAGATTGTAAGGAACAATCATAACAGGCCAACAACTATACGAATTGCTCTTGTTCCCAAAAGGATTGAAACCATCTGTCGCAAGTCCTAACCGAACATTACGTGGCTCGGCAGCAAAGTCACTCCACCTAATATTTAATGATTTCCAACATGAAGAATCCACCGGATGACGTATGTGGCTATCATTTTCAACTGAATTTGCATACCATTTCATACTCTTCGCAATCCACAGTACACTGTACATTCTTTGCAACCTCTGTGTCAATGGAAAATATCTCAACTTCTTCCACGGTAAAGGTTTAGCCCTCGGCTTCGAGTCATCCACCGGTTTCCATCTACTTTCACTACACATAAAACAACTATCCTTACTTACATGCTCTCGCTAGTATAGTATGTAATCATTACAACATGCATGGATAATTTGGTACTCCATACGCAAACAGTTGATCATCTTCTTAGCAATGTATGTGCTATCCGGCAAAGTGTTCTCATCTAGCAAAATCTTTTTTATTATTTCCAACAACTCTATGAAGCTATTATTAGACCACTGATGTCTAGCCTTCATGCTCAACAACTGAACTGTGACTGATAATTTTGTGTGCTCACCTCGACACAAGGGATATAGGGGTTGTATCGCATCCTCCATCAACTTCTTATACTGAATATCCTCCTGTGAACCACCTGAATCTTGACAGTCATCTTCATCATGAGCTTCATTCAGGCATGTATCTAGGTCATTGGGACTAACACATCCAAATGTGTTATTCAACATACCTATCATTGTTGGGTACAAATCTTCATCTTGATTTCTAGCTGAGGTACTAGGAACCTCAACATTGACATGACTTTTGGAAAATGGTTCACATGGTGGATCCATCTCGTGTACGACTCATCTATTCCATCACAAATTAAATGCTCTAAAATAACTTCTAGGGTTTTCTTCCCTTGTACATTATGACATTTAACACAAGGACAACAATGCCAATCAATACCCCTACAATTTTGTTTGGTGAATGAAAGGAATGATGCAACACCATGGAGGTATTCAACAGACATCCTGGGTGCTATCATCCATGTCTTGCTTGGGGGTGTCGAAGAAGACATCTTCTAGTTGGTTGGGAAAAAAGACATTGATATAAGAAACTTGGAATCTGATGTTCTCAATAATATGGAGATCCGACAGCTTTGTCCTAACATTTGATAACATATATCTATGAATTAGATGCACAGAATCTATTAATTAGATGCACACATTTAGGGACCCACAATTTGATAGCTTAAATCTTATAGCTCGCCTAAGTCAAATTTTAATCAAATTCCATCTCTTATGCTATCTACTCTCCACACAAACACCTACAGATAGAGAGTTAGAGAAAGAGAACCTTTAATACTCCAAACCGTAATAAATAGATCAGCATCAAAATAGAACCTATAGGACAGGATATCACCATACCCAGCCCAACCTCCAACCAAAACTAGATCTAACGCATCACTAATTCGAGATGATCCCTGCAAAAAAAATCCTAGAAAATAGATTTCAACCTCTTGAAATTATAGTCCCGCTTCACACCCCTAATACAAATGGCATATTTAGTTTACAAGCATCTTCAACAATACCACTAAACCTTTAGAGCTTTATCAAATACTATTACAGAAGGATCCAGTGGCTTCTTAAAATTCAAGCATGTGTATCAATGAACTAGTAGATCCTTTACAGGGACTGATGTCAGATGGTCAAGAAGTAGCGATGAAGAAGTTGTTATTGACTTCAAGACAATGACCGAGAGAATTCACAAATGAAGTGAAACTTTTATTGACACTTCAACACAAGAACTTGGTCAAGTTGTTGGGATGTTGTACCGAAGGACCTGAGAAGATGCTTATCTATGAACCAGTTTGTGTCTTCCAACCATTGTTAGGCATTATAGTTTTACATATTCTTTCTAAAAAAATGATGTTAATTTTTTTGGTTAGAGAGCACTTGAACTACACTACTGACTCCACTTTAATATTAATCAAAACTGCTAGATATGGACAGAAATGCACCATATTTTCAGACAATTCAACAAATAATCGTCCCAATTAATGAAAAGTCTTTGTGGAATGTGAATTTATCTTTACTTGGCTGATGGTTAAGAAAAAATCATTTAGATGTGTGAAGATTATAATGACGATCTAGAAAGGCTGAATAAGGCACCCTTAGTGTTCACACAAGTTTAGGTATTAATCCAAAATTTGGACAACATATATTTTTGTTCTAATTCTATTGCAGATGTTTTAGAACACACCATATAATTCTTGAGTAATAATGAAGAAAGATTCAAAAGTTTGTAATCAAAGTACGCTGTATACAAGTTCATTATGGTGTAACGACCCCAAAATCCTACTAAGGCTAAAATAGGACTTTGAAATCGCCACATTCACTTAACCTGCTTAAAACCATGCATACAAGGCTATTACACGAGTCTCCAAAAATGAGAGTAATAAAATTCCGATATATATATAACCCAAACCAACTAAATAACACGAGTCTATAGTCAACAAATACAACTCACTCTAAAACCAAAGAGTCTGATACACAACTATAAAAGTCTACTAAGCAACATCTACTCAAGTCTAATACAACTCTCTCAATCAAATGAAATAAAAACTAAGAGGTGTAGCCACCCAAGTCTCTGGCTCCCTCATCAGAAGGCTCACCTTCACCTCCTTCCTCTGCGTATGTTTCCTCAACCCACGGCTCCTCCGTGTACTCCTGCTCTAAACCTACCAAGACAAAGTCCGGCTGAGTACAAAGGTACTCAGTGTATATAAAATCCAACCAACAATAATAATATACCTGCACTTAGTCAGAAACATATCCAATAACATAATAACATAATCAGAGTGCGGAAGAACGTGTGCGCATATACATTATATCATCACCTTGACTCGTGTACTTGTGAGAATCTTAGACTTGGAAGACAATACACTTATGAGTTGCTTATGCTTATGAGACCACGTGCTTGTGAGATGCTTATGCTTATGCACTTATTCAGATCATACAATGATGTGACATGCCGTTCTTGGCGGATACGGACCATGCCTATGAATCAAATGTAATTGATATGCCGTTCTTGGCGGATACGGACCATGCCATGCTTATGCTTATTCACAATGTCATACGTATGCCATGCTCATGCTTGTGGTCCACATGTGTGACTTGTGAGACTCTTATCTTTGCATACACGTGCTTGTGTGCTTAAGTGTCGAAATTAATATTCGAGTTGGTAATTGCTTAGGTTCCGATCTCCCACCATGGAAACTCCACTATATGTCCCATACCAAATAGTTAGAGAATTCCCGGTCTGAGAGATTTTCCTCTAAGTTCTTACCTTCCCGACTACCAATTTCCATGCAAGTAATTAGATATACTTACCAAACAATCACATATATATCTTATCATAATCCTTAACATGATTCATAATCAATTTACCACCATTTCTAAGAGTATAATCGCATTTATCCATTCAAGCCTTTTCACAAACACCTTGAGTACACATATAATATGAATCAATTGTTTCTCTACTTTTCATGCATTCATCAAATCATAATTTCATCCATACAATCCATATATTCATCCACATCCACAAATTAATCTCATCCTCCATACTTTCTATCCACATTCAAATCCATATTTCTATTCACATTCCCATCCATAATTAGCTTATTTCATAGAAAATTAGGGAAAATGCATCAACTATCTATTTCTACAATTCTTAGCACATCAACATTCATAAAACCTTAAAATAGAGTTGATTAGGATAGTATATCGACCTTAGGAATCCTTCCCTTGGATTCAAAACGCTCCCGAGACGATTTGGAGAAGCTTCCCAAACTTTTCTTGCAATCTCCTCCTTCTCCAAGAAAACCCTCTCTCAAAACCCTAGGGTTTCTCCCCCTTTTTTCCAAATTAGGTTAGAACTAGGTGGAGTATTTTAATATTTCGAGTAGGACCCCCTATTTATAGCCTCAAGGTCTGAGAACAAAAAGACCAAAACGCCCATACTAAAATTCTGTAAAAATCACGAAAGACCGAGCGATCGGTGTTTATGACCGATCGATCGGTTCTCAACCAAGCGATCGGTGCTCTTGACCGAGCGACCGGTCAAAAACACACTCTCTGGAATTTTTCTCCATACAAAATTCTGGGTCAGTCGATAAATACCGATCGATCGGTTTTGGACCGATCGATCGCTGGTTCTGACCGAGCGATCGGTTCCTGCAGGTTTTGACTCCCTTTACTGTTTTGGCCATAACTTTTTACTCGTTCATCGAATTTTGACGATTCAACTTGCGTTGGATTCGTCTCTCGAAAATGAACATTTTTGGCATTTTAGAATTTCCAATTTCCACTTAATTTATAGACTAAAATATCTCCAAAGTTGACTGATCTGTAATTCCATTAGACAAAACTCACTATTGACTTGACTTAAACTCAAAATGAGGAAAAACACTAAACATGAACCTCGAAGAGGGTTCCAACACCTTTCTAATGGTTCAAGAATCACTCAATTCCCATGAGCGGTGCCAAAACTAGAGCTTCCTAAAGTTTAGGATGTGCTATGACATCCATCCGTTACAAGTTGATTAAGCCTAGTTTACATCACCATACTTAGATATAAATACACACACTTTAACACCTTATAAAGACTAAAATACCCTTAATGCAATGCACTAAAAACATGAAAAAGATTCGGGTCTCTACATTATATAGCCAAATCAGGACAAAATAAACATCTTGAGATTAATTTTATTTACCAGCTCAAAAACTGACCTAAATATAGATCTTGCACCTCCAGAAATCATTTCAGCAATTAAAATATAACAAAATCCATTTATTACCATGCAGACGATCATGAAGGTATCTGCAACTTTTCTTAGCCTTTAAAACCTGTTTTAATTTTAAACACAAATGCACAATTATCTCACAACAAGCATTTTTAAAGAAAAATGATACTAAAATAGCTTGAGGAATTCCCCAAGTATCGGAGAAATAATAACACTGTAGGTTTGAGCAGTGCTCTCAAGATGTTTGGACCAAAATTTGGAATGAGATTTAAAAACAAAAACTCATAGAAGCTGCTTCACAAATATAGACCTTGCACATGTATTTTTTTTAGAGATTACAAAATAACTAATATCGATAACAACAACTTAATAGGGAAAAAATGATTCTAATCTTCTTTTGCATCGAAACTTTATAGAAATTCCAAATTCATTACAAATTTTTATCCAATACCAACCACCTCAAAACAATTCCGCAATTTATACAACATTAGCATTAACGCATCCAAATTGTTTCGAAATAAAACTAACTCGGTATTTTCAATTAAAAAATTATTATTATAGGCTACTTAAAGGAAACCCACCCCCTAAAAGCTCTACAAATCGCAGTTAAACAACCCAAATTCTTAAAAAATAGATTATACAGAAATATAATAGAAAACATAAAGGCAAATACATTTTTTTCATTTTTTTTATTACAATGGTGTGTAGAGGATTACTTTCGAGGTCTGGTTTTCCGGAGGAGATGAATATGTAGTTGTTTAGTCCTTGCTTGAGGCCAGGGACCTAATCCAAGGATGCACCCGAAAGGTTAAGAGAGAAGCTGCTCCACTACTCCCTGCTAATTTCAAGTTTCAACTTTACAGATCAAGAAAGATGGAACAAAATTAAGAAATCTGTTAGGAAAATTTGCAAAGAAAAAATGATTGCTCAACAAAGATGTCCTTAATCATAAGAAACAATCAGATAGCCGAGGACTTGGTTGAAGAAAACAGTAACATTATCAAATAATCTGGAAAATTCGTAAAGAATAACGATGGATAATCTAAACAATATCAACCCACAAAAGAAGACCCAAATTAGGAAAACCCCGTCAAATCAAACCCATGTATACCACGGGTGTGATCACCGAGTGAAAGGCTTCTCCTCCATTTTTTTTTCAAGAGGATTCTAACTATAATGAGAAAACCCAAAAGATAAAACATAAACCTTACGAAAAGGATAACGAACAAAAAAAAACACACAAAATCGAACCCTAACTATGTCTCACTCATCTAATCGTTCGATTCTTGTTCAGAAAAGAGGGAAATGTTGCCCTAAAAAATCATTGAATCATAAAAAGTTAACAAAAGAACCAAAATTTCGAGCAAATCACAAAAAAAATAAACTTCAAATTCAAACTTCTCTAATCGATCAATTGATCGACCAAATGCTATTTGTGTAGAGCTACACAGCCAAATACCCTAAAATCGTTGGATTCAAATGAGGGAAGAAATTTAGAAACCTTACAGAAGAATCAAACAGAGATGTTATAGACGAAATTATAATGGATTCTCTTTCCCTCTTCTACGGTGGGATGAACATTCAGTCAACCTTACAGACGAATTAAACAGAGAAGAACATTTCGTCGACCTTATTTTGGTCTAGAAAAAACCCTCGAAATAAGGAAGGGATGAACTCCGTAGAATTGAATGAAGAGATTGGAAGTAGCAGGATAGGAACCGCCCACCTGAGATTTCAGCTGCCAGTGAGGAGAGGGGAAGATCCAGCCCTAACCCCTTTCGAAGAGGGGAAGATTTCTGTTGAGGAGAGCTGCGAGAGAGAGAGAGAGAGGAGAGATCGTGCCCTAACAATAACCCCTTGTTTTTGTAAGTCGAAAATAAAACGACTTTAATTAACAGACCTTGTTAGAGCAAACTGTTCCCCGCTGTTATGAGTTGTTCTTTTATATCACAATAGCCGTCATTTAATTAAGGACTGCCGAATACGGTCGTTCTATGCGACACCCTGTTGTCTTATTTTCACCTTTTTCACGTAGTGTGTATTATGTCACTGGAGATTCAATGATGTCGAGGACATGTGGTGAGTGTCGGCATGTTGACAAGATATATTATGTCAATAGAAACTCTATGATGTCAGGGACACATGGAGGTGTCGAAAGAGTTGTGGCATGTTCCGGATGTGCTAGCCGAATTGTTTTTGGTATGGCTGAGAGGCGTTGGATTTTGATCATGTTGAATGATGCAGAGGAGTTTGGTCATGGGGTGTGACGCTATGCAGAATTGTAAATCCATAAATAGGTGTTGGCAAATTCCGTGATCATTAGATAGGTCATGAGTGTTGTGTCTTGTTCAACTTGTCGGAAGTGTTAAAGTTTCAAGACGAATGAAGATATTGAAGAAAAAGCTTCTACTCCGGATCTAGACAGGTAATGGACTTAGAGACCCCTACCTAGGTTGGATTTGACTTAGATAATTCTAAACATACCTAGGAGGATAGTTTTAAGCCTACCAAAGAGTTTTGATCTTATTTGAATCAAACAAAAACAAAAGAAAAATGTTTAGGCTGAAATTCTGTCTCAACCGATCGCTCGGTGTTGCGACTGATCAATCGGTGGCCTACCGAGCGATCGGTGGTTATCAACTGGTCAAAAACTTTGTATGGGGTATTTTTCCAGAGAGACAATTTTTAACCGAGCTCTCGGTGAAAATAGCGATCGATCGGTTTTGGACCAAGCGATCGGTTATACTCGTAAACAGAATTGTTATTTTTCTGGACTCTTTTCTAAACCCTATATAAACAACTTTTTGGAGACCTAATTCGTATCTTTGTTTATTTTTGAGAGAGTAGAGGTCTGAGAAACCCTTCTAAGTTTTTTATTATTGTTTCTCATAGATCTTTAGTGATCCCTCCTTCTTCAATCATCCTAGAGAATGCAAGTATAGATCTATATTTTTGTTCTTGCATTGTGTGATCTCAGATCTGTATGAGATCCCTCTAGGGTTTGAAGCTTTCTAAATTGATTCACAACCCTACTCTTTGTGTGTGTGTCCGGTGTATGATCTGGAGCCTTCGTGGAAGGAGAATCGATCGTGTGTGATCGTGGTATTGAAGTAGCTTGAGAAGATTTGTTCAGTCAGGAACCGAAGCTGCTATGGCGGAGATCGAACCTGCTTGGTTCGTGGAAATCAAGAGTAAGTTTTGTACCTAGAAACGTCGAGTCCGGTTTGGGTAAGGTCTTGTCTTGTATTTGAATTCTTCTTATAGTGAAGTTTGTTGCTGGACGAGGTCCCGTGGTTTTTTACCCGTAAGGGTTTTCCACGTAAAAATCTGCTGTGTTTGATTTGTGTGGATTGTTTGTGTGAATTGTTTATTGATTTCTAATCTAATTAATTGAAAAATTAAAAATTGGTTAGAAGTTCTTAGATAGACCTATTCACCCCCCCTCTAGGTCATAGAGATCATTGATCAGGGTAATTTCAATTGGTATCAGAGCGGGTTCACCTTTAAGACTAAACCCTTTAGTGTGATCCTGTTTATTTTACTCTGTGATCATGAGTACTCTAAGAGAGGGTGGTTCAGTATCTCGTCCCCCACTGTTTGATGGGAATAATTACGCATATTGGAAAGCCCGTATGAGAGCCTTTCTCAAATCAATTGACGAGAGAATTTGGATGTCTATTCAAAATGGGTGGACTACGCCTGTGAAAACTCTAGGTGATTTGACTGTCATCAAATATTCTAATGAATGGACCAGAGAAGAGCTTGAGACAAGTGATTGGAATACTAAAGGACTTAATGCTATCTTTACTACAGTCACAGCTGAGGAATTCAGACGAATTTCTTCATGTGAAACAGCAAAGGAGGCATGGGACATTCTTGAGATTACCGATGAGGCTACGACCACTGTTAAAATCTCAAAACTCCAAATGTTAACCACTAAATTTGAATATTTGAAAATGGAAGACGATGACACATTTGATGAATTTTATGCAAAACTTAGTGACATTGTCAATGCTAGTTTCAACTTAGGTGAAAGATTAACTGAGTCCAAGATAGTTAGAAAAGTCCTTAGATCTCTACCTGAGAGATTTCAACCTAAGGTCACTGCTATTGAAGAGAGTAAAAATGTTGACTCTCTGAAGATTGAAGAATTAGTTGGTTCACTCCAAACTTATGAACTCAATCTTTGACCATCCAAGTAGACCAAATCATTAGCCTTGAAATCAATTAAGGAATCTTTGGATGAGGATAACAGTGATGGAGAGATGGATGAGGAAGAAATGCCTCTCTTCGTTAAAAAATTTCGAAAATTGTTTAGAACGAAAAAGAGATTCAATCCTAAACAGGGAGGAAAATCTTTTAAGAAGTCAAAGTCTAAGCCCTGGGAAAATAAGAAAAATTCCAAGAGTGGCGACAAGAAATCCCAAGGTGTTCAATGTTATGAATGTCATGGCTTCGGTCATATTTCACCTAACTGTCCTAACAAGAAGAAGAGTAAGGGCAAGGTGATGAATGCCTGTTGGGATGACAGTGATTCCGAGAATGAAGAATCAGATAGTTCCTCTTCAAGTGAAGAAACTGATAATCATACTGCTTTCACTGGATCCCTTTCTGGGATTCTTGAGACTGTCTCTGTGGTTGATGAGAAGGATAGAAGTGATGAATGTAGTCAAACTGAGTCTAGTGGAGACACTGAGAAGAGTCATACTGACTCTGAAAGTGATGAAGATTTGAAAACAACTTATGATAAGTTGTATTCTGAAAGTTTGAAACTGACTAAAGCAAAAATCTCTTTGAGCAAAAAACTCAAAATCATTCAAAATGAAAGAGATACTTGTAAACTAGAAGCAAATGAGAAGAATGCTCTAGTTAGTCAGCTTGAAAATGAGAAAGAAGCTTTTGTTGAAAAAGTTAAATGTCTTTTGGAAGAAAATGTCTCATTGACTAATGTGGTCAGAAGATTAGAAGTTGAAAGAGACACTTCTTTGAAAGAAGTTGAAGAGTCAAGGACTCTATTAGTGGAGCTGGAATCTTTAAAAGATTCTCTTGTTGATAAGGTGAAATTTCTTGAAAACGAACATCATCTAACCCTTAAAGACAAGACTGACTTGATTCAGAAGGTCTATACTCTTGAGAAAGAAGTAAGAATGTTTGGAAATACTAGCTGCCTAGATGAATTAGTTAGAAAATATGGATCAAATTCTAATAGATCTGGGATAGGACATGCTGACACACCAGCTGGTCCTTTAGCTGTTGATACAATGGCTAGTGCTGTGTTTGAACCAATACATTCTGATCCCAAAGTGAATGTACCGTCTACATCAAGTACTAAGGCTTATATAAATGTTGTAAAGCCTAGAAATACAGCTCCTAGGGTGAATGCTTTGAGGAATCAAATTCCTTTTAGAAGAAATCCTCCTCCTCTTTCTAGATTCATACCCACATGTCACTTTTGTGGTGTAAGATGTCACATTCGATCAAACTGTAATGCATTTAGAAGAGCTCCCCGAAATGGTTCATGGAACCAAAATCAAAGTAAAGGGAATCTTAAAATGCAGATTCAAGTTCTGGCTGAAAAATCTAGAATTTTGAGTGATGATGTCAATAGAATTGCTCAAATGTCTAAAAATGAAAATGGTCCATTCACTCCTTATGATTACTCAAGAGGAAAGAATGTGACAAATCATTATGCTAGAACTGAACAGAACAGAAAGAGGTCTAGAAGGTCTAAAAAGAAAAAAGTCTCTACTACACAGAACAATATTCAAATGTCTAAACAAAGTTTAAAAACTATGTATGTGAGAAAGGATGACCGTAAGTGCCTTGTCATTCATACTGCCTTTAAAGCCCAAAACATAGAAATGTGGTACTTCGACAGTGGGTGTTCTCGGCATATGACAGGTAACAAGTCCTTATTTACTCAATTTGAGGACTGTCCAGATGGGACTGTTACTTTTGGTGATGGAAGCAAGTCATTAGTTAAAGGGAAGGGTATCATCAATTCACCAAGCATACCAAAATTAAAAAATGTCTTGTTTATTGAAGGACTGAAAGCTAATTTGATTAGCATAAGTCAACTATGTGATGATAACCATGCTGTGCACTTTACCCAAAATAAATGCTTAGTCATTAATGGTAAAGGTAAGTGTGTTCTAGAAGGGTTGAGAACCACTGACAATTGCTATTGCTTAATCCATAGTTCTAATTTCTCAAATGTCTGTAATAGGGCTAAAATTGAGGAAGTTGATTTGTGGCACCCGAAGGATAGGTCACATGAACTTCAAAGACCTATGCAAAATCTCAAAGCAAGAACTTGTGAGAGGTGTGCCCAAACTAGGAAAGCCTTCTACTGCTGAGTGTGGGCCATGTCAGATTGGTAAACAAATTAGAACTCCACATAAGAAGACTTTAAGTATTGCTACTTCATATCTACTGGAATTAATTCATATGGATCTTGTGGGTCCTACAAGAACTGAAAGTCTAGGTGGAAACCTATAGATCCTAGTCATGGTTGATGATTTCTCCAGAATGTCATGGGTGGCATTTATAAGAGAGAAATCCGATGCTTTTGAAAATTTCAAAAGTATTTGCTTGAAAATTCAAAATGAGAAAAGATACCCAATCACTCGAATTCGAAGTGATCATGGAAAGGAGTTTGAAAACTCTAAGTACAATGACTTTTGTGATGAGTCGGGTATCAAACATGAATTTTCTGCACCCATTAGACCTCAGCAGAATGGTGTTGTTTAGAGGAAGAATAGGGTTCTCCAAGAGATGGCTAGAGTTATGCTCCATAGCAATAATCTAGCTTTTCATTTCTGGCCTAAAGCAGTTAACACAGCTTGTTATATAGTTAATCAAGTTTTTCTAAGGTCTGGAACAAAGAAAACCCCATATGAGTTGTGGAATAACAAGAAACTCAGTGTCTAGTACTTTCGAGAATTCGGAAGTAAATGCTATATTCTTAACGATAGAGAGCAACTGGGCAAATTTGAATCCCGGAGTGATGAAGGGATATTTCTTGGGTATTCCACAAACAGTAGAGCTTATCGAGTGTATAACTTGAGAACCTGTACAATTATGGAGTCCATCAATGTAGTTGTGGATGACTCCGGTGATGAATATGTGCAACTTGAGGATGATAATAGTGCTGGAAATGAAAATGTTAAAACTTCTTCAACTCCACTTATTACTAAGCAATCATCTCCATTAAAACCTACACATCCAAGGGTCATAAGTCCTCACACCTCCACAGATATTATTAGTGATCTTGAAAGTAGAGTGAGAACAAGGAAACAAATAGAAAATGAAGTTAGCTACATTTGCTATACTTCATCTTTTGAACCCAAGAATGTAGCTGAAGCCCTTGCAGATGATAATTGGATCAATGCAATGCAAGAAGAGTTACTTCAGTTTACTAGGAATGATGTTTGGTATTTAGTACCTAGACCTAACAATACTAATGTGATAGGTACCAAATGGATTTTCAAGAACAAATCTGATGAAAAAGGTACTATCATAAGAAATAAGGCTAGGTTAGTTGCACAAGGATACACCCAAATCGAAGGCATTGACTTCGATGAGACCTTTGCTTCTGTTGCCAGGCTAGAATCAATCAGAATTCTTCTAGCCGTGGCTTGCCATATGAAATTCAAGCTGTTTCAAATGGATGTTAAAAGTGCCTTTCTGAATGGCATTCTACAGGAAGAAGTCTATGTGGAACAACCAAAAGGGTTTGAAGATCCACATCACCTTGATCAAGTCTATTGATTAAAAAGGGCCCTCTATGGTTTAAAGCAAGCTCCAAGAGCTTGGTATGAGAGGTTAACTGCTTATCTCTTGGAAAATGGATTTTCGAGAGGGGGAGTAGACAGAACCCTTTTCATAAAAAATGTGAAAGGTGATATTGTCATCGCCCAGATATATGTTGATGACATTGTGTTTGGTTCCACATTAGACTTACATGCTCTATCATTTGCTGAACAAATGAAAAATGAATTTGAAATGAGCATAGTTGGTGAGCTGAGTTTCTTCTTTGGTCTTTAGATCAAGCAATTAGATTCTGGGATCTCAGTATCTCAAATCAAATATGCTAAAAATCTGGTGAAGAAATTTGGTATGAGTTCTGCTAAGCATACTAGGACTCCTATGAGTTCTACAACAAAACTTAGTAAAGATACTTCAGGCAAGGATGTTGATCAAACTTCTTACAGAAGCATGATTGGTAGTTTGCTCTACCTAACTGCCACTAGACCAGACATTGCCTTTAGTGTTGGAGCATGTGCCCGCTATCAAGCTAGCCCAAAAGAGTCTCACTTACTTGCAGTCAAGCGTATCATTCGATATGTAAGTGGAACTCCATCATTTGGTCTCTGGTATTCTTTTGATACCAATGCCACAATAGTTGGATATTCCGATGCCAACTGGGCCAGAAATGCTGATGATAGGAAAAGCACCTCCGGAGGGTGTTTCTATATTGGAAACTGCTTAGTTGCTTGGCTTAGCAAAAAGCAGAATTCAATTTCATTATCCACTGCCGAAGCTGAGTATATAGCAGCTGGCAGTTGTTGCACTCAACTTCTGTGGATGAAGCAGATGTTGCATGATTACGGGATTGAACAAGGCACTATGACTGTGTATTGTGATAATTCAAGTGCTATCAATATTTCCAAAAATCCCGTTCAACATTCTCACACAAAACACATTGACATTAGGCATCACTTCATTCGTGATTTAGTTGAGCAAAATGTTGTGTATTGAGTATGTCCAAACAGAGAAACAATTTGCAGACATTCTCACAAAACCCTTAGATTCCCTTAGGTTTGAGTTTCTTAGGAAATCCATTTGTTTGTGCGGAGTTGAGTGATGGTGTGCTTTCTTCATAGCCTATGTGTTCTTCTTGTTTCATTTAAGTCATAGAGCTATTTTTTTTGTTTTCTTTAATTAATAAAAATCCAAAAACATACAAAAAAAATTGAAAAAAAAAATGTTGCAAAAAATAGTGTGTTCCTATGACCTTCTATCCTATCGTTATGCATAAATTTATTTCCTTGAAATCATAATGGAATATTAATTCCAAGGTTAAATTTTTCATAGGATTGAGTGAATAAGGATAGTTCAACTATTAGTTCTATCTAGTGCTTTAAAATGGTCATGATCACCAATCTCAGTTAGAGTTGAGTAAACAAAGATGTTATGTGTTGCACATGCACTCTAATTGATTTTTGAGATGATATTAGTTCCTATTTATAGATTCTAATATTATATCATATGGTTCCCTAGTTTATTCAAATCTAGTATTACCAAAGTGATTAAAATTCCATGAGGTGAGCCCCCTAGTTTTTTTTAAAAATTATTAACATGGAAAGGACTACCTGTGAGTTTATGTGATAGCTTCTAGTGAATGCAAACAGTGAGTAATGGCTACCTAGACAAACAGTAGGTATCTATATAGGTTGCTAGAGTGAAAGCCCCCACTGTCATTAGAGAGGGCTACCTTCTCACTTGTGTGAAAGTCACCAGTATTCAAAGAACAGATAATGTGTAAAATTTGATTATAAAATGAAATGACTTTATTGATCAAATTTGGGGTAAACATTGCTCATCATAATTCTATGGATGTCTCTTGGTTTTACTTCTAGTTTTTGAACATTCTAGAGTACCTTTTATGCTATAATGTCAAAATCTTGTTTTGTGGATGAAACCAATCCTCAGAGTCATGTTATAAATTTTTAATATTACACACACATTACTTCTGAGCGTTTCTTTACTCTAAATGTGAATTTGATGCAAAAATCAAAATTAATCACTTATGGAAACAGAAAGTTATTTACATAATCCTTATTCATAACTATTCTGTAATATACATTCTTGGTTGAATATTCTTTATGATTTTGATGACATAAATTTTTGCATAAGTGCATTGTTATTAGGTGATTTTGAGGTGAAAATGATTTTAAATCTTGCTTTGGTTGAGGGGGAGAAAAATGGTTTTAAGAAAAAAAATTTCAAAAATTTTACAGACCACCGATCGCTCGGTGTTAATGACCGATCGATCGGTCTTTCGTGAACAGGGTTATAAAACTCTCATTTCTCATTTTCCTATTCTTTTGTTCTCCGAACTCTAGAGCGATCTCTCGATCCCTTCTCCTCCAAATCTCTCTTACGGTCATTTCTTTCTACTCCAAGGGTTTCCAAGCATCTTAAAGGTAAACTTTGTTCCTTTTCTTGATTTTGGTTTACTTTTCACATCTAGGGCATCAAAAATTCGTGATGATTTTCTCATACTCCTTAGTTATTCTTGCATTCCTCATGTCCGGTGTCTCTAAACGCCGGAGATTGGTCCTCAACAACCAAGAGGACCCTCTCGAGGAAGAGGATCTCAATGAGCCCTACTCTTTCACTCCAATAGGTCATGGGATTTCAATAGGGGATAGACCAATTCGTAGAATGGTTGATTCTACTTCTAAAAATCGCCAAAAGGCTTTGGCAGATAAAACCCGGGAACAAAAAGGAAAAGCTAGTTCGTCCTCGAATGTTCTATTGGGTCCCTTCATTAGCCCTACTGCTGCTCGACTTTATAGTGAGTATTTTAGCAAAAAGGCTATTATGGTTGAAAGGGGCATTAGAATTTCCGATTTTGGTGATTATCACCTTCCAAAGCTCATTACCGATCGTCAATGGGAAGGTATTCTCACTTTATCCGGTCCTGCTCATATTCAGTTAGTCCAGGAATTTTACTTCAATTTCTCTGAAATCAACTCTAAAACCTAGTCTTTTAAATCTCGATCTTTAGAAAAATCTGTTTTGATAAATCCAAATGTCATTGCTAAATTTCTTGGTTGTTCTCGAGTTCCAGATGCCTATTATCCTTATAAATATAAAAAAGATGAGGATAAAGAATCTATGAACAATGTAGTCACCTTTCTTTGTGGTGCTCCTACACTTTGGGTTGGTTCCTTCATTGAAGTGTCTAAACTCACTAGGGATGCAAGACTTGTAAACCTAGTAATGAGTGCCAATATCCACCCAAAAGTTCATACTGCAGACCTTAGGGAACATAGAGCCCGATTTTTGTTCATTCTCCTTCGTGGACATGATATTGATCTTGCAGCACAAATAATTGATTTGATGATTCAAGCCCATCAAACTCAAACTGTAGTTGGAGCTCTTCCATTTGGTTCCTTGATCACTAAACTCCTTGGTTCTCAAGGGGTTATTGCTCCTCCTGGTGTTCCTACTCGTAATCCGAAGGGTCCAATCAACAAAAAGACCTTAGCTCAGAGTTTCTCACATGCTTCAGTTCGAGATACTGAGGAGAAAGCTGAAGTTGGTATCAGGTCCTCTCATCCACCTCCTGCCTCGATTGATGATCTTGCCAGAATGATGAGGGAGATGCAGATGGATCTCCAGACTCATGTTTCATCTTACCAGGAATTCACTACAGAGATCCGAGGTCGACTTGGATCACTTGATGCAGCAGTGCTGGGTGTCCAGCGAGATGTTCGTGATTTCAGAGCATATTATGAATCTCATCTCACTTCTGATGATGAGGAGTGATAGTTTGATGTACTAGGCTACTCCTTATGTTTCATGTATTTATGTTTAGGAGTTTACTTCGTCCTAGTTTATTTTGAGACATTAGATGTATTTTGTCTTGGTTGTACTCAGTACATACCACATATGGCTGATATTGACTTGGATGTTTATGGATGATATTGACTTGGATGTTGATTATATTCTATGAGATGATGTTTGCATTTTTCCTCTGATTTTTTGTTATCTCATCTCCTATGATCATTTTACCCCCATTCATTTGTTTCCATTCTACCTTTGGCATTTCGAGCCAAAAAGGGGGAGTGTATGATTGAACATGAATGATGAACTTAAGCTTGTTGAATAAGCTTGTTGAACATGAATGATGAACTTAAGCTTGTGATGATGCTTCTTGTTCGATAAGCTTGTGATGATGCTTCTTGTTCGATGCACTTGTAATAGAGAACTTGTTATAATTTTTATTTCCCATGCTTCACAGGGTTTTAGTTGAGCTTGTGTAGGCAAACAGGTTCTAAGATTGTTGAAACATGACAAGTTGAATCTCATGATATTTTTTTTGAGTCATGTAAAGGTTCAATTTTCCATTGAAAATTTGAACCTAGTATGTAAGTTAGTCTTGTTTTGTCCCGGAATTGCCAAAGGGGGAGATTGTAAATCCAGAAATAGGTGTTGAAAAATTCCGTGATCATTAGATAGATCATGAGTGTTGTGTCTTGTTCAACTTGTCGGAAGTGTTAAAGTTTCAAGACGACTGAAGATATTGAAGAAAAAGCTTCTACTCCGGATCTAGACAGGTAATAGACTTAGAGACCCCTACCTAGGTTGGATTTGATTTAGATAATTCTAAACATACCTAGGAGGATAGTTTTAAGCCTACCAAAGAGTTTTGATCTTATTTGAATCAAACAAAAACAAAAGAAAAATGTTTAGGCTGAAATTCTGTCTCAACCGATCGCTCGGTGTTGTGACCGATCGATCGGTGGCCTACCGAGCGATCGGTGGTTATCGACTGGTCAAAAACTTTGTATGGAGTATTTTTCCAGAGAGACAATTTTTAACCGAGCTCTCGGTGAAAATAGCGATCGATCGGTTTTGGACCAAGCGATCGGTTATAAGCACCGATCGATCGGTCCTCGTAAACAGAATTTTTATTTTTCTGGACTCTTTTCTAAACCCTATATAAACAACTTTTTGGAGACCTAATTCGTATCTTTGTTTATTTTTTAGAGAGTAGAGGTCTGAGAAACCCTTCTAAGTTTTTTTATTATTGTTTCTCATAGATCTTTAGTGATCCCTCCTTCTTCAATCATCCTAGAGAATGCAAGTATAGATCTATATTTTTGTTCTTGCATTGTGTGATCTCAGATCTGTATGAGATCCCTCTAGGGTTTGAAGCTTTCTAAATTGATTCACAACCCTACTCTTTGTGTGTGTGCCCGGTGTATGATCCGGAGCCTTCGTGGAAGGAGATCGATCGTGTGTGATCGTGGTATTGAAGTAGCTTGAGAAGATTTGGTCAGTCAGGAACCGAAGCTGCTACGGTAGAGTGCGAACCTGCTGGTTCGTGGAAATCAAGAGTAAGGTTCTGTACCTAGGAACGTCGAGTCCGGTTTGGGTAAGGTCTTGTCTTGTATTTGAATTCTTCTTATAGTGAAATTTCTTGCTGGACGAGGTCCCGTGGTTTTTTACCCGTAAGGGTTTTCCACGTAAAAATCTGCTGTGTTTGATTTGTGTGGATTGTTTGTGTGAATTGTTTATTGATTTCTAATCTAATTAATTGAAAAATTAGAAATTGGTTAGAAGTTCTTAGACAGACCTATTCACCTCCCTTCTAGGTCATAGAGATCATTGATCAGGGTAATTTCAAGAATGATGTCATGCAGGGGATAAATGTGAGGATGCTTTCCTATGACTCTGTTGACTGCGACTTGCTGGAGATGCGTGGATCTCCTTGACGAGGGGAGCTGAGATTTAGGCGGATGAGCCTGTCACGCACATATGTTTAGTGTCATACCAGTCATGTAGTGGGCCATTGCTGTGGGAGTATGCAACATCTAAAGTGGCTAGTCATTTTGGTTGGCAAGCGCTCCATGATAGCGAGCCTGACCTTTGGGAAATATTTTATTTGGGGGACAGGGGGACACAATTGTTGATAAATTTGTATAGTATGATTTTGTGGGTATGGAATATTTTGGTTTTGAATTTGTACAGTATGATTTTGTGAGTATGAATTATTTTGGGTTTGTAGGGCATAGTCCCCATTTTTTTTACTACTAAGGTTGTGGGTCATTTCTTCTATACATTTCTTAAGATTAAGTTTGTGGGTCATTTCGTCCATACATTTCATACATATCCTACATGGACTATTTCTCCTTATTTATGAGAGCAACTATCTCTTTGTCCTATGACTGCCATTTTAAATAATTAAATAACATAGTGTAAGATTATCCTATGACTATGCCATATTAAATAATTAAATAACATAGTGCAAAAAATATATTTTGTTTTAAAATTTCATAGGTCTCATTGCCCAATGGCTATGCCCTATCAAATAATATACTATAATTTTATTTTCAAAATTTCATGGAAGAGTTACCTCCTTGTCCAATGACTATCCTTAATAAATAATGAAATAAAATAAGATAAAAAGAAATTTATTTTCAAAAATTCAATGAGGCAACTGCCCATGACTTTGCCTTAGCAAACTATTTAGTGGGGCACGTTGCCCCTTGACCCACCTCTGGTTGGGAACTCTTGCCTGGGAAGATGAGTAGTTATCTAATCTATTGGGACGGAAAGAGAGTGACTGTAGGACCCCGGAAATTTTGATCATGTCTTGGAATGTGTGTCAAGACATGATACCTTTGTAATATCCAATTTCATGAGATGAGAATTTGAAAGCTTTGGGAATTTTTACAAGAATGCTATAATTGATTTAAATAAATTATTTACTAACGTCTATAAGCCTTGAGAGTGTCCTAGTCAAGTTTAGAAGATGTTAGAATAGAAGTAGAATAGGTCCAAGTAGTAGTTGGATGGAAAAATGGACTTAGTACCAAATTTGCAGAGCAACCGATCGCTCGGTCCATCGTAGCGATCGCTCGGTCCATTGTAGGGATCGATCGGTCCATAATCGGTCGATCGGTAGCTATTGACTAGTTAACTTTTTCGTATGGGAAAAAATTTCAGAGAGGGTGTTTTTGACTGATCGCTCGGCCAAGAACACCGATCGATCGATAGGCAACCGATCGCTCGGTTCCCCGCGTTTTGCAGAAATTTCAGTAAGGGTGTTTTCGTCTTTTGGGTGTTTCACTCTTGCCTTAAAGGCTTTGCCCGAGCCTTGAGGGCTTCATTCACAACACTTAGAGCATTTGAGGTATAAGGAGAGAGGAGAAAGGGGAATCTAAACCTAGGGTTTCCATTTGGGAAGACATCAAAGGGTTTAAAGACCCTAGATCATCACAAGCTCGAATTTCTTTAACTTCATGACTCAAGCACTCGTAGAGCACGTTCTCCAAAGCTAGGGCAGCATTCAACCTCGACTCTTGCAAGGGTTTTCTTCCTCTATAAAAGGTCGGTACCCTATACTACCCTTCTAGTTCATCTATTATCTTTATTTTCCTTCATCATACGTTTTTCCCTAAATTTCTAAACAAGATAAGGAGATGGGATGAATGGATGGTTGCTGGATGTGAATGGGCGATTGGATGCCGTGTGTATGGTTGTGATGAATGAAATGGGGAGGGCATTGTATCCATAATGAACATACATGTATGATGTGAGTATTAACCCACCTAGAAAAGCATGATGTTGACTTAACAAATAATGTACACACCACATGTTTGATGAAATGCCAAGGTGAAGAAAATGAGTTGTAAATCAAGAAATGCATGCTTAAAAACATATGGAATTGCTAGGGTTTATAATAGTGTGATAAATTGCTTTCTTTAAATAGCATGAATATTTACTTGTGCAAATTGTGGTATTCTATATATTGATGAAATCCCCAAATGTCATATTTAATTTCAAATGAAAGTATGTACACGATCACACGAGCACGGCATGCATGACGTGGTTTATTGGTATTTTCAAGAACAAGGTTTAGAGGTGGGACATATCTTACGATATGTTTTACCTCATTTTTAAAAGAGGACACGAACAAGCATTTCATAGGAGGGGGTTTACACTTCCCTCCATCCCATGAGGGGTCTCCCCTCACTCACAAGTGCATACCATGAAAGAAGGGCCTCCCTTCCCTCTCAAGTACATATCATTGAAAGAAGGGTCTCCCTTCCCTCTCAAGTGCATCTCATGAAAGAAGGGTCTCCCTTCCCTCTCAAGTGCATCTCACAAGCGCATCTCACAAGTGCATCTCACAAGTGTATCTCACAAGTTACATGACTACAAGAAAGCACGCATAACACACATGACATGACATGCTCGACAAGATCAAGCAAGACAGACAAAACAAGTTTTCAAGCACGAAAAGGGTATTTTAAGTCAAGTCAAGTGTACGATGTTTTCAAGGGTTTTATCGGCTTTTATGTGATGCAAGGATGAATATGAACTGTTTGATTTCCTTGTTATTATATAAACTGCTTCCTGCTTTATGTATTGCTATTGCTATGTTATAGCTGTTGGTTAGTGTTTGGTACCCGCTGAGTATTCCATACTCAGCCGTACTTATGTCGGCAAGTGATAGTGGAGCAGCTGCTCCTTTTGATATTTGTACTCTGAGCCCTTAGGTAGAAGAGGAATACGTCGAGGAACCTGTGGAGGAACCTCCGGTAGAGGGTTACTATTAGGTGGTGGTAGATTCTGAGTGAGTAGCTGTGGGTGACTTGAGAGTGATATCCATGTATTTTGACGGGCATGTCCGCACTTTCTTTGTTTGATTTTCCTTTGTACCAAACTTGGATCATGCATATATACATAGAGGTTTGTTAGACTTCCGCAGTGCCATGTTAGAGTATGTTTCCACTATTTTTGTCCTCTATTGTATATGCTCTGTGGGTTCTTGCAGGATGGTTTGTCAAGCATGTCATGTAAGTCACGATAAGTAGTCCAAGATTCACTCTAACTCCTAGGGTGGGTTTTGGGTCGCGACAGAAGTGGTATCAGAGCTTAGGCTTTAGGTCCCTAGGGTCACTTAGAATATAATACCATGGCTTGACAAGAGCATATGTCAGAAAACAAGTTAGGAAGCAAGTAAGTCGGAAGCGAGTCTTGTTCCAAGTGTGAGAATAAACTTTAGTCTTAGTCTAAATGGTTGTTTCAACCAAGTACGGTGTCTAGAAACGCTAGAACACTAAGTCTATTATGTATACACCGATGGGTATGATGCAATGTATACTGATATTATATCAATAGTACTACTTGAAATTTTGTGAGATGAGATTGTGATAAATTGTGGTTCCAAGTTAGACTCATGTGGTGCTATTGTTCTCAGGACTTCAGTCATAAGGCGGGGCACAGGGGGTCGCGTACCACACACTAGAGCTTCATCTTCTTCTCGAGATGAGGTTGAGCAGTCGGACCTCTCTCAGGTCTTAGGCTCTATTGCTGAGACATTCGCCATACTGGCGGCTCGGCAGTCTGTACCATTGTCAGCGGCACCTACTCCACCGCCCGCAGCTCCAGTACATTGTACAGCTGGGGTTGAGGCATTCAAGAGATTGAAGCCTCCATCATTCCATGGAAGTGTGGACCCTCTTGCTGTGGAGGCTTGGATCCTCCAATTGGAGAAGATATTTGCGGTTCTCTCTCCGACAGAGGAAGAGAAAGTAGCATGGGCAGTCTTCATGCTAGAGGGTGAGGCACACCATTGGTGGTTGTCCGCCTTGAGGACTCGAGATTTGACTCTGCAAGGTCAACCTTGGACTTGGGAAGAGTTCAAAGATACTTTTTACAAGAAGTATTTCCCAGTTGGAGTGCGGGAAAGGAAAGAGAGAGAATTCATCAACCTTGAACAAGGTTCGATGTTGGTGGCTCAATATGAGGCCAAGTTCTCGGAGCTATCACGCTTCGCGACACATATGATCGCCACAGAGGCAATGAAAGCGAGAAGGTTTGAGCAAGGACTCAAGGATGTTATTATGGAGAAGGTATCGGTCTTCAGGCACACCACTTACGCTGAAGTAGTGAATAAAGTCACATGAGGTCTGCACTTCATGCAGCCAACGGCACCCGGCAGGAGATTGTCGAAGAGCATCGGGTGGATGTTTTCACTGCGGCCACCAGGGCCATGTGATCAGGGATTGCCCTAGTCGGCATTTGCCAGGCCAGTCATAGGGGATTAGGCCACCAGCACGCCCAGCAGGATCATACCAAGCGTCCTCTCAACTTACCCGGTCTACACCTCCGCCTCGCCAGGCGAACCAGGGGCGAGTTTTTGCCTTGGTAGAGGGTGATGCACTTGCATTGAATGATGTGGTGCAAGGTACGCATTTAAAGTTATGCGATTGTCCGCAATTGTCATGTTATGTCTTATTTCTTGTGTATGTATATGACGTATTCTATATTTAAATATCTATACGTATGATGATTGATGCATGGATTGACTTAGCTAGCAAAATTTTCAGGAACCTTACTAGTCAATGAATGTTTGGCTCGAGTATTCATCGACACCGGGTCTACTCACTCATTCGTATCGTCGAGTTTTTCCCAAGGCTTTTCTATGGAGCCTAGCCAGTTAGAACCAGAGTTATTCATTTCGATTCCTCTTGGCAAGACAATGGTAGCCAATAGCATTTTCAGAGGCAGTGTAGTTCAAGTTGGAAGTCATGAATTGGCAGCCGATCTCATCGTCCTTGGATTCCAAGATTTCGATGTCATCTTGGGGATGAATTGGTTAGTAGCTCATCATGGGCATGTAGCTTGCTTCGAGAAAATGGTACTCTTCAAGCCGGTGGAAGGAAAGCCATTTCACTTTCGGGGATTGAGAAGTAAAGATATCCCGCTTTGCGGTGTTGAGCCTAGTGAACCCCGAGGCAAAGGACTCTTCGATTATTCCGGTCGTGAGTAAATTTCTGGATGTATTTCCAGAGGAGTTGCCAGGGTTGCCTCTAGATAGGGAGATTGAGTTTGTGATCGAGCTTGCACCAGGCACAGCTCCTATCTTCCAGGCTCCGTATAGAATGGCCCCGATTGAACTCAAGGAGTTGAAGATTCAGTTGGAGGAATTGCAAGGCCTTGGTTTCATTCGACCAAGTGTCTCACCGTGGGGTGCCCCGATCTTGTTTGTTAAGAAGAAGGATGGTTCAATGCGGATGTGCGTCGATTACCGGCAGTTGAACAAAGTCACTATAAAGAATAGGTATCCATTGCCTAGGATTGATGACTTGTTCGATCAGTTAAAGGGAGCGAGATTTTTCTCTAAGATTGACCTTCGATCAGGTTATCACAAATTGAAGATTAAGGCGGAAGATGTTCCCAAAACTACTTTCCGGACTCGATACGGACACTACGAGTTCTTGGTGATGCCTTTTGATCTCACGAACGCACTGGCAGCTTCTATGGATTTGATGAACCGGGTGTTTTGGCCATGTCTTGATCGATGCGTGATCATGTTTATTGATGACATATTGATATATTCCCAGACACGGGAAGATCACGTGCGAGACCTTCGCCTTGCTTTAGAAATGCTGAGAGAGCACAAGCTGTACGCCAAACTTAGCAAGTGTGAGTTTTGGTTAGGAGAGGTGACATTCCTAGGCCACGTTGTATCTGCAGAAGGCATCTCGATGGATCCAAAGAAAATAGAGACAGTTCTGAATTGGGCAAGGCCCAAGAGTATCACAGAGATACGCAGCTTCCTTGGGTTGGCAGGCTACTACAGGAGATTTGTAGAGGGTTTCTCCAGCCTTGTAGCGTCGCTTACTTACCTGACAAGGAAGAATGCCAAGTTCATATGGAGCGATAAGTGCGAGATCAGTTTCACGGAACTGAAGAAGAGGCTTACTACAATCCTTATCCTTACTGTGCCATCCGGACATGTTGGGTATGAGGTGTATAGTGATGTCTCACACGTTGGACTTGGGTGTGTGCTCATGCAATACAAGAAAGTCATTGCCTATGCATCAAGGCAATTGAAAGAACATGAAAAGAATTACCCCACGCACGACTTGGAACTTGCAGCAATCGTGTTTGCACTCAAGATTTGGCGTCACTACCTTTACGGGGTAGAATTCTATGTGTTCACGGATCACAAGAGCCTTAAGTACCTCTTTTTCCAAAAAAAGCTAAACTTACGACAACGACGTTGGATGGAATTTCTAAAAGACTACGAGTGTACCATCCAGTGCCACCCGGGTAAAGCGAATATAGTGGCTGACGCTTTGAGTAGAAGACCTCCGGGGTTGTTGGCTCACATGTTGGTGTAGGAATGGAAGCTATTGGAAGATTTGGTAAACCTGGACATCAGTGTGAATGACTCTGTCCGCAGTCCTATCTTGGCAAATGTCACGGTTCGGCCGTACATTATAGATTTGATCCAAGAGTATCAAGCCACGGATACTGACTTATTGGCTTTCCGGGACAATGAAGTTACCAAGGGTAGTGAAGACTTTTCTCTCACTAGTCGTGGTGCTATTACATTCAAGGGAAGGTTGTGTTTTCCGGCCAATACGGATCTTCGAGGGGAGATTATGGATGAAGCACACCGTTCAAAGTACACAGTGCATCCTGGGGGTACAAAGATGTACTGGAACCTCAAGAGTCACTTTTGGTGGGGAAATATGAAGAGGGATGTTGCGGAGTATGTGGCACGGTGTTTGGTGTGCCAGCAGGTGAAAGCAGAGCACATGCGGGCCGCAGGTCTATTACAGTCTTTTCCTATTCCCGAGTGGAAATAAGATAACATCTCCATGGACTTCATCGTTAGCTTGCCAAAAATGACAAGAAAATTTGATGCTATTTGGGTTGTAGTGGACCGTTTGACAAAGTCCGTGCACTTCTTACCTTACCGGACTACATTCAATTCTAGTCAGTTGGCCGCGTTGTATATCAAGAGGATCGTTCGGTTGCACGGGGTGCTAGTTAGTATTGTGTCGAATCGGGATCCAAGATTCATGTCCAGGTTCTGGAAAAGTTTTCAGGATGTTGTGGGTTCCCGGCTTGATTTCAGTACCACCTTTCATCCACAGTCGGATGGACAAACCGAGAGGGTGAACTAAATCATCGAAGACATGCTTTGGGCATGTATGTTGGATTTTAAGGGCAGCTGGGAAGAGCACTTGCCTTTGGTTGAATTCACCTATAATAACAGCTATCAGGCAAGCATCCAAATGACACCATTTGAGGCCTTGTATGGACAAAGCTGCAGGTCTCCTCTCTACTGGGAAGAGGTAGGAGAAAGGAAAGTATTAGGTCCGGAGTTGATCGAGCAAACTGCAAGTATAGTTAAGATCATCCGGGATCGGTTGAAAGCCGCTCAAGATCGTCAGAAGAGCTATGCGGACACGCGCTGCCGGGACTTGGAGTTCCAAGTAGGGGATCAAGTTTTTGTGAAGGTATCTCCAAGCAAGGGGATTATGAGATTTGGCAAAAGAGGCAAGCTTAGTCCTCGATATGTCGGCCCCTTTGAGATTATCACGCGAGTTGGTGAAGTAGCTTACCGAGTAGCTCTTCCACCTCACATGGCCGCGGTTCACAATGTTTTCCATGTATCTATGCTCCGGAAGTACATTGCGGACCCTTCACATGTTCTGGAGTTGGAACCGTTGGAAATCCGAGAGGACCTCACCTTGGTTGAGAAGCCAGTTCAGATTTTGGATCTAAGAGATCAAGTGCTTCGCAACAAGAGCATTCCACTAGTTCTCGTGCAATGGCAACATCATGCTCGGGAAGAAGCTACATGGGAGCAAGAGGCCAAAGTCAAAGCGAAGTACCCCGAGTTGTTTGAATAGACTTTTGTATATGACTTGTAAATTTTGTTTTGGTTTTGTAATGCATGTACCGTCCAAATTTCGAGGACGAAATTTTTATAAGGGGGGTAGGATGTAGAACCCCAGAATTTTTGATCATGTCTTGGAATGTGTGTCAAGACATGATACCTTTGTAATATCCAATTTCATGAAATGAGAATTTGAAAGCTTTTGGAATTTTTGTAAGAATGCTATAATTGATTTAAATAAATTATTTACTAACGTCTATAAGCCTTGAGAGTATCCAAGTCAAGTTTAGAAGATGTTAGAATAGAAGTAGAATAGATCCAAGTAGTAGATTGGATGAAAAAATGGACTTAGTAGCAAATTTACAGAGCAACCGATCGCTCGGTCCAAAACCGATCGCTCGGTCCATTGTAGGGATCGATCGGTCCACAACGGGTCGATTGGTAGCTATCGACTGGTTAACTTTTTTGTATGAGGAAAAATTCCAGAGAGGGTGTTTTTGACCGATCGCTCGGCCAAGAACACCAATCGATCGGTAGGCAACCAATCGCTCGGTCTTAACCACCGATCGCTCGGTTCCCCGCGTTTTGCAGAAATTTCAGTAAGGGTGTTTTCATCTTTTAGTTGTTTCACTCTTGCCTTAAAGGCTTTGCCCGAGCCTTGAGGGCTTCATTCACAACACTTAGAGCATTTGAGAAATAAGGAGAGAGGAGAAAGGGGATTCTAAATCTAGGGTTTCCATTTGGGAAGAAATCAAAGGGTTTAAAGACCCTAGATCATCACAAGCTCGAATTTCTTCAAGTTCATGGCTCAAGAACTCATGGAGCACATTCTCCAAAGCTAGGGCAGCGTTCAACCTCGACTCTTGCAAGGGTTTTCTTCCTCTATAAAAGGTAGGTACTCTATACTACCCTTCTAGTTCATCTATTATCTTTATTTTCCTTCATTATACGTTTTTCCCTAAATTTCTAAACAAGATGAGGAGATGGGATGAATGGATGGTTGCTGGATGTGAATGGGCGATTGGATGCCGTGTGTATGGTTGTAATGAATGAAATGGGGAGGGCATTGTATCCATAATGAACATACATGTATGATGTGAGTATTAACCCACCTAGAAAAGCATGATGTAGACTTAACAAATAATGTACACACCACATGTTTGATGAAATGCCAAGGTGAAGAAAATGAGTTGTAAATCAATAAATGCATGCTTAAGAACATATGGAATTGCTAGGGTTTATAATAGTGTGATAAATTGCTTTCTTTAAATAGCATGAATATTTACTTGTGCAAATTGTGGTATTCTATATATTGATGAAATCCCCAAATGTCATATTTAATTTCAAATGAAAGTATGTACACGATCACACGAGCACGGCATGCATGACGTGGTTTATCGGTATTTTCAAGAACAAGGTTTAGAGGTGGGACATATCTTACGATATGTTTTACCTTGCTTTTTACAAGAGGACACGAACAAACATTTCATAGAAGGGGGTTTACACTTCCCTCCATCCCATGAGGGGTCTCCCCTCACTCACAAGTGCATACCATGAAAGAAGGGCCTCCCTTCCCTCTCAAGTACATATCATTGAAAGAAGGGTCTCCCTTCCCTCTCAGGTACATCTCATGAAAGAAGGGTCTCCCTTCCCTCTCAAGTGCATCTCACAAGCGCATCTCACAAGTACATCCCACAAGTGTATCTCACAAGTTACATGACTACAAGCAAGCACACATGACATGCATGACACGCATGACATGACACGCTCGACAAGATCAAGCAAAACAGACAAGACAAGTTTTCAAGCACGAAAATGGTATTTTAAGTCAAGTCAAGTCAAGTGCACGATATTTTTAAGGGTTTTATTAGCTTTTATGTGATACAAGCATGAATATGAACTGTTTGATTTCCCTGTTATTATATAAACTGCTTCCTACTTTATGTATTTCTATTGCTATGTTATGGCTGTTGGTTAGTGTTTGGTACCCGCTGAGTATTCCATGCTCAACCGTACTTCTTATGTCGGCAGGTGATAGTGGAGCGGCTGCTCTTTTTGATATTTGTACTTCGAGCCATTGGGTAGAAGAGGAATACGTCGAGGAACCTGTGGAGGAACCTCCGGTAGAGGGTTACTATTAGGTGGTGGTAGATTCTGAGTGAGTAGCCGTGGGTGACTTGAGAGTGATATCCTTGTATTTTGGCAGGCATGTCCGCACTTTCTTTATTTGATTTTCTTTTGTACCAAACTTGAATCATGTATATATACATAGAGGTTTGTTAGACTTCCGTTGTACCATTTTAGAGTATGTTTCCGCTATTTTTGTCTTCTATTGTATATGCTCTGTGGGTTCTTGCAGGATGGTTTGTCAAGCATGTCATGTAGGTCACGACAAGTCGTCCAAGATTCACTCTAACTCCTAGGGTGGGTTTTAGGTCGCGAGAGTGACACTGCAGGATTTCTCCAATCTCGGAAGAGAGTTCATCACAGGTAAGGAAAATGACATTCAAAGATTTCGGTAAGGTTTTAAACCATCATCCATTGTTCAACGTTTCTATATATATAAAAAAAAGAAATAAAAAGTATACCTTCTCCTCCCCCTTCTTTCTTCTTCCAACCTAATTGGCTCGAAATCCCACCGAATCGATCGAGTTTCAAGTTAACTCGACAAAATGTTAAAACACTATAAAATATGCCTTACGGCAGGTGTAATTTAATAATTGCAAATATAAAATAAATGTATTTCTATTAACAATTTTTTTTGGTAAGTCTCAAAACATCTTGTGAAAATATTTTTTTTTGCTGCTCTGATTTTGCCTTCGACAAAAGAAGAAGAAGAGCATGGTTTTTTTTTCACAAGAGGGTTTTTTTATAGGACAGGATGGGTAAGAAGAAGAAGGGCAGGGGTGGTTTTTGGTTAAGATACGTTGGGAGCCGAGGAGAAGAGCTAAGGAGTTGTAAGAAGGATTTTTTTACCTTTCATTTTCTTTATTTTATTTTATTTTCGGTTCAAGATTTACAGTTAAAATGGGTAAGAGCATTCCTAGCAACTTCAACAAATTTTACTCACCAAAATAGCCAAACCTCACAAAAAATTATTTGACTATCCACTTTTTTAAAACACTCTCAACAGCCTCACCAAATTAACAAATGAAAAGAAGGGGGAGAAAAACATTATTTTATTATTTGTGTGAGACCACAATAAAGAATGAGAGAAAGAGAAACATTATTTTATTATTTGCATGGGACCACAATAAAGGAAGGGAGAGAAAAAATTTGGTTTGGTGAGTGTACAGGGTGAGTACTGTACACTTACTTTGCATTTTTAGTGTTTTGACTCACCCTGCTAGAAATACTCTAATGTTCTAGGTTAGTGAATGAATGGATATATCAACCATCACATTGTCGTGATCCAAAATCAAAGGTGTGGTGTACCTACACAACCAATGGGGGGCAACCATTATTTTTTCTTTTATTGTTTATTATAAATAGGGGTTTATTTGAAAGTAAAATATTCTTTTTGTAAGTGGATGTGACTGGAAATGCTCTAATGTTCTAGGTTAGTGAATGAATGGATATATCAACCATCACATTCCCGTGATCCTCAATCAAAGGTGTGATGTACTATACACAACTAATGGGGGGCAAATATTATTTTTTTCTTTTATTGTTTATTATAAATAGGGGTTTATTTGAAGGTAAAATATTCTTTATGTAAGTGGATGTCACTGGATGGACCGTGGAATGTCTACACCTTCCTAGCTCGCCACATGTCCCTTTTGCCTTCCTTTAATTGTGGTGAAGGTTCACTAATTAATGAATCTTAATAGGGTTTGAGCAATATGGGGCCCTAGAAGACTTTTTTTTTTTTGTGTTTTTTGTGGTATTGTCATCATTTACTTATATTAGTACAGTTAATTCAATCACAAGTCAGCTGGATGCATCAAAACTCTTGCAATTCATACTTAAAAGAGATTGGATCTGAGACCTCCATTCATTGAAGTCTACACGCAATAGGTGGCGAGGGTGCCAAATTCATTAATAATTGAATTCAAGACTCGGAAGAGTTCAATCCACTCACGAACTCTAATTAAGCAATTTGGTTTAAAAGTCAAGATTAGAGTGTTAAATAGTTGATACCGTACACAGCTGGTATGATTCTCCTTTATCACCACCAGAAGATCGTACGTCGCATCTCGCAACAGATGGTGCAGGTCTGGAGCTTAGCTTTATTTGCCTCTAATAATTCCGCAAATGGAACTCGAGACTTCAACCCATTCACAAACCCCTTTAACTTGCCTTTTACTTCTAATTGAATAGGTTTGATTAATATTTCATTTTAAAAATCAAAAGATTAGAGTATTAAATCGTTGATACAGTCCACGAGATCCTCTCTTTTAAGTGGCTTTACATAATCAAAGATATGGGATGAGATTTGGTCTTGCTAGAGCAAGACCAAAACCATCTTGATTTTCTCCATTTTTTATCGTTACATGTCAAAAGTCCACCATAAGCAAGATGGTTTTAGTACAAGACCAAATCCCACCCCCCAAAGATAAAGAAAAGTCTTACAGCTGGCCTGATAGAAGATCGGCCTCAGATTGTCTCTGGCGAAGACAAAAAGGGCTCCCGGGTTTCATACATTGTGCATCAGTTGGCGTGAATACGGAGAGATCGCTCAATTTGATATCATTCCCCCCCTTACTCTCGCACACTTATAACTATTATGGGTGGGAAAGTCAAAATCATGGGCCCATGATTTTGACTTCTCCACCACTTGTCCCTATAACGTGGAATCCCTTTCGGCTTCGCCAGAGACGATCCAAACCTAGAAGATCGTATCGTACCACGAATCTCGCGACAGGCGGTGCAGGTCTGGCCCGTCTGAGCCGACTTTGGCTTTATTTGCCGCTGAAACAAGAAGACAAGGGCGGGACTCTTCTTTAATTCTGCAATACAGTCTCTCTTGAACAGAACAGAGACCGTCATCAATCGATCTTGACGAGTGGGAGTGCAGAGTGCTGGTTCTCCTTCGACGCGACGCGAGCCGGCAATGGCGACGCCGGCGAGCGAATACCCTCTTGTTAGATTTAATCATCCTGATATTCAAGGAGCTGTTGTGTGAGTTTTTTTATTCACCCCTTTAAAATTGGGCTGGGATTTCATAGAATCTTGATTTGTGGAAAGGTGGAACTTGTTCTTATGGGGTTCTGGGTAGTTTGATTATAATGGTGGAAATTGTTGAAATAGGTCAGTGATTTATTTCTGTTTGTTTTTAATGGTGAAGAAACCCTCGAATTTGAATGGTAGGGAGCTTGTAATTGAATTTCTTCTTGTTTATTATTATTATTATTATTATTATTATTATTCTGTAAAACTATATTGGGACATATATTTTCATAATTATCTCAATCCCAAAGCTGACTATTGTTCTTTGTATCATTGGAAGGTAGGGTTTTCCTTTTCTTCTACACGATTTTAAGTAGTTGTCAGTTTTTAATCATTGGAGGAAGAAGAAAAGAGTTCAACGAGCAGTGGGAGGTGATAAGAGTGGTAGGCGATATGATAGGATAATCCTTGAGAAGCTTCGGCCTAAGATCTTGCATATTGGAAGTAGATCCATTGTTCTGGTAGATGATAATTTCCATTATTCAAGGCGGCTTTTGTTGAAGGCTAATTACTAATTAGATATTTTTGATGATTTTCTTACTGATTACTCGTCTCTATTTGATCTCTGTGGACTCCACATTTCACCGTCTCATGAGTTAACTCACCTCGCTATTGCTCTGAAACATACCCTCTATAGAAATGATACGTGACTCTACTTTGTACACGATGTTCAAGTTCTGCCATGAATTTGCGATATATTCAACTGCCAGACTCATAATACAAAGAGGAAATAAATCTCTGGTCTGAAAACTTCGTGCACGTTTTTATGGACTTTCCAATAGACTTCAAAAGATGACAAAATATTATAGTTCATCGAACACAATTGTTTGACTCACATGGTATTTACTAAGATACTCCAATTATTAATTTACATTATATGGTATGTCAGATTTTTGTCGATTTCGTTTCACTTTTGATATGTGGTTCCAATCAGGTGAATATCATAGAAGAAAAATAATGAGCAGACGTGCAATGCCAACTAGTAAATATTATAAATTCCTTCTTCCACAAGTTTTGCCCTAGTCTGAAACAAAACGCTCTCATTTGTGAGGCTTCGAACCCAATCCGGAAATCGCCTTCACTTCCTCGCAGCATTGACTCTCGTCTTGCATTCCCAGCATATATAATGTCACACAAATGACGATACTATTAATGGAAAAATGCTGAGAAGATTTCCAACAGTTTTCTTCTGTGGCAACAACAATGGCAATGCCGATTATAAGGGGATGATAACAACATGGATTTCTTTGATGAAATCGACAATTTTTTTTGAGTTAAGGTTTGCGATTTTCTTGGTTTCTCTTTTGTAGATAAGTTGTTAGGGGTTTTGGATGATTCAGGCCTATGTTGATTTTGGATGCTCATTAAAGTTACAGGGTTTTTTTTTTTTATATAGAGAAAAGTGCATCAAAATCTTGATATTTAATTTTAGGTGGTTTAGGGTGTACAAGAGAAAACTTATAAAGCTCTAAACTGATTCTATCAATTATTAAATGTCAATTTATTTTATAGTGTTTGTTATGTTTAGGTTGCCTTTTCTTTCTGGTAAGGCACATTCTTTGGAGTTTGGAATGGGTGGCGTGGGAAAACTACAAGGTACATGTTAATCTATCTTTCACATCTGTACATGTAATTAATTTATTGGAAGTTTTCTTTTTTTCTCTTCTTTTTCTATTTTTTGGTTAAGATAGATTTTTTTTTTTTGTCTGAACTATTGCAACTGATTGATGTTTAGATTTTTCCTTTGATATGTTTTATGTTGTTGAACTCTTTGAGTAGTAGTTCTTACTGCTTTCTCTGAAAGAAAATCTCTTTTAACCTCTTTCATTCTGCTTATATTTTCATTGGATTGAGCTCAACTGTAAACATATTAAGTGTTCTATGAATTGTTTTAGACCAGTTATGTTTGAGTTTATGTGCATCTGTGGATACAAAATAGCAAACAATACACCAATGGATAGCAGGTGCATTGTGAGTGATTGAATAAGAAAATCTAGTAAATCTTTTAATCTAGCAAATCTCCAAGCTCGCACTCATTATTATCTAGAGAAAGTTACCCACTTTCTATTCAAACGTAGGAGATGAACTTGGTGTATGAGGTTACCTTTTGGATGCAACAATTGTTGAAAATTTTGTCCTCGAAATATTGTATTGTTCCTTACCAGAGATACAAGAGCTAAAACACGAATGAGTATACTACAGCTTGAGGATTGGAAACAAAGTTCATAATTCGGCGAAGGGAATGTAGTCATTTTTTTTGATCGGTACGTAGAGTAGTCATTTTGCCGATAAAATAGCTTTCTATAGACCCTATGGATGGTCTATTGTCATATTGCACATATGGTGCGGGAAGAGTGGGGGATTTACTTCTTGATGAATTTTTGCCTCATGTAGAAAGATTATCATGTCAGAAAATGGTTTAATTATGTGTACGCGTTTCTTTGAATCATTATTTTCTTACATCATAACATTAACTAGAGCGGATTCAACATAAAATGTATAGTATGGCACATTAAATCATGGGTCCCACTCCCACCCACAAGCACATGGGTAATGGATAATTTAAATATATATTAATCGTTCATTACTCATAACTAGTTATAAAATAATAAAAACCTGAAGAGTATTTAGGAATTTCAAACTAAATATTATGTAACTTCCATAGGACACATTTATGTGGAAAGAAGAATGATGTTGGATTTTAATAAAAGGAATGAGAAGTGAAATAAGGGGAAAGTGAAAAGAGAAATAGTCTCACTATTTTTATGGATTACTTAAGGTTGGAATCTCTCACCAACGTAGACGTCCGAAGATGGACTTACAACACCAATGTAAGGAGTCACTTTTTTTTTAATTGTACTCAAAATATATATACTAGAGAGAGGCTGAATAGAAAAAATAAAAAGATATTACAAAAATGTAAACTCTAAGAGAAAACCTAACAAGAAAGGAGAAAGACAACAAAGCAAGAAAAGAGTGCCCATGTAGAGGAAGGAAGAAGGAATGGACTTCAGCCCAAGATCTCGTCCACACCCTCTCCCTTGCGCCTAATGGAACACCATTCCAGAATGAGAAGACGGATATGATAACATATGAGTAGGGGGGAGAAGGGGAGTCGTCGAAAACTCTCTTGTTCTTTTCTTTCGACAAAGACCAAGCTATGACACCTGGAAGGACCGACCAAGTAGCGTTACGCGCCCCCATCCGCACAAACTCCAAATTAGCAGGATAAGAAATTTAAAAAAAAGGAAAGACCTACTTCACACCTACTCGGGAGAGGAGAAACCCCCGCACCTCATTCGCAATGAGGCAATATAACAACAAATGATCCACCAATTCTTTCGCAATGGGGCACATGTAATAGCGATTAGATTCTCCATCCTCTATTTTTCAAATGGTCACAAGTAAAAATCTTATTCAAAGCCGTATTTCAAATTTTGAAATGGTCAATTGATCACAAGTCACGCCTTACTAAAGAAAAAGCACTCTCATATCGAAATTGCAATAACAGCAAACCCCCGAAAATGAGCACTGTAACCATCGAAAAGCACTGTCAAAACAGAAAACCACCGAAAATGAGCATAAAAGCATCGAAAATACACTGTAATATCAAAAATGCAATAACAGAAAAATCCCGAAAATAAGCACTGTAACCATCGAAAAGCAATGTAAAAACATAAAACCACCGAAAATGAGCATCAAAGCATCGAAAATACACTAGTAATATCGAGAATGCAATAACAGAAAATCACTGAAAATGAGCACTGTAACTATCGAAATAGCACTGTAATAATAGAAAACCACCGAAAATGAGCATAAAATCATCGAAAAAGCACTGTTATAACAGAAAACCACCAAAAATGAGCATAAAATCATCGAAAAGCACTGTAATATTGAAAATGCAATAACATCAAACCCCCGAAAATGACCACAAAACCGTCGAAAATGAGCTCAAAACTACCGAAAATGAGCACTGTAATATCGAAAATGCACTGTAATCAAAGATAACCACTGAAAATGAGCAAAAAAAATCGAACTTCGTCACTGTAACCATAGCAAATGAACTCTAATAACAGAAAATCCCGAAAATGAGCATATAACCCTAGCAAATACCGAATATGACCACTATAACCATCGCAAAATGGATTAAAAACGTATCAAACACTTGCCCTATGTTCTTGTTCTCCTTGTTCTCCTTATTCTTCTTGTTCTTCTTGTTCTTCTTCTACTTCTTCTTCTTCTTCTTCTTCAAAAGGGTTTCGGATGAAGCAGAAAAGTTTAGTTCAGTTTGTGTTGAAGGGTTTCAGATGAAGCAGAAGGGATTAGCTCGTTGCAACGAAGGAAAAGCTTGGTTTCGGATGAACGCTTCAACGAAAGGGAATCGCAATATTTAACCCCTGTCGCACAGTGTTGCAGCCAACAGAAATGGGGGTAGGGGTATCTTGGAGAAAAAAAAATAGTGGAAAGCACGTGCTCCACTAAAATCACTGTAGGAGTCTACGTAAGTAAAATTTTCAAAACGGAACCCATATTCGGGTTTTTTCATAATACGGAGCCTATATCCGTACTTTCCTCTTTTCAGATTTGTGGACCCATTTCATAAACTTTCTTTGGCCTACGATTGTATCCTTTGAGGCTCGTGAATTTGTCTTCATCAGCCAAATTGGGGGGACACAATATCCATCTAGTTTCAATGATTCTTTGATATAAGTTGTCTAATTCAGGTGGCTCTCAGGGTTTTATGGATCAAATTGGGGTTGGAATATGAGAGGGACTGAATGACCCTCTTTCACAAGCAGAAGCTTGGAGGTTAAGAAAGAAATTTAATCTTTAATGACAGCATGGATGCTATGGAGGTGTTTGACATGAAAAGCATGGGGTTAAGGTTCTTATGGTCTAATATGTCTCAAGGACGGAATGTCCTTAAATGGATTACCGACATTTCAGACACTATTAAAATCACATTGCTTGTTGTCCTAGGCCTTTGGGTTACAAACACCCTTATCCTAACTCGGGTTAGTTGTTAACCCCGTTGAAGCTCACCTTTCCCTTAGACTTTAACTAGGGTGAAACCTAATCCCGATTAACTAACCCCTGCCTTAGGTACTTAATCAACATTGGGAAAATCATAAAAATAATATAAAACTCCAAAAGACCAAATCTAAGTTACTCCGGTGCACACTCTTAACCTTAGTTAACTCACCCTTAACCCAAGTTAACTCACCTTTAACCCCGATTAACTCACCCTCAACCCCGATTAACTCACCCTTAATCCTGGTTAACTCGTACTTAACCTCGGTTAACTCACCCTTAACCTTGGCTAACTCTCTTTAGCCACTCTAATGCACACACACACTCCGCGCTCCAAAATGAGCCATAAACTACCCTAACACCGGTGAGAATATAAAAGGTCGCTATAATTACACTCAGTCTGATCCCGCTCCAGCGGCTATGTAGCCAATCAAAGCTCAGGTTCGACCCCTAGGATAGATTTTTCCCCTTCTTGTGGGTTAGCATATTCTAAATCCTTAAGCATTTTTCTCGTATTTTACCTTTGTTAGGCTTATACCTTGGGAGTAGGTAACCGTCTTAGATGAGGGTCTCGGGGTGCCTAACATCTTCCCTGCGGCTTAAATGAATCGCTTATCTAGATTCTAATAGAGACCATAGGTCCCTACCCACGTTCACCTGGGTCCTACTTCCCTTTGAATAAGGTAGGTGGAGACTCAAGTCATCCGTGAGAAGAAAAATATGTTTAGTGTCGTTCCTCTGCAGGGCCTGGCCCGGAAAGAAATGCGGTAAAATCTCATGCTCACAAATAAGTAACTGAGTACTATTATGTACTTATTCTCTTATTTATCAAAATATGTACTTATTTATTAATAAGTATGTTTGGTAAAATTAAATAAATAAAAGGTAAAAGTGGTTAGGAGCCCAAAAAGTACTTATAATAAGTAGGTATGGTTATTTATCAAAATAAGTATTTATTTATAAATAAGTTTGTTTGGTAAAAATAAATTAGTAAAAAGTAAAAGTGGTTAGGAGCCCAAAAAAGTACTTATAAATAAGTAACACTCCATACCTACTTGTTACTTATTTACAAAAAGTACTTATTTATAAGAACTACTTATTAAAGCGCCATTTGGTTGCAATTCTATTTCCTGCCTTCTGATTTTAAAAACAAAATTTTGGAAGGGAAATGATAGTTTGTGTGTCCGCCTTCCTTTGAAGGAACACAGATGCCTTTTGATGAAGCACACATGTAAGAGATAGATAGTATTTCTCCCACCCACCTCCTTTCACTCAAAAAAAGGAAATCACCTAGGATCATGCTTGTAACATCTTCTCACCCTACTTATCATTTCTTATTTCTCATCTCGATTTCTCTTTATATCTCATATTCACTTTTTCCTTTATTTCTCATGTATATCTCTCCTACGGCCCCATATTGTCTCTAGCGAAGCCAGAAAGGGCTTGTCTCAGGTATCCATAGAATAGGGGACATGTGGTGGGGAAGTCAAAATCATGGGGCCCATGATTTTGACTTCTCCACACATAATGAGACATGTGGTGATAAGTGTGTGAGAAAAAGGGGAAGAGATATCAAGTGGGGAGAAGTCAAAATCATGGGGAGAAAATGAAATGACTTGTCCCCTTTTTTTATGTCAACTATCGCACAACATATGGACACCCGAGACCATTTTTTGGCTTCGCCTGAGGCAATCTGAGGCCCTCTCCTACGCATCTCTATTTCTCACTGTAGTGTTACTCAATCGAGTTCGAATCACAACTAATCGGGATTGAATTGAGGGAGAGTTCAATCACACTCATAGGTCAGCACATCTCATTTTTAATTCCCATTAATCGTGGTACGATTTACTAACCCTTAGGGTTGAACAATATAATCTTGGTTTTTAAAATTTTTGCTTTAAAAAAATCTAACCATAGGGTTAAAATTTTTTAACCCGAGGGTTAAATTTTTTAAAATATTTTTTTCTAACAACTATGGTTAGATTGTTGAACTCTAAGGATTAGTGAATCTTAACCATTGTTAGTAAGAGATAAAATGGACATGCGTAAACCTGTGGGTGCGATTGAACTCTCTCTGAGTTCAATCACGATTGGTTGTGATTCGATGTCCAATCGATCTTCACTTTTCCATCACGACCCAGGTATGTATTACCCTTAGCAGATGTCCTAGTATTACACTCGGGCATGCCTCTTTGTGTGACGTGATGCGTGGGAAGGTGTTTAAATTTAGGGGGTAATAGCATGCTTACCATGTTCTGTTGGGCAATACGCACACACTTCCCAGCTCGCCACGTGTTCTTTGACACCTATTAACTATGGATAAGATTCACTCACCCTAAGGTTAAATAATTTAACCTTAGTTTTTTGAAATAATATTTAAAAAAAAGTGAAAGATGAGATCAAAGTGAGAAAAGAAGAGAAATAGGAAAAGACAAGTGAGGGTGAGGTAAAAGTGAGAAATGGAGATGAGAAAAATAAAATGATAAAGCGCGGGTGAGAATAGGAGAACACGTTCCTTTTTATTGTTAAAAAGTGAGTTGGAAAGATACTTGTACTTCATCAAAATGCATTGGCGTTCCTTGAACAATATATGATCAACGATTCAAAATCTATTACTTGTAAATTTTTGAATTGTCAATCTAACCCTATGTCATCATTTGAATTAGATATCTAATGAGGTGTAATAAAAACTGATAAATCTAAATTTGGTTGAATGTTATTCAGGATTAGAATGTGGGATAAATTTTAAATCATCAAATGGTGATTGTCGGGTACGGCACAACCTCAGGTGGTATTTGATTACTGGATAGTAAAAAATTCTTGGGATACTGATTGGGGAGAGAATGATTACGCTAAAATGTTACGTGGCATTTCTCAAAAAGAAGGATTGTGCAGTATAGCAATATTCGCCGTATATCCCACAAAGTCGTCCGCCTCCTAAGGTTAATTGCTTTTCTTTGCCTTCCATTAGAGAGCATGTTATTTGTCCAATAGTATATATTGGAAGTATTTGGAACCAAACTATCACTGCTAAAAGTTCACTATCTAGGATGGAACATGAATTGTTTGTTACTATCAGTTTTCTTTGTTTGTTACTATTAATATAATTTGTTTATATCTACGCAAATACATGAATTGTTTAGACCAAAAACTATCAATTCCTTTTTGAAAATGTTTACGCAAAACATGTTTGGTAAACTTAGTTTTTGTTTTTTGGTTTTAAAAATTAGTAACAATTTTTTTGAAAATCAAGGTAGCAGAAAATTTCCGTTTTTGAAAATAAAAAACAAAAACAGAAAACATTGAGCACCACCACCAAAATCACTCACTACTACTACCACCATCACAAAACCACCACCACTATCACCACCACCACCACCGCCACCTACCATCGCTCATCACCACCACTCCACCACCCACCACACCACCACCACCACCACCACCACCACCACCACCACCACCACCACCACCACTAAATCCACCCACCACTGACTACCACCACCATCCACCACTTCACCACCCACCACACTACCACCCACCCACCACTCCACCATCCACTACCACTCACCCACCACCCACTACCCACTACCTAATACCACACCACCACCACCAACCACCATAAGACTACCAGCACCCACAACCACACCACCACCACCCACCACCATTCTCTCACAACCACACCACCACCACAACCCACAACCGACAACCCACCACCACAACCCACCACTAACACCACCATGGATTGAAATTGTTTACTCTTTATTATGTTCAACATACGAAACACGTTTTTCTGTTTTCCCTTTTTTAAAACAAGTAATAATTAGTATTGCTAAACGTGTTTCTTGCTTAAAAAAAATGAAAACAGAAAATCTTTTCCAATTTTTAAAAATGGAAGCATATCCAAAAGGCCCCTAAGCTTATAGTAGTGTTACCAAAAGCCCTCTAAGTAAATAAGTGTAAATAAGTGCTTAATAGTAGTGTTGACAAACGCCCCTTAGCCTTAGGTTATTATAACTCTTAAAATGTTTATAAATGTTTATAAAGTAACCTTTAAACCTTACAATCAAGTGTATTTGTGTGTTGATTCACAGTGACCAAAATGATACTATTTGTTTCCTTTAATTGGTCAAAAGATCAAGGATAGTAACCCACTTACGACACAAGTGAAAATGAATCTATATAGAAAATGTTCCTTAACTCATGATCTCCATGGAAACTCCCAATACTACAAACAGGAGTGTGAGAATTAGCAACATGCCAACAACCCATGTTGTAGCCCAAAGGGTTTTTTAGAACAGGCATGTTATTGGTCAACTTTGGGATTCTAAGTAGCAAGTCACTGCTACATCACTTTCATTAGGAATTTATGCTTTTAACAATACCTTCTAAGATATGGTAGTCCCAAACAGTATTATAGAAACCAAGCAAAAAGTAGGGGCTTTCTGTATGTTAATGGTGGCAAAGACTTGCTTGTTATGGTAGTAAGGATAGGTAATGGTCCGTTGAGTATCTCGTTGGATCAGAAACTGAAATGTAACAGAGAACGCTGCAGAAACTGAGTTATGAAATGAACATCACTTAATTTCTTAGTAGTCTGTTTTTTTGGGGCAGTAATTAGCACACCCAGCATTAGAATAGATTGTCTAAGGTCATGGCCACGTGTCCCTTTTAACACTCTTTTAACTATGGTTAAGCTTAAGAAAATTAAAGTAAATTTTTTTCTTTATGCTTTTTTTAAAATCATGCTTAGATTGCATAATTATAGGAGTGAATGAATCTTTAACTACAGTTGATGTGTGGTAAAAGGGGGGCATTGACTAATGAGGAGTGTACATTAGACTAGATAGTCTACTACGGCAGTAAGTTAAGTATTTCCCTTTATTTATTTATACATTGTGATTCTAATAATTAAATTCATATCTCATATTAGACTATCAAGGCTATCAGTGCCGGAACAGGATGAATAGATCGAGACTACATGTCTCATTCATCAGGGACAAGGGCTTACGCCCAATATAGAGCTGAAGAGGTATATGTGGTTATTTAATTATTTTATCCAATAAATGAGTTCATTTGCAATTCCGAATTTTTTCGTAATCTAACATTAATTATAATAACCTTTTTATGAAGATAGCAAACCAGGGATCCTGAGGAGCAGGAGCTGATCGAATGCGTATGTTTAGGATCAATAACACACATTGGGATGAGACCTTCGTCGATCGGGCATCCGAGGACATGATAGTATGTTTACGCATCCCATGAATTATAGTTACATAAATATTTATATATTTGTCATTAATATTAATTCTCAATAGGTATGTTCTAAATGGCTTAAGCTAAATTGAATTATTGACTATAGTCAACCAACGTCCTAAGGGCAATGCTAATAACACTGCCTGGGACAAAGTATTCACCCAAGTTATGGGTTCGGACGGACATGGGCCCATCCGTACAAATGGACCGAGTGTTACCAATGCACAATTCCGTGCTCCAGAGGTCGGTCATTGGAGGAGGGAAGAGGATGCTGAGGCAGCATCCCATTCTATGGCGGCTCACCAAACAGCAATGGAGGTTGAGTTGGGTGATGCCAGTGGCCAGTTGAAGGCCATTCAGAAGTTCATGCAGCACTTTGGGGCCCATCAATTTTCCTTCATCCCCACACCATCTCCTTTTTCGGATCCCGACACAAGCCAGCCTCCAGATGATCCCATTGGATGATCATGTTGCTTGCTCATTTTGTATTAGTCATGTTTTTTTTTAAAAAATTGTTGGGCAATATTTATTAAAGTTGACTATTTTGCTGGCTTTGATTATGTTGTATAATTGACTCTGAATGAAATAGAATGGACCAGGTTATTGATTAATGGGTTGGAACAGGTTGGGTATATGCTTTTCAATTTGAATGAGCAGGTTACAGGTTATGACTCTGTACAGAATGTGATATTAAAAAAAATAATTAGACATTGGAGATGAAAAAAGTTTCTGTCGCTAATGGTGGTTGAACTTTAGAGACAAACCTTCTATCGGTAGATTTTTGTAGTAGAATTTCTCATCCCAGTACCTGTCTTCTTATTTTTTGATACAGAAGTTTAGGATTTACACTCACTCAGGTCTTAATGTAAATGATTTATATTTTGATACCAGATGCTTTTTTTATGGTTAGAAACTATAATATTAATGATTGATGCAATTAATGGTTAATACAATTGTGACCAGCATCCATACTCTACTTACTAAACTACCATTTTTTATCCTGATCCACACATACCGATAGAAACACGCAGCTTTTCTAAAACTGCTCAACAAAAGAAATAGAATAATACTGATCCAACTTCAGTTTTTTTTAATTATATTAAAAAAGAAACATGAGACGCATTTCTATCGGTATGTATACAGAAACTCTTAACATTAGAGGATTTATACTCTTTGGGGACCGTTTACTGCTAATCCTAGGGTCTCTTTTCTTAATCAAGGGCGTTCCCTTACCATCCATCCTCATCTATTCTTGAAAGGCCTTGTAACCTACTCTCCTCCTTGCTAATGATAATTAACTTCAAATAGAGTATGATAATTAACTTCAATTGCTAATGAAGTTAATTGATGGGATCGGATTTGGTCTTGCCTAGATTCAGCTTCTAACATGTAGCAATAAAAAGGGGAAAATATGTCAAATGGAGAGAAGTCAAAAAAAGGGGAGAAAATGAATTGACTTCTCCCCTTTTTATCGCCACATGTCGGTTTGTGTACTTAGGCAAGACCAAAATGGTCTTGCGAGAGCAAGACCAAATCCAATCCCTTAATTGAGAAAGCCATATGGGCTCCTAAATATGATTACCCATTACTGAGGGTTTCCATTTTAACACCATAATTTCATATCTCATCTAGGTTTTGATGTTTCAATGATGCTAACACCCATGACTTTGACTTGAAAAAGCGAGAAAGGAAATAAGGGAAATAAAGAAAAGCCCTCCTTGCATTCCCACCCATTTATTCTCTACCCTAATGATGCCCTCTGTACTCATAACTGTTGGGGAAATAACAGAATAACACACGACAGAAAAATTAACCAAGCACACATAAAAGAGAAAACACAAGAGAAATACGTGGTTCGGGAATAACTTGCCTACGTCCTCGGGTCAAGATCCGATTGCTTCTTCTTTATTCAGAGAAATCTTGAGAAACCTAGTACAATATTGCTCTCCTCTCAGATTTAATCTCAACCCAAGCTCAGAGCCCCTTGTACAACCCACTAAAGTCACCTTCTCAATGAACCCCAAAAACAATCCCTATCAATCCTCTCTTCAACATTTTCCCAAGTTTTAGTACGCATAAACCCTATCAATCCTTTCTAGTATCTCTCTCTCTATGAGAACAACTAGGACTCTCCCCGAGAGCAAACCCACTCTCCTTGGGAGCCTTAAAATATTAACCTTGTTATTATAACTGTAAACATAAAACTAGACTTATTTCTCAGAAAACTCCGCACCGCCAATCGATCAGCGCCTCCCTAGCCAATCGATCGCCGGGAAAGATGTATATAACTTTATTTATGTTTGTGTTTGTCAACCCTTTGTGAAAGATGTATATGACTTTATATATGTGTTGTATGTTTTGGTGCTGTCGTTCCTTTTTGGTGGAAAAAGCTATCCCATGTAGTTTTAGGCTTTTAGCAATTTGTAGTTTTAAGAGTGGGGGAAAATGTTCAGGAAGAGAGGTTGAAGATAATGGGCACTATTGTCCATTTCTTTTTCTTTTGGGTGCAGATGTTTAAATTTAAATATTGGGGTATATTCATCAAAAGTTGGGTTGCACGTAGCACCACCCTAATTGATTATTTCTTTATCTGGATTTTTAATTTTTCTTTTTAGTAATCTTTAAATAAAATTAAAATGAATCCCGTGATTTACGATTTGAGACCAGATTTAATTGAATTGTACCTACTATACGACACTAATTGATTATTTCACTATTTGGATTCATTACATTTTTTTAAGCAATCTGTAAAAAAAATTCAAAATGAATCCTACGATTTACAATTTGAGTCCCGGTTTGGATCAAATTGGTCCTACTACGATTTCACGTTGTAGTTCCAATATAACAACCTCAGTAAACCACTACTGCATCAGTATGTAACATTAAATAAAATCTGTGGCTTATGTAATAGCTTAGACTTAAGAATATATACTTCCATTTCCATCTATGATATTGCTTGCATTTCAACTTTTCTTTATCTAGCAAAGATATGATATTGCTTGCATTTCAACTTTACTTTATCTAGCAAAGATAAACTTCTCTCGTCCTTATTGACATTCGTTGCTCTGCAGAGGCCATATCATGCTTAGAGCAGCAGTAAATCTTTACATGGAAATTGACAGGTTCAGTATGTCTGCAAGATTTTGTAAGGTAAAGTCCGTATTGATTTGTTGGAAAATATTATTTACTTTGAGACGTTAATTTAAAATAAATTGTTTACTTAAGAGTACTATGTTATTTTGGTGATTCCTTACAATCATGATTAGCCTCTCCCAGCTCGGAGCCCCATTTCTTTCATGCAGTTTCATTTTTTAGTTCTACCACTATTTGGTTTAAAGTCACAGCTTCTAAACAGTGATTTTAAGATCTTCTTTGGCATTGATATGTATTTAAAACACACATGTGGAATCACACTATATGAGGTAGTTATAAAAGCACAAAACACCACTGCTCTGACTTTGGATTTACATCTTCATGTGCAGGAAATTGGTGAATTATATGAGCTTGAACAAAACATTCAGCAGTCTATTGTTTTCTTTGAATGGTCTGCCGATCTTTTCAAAAGCGAAGAAGCGACTTCCGCAAACCAGAGCAAGCTGAAAGTTGCCCAATTTTCTGCTTAATGGGAAGAGTAAGTGACTTGAGCTAATGGTAGATATTTATTTTTAGGTAGTGGTTTTCATCATGATAATCTGAAAGTTGGGCTCGTGCAATTGGGATCCCTTTTTGTTTGCAATGATCCATTTCCAGTGCATGACATGTTCATCTTACTCTCTTTATCAGCATTGAAATTTAGCAGTAAGGTGATTACTTTGCTCAGCATGGTGCCACCAGCTGAAACTAGTCGACACTATTAGTGGATGCATCCAATATGACTTTCATCTTGGAAACCAAACTCCGAATCATCTTACTAGGATATGCAGCTACGTCTCAAGTTTTAGATTTTACTCATTGGGATATCTTTCTTACATTTTCATCAAAGTGACAATAATTTACTTTTATACAAAATTTTATTTTGAGCTTTATTGTATATGCCATGTGCACTCTGCAAGGGCTTAGGAGTCGCGACCAAAATCCCACCTAAGAGTTATGAGACTTTGACATCGTGACTTGCATTCAAACCATCCTGTGAGGGAGCATATAAGGCATGCTAATAGTTGAACCTGAAAATTTTTTCTTTAATTACAATCTTCCAAGTACTAATAGTTATAATAATGAAATAAAAACTAGAACCTGCACACAAGACCCATCGCTGGAGTTACAAATCAAGTCCGATGCAAAATTCCCCAAAATGTAAACCCAAAAATACATCTCTCTCTCATCAGTAGGGCCACCTATCAAGGTCCCTATCATCCTCAAGATAAATACTTATTGGCTCCTCAACATACTCCTCCTCAACCCATGATTTGGGTACATAAACGTTCAATTTGGAACTTGCTGAAAATAACAGTTCTATGCATACGAAATCAGAGTGCAGAAACTATACTTTCGAAAGTGAATATCAAACAAATCAATGCCTCCATATGTTCTATTAAGCATGTTTGCCTAGAGTTGCACATACTGTTGTTGGCACTGAGAATATTAATGTGAAAACTGGAACCATTTTCCATTTTTTTTCAGATCCAAACTATTTCTATCTTTACCAATGCCTTAACTACCTATTTGTCAGCACTTAGCAACATGACCCAAGCAATGAGACATATTATGAGATTAATGCAATCACATCATTCAAGCCTTGTTCCCATTATTAATGCAAATAAAGCATAATTGTGGAATCTATTTTCATTTATGTGGAATATAGATTTAAAAATAACAATAATTTTTTTATAAATGTGGAATGTTAAAAGAAATAATAAAAAAGTAAAGGCACAGTAATGTGGAATCGACAAATGTCCTTGTGTTTTTCTTCAGATATCCAAAGGCAATTAATATTTATGAAGAGATAGCACGGAAGTCACTCAACAACAATCTACTGAAGTATGGAGTTAAAGGACATCTTCTTAATGCTGGCCTTTGCCAACTCTGCAAAGGAGACGTTGTTGCGATAACCAACTCTTTAGAGCGATATCAGGTCTGAGTTTGCTTTCTTAAGCATCTTGAAGGTTTGCCTAATGAGTTGTGGGAAGCTTTAAGTCTAATGCTTTTTGCTTGTGCAGGAACTGGATCCGACCTTTTCAGGAACACGCGAGTACAAATTCTTATCGGTAAGTTATGTTTTGTAAGGCTTGCACTTGTCTTGCAAATTTTTCTCCTACATTTTTCAGATTGCGAAGTTCTCATGTCTAATTGGTAACCTATGGATTTGGATGAAAACATAAATTATTTTTTAAATCATTTAATTATTTTGATTTCTTGGGCATATATATGCATTTTTTTTAATTGTTTTTTAGAATTCATGGCACCTGGTCAATTGTCAACATCTACCACCTCAATATGGTGTCATGTTAAATAATTTTGTTCTTGTTTTCATTCCTTGTGATTACTGGATAGCAGCTTAATCATGAAGAATATTATATGTTGTTCACATGGTAGGATCTGGCTGCTGCAATTGAGGAAGATGTTACAAAGTTCACAGACGTTGTCAAGGAATTTGATAGCATGACCACACTGGTATTTTTCTTTCTGCCGATGAATTTTGATTTATATAGAAGAACCTTCTCTAAAACTTTGATTCTAATACAAGTTTGTAGCAACTTGGACTGGACAAAATTGGACCAGATTGGCATATTCGCTGTTCTGAGTAATCTGATCCCAAGGGTTTTGATGCTTATCTGAAGGGTAGTAAATTACCTTTTACTACCTGCTTGGTAGATCTGGAATTTGTAATGTTTCATTAGACTAATGTACTGTAATCATGCCTTTTTCGACGGCTACAACACAAGATAGGACCACATTGCGGGGACCCACTACTAACAGATGTTGATTGTAAGAGGTACACTGCCTAAATCCACATTGGATCTTAAAAGAAATTGATTTATTGAGAATTCTTAGATGATTTACACAAGAATCCAAAGAGGGTTTAAATAATATTTCAAGACGCCTAATATAGAAAGATCTCTCAAAGATAATCCTAATCTAATCATATCAAATCAAATCCTAAATTCAAATTTAATTGATATTTGTGAAGAGATACACTAATAACGATACAGTGTATCTCATTCACTTTATTACAATAACATATTCTCTAATAGGATCCAAAGGTACGTGATCACCTCTGTACGTATGAAAATGTGAAAATCTTGTTTAGGCCTATATTGGTACTAGCTTTTTTCGCAGGGTTTACCTGTCTTGTTAAACTGGTTCACTGAGATGTTCATTTTTCCCACTGCACGCTCTTTGCTGCGGTTAGGTTTACAAATGCCTAAACGTAGTTAGCCGCATGCCAGATGGTAATTACATAACTCCTCTTGGCGTTGTTCATTGTGGAGCATGTGAAAGCTTGGAACCTGTTGTTTAACACATGGAATATGCCGGTGACAACAGAAATCCGATCCATGCACTCTTTTGGGTTTCCGGAAAGAAAAAGTCTATACATGAGATGGTCATGTAACGTCAGAGGCTTGGTTTTTGGCTTATATCTCCGGTGTTTATGTCAAAGATGGAAATCAGAAGCATACAAACAAACCCCTATAATTCCCCTCTAATCAAAAGGCTTAAATCCCTCCAAGGACTTAGCTCTCAGGCTTAAATCCGACCCCTACAGTTTACAGATTATTATGAAAAGAGACTTAATTCCAAGTGCAAGGAAATACCTATCTGGGTCTGGAAGCAGCAGCCCAAGTGAACGGGTTATATGCTTCGCTAGGTGGCTCAGGCTGTTTATTTCCACTCATTAACTCCTAAGAATGTGCCGGCCTGCCATATAATATGTGCATTTTTTTTGGGGTGAAAGGTTGTCATGTAACTAACACACTAAAATTGGGTCCAAAAAAAAAAACACACACCCAAAAAAAAACACACACACAATAAAAATGGGTCGAAGAATATCTTTGATGGTATGGGAAATGAGCTCATTGTGATGCTGCTCTGGTACTGGCTGATGCATGTTCACCCATGTTTGAACTCCCAAGTTCATCATCGAGCTCAAATAGCAAAGCAATGGAGCTCTTCAAATCTTTTTTCCAGCTTTTGTTTGTGCTCTGTTGTTGATGTTTATTTTCCGTTTTATTCCATTATACTCCAATCTGAATGCTTTCCTCCTTGTGATCTAAATAAGGAGAAAAGAAAAAAACGATTAAGGGATGGCGCAATCATTTGCCTGGCCAGCCAACATGCCAAAACCCTTTTATGTGTGGAAGGACATTTAAGAAAATTTGAATTTTTTTTTTTTTTTTTTTAATGTGGTGTGATGGTGGTCATTAGCTCTTTCAATCCTATGATTTTTTGCGTGTGAATATATGTGTTCTTTTGTACCATTGAACATAAATATATATATGGAGTCAAATCCTCTATGGGTTATCACCCTTTGAAGTGGCCACGTGTCCCTTTTGAAACCCCTTAACCGAGGTTATGATTCTCCCACCCCTAGGGTTCACCCACCCATCCTTGTTTTTTTTTTTTTTTTAAATATTAATTCTATTTTTAAAATTAAAAAACTGTTTTTAACATTAAAAAATTTCTAAAAACAGTTTTTTAATTAAAAAAAAAATTAATATTTAAAAAAAAAAACTAGGATGGGTGGATGAACCCTATGGGTGGGTGAATCATAACCATGGTTAAGAGGTTTCAAAAGGGACACGTGGCCACCTCAAGGAGTGATAACCAGATTTGCCGAATCTGGTTATCACCGTAGAGGATTTGGGTCCTATATATATATATGTTCAATGGTACAAAAGTGGGCGTATGATGACAGTTTTCACTAACCCTTCTATAAAATATCTTCAAACTCCCTAGTAATGTAACAAATAAGGTAGTAAGCATGTGTAAGGAGCAAGTTATTAAAAATCTTTTATAAGGAGTATAATATAAAATTTAGTACCTCCAGCACAAGGTCATGTGTAGAAAACATTGTTTCGATAAATACGACGAAAAATGATGAATATGATAATGATATTTGAAAGAGAAATGAATCAAACTACTAATGTATAATTAAAATCAGAGTTAAATCGAAATTTGAAGAGCTAATAGATAAATTTAAAATTTTGATATATTACTTTGATGAAAATTAAATTTAATAAATTATCTAATTTAATTGATGATGATCAAGACATTTTAGTGATTTCAGTTTCAACTTTTACTTCTGACTTTGCATTTAGCACCGAATGAAGAATATTTGACTATTTTAGGAGTATTTTAAATCCGACATTATATAAGCTTTAATTTGTGGCCAAGTTTGAATTTGTTTGGATGATAGTGATTCATTGGATATGTTAAAATTAGAAATAATGAAAGACGATTTAAATATTTAAACATAAGGTAGATAGAGTTTTGTTTAGTAAAAACTATGGCAAACAGGTTGAGTTCGGGCTTCAAAGCATATGTAAATGTGTTGGGCTTCGAGCCGCCTATTCAAAAATCACTAAAATTTAGGCGCATTCCCGAACCATTGCCACCTCTAAAACTAAATTTAAAAAATAATAGTTGCATTATATTCTTTGAAGCTAGAGCTTGGGCCTCATTCCGGGCCTGATAAGACCTATGCTCTGGCCTTGGGCAAAAGAATAGCTCTGGTGGATGCCCGAGCTGGGCGCTCGGGCATGTCTCGGGCATCCACACATCGTTGGGCACCTGGCGATATTTTGGGGAAGAAGTTATTTCATTTTGTCCCCATGATTTTGAATTCTGCCCACTTGATATCTCTCCCCCTTTTATCTCCACTTGTCCTTTAATGTGTGGATGCCCGAGGGCCCATCTCGGCCGTCCACCAGAGTTAATCTTACGCCCTGGCCTTGACAGTATTCGTATCTATCTAAATGGGCTGTGATTAGCACACAACGCATTAGACTACGTAGTCTAATGCCATGGCCACGAGTCCCTTTTAACTTTGGTTAAACTTAACAAAATTGAACTAACATTTTTGTGTTTTTGCTAAATAAAAATCAAGGTTATAATTGCTTTAAGGGAAATACTTAACTTATTGCTGCATTAGACTATATAGTCTAATGTGCAGTCCTCATTTCTTTTTACCACACATCAACATCAACTGCAGTGGTGATTCACTCACTCTCACTCTTAAGGTTAAGCAATTTAACCTTGATTTTTTAAAATCTAAAACACAAAACTGTTAACTTCAATTTTCTTAAGCTCGACCATAATTAAAGGAGTATTAAAAGGGACACGTGGCCATGGCATTAGACTACATAGTCTAATGCGTGGTCTCCTAACCACAGCCATTGCTTAACCTTAAGAGTGAGTGAATCTTTACTCCAGTTGATGTGTGGTAAAAGGGAGACCATTGACCAATGTGGACTGCACATCAGACTACATAGTCTAATGCGGCAGTAAGTAAAAATTAAAATATTACTCCTGTGTAAAATGGAATGGGGTTTTAAGGTTAAGGATGCTCAATTGAGCCCTTTCTGTCTATTGCAGAAAGCATAATTTGTATAGTAGTGAGTAAATGGCATTGCACTTTTTTAACCTAGTTTTCTCTCTAGTTTCACCATGTTGCTGCATTCTGCTCTTTTATATAGTTAGCATGGAAGCACTATTCTCTACAAATAAACCACGACTGTCTAAACTATCAGTCAAGAAAGTATAATCCACAACATTTGTTTTCTTGATTTCGGCTAGTCTTAGTGTATACTGTATCTCTTATCATTTAGGAAGAATTTCATGCTTCAGATTCAAAATTTTTGTGATGCCTTTTATAGATTGTTTTGAGTTGTTACTTCACTTACTCCATTGACTTTCTGAATCAGGTGCTTCCACTACTTCAACCAAGCAAATGGCATCATGTTTTGCCACAATGGATCCTAGTTGAATTTAGAATCCTTGGCCACTGAACTTTTTGTTGCTGTCTAACTCTTGCTGGTTCAAGCAGATCCTGCTTTATGAGTTTTACTTGTCATTTGGCCATTAAACTCTCCGCTGGGATCTGCAATCTTCAGATATACAAGAGCCACGATTTTTGGATTTTTATTTATTTTTGATTTCTGGATCCTAGGTTCATGTTGAACTTTTCATCTGTGGTGGTACCTGGTTTAGTTGTTTGCATTGAGCAAGTTCTCAAATGCCTGGGATTTTCAATACTTAAGTGTCTAAGGATTGTTCAATGGATTAGTTGCATATAAATGCAATGAATTTATTTACACTCATCAGTAGTTTTTGTTCTCGTATATTTTACAGCTCAATTGCCGCAGCTACATGCTGAAAATTAATTAAAAGGCTTATATGTGAAATTTAATATTTTACAATATTAAAGTCTCTTGATGCCTTGATGAGACTTTTGTCTATCTTTATCTCACTGTAGAACCCTAAAAATTATCAACTTTACAAAATGGCCCTACATGCCCATAAAGTTAGAAAATAATCCCTAAGACCTTAGCCTATCAAAAAAGCCCGAGTGAAAGGGTACCCAGCCCAACTCGGCCCTTCCAAACCCGCCAAAGCCTGGCTCTTCTCCGGCCCTTGGGCCGGGTAGGGCCCAAAACCAAGAAGCCCTTCTTCCATAGGGCCGGGCTAGGGTTGACCCCTGTCCGGCCCTTCCCGGCCCGCCCTCCCCTCTTTAAGAATACTTAATTTAAGTTCTAGAATTACTAATATAAACCCCATTAATGATATTAACATGGGGGTATATACATAAATTCACAACCCAAACCTCATTTTATACCAATTTTTATTGAAATTCATCATAAAGTTTTTCATGAGTTCAATATGTTGTATATGATTGTATCACATATTTGAATGGTTTTCTCGAACAAAATCCTGCTCTCTTCCGGCCTTTTGGCCTGGCCCAGCCCGGCCCGGCCCTAGCCCTTAAGGGCAAGGCTAGGGCCCAATCAACCCTGGCCCTTGAAGGGCTAGGGCCGGGCTAGGGCCCTACTCTTATATGGAAGGGTAGTGCTAGGGTTGACCCCGGCCTTGCCCCTACCCGGCCCTTTGACAGCCCTACTAAGACCATCATGAGGGTTCTACACAATTAAATTTGGCCCAATGGTAGGAAATGGGCCTCTAGTGGCCCAGATTTGAGCACGAAGTAAAAAGCCCAAAATCTAAGATCAAGTCCAAATGAGTCTTCGATGGCCCGGGTTTTAGGAATTAAGAAGAAAGCCCGCAAATTCAAAGTGAAAGTTAAATGGGCCTTACACCCACCAAATTGGGTCCGTCCATGAAGAAGCCATAAACCCACCAAATGGATCGACCTGCTAACATCAAAGCGTTTATGAATTTAAAACCACTAATGAAGTGGGACCTAAAAGATCTCCATCTTAGGAGTCTATAAATAAGACTCAAATCAAAGAAAAATGATCATTCACAGACAATCAAACATGACCTCAAGAGAGAAATCAAAGAAAATACAAAGATTCGAGAAGAGAAGAAAATACAAAGAAGTGACCTAAAGCTCTCCAAAGAGGAACCAAGTGAGGAACCAAGTGAAAGCTAAAACAAGTCTTCCAAAGAAAAAAGCTCCTCCCTAACCTATAATGCACCAAGCATGGAAGGAAGGAGAAAGCTATACAATCTCCAAAGAAGATCAAACCAAAGTCAAAACCCAGTTCTTACAAAAGAGAAGAGAGTCACACAACTTCTTCAATAGTGAGAAACACACCCATCGGCCCCTTGTTCTCTTCATCAAATTTCTTCAATCTTTGACACTTTGACTATTAATCTGAGGGTTCATTGAGAGTGTACCTTTTTTAATAATAAATTGTTATTTGATCCTCAATTATATTGTCCGCGAAATTTTGTATCGACACTCACTTCTTCAGGTTTATTCAAACACTCCTGCAGATTTTGACTTCAAACTTGAAAGGTATGCCATTAAAGCTATGTATTTATTCCTTGTTTCTTAAATTGATATTTTTCAGAGTGGTTTATTGTCTATTTCATTTTGCAGTCTTGCCTAAGGTTTCCGGTCTTTGTCTGACTTTGCAGAATACCTTGCTATCTCCGTGGATATAGTATTCCCTGTTATACACGGTCGCTTTGGTGAAGATGGTGGCATCTAGGTTTTATATTAAGACAAACTTGATACGAACATACACATTCCAGGACATATTTTGGTTCTTCTGACCTAATCAGAGCTTATGTTTTCTCTAATCTCTATACATATGTAAAATTTCCAGGAGCTGTTGGAGAAAGCAAATATTCCATTTGTTGGCACTACGTTAAATGAATGTCGCCGAGCTTTTGACCAGGTAAAGCAAACCTTTTCTCTTGTTTCTTCATAAATAATTCGTTCATTAACCTTAAAGTCTAAGTAATGTTCTGAAATATTTTTTTGAGTATGCTTGTTCACGGGGCATGGAAAAAAGTTAGTTTCATAATGACTTTGGTCCTACTAATCAATATTTGAAAACTCAACATAGACTAGTGAATTGGTCTACTAATGTTTTCAGAAACTCAGTGACTTGGCTGAGTCACTATTTGCAAAAGCTGCAGGAAAATTGGATTAATGACAAAAATTCAGAAAAAAAATTAAATAGATCGATGGAAACTTATATTGATTGAATTTGATGTTTACTAGGCATGTAATGCCAATTTTCGCTGTGGTTTAGGCTTAAGTCTTGGAAACAAGGTTTAAAAAAATGTCGAAACCGATAAGTATCGGTTTCAGTAAGATCTGATATCCGATACCTGATCTTTACAAGTTTTGGTAAGGAAATATAAGACTCAGCCGAAACCGTTACGTATTGCCTAAGTCCTATGTTGTGTAACGATATCGGCGTAGGACTCGGTTGACGTTTTTAGATAAAAGAGGTTGCCCTAAACCTCAAAAAACTCCTTTTTCGTTTCTCTATTCTTCACTACCTATTCTAAGCCCTAAAACCTAAAATTCTTTTGAGTTTGGTGATTAAAAACTTGATTTTGTATTTGAATCATGGATTTGAAAAAATCTACGTCAAACTTTTCATTTCAGGATAAACTCATTTTGAGAGCTAAATTCGATAATACACTGGTACGCTGGAAAAAGAAAACTCCACTATATCGGGTAGATACACTCGATACGAGGATTTTTCAGTTAATTTTTTCCCCTTCAATTTACACTAGGATTCACAATACAAACCCGATACACACAACTTATTTACATAATATATTATTTAAGTAAATGATTTTAACTTGATTTTAGTTTCATTTACTTTAGATATTAATATGCAAATAAGGTTATCCCCTTGGTTATGATGCCCCAGCCCAGCCTAGCCCTACTTATCAGGAGCCACTAGTTATGATGCCCTAGCCCAAACCTACTTATGAGGAGCCACTGGTTATGATGCTCAATCTCAGTCTTCGACTGACAATTATGGACAAATCATGACTCAGTAGCAGACATATATACAAATGTACCTGGGCATGTACCGCACGATGATGACTTGGACTGTTAGACACAGTGGTGTCATAATGTCTGGACTATTTATATTGTATCACTCTACTCAATTTCTGATCCCACAATGATAGAGTATGAGCCGGCACAAAGCTCAATTTGGTATTGAGCTTCTGTCGTGTATGTAACTTGATTTGTGAATGCTAGGGTCTATGTATTTTTATATTTCTTATTTATTAATGCAAGTGAGATTCTATCACTTGGTTAAGTAATTATGGTTTATGTTTTCATATATATTTATCAGCGTGCACACCTTTTTAACTTATAAATTTGTTAACTCTCATTTGTATGATTATAAATGTAGTTGAAGGCCTTCAATTAGTTTGTTGTTAGCTTATATTTGCATTAAAAGAAGTTTTATGCAAGGTATCCAAGTTTTTTCTTGCTTAGCCAAGTTTTTTTTAGCGTATCCTGAATTTTTCCGTCATATCCAATCGATACGGAACCGATACGCCGATACGTATCTTATTTTGGACTTACCGATATCGCGACCGATACCAATATTTTGAACCATGGTTATATATAGTTGCAAAACCAGGCCTAAATGAATAGCAAGTCCAGTCCCACCAGGAAAAAAAGAAGGAATTTCTCCCAAATATGTTAATTGGGGATTACATGACGAAGATGCATCTACCTTTCTTGTCGGGGGCACTGGCTTGATCCCCCAGGCTACAGCACCCATTTGGTGTGGGTTATTGGATCATACATAGGGCTATAGGATAGAATCTAAGTAACAAATACAATAAAACTTTTGATATTGGAGGTCATATTGTGATGGAATTGTAATAGAGATTGGTTAATTTTACTTTCACTAGAGTATACATGATAAGTCCATGAATTTAGTGCTTATTAGTTTGAGGCATTCTAACCATATATTCCTACCTCTTTAACATAATCTGTGCATTGCTATATGGATTTAAGGTTTCAATGTTACATAAGGATTGGGCTATTGAAATTACAAATGTAATTGGTTAAATCTATAATTTTTTATAATTTTCATCTGTTCTGTCAAGATGTTATGTGTGCATGCAGTTTGGTCTCTAAACAAATAAATGTTACCCTAACTATTATCTGTTTAGAGGAGTATGTCAACTTCTTAATTAATCTTAGCCTAGTCAATGTCAGGCCTTTTGCACTATTAGTCTCTTAAAAGCTATGTGTTGTCTCAGGAGGTCGTAAGTGGGTTAGGAGAACGGTTCCTATTGATTTTGGTTAGGAAAGAAACTCCTACTTCTCCTCTTATGCTTCGGTTCTATCTCTTCATTCTGGTTCCACGTGGTGCAGAGGTCCTTCTCGATGTCGTCGTGCCTCATACACCCCTACTAGTAAAGGTCATTGGTGAGGAACATGACGGCCATGCCAACCTTGGCCTGTTCATCATCAAGCTAGGCTATCCATACTTTCATTGTTGGAATCGGTTTAGGGGGTGCATGGTCGATTGATTATCCATTGCCTAAGGAGTCAAGGTTGGGTGTCCTGAATCCGAGATTGATGTGTGAGCACGGGTTTTATACTCACTTGGTTATGTTAGGAGTCGCCACTTATTAATTCAGTAGGGATAAGTCCCGAGTAATGGATAAGATCTTGGTCTGCTTAGAGGTCTAGGTTAGGCCCGGGGAAGGTGTTAGGCATCCCGACACTTCCGTTTTGCAACGGTTCCCTACTTACTAGGTTTAAGCCAATTTAATTTCAAGAATTAGTCAAATCTCTTAGGTTTAGTTTATACTAATCCAAGAAGGGAAAAGCTAAATTAGGGTCGAACCCGGGTTGGGTTACTAACATTGGGTGAGATCAGACCGAGCGTAGTTCTTGCACATAAGCCCGTGCCAAGGCTAGGGGGAGTGTTATGTGTGCACCAAGGATGGCTTAGGGTCTAGTCCGATAGACTAGAGTTGAGTTGACCAGGGTTGGTCAAGTGCATGATATTGGGCCCGGTAGGCCAAAGGGTAGTCCGGTAGACTAGGATTTGGGACTGGTAAGCCAAGAGGTAAGCCCGGAGGCTAGGGTTTGGTCTGGTAGACTAAGGATTGGGTCCGGTAGGCCAAGATTAGGCCCGATATACCATGGGTAAGCTCGGTAGGCTAGGGTTTAGTTCGGTAGACTAAGGATTGGGCCTGGTAGGCCAAGGCTATGTTAACCAAGGGTTAGGGACGCTAACCAAGGTTGGGCAAGGTCCAAGGTCTGATTCATGGTCCTTAAATGTTGTTTGAACATTTTTAGGGATTTTCCCCAAATTTTTTAGAGTTAAATGAGGCTAACCATGGTTAAGACCTGGGTTTAACTATGGTTAGTCCGTTTAACCGTGGTTAGGCGGTCTACAAAGTTGGATTTGGGATTAGACTACCATTTTAGATTTTTGATGATTTTTTATAGAATTTTTCCATCGCTTAAATGGGCTTAACCATGGTTAAACCAAGTGTTAAACATAGTTAAGCTCATCTAATCATTGTTAGGCATGCTTGCACAGTTCAAAATTGACATATTCTGAGGTTTCAGAATATTTTGGATTTTCTGTGATTTTTTGGGATTTTTCCATGTGGTTACTCTCCATGGTTAACTCTTAACCATGGTTGAGTTAACCATGGTTAAGGCCTGAGAGAGTCTGGAATGGGCCCAAGGGGGCCTAGGTAGGTCTGGTGAGGCTTCCCATGGGCTCTGGGCCACTGTGAAACCCAAAAAAGAACAAAAACCAAATTGGCGGTAGATGTTCTACCGCCAAAATAGCAACATTTTAACCAGAGTTTGAGGCTTTGTAACCATGGTTAGGAGAAGAGTTAGGGGATCCTGGACCCATGGTCATGAAGATCTCGGTAAGGGGAATGTCCTGGGCCTGTCGTGGGCCTTAGGGGAGGCCTTATGTGGGCTTAGTATGGGCCCAAAGTTGGTTCACATAAAATCACAGAATGTCAGTAATTTGATTACCGACATTCTAGCAGTTTTTGTTTTTTTGCAAACTAAACATGGTTAAGTTAAAGGTTAAGGGCTGCAAACATCAGGTTTGATCAGGGGAAGGTCTAGTGACCCATTTTGGGTCCTGGAATAGATCAGGGCATGCTCAGGTGGGGCCCACAGCAACTGCAAAAGAAACCTCCAGGAGTGTCGGTACTGAGTTTACCGACACTCCTGAAATTTTTCCTGAAAATTCAAATGGCCCTATGGGGCTGCTATGGGGGTGTTTTCAGGGGTTCCTTCATGACTTAAGGGACCCCCAGAGACCTCTGAGGCTACTGGCAAGGTGCTATACCCGTGAGAGGTTCCCCACACCTATGAAGAAGGTGGGGGAGCCCCTTATATTGGATTTTCTACAAAAAACAAGAAGAAACAAGTCCCCTGGAAGGACCAGGGGCTCACATGGGATTACAAAATAGATTAAAAGGGGTAGGGGAGCCCTACCCTGCTATTGATGCTGACAAAGGTGTGGGTGGCCTGGTGGTGGTGCCGCTCGTGGTGGTGGAGCTGTGTTGGTGGCATGGAGGCTGCTGGAAGCTAGGGGTGCTCTAGGTAGGCTGCAGGGAGCTTCGTGGAGTTTTAGGGATGCTCACAGGCATTTAGGACAAGGCTAGACCTCAGTTTTTTGGTAGAGCTTTCTTAGGGATGTTTTTCGGTGGGTTGAAGCTTAGGGAAGGCTTTCCCTTTATAGCCAAGGGAGGTAGGGATACCCCTGGTATTAGTACCAGGGTTGGCAAGGGTTCTGGAGGCGGAGAGGGGTGTATGCAGGCAGAGGGGTGTGCTAGAGGCGTGCCTGAACTCCGCAGGGGGTGGGTGTGCTGCAGGTTTAGAATACAGGGAATGGCGGTAATGTCTTCATCGCCATTCCCTAGCCTTTGCAAATGGATAATGTCGGTGAAGACATTACCGCCAACTATGGTTTTTAACCAACAGGCCTAGCCTAGGCTGGTGCACGCGGTACGAGGCTCAAAAATTGAATTTAGTGGGTCTAGGCCCAGGCCGAGAGGTTTGGTCTCTAGGGGTTTATGGACTTGGGGTTAAGCCCTAAGGGCTTAGGGCTTAAGTTAGGGCTTGATCCTAGGGTTTAGTTTAAACTATGGTTTACCTAGGTTTTGACTAGGGTTAGGTCCTAGGTTTAGGCTAGGGTTTACCTAAGGTTAGCTAAGGGTCTACCTAGAGTTTGGTTTTAGGGTTTGGTTAGGGCTTACCTAGGGTTAGGGTTTAACTAGGGTAAAACCTAGGGTTTGAATGGTATTTTGCCTAGGATTTGCTAGGGCTTTACCTAGGGCTTGCTAGGGTTTTACCTTGTGTTAAGGGGACTCGGTTGGGGTAACCATGGTTAAGAATCCTTAGCCATGATTAGGATAGGGGTGTAAGAATTAGGTGCTTATAGCTGTCATTCTTTGTCGAAGAGTGCCGAGAATGGCAATTGAACGACAAAAACTAGAATCATTCGATTTTTACACCAAAATTAGATTTTGAGAATGCGGCATGATGTGTGCTGTGCAAGTGGTGAGTGCTATGAAGAGGTTGAGTCCACTGCGGGGGAGTAGGGAAGAAAATGGATGCAGAGATAGCGTGGCCCAGAGGTGCTTAGCCGAAAGATGGTGTCACTCAGAAGCGACATGGAGTTTGATCGAAACGGTGTTTCCCAAGGGATATTAACTGAATCGTTCGGAGGATACACCAGGTGTCGAGAACACACGGGGTGTTGGACATACAAGGTGTCGGCATATTAACTCGCCGTCAATGGAGACCTGGGATGTCAAGGGCACACGGGATGCAGAAAGAGAGGACATGCAGTGAGTGTCGTCATATTGACAAGATGAATTTTTGCCAATGGAGACTCGTATGTCGAGATCACACGGGGGTGTCTCTAGGGGTACATGCGGTGAGTGTCGACAAGATATGTTTTTATCGATGGAGACTCGTATGTCGAGATCACACGGGGGTGTCTCCAAGGGTACATACGATGAGTGTCGGTGTGTCGATAAGGTGCGCCAATGGAGACCTGGGTGTCAAGAACGCACGGGGGCATCTCTAAGGGGAGACATGCAGGTGGTAATGCTGTTTTTGTGATGATGTTGTCACGGAGCACACATGATGTCTAGGACACATGGGGGTGTCACAGAGGGAGGACATGTAGTAGGTAATGTTGTTTTGTGACGAGGTTGTCACGGAGCACACAGGATGTCTAGGACACATGGGGGTGTCACAAAGATTAAGGCATGATGTCGGATCTAATATTGGCATTGCCCAAGAGGGACTGGATTTTGATCATGTTGAATGCTTGCTGAGAAGTTTTGGTCATGCAGGGATAAAGATGAGGGTGCTTTCTCATGACTCTGCAACGATTCGTGATTGGCGGGGATGTGCATTGTCGGCTTCCTCTGCTTGCTACTCGGGGCTGCTTGGTGCCAGTTGGTACAAACTAGTTTTGATACCAAAAGTTCATTTTTTTGAAAATCTTTTTTTTTAAAAAGTGTAGAAGACTTTTGTAAAGATTTTAGTTCTGACAACAAAAATGCTCAGTTATCTTTAGATGTGCTAGTAAATCGCCTATGATAGGGCTTAAGGGGATTTACGAATTTCCTTTACTCTCGAAGAGAGGATTATGATTCAAAGTAGGATGCTGTTGGGGGGTAGACAAGCTTGTCAAATGTTGTTGCAGATTGAGGGCCCTTGATGAGGAGAAGCTTTCTGATGGGTTTTGTAAGATTCTGGACTCTTGCTGGGGAAGAGTACTGTTGTGAGCCATTGGAGGCTTTCACTAGGGATCCGCTAAGGATCGGAGATTTTTAGCCATCTAGGATCTGCTGAGGAGTGGGCTTCTACTGCGGACCATTGCCAGAGATTTTTGGTTTGTTGGGGATTTCCCGATGTTTGCCTGTATGCTGGGGAGATGTTTTCTAAAGGATTCTCTACTGTGGAATGCTTGGGAGTTAAACATCTGCTGGTAATATTCCCTGTTGGAATCTCTGCTAGGCATACCGGTCCGCTGAGAGATGCTGGCTGTTGGGGGTAACTAGGGAATCTGACAAGCCTGATTGTTGCCGGATGTTGTTGTCAAACTGATTTTCAGCTTTTTTGCTATTTTTTACCCTTGGAATGACCAAGTCATGGGGTTCGCATAATTTTTGCGCGAATGAAGCTGTTGCCGATCTTCTTTATGGCTGCGAAGCTGATTGATTTTTGTCCCCTTTTTGCCCCTAGTCATGAGACTAGGTTTAAGGGTCACGTAATTTTTGCGTAATGAGGCCATTACGGGTTTTCACTCATGCCCGCGATTGGCTGGGGAAGCTCGTGATTTGCTGGGAAAATAGGTCTTCTCCTGTCATTGCCTTGAATAGCGCTCATTTGAGGATTTTTGATAATGTTTCCGCTGGGGGATATAGATGTGATATTGCACTTGTACTCATAGTTTCTAAAGGATCTACTGGGACTTAGAGTAGGACGAAACGTAGGCTAGGGGACCGAAGTTTGGGACACCCTGGGTTATAGTTGATTTGTACTCGCTTGGAGGTTTTTTTTGTTTTTTTTTTTTTCTTAATTGTTATTGTCTCTACTGGAGATTGTTCTCTCTGGTAGAGGTTGATTGGGGATTTTCTCCATTTAGGGGAGAAGTTGACTCTTTTGGGGAGAGTTTTGATTCCACTGGGGATAGAGAAAGTTTGACTCCATGGAGAAGATGTTCTTCTTGAAAGAATTTGATTCGGTTTGGGAAAAAGCCCGGTGAGGGAGTCCCTGACTTTTGAAAATGTTTCAACTTCTATTTTGGGATTTCTCTTGATGGAAATTTTGTATACTTTAGTGTCGACTCCGTCAAGGGAAGTTAGGAGAGTTGGACTCTACTTGGGGATTGACTTTGTGAGGAAAATATGTCCTTGTGGGGAGAGCGAGATAGTTGGACTCCTTCTGGGGAATAATTTGACTCTACAGGGGAGTCAGAGAAGGTTTGATTCCTTGGGAAGGAAAGGATTCTGGGATGTCTTAATCCTTTTTGTGACCGCACCTGATTTGACATGTTGCCTACATACCCTTTGCAGGATCAGGTCATGACTAGTTCAAGCACATGCCACAGGTTGACAAGGGAGGGTGTCCCTGAAAAGCTTTTGTGAAAAAGAGGCTGTTAGGCTCAAGGGGCTAACTAGCGGATTTCATTGATTTTTGTAAAAAGGTTACAATGTTGGGGATAAGGAGTGTGTCAAAGATGACCTCCTATCATTTCCCCGAGATTCTACGAGTGTAAAGAGCTTATCCGATCTAAACCTTAAGCGTAGTATCTCTTGACTTTGTCTATGTTGACGGGTTCTGGAAGGTCTTCATCATCCATCCGTTTAAGTCGAAAGGCGCCATCAGAGAAATTGTCTTGGACGATGTATGGGCCTTCATAGTTGGGAGTGAATTTACCCCTCGGGTCAGGGCGGTTCGGCAACATTTTTCGGAGAACCAGATCACCGAATTCGATGCTTTAGGGCTTGACTTTCCTGTTGAATACCCTAATCATACACCTCTAATAGGCCTGGGAGTGATCGATGGCTTTCAATCGCCGCTCTTCAATCAGGTTCAGCTGCTCGTACCGGGTCTGTGCCCTTTCTACTTCTGAGAGCTCTGCTTCCATTAACACTCGAAATGATGGAATATGTGCTTAGATGGGGAGGACTGCTTCCATACCATAGGCTAGAGAGAATGATGTTTCCCTTGTTGAAGTTCGGATGGACGTTCTGTAGGCCATAAGTGCGTATAGGAGCTTCTCATACCAGGCAGAGTAATTGGTCCCCATCTTTTCTATGATTTTATTCATGATCTTGTTGGCTGCTTCAACTGTACTATTGGTTTGTCGCCTGTATGGTATGGAGTTGTGATGCTCTATTTTAAATTTCTCGCGGAGATCAGTCATCATCTTGTTGCAGAAGTTGAGAACATTGTCTTTTACAATCTTATAAGGGATCCATACTGACAGATGATATCCCTTTTCAGGAAACGCTGAATCATGGAGGCTGTGACATTGGCATAAGAGGCTGCCTAGACCCATTTGATAAAGTAATTGATTGCAACCAGAATAAATCGATGTCCGTTTCATGCCTTCAGAGCTATGGGTTCGATGACGTCGATGCCCCAAGCTAAGAATGGCCAAGGAGCAATGAGGTTGTGTAGCCTTGTCGATGGTGCATTGATCTTGTTAACATAGATCTGGCACTAGTGGCACTCTTGCACGTGCTTGCAATAGTCAGCTTCCATTGTAGACCAGGAGACCATTTAATAAATCGAACTAGTTTACCTTCGATATAACAGTAGTCTTTCATCCAAATCGTAAGAAAATCATATTCTTCTTGGAAACGAATAAGGATATGTCTTGAATCCATCACACCCACTGAGAAGTTTTGATTAATATGGAATTGCTCCTGGATGATCTTTAGAACATCAAGCTTTGGTCTTCCATATGCGCATTTAGCAACTACTACAAATCGAAGAGGAATCGCAGGATGCTCAAGTTCTTCTATAGAAAAGTATAACGCTGGTTCTCCTTGATAAATGACAGATTTTTTAAAATCCAAAGCGTTTAATTTGACATCAACATTAGGGGATTCACTAGAGGATGATCGAAACCCAAGAGCTGCTGGAAAAGAGACCATATTATCCAGCGGCCTAGAAGAGGAGCCACCTCCTACGGTGGTGGCTGCCTCAACGATAACTGTGAAACCCTAATCTGAAACTGAAAAAGCTACTATCATGCACCGGAATTCTAATTTTTGCTAACTTGCTCCTCCAGAGCTAAATTTTTTAAAGGGCATGGGTTCATTATTCAATCGGTCTTGACAAACACTTAGTTTAAGAGATTAACATGAATAAGAGCTCCAGTTGAACAGATAACCAAAGCAATCAAAATATCTCGAGTCGATTCAACTCGAAATTTTGACAGAATTTGAAACTTAAAACAAAAAAATATAACTTTTAAATATTTATTATATATAAATAGTAAAAATAAATAATTAATAATAAAACTACACTTAATATGATATTATTTATATAAATAGTATTGCAAAATATTTTAAAATATAAAATATATTATAAAAACAATTAAGATTAGGTACCTTCCAAAAAAAAAGATTAGGCTATAGTGTTACTAACACTTTTCTTACGAGAGAAAAGTACATAGGAAAAATTATATATAAAAAAAGTGTAGGTACTCTTTTCCTTTGTTTTTTTTTTTTTTGGAAAAGGAAAAATAGAATAAACCAAAAAGAAAAAGAAATTACATGCGCATATAACGACACCCCCTAATGTCCTCCTCAATACAGTTGCACAATTTTGCCAACCGGTCCGCAACCCTGTTTGTCTCACGGAACACGTGGGTCACAACAACATTATCAAACCGGCTAAGCAAGCCCAAGATGTGTATAAGGATTTGAGCAGCAGCCCAAGGCCATTCAATTTTCTTATTGATCATGTCAATGGCTCCCTTGGAATCAGAGTAGACCACCATGTTCATCAAGCCTCTATTGGCCGCCTCAACTAATCCCCTCTTGATAGCCTGGAGCTCCACTATCAGAATAGGAGCTGGCTCAACCCCACTAGCAATACCAACCAAAGGACTCCCACCACTATCCCGTAGGATGCATCCAATACCCGCCAAGTCCCCACGCACCGACCTGTCAGTGTTAATACACCAATACCCCACAGGCGGAGCTTCCCACTGATACCAAACAATCGGGGGGTGGGCAAAGCACACTTCGATCTCCCACGAAGCAAAAGGGAGCTAGCAGCCTAGAGTCAATGACTAGATCTGAACAAGTAAATCCCAATCGAGTATCATTCACAATTAGATTGGTGATATGTTGGCTTGGTAAGAAGGAGTTCTAGAAAATTCTTCTCTTCCTCTCGCACCAGATATGATAGAAGGAAGCATAGAGAGCCCGCCTCATAACCTAATGTTTAATCTCGGTCCCTTGAAAATGTAGCGTCAACCAAGCAACATCCGCTCTCCAATGCTTTGCACGACGACACAAAAACAACAATGAGCCAGGATTGACACCCAAACCTGATGAGTATAGTGGCAACTGAAGAACAAATGGTCCTGAGTTTCAACGCTTTGTCTACAAAACACACAAGAAGACAATCAAATGATGCCACGATGAATAAGATGATCCTGAGTTAGCAAGGCTCCACAGAAGGCTAATCAAGAAATGAAAGAGTGCCACGGGATGGCACCCAAGAACCAAACAAGAGATGTCCAAGCTATACGAAGGTTCTCAGAGTATAGCTTACTCCAAGCAAAGCGAAGCGAGAAAGAACCATTAGCTTCAGTAATCCAAATAACGCGATTAGAAGCGAGCCCATTCACAATAGGGACATTGACACCATCCTGCCAAACCTGAATCTGAGAGGTACAGTGGGGACGAGTGGGAAAGTTCTAGCAACCATTCAACAAAACCGAGCTAACTGTCCGAAGCTTGTTGAGCCCAACAACAACGTCAATCATGCCTCTGAGATTATTCAAAATAACACCACTCGGGTGCCATGGATCAAGCCATAACAACGTATTTCTTCCATTCCCAATCTGGTGGCGAACCAATCCTCTAATCTGGCTATGAACACGAAGGACACTTCGAAAGGTCCAAGAGCAGATCGTGGGCATCTGAAGAGACCAAATAAAATCAGTCTTTAGGTACCGCTTCTGGACCCACTCATACCAAAGGGATGAGACACCTGCAGCCAAACGCCAAACCTACTTGGCCAATAAGATGGAATTCCATGACTCCAAAGACTTGGATCCCAAACCACCAACTTCTTTAGTAGTGTAAACCTCTGACCAAGCCACATTATGAGATTTTCGATCAAAACCAGCACCCTCCCAAAGAAATTTACGAAATAGACTTTCAATATGATCAATAGTTCCACGTGGCAACCAAAATAGGCTACACCAATAAATATGAGTCCCTGTAAGCATCAAATGGATAAGCTCAGCCTGCCCCGCATATGAAAGGCTCTTACTCTTCCAAGATCGCACCTTCCTTTCAATAGAGTTGATGACATAATCTGGAAGTGAAAAGATGTAATGACCCCAAAATCCTACTAGGCTAGAATAGGACTTTGGAATCGTCACATTTCTTAAACTTGCTTAAATCCATACATACAAGGCGTACACTACACGAGTCTCCAAAAATGAGAATAACAACATTCGACATAAACCAAATCATCCTGTACAAGTCTATAATCAACAAGATACCCACCATAATAAAAAATCCACTGAATATAACCTCTAGCAACATCAACTGAAGTACTGAAAGCCTATTACAAAACCCTTAAAGCAAAACACGAAAGTCTAGTAATAAGGAGACCGGTCGAGGTCCCGCACATCCTCGGTGTAAAGATCACCTGCTTCCTCTTCTCCGTTCACCTCCTCGACCCAAGGCTCTGCTATCAACTTCAGCTCTAATCCTGTCGATAATAACAGGTCGACTGAGTACCGAAACACTCTTTGGATAAGCCAACTAACCAGCAACATAATATTAACCAGGCTTAAAAGATAACCTAATCATTAGTAAACATATAAACAAAGTGCGTAGAAACATGGAAGACTTTTCATAATTTCATCTTGACTTGTGAGCGTGAGAGAGTAGACTTGTGAGCATGAGAGACTCTTAGAGTTGATCTTACATGATGCTTCTATGAGATTTCATGTCTGTATGCGGACTAATTCTTGTGAGCTTGTGAAATTTCATGCCCATACGCGGACGAATACTTGCGAGCTTGCGAGATACCATTTCATTGAGCCATGCATGCATGCTTGTGAGACTCATGAGACTTATAGACTTACCATGCAACTGAGTATGTGCTTGAGTGTTGTAATTGACATTCGAATAGGTCATCGATTAGATTCCGACCTCCCACTATGGAAACTCCACTATACTTGTCCCATTCCATATATAGTTAGAGAATTCCCAGTTTGGAATATTTTCCTCTAAGTATTGGCTTACCCGAATAACAATCACCATACAACATACTTAGGGCATAATTTAACATGTGACTCATAAGTAAAAAATTAGCATAATTAGCATAGAAATCATGGTTAACACTTCTTGACATAATTCATCCATTTCCATAATACATTTCATAAATCAAAATCACTTCATCTTCCTTCATGCATAAAAACAAACACCCTTCAATTCTTACAATCCATTCATTCAAAGCATCCATCACCGTAACCATACATCCAAACCCATCATCATTCATTCAAAACCCAATCCAACATCATTTTCCTTCCACCATTTCGACCCATCCATAAATAAAAAATCATAAAACATACACTACTAAAATTTCAATATCTTAAACACATGATAAAATCCTCATTTCATGCATAGGATATCTCATGCATCCTTATGTACTCAATTCCATAGAAATCATGCAAGAAAACCCTTAATCACACATGCTTAAGCTTAAAGATTACTTAATAGAGAGATTTAGAGGGCTTATCAACCTTGGGGGTCCTTCCCTTGGATCCAAAACGCTCCCAAGATGGCTTGAAGTGGATTTCCAAGCTCCTCTTGCTATCTTCAAGTATGTCCCTTCTTCTCCAAGCAATCTCCCTTCCAAACCCTAGGTTGTTTCTCCTTTTATTTGCCAAATTAGGTTAGAAATGTTAGGAGACCTAAAACCCCTCGAATTAAGACTTCAATTTATAGCCTAGGGGTTTAAAACCCTGAAATCCGTGACTTTTTAAAAAGTTGAATCGTGAATTGCGATCGATCATCAATTAACTGCGATCAATCGTCAACCCTCAGAACGATTGATCATCCATCAAGTGTGACCGATTGTCACCCAAACAGAAGCTAACCCAAATTTTCTGGCATCTGGTGATCGATCTTTTGTATAGGTGCGATCGATCGTCCCCAACACAGAGAGTTGCCCAGGTTTTGGATCCAGGGCGATTGATCGTCGACTTTAGGCGATTGATTGTCTGCTCTGTTTTTTCACTTCTAGATAGCTTGGGCACTTTAGACTCTCCAACCCGCTTAGACAAGATTAAAACACGCATAAAATACGACAAAAGACCAATATACCCCTATTAATAGGGTTAAAGACAAAAAGAAGGTTTGGGTCTCTACATCCTCCCCCTCCCTTAAAAGAAATTTCATCCTCGAAATTGGCATACCTTAAGCGAACAATTGTGGGTACTTTTCGCGGACTTCGGCTTCTCTCTTCCATGTAGCCTCTTCTCTAAAGTGGTCCTCCCACTGCAAGAGTACCAAGGAAATGACCTTAGTGCTCAAGACTTGCTCCTTCCGGTCCAAGATTTGAGCAGGTTGCTCAACAAGAGTAAAATCTTCTCAGATTTTCAACGGTTCCAAGTCGATGACATGAGACGGATCCGAGATGTACTTCCTCAACATCGAGACGTGGAAGACGTTATGCACACTCACCATAGAGGGAGGCTAGGTGACTAGGTAAGCAACCTCTCTAACTCGAGTGATAACCTCAAATGGTCCTACATACCTTGGACTGAGCTTACCCTGCTTTCCAAACCTCATGACACCCTTTGTAGGCGAGATTTTGACAAAGGCCTAGTCCCCAACTTGGAACTTAAGATCTCTCCTACGAGTATCAGCATAACTCTTCTGCCTACACTGAGCTATCTTCAACCTTTTTCTGATCACTTGGACTCGGTTCACAGTCTGACCAACAAGCTTGGGACCCAAAATCTTCCTCTCACTGACTTCATCCCAACACAAAGGTGAACGACAACTTCTCCTATAGAGTTCTTCAAATGGTGCCATCTGAATACTCGCTTGATAGCTATTGTTGTAGGCAAATTCAACAAACGATAAGTGATCATCCCAACTACCCTGGAAGTCTAACAAGCATACCCGCAACATATCCTCTATGATCTGGTTCACCCTCTTTGTTTGCCCGTTTGTCTGCGGATGAAACGCAGTGCTGAAATCTAAACGGGAACCCATAGCTGCTGAAAACTCTTCCAGAACCTAGATGTAAATTTCGGATCTCGATTAGATACAATACTGACTGGCACCTTGTACAAACAGACTATCTCCTTGACATAAAGGCTGACCAACTTGTTAGAATTAAACGTAGTTTGGTACGGAAGGAAATGAGCTAACTTATTCAACCGGTCAACCACAACCTAGATAGCATCAACGTTCTTCACTGTCATTGGCAAACTGACAATGAAGTCCATGGAGATATTTTTCCACTTCTATTTGGGAATAGGAAATGACTGAAGAAGTCCTACGGCCTACGGTGTTCGACCTTCACTTGCTGATACACCAAGTATTTGGACACATAGGTAGCCATATTCTATTTCATACCCCTCTACCAGAAATACTTCTTAAGGTTCTGGTACATCTTAGTACCTCCAGGATAGACAATATACTTAGACTTATGTGCTTCATTCAGAATCTCCCTTCTCAACTCTTCATTATCCGGAACCCAAAGTCTATCATTGAAGGAGATCCCACCATTTCTCTAGGAGAAATTATCAAACCCGCTGCTCTTTGACTTGCTCATAGCAGCATGCAGTTCTTCATCATCCCACTACAGGTCTTTGATCCTATCCAAAATGGTCAGCCTGACCACAATGTTGGCCACCAAGGCTCTAGATGCTCCAACACCAAAACCCATGTCAGAGTTAGACACATTCTTGGACCATTAGATGAGCCAAGTATCTCGTAAGTCTTCAACTTAGTGCATTTTCCACCACATTTGTTTTTCCCGGGTGGTACAGGATAGAGCAATCATAATCCTTAAGGAACTCCATCCAATGGCGTTGTCTCAAATTTAGCTCCTTCTGTGAGAACAAATATTTCAAACTCTTGTGATCGGTGAACACTTCAAACTATACACTATACAAGTATTGTCTCCAAATTTTCAGAGCAAAGACAACCGCATCCAATTCCAAGTCATGGGTAGGATAGTTCTTTTCGTGGTCCTTTAACTACTGAGAAGCATAAGCAATAACCTTTCCGCTTTACATAAGAACACAGCCTAACCCAATGAGTGAGGCATCATTGTACACTACCATACCTTCACTACCGGACGACACTATCAAGACAGGAGCGATCGTAAGGCGCTACTTCAATTTAAGGAAACTCTCTTCACACTTCTCATTCCACTTGAATCTAGTATTCTTCCGAGTAAGATGAGTAATTGGTGCTGCCAGATTGGAAAATCCCTCAACAAATCTCCGGTAATATCCAGCAAAGCCCAAGAAGTTTCAGATCTCCATGACACTCTTGGGACTACCCCAACTTGACACTGCTTCAATCTTGGTGGGGTCGACATAAATCCCTTCTCCTGACACCACATGGCCTAGAAAGGACACTTTCTCAAGGCAAAACTCACACTTACTTAGCTTGACATACAACTAGTGTTCCCTTAGCATCCTCAAGGTGGTCTGAAGATGCCTGTCATGCTCCTTTTGTGTCTGAGAATAAATAAGAATATCTTCCACAAACACTATTACATAGGATTCGAGTGTTGGCCTAAATATCCTATGCATGAGATCCATAAAGGTTGCAGGTGCATTGGTCAAACCAATAGGCATGACTAGAAATTCAAAATGCCCATATCTAGTCCTGAATGCAGACTTGGAAACATCTTCTACCTTGATCTTCAACTAATGGTAGCTGGATCTCAAGTCTATCTTGAAGAATTACTTCGCCCCTTGCAACTAATCAAACAAGTCATCGATCATTGGCAAAGGATACTTGTTCTTGATAGTGACCTTGTTCAATTACCGATAGTCGATGCACATCTAAATCGAACCATCCTTCTTCTTCACAAACAAGACCAGAGCTCCCCAAGGTGACGTACTTGGGTGAATAAAACCAAGCTTAAGCAACTCTTCAATCTGCTCATTTAGCTCTATCAACTCTGCAGGAGCCATCCTATACGGTGCCTTGGAGATAGGTGTCGTACCTGGAGCCAACTCAATTGCAAACTCGATCTCCCTATCCGGTGGTAAACCAGGTAAATCCTTGAAAAAGACATCTAAGAATTCATTTACCACTGGAAGACTTGAAGAATCTGGTACTTCTAGTGTAGAAATACTCAAGGCTGTAAATCGACCTAAATCCTTCTTTCTCAATCCATAAAAACGAAAAGAAGACTCACCAATCGGCTTAAAGTTGACAACCTTCCCAAAACAGTCGAAATGGTCATGGTAAGTAGAAAGTTAATCCATGCCTATGATGACGTTGAAATCCTGGAATCCAAGGATAATTAGATCAATCGGAATCTCTCGTTGTCCAAACCAAATATCACAAGAACGATAGACCTTGTCAGTGATGATTGAACTACCAACAGGAGTGGCTATAGATAGTTCAAGGTCTAACAGACTTGGCTCTAACATGAAGGCTTGTGCGAAACTAGGGGTTACGAAAGAATGGGTAGAACCGGTATCAAGCAACACATGGGCTTAACAGTCATTTACCAATAGAGTGCCAGAATTGGATACATAACTAAGTGTGTCAAAACATGTGCACAACAATCATCATATGCATAATATACAATATTCATAAAGCATTTCAATCATCGATTACTCATAGAATAATATTTAAGAAATTCTCAAGAAAACGTACCCTGCACATGTCGTCGGACACCTGTGCATCTAGCTCCAAAGTAGCGAACACCCGACCCTGAGCTGGCTGCTGGGGCCTCTGACCTTGAGTTGGCCTTTGCTGCATAGGTTGCCTAACTGGGGGTCTCACTCTCTGGGGCTGAATCTAGGGAGGCATCTACTGATAGTGAAGCGGACACTCCCTAATCCGTTGAGTGACATCATCACAATGGAAGCATCCTCCCGTGGTTGTTTTGCGTTCCCTTGCCTTGTGCTTCTTGCCACACTGGGTGCAAGTCTCAAAAGTCTGCGCCCAAGCTACAAGTGGGGCGACTCAAGGTGCCTAAGGAGTCACTGGAGTAGGCCTCTGATAAGGAGTAGGCCTTGCAACTAGCCCTGGGTCCGACATCCTTGGCCTCCTGTCTTGCGACCCATACTTGCCTACTTGCAACCCCTTCTTCCTCAAAAACTCTGCCGATCTCCTCTCGGTAATCAAAGCTCGCTAACTTACCTCCCGACATGTTCCAAGACGTAGGATCTCGACCTTGTCTCGGATGTAATCTCTTAATCCTCATTCGAATCTCTTAGCCTTCATTCTTTCTGTAGTGATGAGATGAGGAGCAAACCTAGAAAGTTCAACAAACTTGGCCTCATACTCGGCCACTGACATGCTCCCTTGCCAGAGAGTAGAGAATTCGATCTCCTTCTGTTTCCTCACAGATGCCCGAAAATACTGCTTGTAGAAGAAATCAAGGAACTCTCCCCATGCCCATGCCTAACCAACTCATACGTCATTCCTCTTCCTGACAGAGGCTCTCCACCAATGCTCTCCCTCACCCTTTATAACAAAAGAGGCTCATCTCACCCTTTGCTCATCGGTAGCCTTGAGTACAGAGAATACCTTCTCCAACTACATGATCCATAACTCCTTCACTGACGGATCTGTGCTCCCATAGAATGCTGGAGGACCCATCCTTCTGAAAGCTTCCACTCCGTGCTGCCAGGGTGGGGGAACCTCAACTGTCCTCTCTTGCCTAGCCTAACCGGCCACTAGCAAGGCAGTCTGTTGAGCCATAATTTTAGCTTCTTGAGTCATGGCCGTGGCAATAGCTTCCATAGCCCGACTCATATTGGGCTATAATGAGCACCTTTCGGGGTGTCCTCATCTGTCACACTGCCTCTTCCTCCATTCCTATTTATTCTTCCACCCCTCCTCATGACTTGCAATTCCTGAAGTTAATCATAAAACATACATCTCTCAGAAAAAATCAAAAGACATTGCTAACTTTCAAACTTCAATTTATGACTAACCTAAGTCCTAAACTTGATGTTGCTTTCCTAAGGTCGACACTTTCTTAGCCCTAAGGACTTTAATGCCTTGGGCTCTGATACCACCTCTGTAACGACCCGAAAATCCTTCAAGGCTAGAATAGGACTTTGGAATTGTCACATTTCTCAAACCTGCTTAAATCCATTCATACAAGGCATACATTACACGAGTCTCAAAAAATGAGAACAACAACATTCGATATAAACCAAATCATCCTGTACAAGTCTATAATCAACAAGATACCCACTGTGAACACGAAGTTTTTACTCACTGGGATTTAGAGTCACCACCTATTCATTCAAAAGGGATAAGTCCCTGGGTTTATGGATAAGGTCTTGGTCTGCTTCAGAGTCTAGGTAAGAGGTTCGGTTAAGTCCTGGGGACGGTGTTAGGCACCCTGGTTCTTTTATTTTGCAATGGTAACCTATTCCCTGGGTGTAAGCCAATTTAATGTTAATTATCGTACAAATATCATAGTTTTAGTTTATACTAATCCAAGAAGGGAAAAGCTAACTAGGGTCGAACTTCGGTTGGGTTGCCTATTTACTCACATAGAATGAGATCAGACCGAACATAGTTCTGGCACATGAGCCCGTGCTGAGGCTAAGGAAGTGTGTGTGTTTGCACCAAGGGTGGCTTAGGGTCTAGTCCGGAGGCTAGGATTTGATTGACCGGGTTGGTCAAGTGCATAGTTCAAGTTGGATTAGGTCCGGTAGGCCAAGGTTGAAGCCCGGAGGCCTGAGATTGGGCCCAGGGGCCAAGAGATGAGCTTGGAGGCTAGGGTTTATTCCGGTAAACTAAAGGCTTGGGCCTGGTAGGCCGGTTTGGGCCCGTTGGCCAAAGTTTAGACCCGGAGGCCAAGGTTAAGCCCGGAGGCTAAGAGTTGAGCCCGGAGGCTAAGGATTAGGCTCGGAGGCTAAGGGGTTTAACCGGAGTTAAGGGGGGGTCTAACTATGGTTAGGATTGCTAACCACGATTAGTAAGGTCCAAGATCAGTTTTATGGTCCTTGTGAATTGTTTGACAATTTCAAGAATTTATTTTTAGATTTTTCCAAAGTTAAATGGGCTTAATCATGGTCAAAAAAGGGGTTAACCATGATTAAGCTCATTTAACCATGGTTGGGTATATTGTTAAGTCTGTTTTTTTAGCCATTTCTATATTTTTAGAATATTTCGGATTTTTAGGGAATTTTTGAAATTTTTCCTTTGAGGTTAGATCAACTAACCATGGTTAAGTTTTAATCGAGGTTGGGTTACCCCATGGTTAAGGTTGAGGCAGGTCTGAAATGGGCCCAGAGAGCTAGGCAGGGCCTAGTGTGGCCTCCTACTAGGTCTGGCCCCTTGCAAAGCACATTAGATAGAATACTGGAATTGGCGGTATATGTATTACCATCAATTCTGGTTCTTTACAGATCCAGAATGTCGGTGAATACTCTACCGTCATTTTCAGTTTATTCTGGAAATGGTTTTGCTCGTCTGGTGCAAAGTCATGGGTGAACCCTAGGGGTCATCGACCCTCAGGGGATGGTCAAGGGTCTTGCCACGTGTCTTGAGCCCATGGTGGGCCCTCGACTTGGCTCAAACAGGGCCCTCAGTGAGCCTATCATCACTGTGAAAGAAATCAGAGAATGGCGGGTAGAAGATCTACCGCCATTCTACACAGTTTTTGTTTTTTGAATTTTAACCATAGTTAGGCAAATGGGGTTACCTTGGAAGGACTAGGATAAGCTCAGGGAGGCCTCAGGATTCTAGTCCATGCCCTGGAGTGGACCAGGGCTTACTTAGGTGGGGGGCACAGAGGCTGAAACAGGAGACGCCAGGAATTGCGGTACTGTGTTTACCGTCATTCTTGGATTTTCCAGAAATGGTTACTGGCCCTTCGGGGCTACTGCTACCAAGGTTCTAAGGGTCCCCTCATGGACTAAGGGACCCCCAGAAAGGTCTGAGGCTGGCCTGCCTTCTTGGGGGAGCTTTGTACCCGCGAGGGGGTTCCCCACACCTATGAAGAAGGTAGGGGAAGCCCCCCTTACTGTGGGTTTATGCAAGACAACGAATAAAAGTCTCCTGGAAGGACTAGGGGCTCACAATGGAATGCCAAAATATGAAAATGAGGGGAGGGTCAAGGCCCTACCCTGCTGTTGCTGTCCTCGCCAAGGTGGTGGTTATTGACAGTGGTGGTGGCTCACAATGGTGGAGGGATTTGTGGGGGTCCCTGGAGATTCAAAGGTTTGCTAGGAGAGCTTAAGAAAGCTTGGAGGGGGCTTAGGCCTTGACAACTAGACAGGGGTTCGGATATGGAATTATCAGTTGAGTTTGAAGGTGGTGGAGATGCTAGCTTTATAGGGAGAGCTTGGCGACACCATGGGAATTAGGACAGGGGTAGGCTGTAAAACCCCGGAACCAAGTTCACTAGGCTGTGAATAGTGTTGAGAATAGTGTTGTGAATAGTGTTTTTCCAAGCTTAAAGCCTTAATGGAATTATGGGTTCATGTTTTAAACTGAAAGGAGGTTTCGAATCAATAAAAATATGTATGGAAAGTGTTTTATGGTGTTTGGGATAAATGAAAACAAGAGTATACAATACTCTTAAGTGCCGCAAAGAGGGATGTCTGGAAATACCCTCAACTTGAGAGAACTCTAGTTATCTCACCGCTAATCAGATTGAGTGATTCTTGAGCCATTAGAAAGATATTAAAATCCTCTTCAAGGTTCATGTTGATCCCTTTTCAATAATTGGAGTCAAAGTTAAGTCAAATGTGGGTTTTCCAGCATTTTTCTGCTGAAATTCCAGAACCAGTCAGCTTTAAGGCAACTTCGGACTATGAATAAAGAAGAATTAGGAATTATGTAAAACATGAAAGTTATTCCCTTTTGAAAGACGAGTCCAACGCAAGTTGAATCATCAAAATCCGAGAAGCGAGTTAAATTTTATGGTTGAAATACCAAAGCGGGAAGAACCCAGGCCAGCTATAGCATCACTAATCGACGAGTGAGCATCACTACTCAATGAGTGACCATCACTCGTCGACGAGTCAGCCCAAAAAAGGTCAAAAACGTCTTGAAAAACGTCCAGAACATCAACCGACCTTGGGAGATATTTTTGAGATATTTTTCAAAGGTTATTTTGGGTTTTTGGCAACCTTTAGACTATAAATAGAAAGGGATTTCATCAGTATAGATTTACCAAACCCTAAGCTTGGAGTTTCGAAAGATTGAAGAAGAGAAGAAGAAGAAGAAGAAAGCTGAGAGTTGTTTGGATGTTCTGAGTTCGTGTCTTTCCATCAAAGGAAGAGTTTTTCTTGCTTTCTTGGTGTTCTAACACCTGGATTTCAATTCTAAAGTGATTCATCAAGTTGAGATTTCTTTGAGATTCGTTCTTGGTTGTGGTATAAGAGCAAAAGTGAAGCTCTGTTCTTTTCCAGATTTTCATAAGCTTTTCAAAGCTTAGATATTGATCCCTCAAGCTTTCTAAAAGCTCTTGATTGAAGGAAATCAATCCTTCAAAAGGTAGATATGCTCTACTAGTTTCTAATTTCATAAGTTATCTCTTAAAAAATCTTTATGAAAGTCTATATGTTTTGATGAACCATGACGTGATGAAGATATGTTAAAAACGAAATGGAATAAGTGATTCCATGAGGAATTCGACCTTGTACCATGTATGAATGATGTTGTGTTTCTGTTGTGAATGAATTAGAGAAAAGCATTGCCATATGAAGTATTTACTTGTCTACCATGTTTATTCACAATTTTCACACGAACACGAAGTGCATGATTCAAGTTTTGTATATGTATATGTATCCGGAAAAAGTAAAGCAAAAGAAGAAATGCAAGAATATGTTAGTGATAAGAGGAGAATACTAATGGACCCTTACCCTTGCATGGTAAGGCATTAGGCATTTGGTCCCAAAAGAAGATATGCAAACATACCAACGGGGAGGTTGGTCACGCAAATGCTAATGGACTCTTATCCTTGTATGGTTAGGCATTAGTAGAGCTCCCATAAAAGCTATGTTCTGTTATGAAAAGAAATGCTCGGATGCTAGTATACGACAGACTATTGATACAGCAGCTAGGAATACTCCAATTCCAATTCTGTATGTTCTGTTATGAAAAGGAACTTTGGATGCTAGTATGCAACTGACTATTGATACAACAGCTAGGCATATTGTCACGCCCCAAAATACCCTCTAGGAGTTTGGATACTTTGGCGACGTGACTTATCCTTCAAACCATCCTGCAAGAGTATAAAAGGCAAGCTAAATAGTGAATTAAATTTTCCTTTTTACAATTGTTCTTCCAAGTGTTAACATAGACAAACGACTTAATAAAAACTACAATAAGTACAAAAGAGTTCAACACTTGAGTTACCAACTCTAACTTACATGAAAAGCCCCAACGAAAAATACCAAAATACATGTCTCTCTTACTCATCCCAACCCTAGGGCCACATGTCAAACCCCTAACATCTGACTGACACTCCGAGCAACCTCCTACTCTCCATGAACTGCCTCGATAAGCGTATGGTGTACCTGTCGACATCAATAGGTACGGCTGAGTATGGAATACTCAACGAGTACAAGCTACTAGATAACAATAGTAATAACATTAATAAATAATAACAATAATATGTCATCCATGGTACAGTTCATTATCACATATACATAATCAAAGTACGAAAGCTAATACAAATAACACTTGGACATTGTAGAACATCATACTTTAATTCATACTTTCAATTTATGCTTTAACCAACTTGTATTTTTCATTGCTTTGTGAGTCTTGTGATTTCCATACATATCTTATGCATCTAGTGGTTACCATGCACATCCTTTGAGATTCTTTATTTCATTTGTCTTGTTTGGCTAGTACCTGAACTATGGAATGGACGGACATACTAGGCTCTTGTCTTGCTTAACTAGTACCCAAACTATGAAATGGACTGACATACTAGGTTCTTGTCTTGCTTGACTAATGCCCGGACTATAATGGAATGGAACACATTAGCCTCATGCCTTGTCTTGACTAGTACCTGAACTATGACTTGGACGGTCATACTAGTTTCTTGTCTTGCTTGACTAATGCCCGGACTATAATGGAACGGAACACATTAGCCTCATGCCTTGTCTTGACTAGTACCCGAACTATGACTTGGACGGTCATACTAGTTTCTTGTCATGTTTAACCAGTACCCGAACTATGAAATTGATGGGCATACTTGGTTCTTGTCTTGCTTTCTTGTCTTGTTTTCTTGTGAGCCAGGTATGACATATCCGTGGGATATGCCCTACCCTTGACCAGCCTGATGTCCGGCTTTATCATTCGTTCCATATCTTGTTCTTGTTTATTTCTTAAATGTATGCTTATACTTAAAAGTTTGGTTCATGCATGCGTGCTTGGTGTGTGTGGCATTCGTGACGATCATACTATCATAGATGATTCAAGGGACACATATTGCATTTCAATTCTTTTTAATTATCATGTTAACATGAAACATTAAGCATAATGTGACATTTCTTATAATTGCATAGACATGAGGAATTAAATGAAAACATATATAGAGCATTTGTTTTAAAATCACCTTTTAAGGAATGCTACACAAATCATATTTCCTAATTCCTTCATTTTATTCTTGGCATTCTCATTCATGCATTTTATCAAACACCTAATGTGCAACACATTCATAGCTATATTATTTCAAGTTCTTTAAGTTCATATGTTTCGTTAAACACATGGTGTGCGTTATCACACATTCATCACCATTCACATGACATCCAATCGCCCTATCCATTTACTTCCCATACATCCACCTTTACTCTATTAATCTTGTTTTTGTTTAGGGAAGAGTAATACATCTCAAGAAAAGGAACAATTAAGATCAAACACAAGCATTCTTTTCAAATAAACCTAGGTTATTATTAAAGTAGTTAGTAGGGTGTACTAACCTTGAAGATTGGAGAAGAACTTGAGGGAAGATGAGATCCAATCCTTGGTGGAGAAAGATCCTTGCTTGAAAAGGAATCCATGCTTGCATTGAGCTTCACTCCTTCAATCCAAAGCCCACTTTGAGCAAACCCTAACTCTTCCTCCTTCTTCTCTCTCAATCTCCCAAAACTTATGCTTAACGGTTTATGAGACCCGAAACCCACAAATTGGGGTTTATATAGAAAATGGGGTGGTGAAATGACCATCCTACCCTTAAAATTTCGGTAAAACAGACCAAATTGGGCAAAATGCTCGAGGACCGGTCGACCAGTCATGAGGAGCGGTCAACCGGTTAAAACCCCCTCTCTGGAAAAATCTCCCATACACATTTTAGTGCGATACCTGTCGACTGGTCATGTGGAGCGGTCGACCAGTAGGCGAGTGGTCGAACAGTCTTGAGTAGTGGTCGAGCAGTAGGGGAAGGGTCGAGCGGTCATGGAACCGATCGACCGGTTGGTCTGTGCTTTGCCCATTTTTCCTGTTGTTCCTAATTTTGGTATTTCGGCTATAACTTTTGACTCGTTCGTCAGATTTTGACGATTCAACTTGCGTTTGACTCGTCATTCGAAGGGGAACAATTTTGGTTTGTTAGAATCTTCGAATTCTCCTTTATTCATGTACCAAAATGCCCATAAAGTTGACTGGTCTAGAATTGGGTCTCAGTAGCTCGGGTTTTCAACATGTCCAACCTAGGAAATCCCACCTTAACATTTAGAGCACTTTTCACTTCCATTGGACTCCTATCAACATTCCTTAATACTAAATTAAGACTAACAAAACTTTCAAAATTCTCACTTCATGGAAAATGGAAGATTACAAAGGCTTGAGATCTTGGCATAAGTTCCAATATATGGATGAAAGTTTCGGGGCGCTACATTCTCCTCCCCGTTATAAAAATTTTGTCCTCAAAATTTGGGCTGCACAAAATCAAGCGGAAATACCTTCCCCACACTCAACCTGTAATCTCAAAGACATTGAACTCAGCCGCCTATTTATAGCAAAAGGACGTACTACTCCTTCATCTAAACACAAGCCTAGGCACTCGCTTTTTGGCAAAGCACTTAGGTTTTTTTTTTTTTTTTTTTTCATATTTCTAAACACCCACGAAAAGCAAGAAAACTTCATAACATAATATAGTATGGTTATACACAGGCAACATACTGAAATATAACATTACACTATCCTTTACAAAACAAAAATTTTTACCCGAGCACTTCGCCCTAGATTTTGTGATGCTTGAGCATCCAACCCCAACATGGCAACTTCTGCCCCAGCTCGCATAGAAAAGTGACTGTGAGAGCTACTGAGGCTTGCTATCCCAAGGTGGAGCTGGAGGGGGACGGTGAGGGCAACCTCTGATCAAGTGGCCTTGATCACCACAATGGAAACATCCACCCTTGAGTTTCCGATAATCCCCAGTATGCTTTCTTCCGCAGTGACTACAGAGCTCACATTCCGACAACAAAGGTAAAGGCTGTAAGAATCGGGTGGCCTGAGTCGTAGTGAGGCTAGGGACCTGTAGTGCAACAGGAGGCCTCTGGATTGATGTAAACTCAGAGGTATCATACGGGGCAATCCTGACCCTCTTCTCAAGGTGCGTTGAGCCACTGGACTGACCCCTCAACATTTTTCTCCTCTTGTAGAATTCCTCAAAATTTGTTTCAGCCAATTGGGCATTATCCACAACTTTGGCGTAAGTCTCATGCCTGAACATGGAAACTCTGTCTTTAATGTAGGCCTGTAATCCCCTCTCGAATTTTCTGGCCTTCATTGCCTCTGTGGCTATCAGGTATGGAGCAAACCTCGATAATTCAGAGAACTTGGCTTCGTACTCAGCCACTGTCATGTTCCCTTGCTCTAAGGTAATGAACTCCAGTTCTTTCTTTTCTCTAACTCCTACCAAGAAGTATTTCTTGTAAAAAACATCTAGGAACTCTTCCCAAGTCCATTCTTGACCCGCTCGAGTCAAGTCCCTCATTCTGATGGCAGATCTCCACCAGTGATCGGCCTCACCCTCCATCATGAAGGCGGCCTAGGTGACTCTCTCTACCTCCATAGGCATCAAGACGGAGAATAACTTCTCTAGCTGCCTGATCCATGCTTCAGCAACCAATGGATCAGTGCCACTATAAAATACTGGGGACCTCATCCTCTGAAATGCCTCTATCCCCGTGGCATTATATGCAAGAGTAGGCACAAGTGCCACAGTAGGAGTAGGGGTAGAGGACTGCCTAGCTGTAAGCATTGCTAGTATCTCTGCTATGGATCCCAAGACCTAGGTGAGATCAGGCTGCTCATCCCCTGATGGGGGAGGAGATGCTCCACCTCTCCTAGTGTGGTATCCAGGACCTCGATTGCCATGTCTCATGGTTTACTCCTGAGGACGATAGCAAAGCATGAGTCTAACTCGGATCCCATCATTATTCAAACATTGCATTTTCATAATAGTAGGCATTTATTGAAGTATAAAACATGCATCAAGATATACACACCATAGTATAATAATACACTCTAAGGTTCCTAGCAAAGCTAAGATACGAGGTCAGTTGAGTTACAACCGGTTATGGTCTAAGACTAACTTGTTAGTCGATACTCCGAGGGAATAACTTCTCCTGAGTATAATTTGAACTCAAGCCCCTAACCTATGCAAGCGCATCGTATATACCCAAGTACAACCATAATAGTATAATTGTACAATTAGTTTTCCTAGCGACACTAATTTTCACACTCGGTTAAGGTATTAACTGATTATATACATAAGACATCACCTAGCTTAAGATTAGGACTAATGACTAGTTCATTTATTTGAGTTATTTAAGTGTAATCCTCTTAATTTTGTGACATGTATGATGTTTCTAAGATCTACATGATGCAGGTAGGATGTGTGTGATGCTTATGATGTATATGAAGTGCATGACATGTATGATGCTTATGCGATGCATGATGCTTATGCCATGCATGATGCTCATGCCATGCATGATGCTTATGCGATGTATGGAGTGCATGCTATGTATGAAATTCCATGATATGCATGATTATCCTTGGAGTTATAATGTATTTATTATTTTGGACTAAGCATCGGGTCTAGAACGTGCTGCAGAATTAACCCGCATCTGTATCTAGAAACGTGCATCAAACATCCATGAGCTCGTTCAATAATTTGGAACTGAGCATCAGGTCTAGAACGTGCTGCTGAAAATGCACATCTGTATCTAAAAACGTGCATCAAACATCCCTGAGTATTTGGGACTGAGCACTGGGTCTAGAACATGCTGAAGAAAATGTGTATCTGTATCTAGAAGTGTGCATCAAACATCCATGAGTATTTGAGACTGAGCACTGGGTCTAGGATGTGCTGCAGATAATGCGCATCTGTACCTAGAAGCATGCATCAAACATCCTTGAGTATTTGGGATTGAGCACCGGGTCTAGGACGTGCTGCAGATAATGCGCATCTGTACCTAGAAGCGTGCATCAAACATCCCAGAGTATTTGAGACTGAGCATTGTGTCTAGAACATGCTGCATAAATTACGCATTTGTATCTAGAAGCGTGCATCAAACATCCCTGAGTATTTGGGACTGAGCACTGGGTCTAGAACGTGCTGCATAAAATGCGCATCTGTATCTAGAAGCATGCATCAAACATCCCTGAGTATTTGGGACTGAGCACTGGGTCTAGAACGTGCTGCATAAAATGTGCATCTGTATCTAGAAGCGTGCATCAAACATCCCTGAGTTGGTTAAAATATATTAATTTCTATATATGTTCCTACTAGTTGTGGGGTTACATGAACTTACTTGGACTTAATGTCATACCGTGATGTGCGACTTATGCTTATTTGTGATGTAAGACACATTAAGTATAGTCTAACAAATCAAATTACGCTAGATATGCATAATAGTATATTTATATATATCAAAACCTATGTCCCTATTTTCGCAACGACTCTAAATATACTAGACTTGTAAGACCTAAAAGCATCCTATAGCCTCTCTTGGGAAACAATTCCTATCGAGATCTAATAACACTATGTATGACAAGGGACCTATCATCCCCTTGTCAACTAACACTTAGGCTAGACTCTAGCCTGAACATCACTCAACTCATGACTTTAAATGAGAATTCATTCATAAAGCATAGTTCTTTTCTTATATATAACATATAGTATGCACCCAACACATAACATATAATACCACATAACAATTCAACACATAATAGTATAGGTATATAAAATTTTTGGTTTTCTAGCGAAATTAGACACTACTTCGGTTGAAATCAACCTGTTCTGGACAACGACTAAGTGATTAGTCTACACTTGGAATACGACTCTTTCCTAGACCTAATGCCCGGTATTCATCGTGATATCGAACTCTAAACGACCCTAGAGACCTAATGCCTAAGCTCTGATACCACTTCTGTTGCCCCCCAACATACCCCCTAGGAGTTTGGATACTTTGGTGATGTGACTTATCCTTTAAACCATCCTGCAAGAGTATACAAGGCAAGCTAAATAATGAATTAAAATTTTCTTCTTTACAATTGTTCTTCCAAGTGTTAACATAAACAAACGACTTAATAAAAACTACAATAAGTATAAAAGAGTTCAACACTTGAGTTACCAACTCAAACTTACATGAAAAGCCCCAACAAAAAATCCCAAAATATATGTCTCTCTTACTCATCCCAACCCTAGGGCCATATGTCAAACCACTAACATCTGACTGACACTCCGAGCAACCTCCTACTCTCCATGAACCACCTCGATAAGCGTATGGTGTACCTGCCAACATCAATAGGTACGGCTGAGTATGGAATACTCAACGAGTACAAGCTACTAGCTAACAATAGTAATAACAATAATAAATAATAACAACAATATGTCATCCATGGTACATTTCATTATCAAATATACATAATCGAAGTGCGGAAGCTAATACAAATAACACTTGTACATTGTGGAACATCATACTTTGATTCATACTTTCAATTCATGCTTTAACCAACATGTATTTTCCATTGCTTTGTGAATTTTGTGATTTCCTTCATATCTTATGCATCTAGTGGTTATCATGCACATCATTTGAGATTCGTTATTTCACTTGTCTTGTTTAGCTAGTACCTGAACTATGGAATGGACGGACATACTAGGTTCTTGTCTTGCTTGCTTGTCTTGCTTAACTAGTACCTGAACTATGAAATGGACGAACATACTAGGTTCTTGTCTTGCTTGACTAATGTCTGGACTATAATGGAATGGAACACGTTAGCCTCATGCCTTGTCTTGACTAGTACCCGAACTATGACTTGGACGGTCATACTAGTTTCTTATCTTGCTTGACTAATGCCCGAACTACAATGGAACGGAACACATTAGCCTCATGCCTTGTCTTGACTAGTACCCGAACTATAACTTGGACGGTCATACTAGGTTCTTGTCTTGCTTCACTAATGCCCAGACTATAATGGAATATAACACATTAGCCTCATGCCTTGTCTTGACTAGTACCCGAACTATGACTTGGACGGTCATACTAGTTTCTTCTCTTGTTTAACTAGTACCCGAACTATGAAATAGACGGACATACTAGGTTCTTGTTTTGCTTGCTTGTCTTGTTTTCTTGTGAGCCAGGTATGACATATCCGGGGGATATGCCCTACTCTTGACCATCCTGATGTCCGGCTTCATCATTCGTTCCATAAATCATGTATCTTGTTCTTTTTTATTTCTTACATGTATTCTTATACTTAAAAAGTTTGGTTCATGCATGCGTGCTTGGTGTGTGTGGCATTCGTGACGATCATACTATCATAGATGATTCAAGGGACACATATTGCATTTCAATTCTTTTTAATTATCATGTTAACATGAAACAATAAAGCATAATGTGACATTTCTTATAATTGCATAGACATGAGGAATTAAATGAAAACATAAATAGAGCATTTGTTTTAGAATCACCTTTTAAGGAAAGCTAAACAAATCATATTTCCCAAATCCTTCATTTTATTCTTGGCATTCTCATTCATGCATTTTATCAAACACCTAATGTGCAACACATTCATAGACACATTATTTCAAGTTCTTTAAGTTCATATGTTTCGTTAAAAGACATGGTGTGCGTTTATTATGCGTACAATGCCCATCCATCATTTTCCATCACACATTCATCATCATTCACATGGCATCCAATCGCCACATCCATTTACTTCCCATACATCCACCTTTACTCCATTAATCTTTTTTTTTTAGGGAAGAGTAATACATCTCAAGAAAAGGAACACTTAAGATCAAACACAAGCATTCTTTTAAAATAAACTTCGGTTATTATTAAAGTAGTTAGTATGGTGTACTAACTTGAAGATTGGAGAAGAACTTGAGAGAAGATGAGATCCAATCCTTGGTGGAGAAAGATCCTTGCTTGGAAAGGAATTCAAGCTTGCATTGAGCTTTACTCCTTCAATCCAAAGCCTACCTTGAGCAAACCCTAACTCTTCCTCCTTCTTCTCTCTCAATCTCCCAAAACTTATGCTATAACGGTTTATGAGACCCGAAACCCGTGAATTAGGGTTTATATAGAAAATGGGTGGTCAAATGACCATCCTACCCTTAAAATTTTGGCAAAACAGACCAAATTAGGCAAAATACTCGAGGAGTAGTCGACCGATCATGAGGAGCGATCGATCGGTCAAAACCCCATCTCTAGAAAAATCCCTCATACACTTTTTAGTGCGATACCGGTCTGTTGGATATGATGCGCAGAAAAGTCATTTAGATTGTTAGAACCTTATTTATTTGATTAATAAATGCTTCTTCTTAATCTATTGTGTATTCATTATGGGTAATTGACCATGATCATGAGATGATCTATACGATATGAGATATTGATAAAGGTCCATAGGATATATTGTAGGAAAGTTATGTGATTAGATTATCACAGGTAGATATAACTTTTCGGTTCCTTATACCTTATATAGTCACAGCTGTGGGTGAAGCTGGGCACTTCACTTATATGACTGCCAGAATGCTAAGATGTTCTCAATAGTTGAGATGTAGTTCTATCTCGAACTATTGTAGTGGAGACAACACATCAGCATATGGGTGCTTAAATGTACATTGACTGATTACATTCAATGAGAGACCTCTTACATAAACATACTATCAGATAGTTGGTCTCTCATTCACATTGAACAGTTTCGATGATCCTTAGATCTGATGAGTTCATTTATGACTGAGCAGTGATCTGACTGTTTTGATTCCACCAACGTATTTTCTAAATTAGGGAATACAATACAGTGACAGTTGGATAGTCAGAAAGTTGTTCGAGTCATGATGAATTTCAAACAAGAAATTCATGCTCATTAATTTGAGAGATTATCCAAGTTCCGGGTAAGACAGTTGATTAAGTTCAAATCCTACGCAGGTGATTTTGAAAACAAAATAAGTTTTGAAATATACTTTTATTAAAAAGTATTATACTTATAAAAGGAAATTTTCAAAATGTTTTTTATGAGAAATTGCTTCTCATGGCTTAATCATAAGTCTTGGAAACCCGGATGATTTACAATGGGCTATGGGTTAGATAGTATGTCAATCTCGAAGGCCCATTAGGGATAATTTATTTGGAAGGATAAATCGAATTTTAAAGTTCATGTGGCGGGATCCGTAATGGTTAATGTTCATACATTGGGATTCAATTGCAACATGGATATCTCACGTCACTTGCAATTCCGATGTAATTCCCGTTTAGGGTCAATGGGATAACATTGGATAAGCCAGGGTAAGAATGTTCCAAAGCAATCTGTGGAGGTGCTCACATAAGAAATACAAGCTCAATAATTGATTAAAATTTAATCAAATATTTTAAGTGATTAAAATTTAACCATTTAATTAAATAGATTAAAAGTTAATCTATTGTTTAAATTAATTGTTAATTTAAACTAATAGATTATTTTAGTAATTATTTGATTAACATAATTAAAGGGGAAATGGGTTTGACCCATATCCATAAACCCATTAAAATGGACCTTTAATATGGGCCAAAGCCCATGGGTTTAAACCCTAGGGTGGGGCGCCCACTTGAGGAATCCTAATTGGATTAGGATTTGTTTAATTGAATAATTATTGAAATATAATTCCTTTTATTATGGAATTAAAATCCAATTGCTGGATTGCAATTAGGATTAAGATGCTATTATAATTAGATTACAATAAGGAGTTTTCACTCCTCAAATCCCACGCCCCTTTAGTGCTCACGCCCCCCTTTTTGTGGACTCCTAGTTTGACTAGGTTTCCTACTTTGGTGTAGGATGTTGACTTATTCCTTTTAATTAAGGAATCCTCTTATAATAGGGACTCTTTAATTAATAGGATTAGTATAACTAAAGTAGTTATACATTAAGTAGGATCACCAATAATAAGTGTTACTGTTAATTAATAAATCCTACTAGATAAGATCAAGTTGGAGTAGGATTATGATAAGATCCTAGTCTATAAATACCCCAACACCCTAGACAATTAAGTAGAATTCTCTAGAATTTTTCTCTCATCTCCTCTCCTCTCTTTCTCCAAACCGTGAGCCCTAGGAGAGACCCCTAGGGATTTTCATGAGCTATATTGGTGGTCCTAGTTGGGTTTTGCAAATTTAGGGTTTTGAACCTTAGTATTATTGGTGATAGAAGGTCTACACCGTTGATCCATCTTCTTCCTCTTGCTTCTATAATTCCAAAGGAGATTCTAAAGCTTCGTGGGGATAGCGAAGAACAAGGATCGAGCTTCTAGTATTTTTTCGAAGAAATCTCTACAAAGAGTTCTGACGGTTCGAGTGGATTAAGCTTCACCGGTGAAAAGCATTCACCGTGGTGATATGACTAAAACTCTTAGATAATTTTGATGCTTTCTATGGTGTTAAGATCTAGGGGATCCAATTTCCGCATAAATTTCTATCCGGATCCCCCTTCACGATCGACCGGTCATGTGGAGTGATCGATTGGTAGGCGAGCAGTCAAACGGTCCTGAGTAGCGGTCGAGCGGTAGGGGACGGGTCGACTGGTCATGGCACCGGTCGACTGGTTGGTCTGTGCTTTGCCCATTTTTCTTGTTTTTCCTTATTTTGGTATTTCGGCAATAACTTTTGACTCGTTCGTAGGATTTTGACGATTCAACTGGCGTTGGACTTGTCATTTGAAGGGGAATAATTCTAGCATGTTAGAATCTTCCAATTCTCCTTTAGTCATGTACCAAAATGCCACTAAAATTGACTAGTGTGGAGTTGGGTTTCAGCAGCCCGGGTTTTCAACATGTCCGACCTAGGAAATCTCACCTTCTTAACATTTAGAGCACTTTTCACTTCCATTTGACTCCTATCAACATTTCTTAATACTCAATTAAGACTACCCAAACATTCAAAATTCTCACTTCATGAAAAATGGAAGATTACAAAGGCTTGAGATCTTGGCACAAGTTCCAATATATAGATGAAAGTTTCGGGGCACTACACATACCCCAATTCTAATTCTGTATGTTCTATTATGAAAAGGAATGCTCGGATGCTAGTATGCGACGAACTATGATACGTCAGCTAGGCATACCCCAGTTCCAATTCTGTTCTGTTCTGCTCTGTTCTGAGAGAGAAAAGTTCTGAAACAAGTATAAAAGATACGAAAAGAAGAATTGAAAGAATAAGTTCTGAAAGATAAGTAAAGATGTATATGTTCTGTACAGTGTGCACATGTATTTGAAAAGAAGGTTTCTGCTTTTGTTTAGCTTTTGCATGTGTATCTGATGTAATTGTTATTAAAAGCATGTGCTATATGATATTGTTCTCTAGTGGTGTGTATACGCTGAATATTTCATGCTTAGTCGAAATTTCATCTTCGACTGGTCATATAAATGTGCAAGCTCCTGCACCTTGGATAGAGGATGATGACTATGATCCAGAGCCTACCATGGATCATCCTCAAGAGGAGAGCATATTGGATGGTGGCCCTATTTAGATTATTGGTGAGGGAGAGAACATTTATATTTTGATAGTGGGTATGTCCACTTTACACCTATATGTTTTGTATATGTTATAACAGTCTGGACTTAGAATACATATGGTTTTATGTTTAAGAAATTTTATGCTTCCATTAGTATGTGCCTTTTGTATTTCACAGGATGGTACGTACGCCTTATGTGTCATCACAGGATGGTATGACACGGCAGTCATGAGCTAAAGTATCCCTAACTCCTAGGGGGTATTTTGGGTCGATACAGAGTTGGTATCAGAGCCTAGGCATTAGAACCATAGGGGCAGAAGTTGTTCTTTGAGTTGAACTTAGAAATCAGATGAACTGTAGAGTATAGGTTTGATACTATGACAAAATGGGTATCAAACGAAAGCATTAAGTTCGTATAAGGAATTGTATTCCAAGTAGACTAATCACGTAGTCGTAATAAAACCGGTTAATGTTTTAACAGAGAGGTAGCTAGGCCTGCTGCTACTACTGGACCGATGCCTACTCCGGTGCATCACAATGCAGGGCTTGATGCTTTCCGGAGGATGAGGCCTCCCTCCTTTTATGGTGGCACTGATCCAGTTGTGGCGGAGGCATGGATTTTACAGCTCGAAAAGTTATACTCCGTTTTAGCACCTACGGAAGTGGAGAGAGTTGCATGGGTTGTTTTCATGATGGAGGGTGAGGCATGCCATTGGTGGAGAACGGCCGTCCAGATGAGAGATGCAGCCCGAGGGTGTCGGGAGTGGACCTGGGGAGAATTTCTTGATGTGTTCTACAAGAAGTACTTCCTAGTGGAGATTCGAGAGAAGAAAGAGGTGGAGTTCATCACCTTAGAGCAGGGTAACCTGTCGGTGGCAGACTATGAGGCCAAGTTTTTAGAGTTGTCCATGTTCACTCCGCACATGATTGCTACTGAGGCAATGAAGGCTCGTAAGTTTGAGAGGGGCCTAAGAGACTATATTTGAGAGAGAGAGTCGATGTTTCTTCATGAGACCTATGCAGAGGTCAATGACAAGGCTCTACTAGTAGAGACTAACTCTGAGGCTTTTTTTTAGAGAAGGGACAGCAGTTTAGGGAGAGGCATGTTCAAGGGACAGTCGAGTAGCTCAGCACCACCTGAGAAGAGAGACAGGACTACACCTTACATGACTTCACAACCTCCACATATGCCGAGGCCTGCTTTTACATAACAGGTTGCTCACCCTACTACTACCAAGGCTACGTGGTTTGCATGGCTTGCTCCTTCAACTTCAAGGCTTGGATTGTGTGGTTATTATAGGAGGAAACACATGGGTGATTTTCAGAGGCTCACAGGAGGATGTTTCCGGTGTGGACTGTAGGGGCATGTTATCAAGGATTGCCCGACCTTAGCACCACTGGCGGCCCAGTCTCAGGAGAGCAAACGCTCGGTCAGGCCGACTTCACAACAGGGATCTTCTTAGATCTTGAGGCCCTCACAGTGCACTCAGCTACCTCGTCAGGCGAATCAGGGCAGGGTTTTTGCATTGACCGAGTAAAATGCACATGCATCTGACGATGTTGTGCAAGGTATGCTTAAGTCAAGTTGTTAGAATTATGAACTGTCATATCATTTGATGTATGTTATTACCTATGTATACGAACATGCTATGATATTTATATGTATGTGATTGATGTACTTGCTTGACGGTAGTTAGTTTTAATACTCAAGCGCTTTATTGGTAGAAGAATGATTAGCTCGGGTGTTGATCGACACATTCCTTCGTATCACCCAGCTTGGCTAAAGGTTTTCCCTCTGTACCGAGCCATCTAGTCTAGGAGTTATCAATTTTGACTCCACTTAGAAAATCAATTGATGCAGACAGAGTATACCAGGGATACGTAGTGCATGTTGGGCAGCATGAGATGTTAGCTAATCTGATAGTCTTGGATTTCCAAGATTTTATGTGATCTTGGGAATTGACTGGCTCTCGGCTCACCATGGTCATGTAGCGTTCTTCGAGAAGATGGTAAACTTCTAGCCAGTAGGGTCGAAGCCGTTTCATTTCAGGGGACTACAGAGGAGAGACATTGTCCGCCTTGCAGCCCTTAGTCTCTTGAGCATGGAGGTAAGAGACTCCACAACCATTCCGGTTGTATGCGAGTATATGGATGTATTTCCCGAGAAGCTGCCAGGTTTACCTCCAGATCGGGTTATAGAGTTCGCATCGAGCTTGCTCTAGGCACAGCTCTGATTTTTAGGACTCCATACAGGATGGCTCCTATCAAATTGAAGGAGTTGAAAGAGTAGTTGGAGGAGTTGCAAGGACTTGGCTTAATCCAGCCGAGTTTTTCACCATAGGGAGCTCCCGTACTCTTTGTGAAGTAGAAGGATGGGTCGATGAGGATGTGCATCGACTATAGGCAGTTGAATAAGGTCATGATCAAGAATTGTTATTCGTTGCCTCGGATAGACGACTTGTTTGATCAGTTGAAGTGAACAAAATTCTTCTCGAAGATTGATCTGAGATTTGGCTATCATCAGTTAAAGATCAAGGCTGAAGATGTTCCCAAGATAGCCTTCAGGACTTGGTATGGGCATTATGAGTTCCTGGTCATGTCTTTTGGTCTGACGAACACGCCGACGACTTTCATGGATTTGATGAACCAGGTGTTCAGACCTTTTCTCGATCGATGCATGATCGTCTTTGTGAATGATATCCTCGTGTACTCCAAGATGCAGGAGGATCATGATCGAGATCTTCGACTCACGCTTGGGACTCTTCGAGAGCATAGCCTGTATGCTAAGTTGAGCAAGTGTGAGTTTTGGTTGGAGAAGGTGGCATTCCTTGGCCATGTAGTGTCTGCCGAAGGTATCTCAGTCGATTTTGCAAGGATAGAGGCAGTAAAGAGCTGGGAGAGACTGAAGAGTGTTATCGAGTTACGGAGTTTTCTCGGCTTGGCAAGGTACTACCATCGCTTTGTGGAGGGGTTTTCCAGCATAGCAGCTCCGCTTACGTATCTTACGTGGAAGAATGCTAAATTCACTTAGAATGATAAATGTGAGGCAAGCGTCAAGGAGTTGAAGAAGAGGCTTACTACGGCTCCAGTCCTCACAGTTCCAGAGTGGGGTGGTAGTTTCGTGGTATACAGTGACGCTTCGCAAACCGGGCTAAGGTGTGTTCTTATGCAGCATAGGAAAGTTATTGCCTATGCTTCTAGGTAGTTAAAAGATCATGAGAAGAACTATCCTACTCACGATCTAGATCTTGCAGCGGTTGTCTTCGCTTTGAAGATTTTGCATCACTACCTTTATGGAGAGCAGTTCGACGTGTTCACGGATCATAAGAGAGCTTGCGTTATCTATTTTCTCAGAAGGAGCTAAATATGAGGCAATGCCGATGAGTAGATTTCATAAAGGATTATGAGTTCTCTGTCTAGTACCACCCTGGCAAGGCAAATGTTGTAGCAGATGCTCTTAGCAGGAAGTCTCCTATACACATGGCTCATCTGATGGTTTAGGAGTGGAGGTTGTTAGAAGAGATGTCTAACAACACGACCAGTTTCAATGTTCGCCCTTATGGAGCCTTCATGGCGAATCTAGCAGTCAGGCCATATATGTTGGAGCAGATTTGAGAGAGATAGAGTTCGAAAGCGGAGTTGTTTGCTTACCAAGATAAGTCGGTTAGAAGTGGTAGTGATGAGTTCTCCTCGAATGGTGATGGTGCCATCCCATTCAAGGGAAGACTGTGTGTTCCCACCGATGCAGCATTGAGACTTGAGATATTGGATGAAGCCCATCATTCCAAGCATAAAAGGCATCCAGGCGGTATGAAGATGTACCCGAACTTGAAGAGGCATTTCTTGTGGTGGAACATGAAGAGGGAAGTGGTAGAGTATGTGGCTCGATGTTCGGTGTGCCAGCAAGTTAAGGCCTAAGATCAGAGGCCTATAGGTCTGTTACAACTCATCCCTATTCCGGAATGGAAATGGGAGAACATCTCTATGGACTTCGTAGTTGGTTTGCCACGAAAAACAAAGGGCTCCGATGCTATCTGGGTTGTAGTTGACCATTTGACAAAATCTGCGCATTTCCTACCTTATCGGACTACATTCAGTATGAACTAGCTTGTATCCTTATACACCAAGGAAGTGGTTCGTCTACACGGGGTGCCAGTGTCCATTGTGTCTGATTGAGACGCAAGGCTTACTTCTAGGTTCTGGAAGGACTTTTAGAGTGCTATGGGTTCTCGGTTAGATTTCAGCACCGCCTTTCATACGCAAACAGATGGGCAAACCGAAAGGGTGAACCAAATTATAGAGGACATGCCTCAAGCTTGCATGTTGGACTTTCAAGGTAGTTGGCAGGATCAGTTGCTATTAGTTGAGTTCGCCTACAATAACAACTACCAGGCGAGCATATAGATGGCACCTTTCGAGGCCTTATACGGGAGAAGTTGTAGATCTCCTCTATACTGGGATGAAGTTGGTGAAAGAAAGATATCAGGTCCTGAGTTGATCAAGCAGACTGTCGAGATAGTCCGGATCATTCGAGAGAGGTTGAAGACTGCTCAGGATAGGTAGAAGAGCAATGCGGACACTCGCCGTAGAGACTTGGAATTCCAGGTTGGGGATCGAGTCTTTGTGAAGATTTCTCTGAGTAGGGAATCATGAGGTTCGGCAAGAAGGGAATACTTAGCTCGAGGTATGTGGGACCTTTTGAGGTGATCACACGTGTGCGTGAAGTTGCTTATAGGGTGGCTCTACCTCCTCACATGGTGGCGGTCCATAACGTCTTTCATATTTCCATGCTCAGGAAATATGTTTCAAACCCCTCACATGTCATTGATCTCGTTCCTATAGAGATTCGTGAGGATCTCACATTGGTAGAGCAACTAGCTCAGATTCTGGATCGTCGAGATCAAGTCTTGCGCACCAAGACTATTCCACTTGTCCTCATAAAGTGGAAGCACCATTCTACAGAAGAGGCTACATGGGAGCTTGAGGCCGAAGTGAGGGAAACGTACCCTCACTTGTTTGTATAGTTTCTTTTGTTGCATTCCATCTATTTTGTTCCTTGGTATGTTTTTGTATCGTCCTAATTTTGAGGATGAAATTTCTGTAAGGGGGGAGGATGTAGAACCCCGGAACCAAGTTCACTAGGTTGTAAATAGTGCTGAGAATAGTGCTATGAATAGTGTTTTTCCAAGCCTAAAGCCTTAACAGAATTATGGCTTCATGTTTTAAAATGAATAAGGTTTCAAATGAATAGAAATATGTATGGAAAGTGTTTTAGGGTGTTTGGGATAAATGAAAACAAGAGTATACAATACTCTAAGTGTCGCAAAGAGGGATGTCTGGAAATACCCTAAACTTGAGAGAACTCTAGTTTTCTCACCGCTAATCGGAATTGAGTGATTCTTGAGTCATTAGAAAGTTATCGAAATCCTCTTCAAGGTTCATGTTTATCACTTTTCCATATTTAGAGTCGAAGTTAAGTCAAATGTTGGTTTTCCAGCATTTTTCTGCTGAAATTCCAGGACTAGTCAGCTTTAAGGCAACTTTGGACCATGAATAAAGCAGAATTAGGAGTTTTGTAAAACATGAAAGTTATTCCCCTTTGAAGGATGAGTCCAATGCAAGTTAAATAGTCAAAATCCAATAAGCGAGTCAAAATTTATGGTTGAAATACCCAAGCAGGAAGAACCCAGGCCAGTTATAGCATCACTAGTCGACGAGTCAGCCCAGAAAAGCCAAAAATGTCCTGAAACACGCCTAGAACTTCAAACGAACTTGGGAGATATTTTTGGGATATTTTTCAAAGGTTATATTGGGTTTTTGGCAACCTTTAGACTATAAATAGAAATGGATTTCATAGGTATAGATTTACCAAACCCTAAGCTTGGATTTTTAAGAGATTGAAGAAGAAGAAGAAAGCTGAGAGTTGTTTAGATGTTCTGAGTTCATGTTTTTCCATCAAAGGAAGAGTTTTTCCTACTTTCTTGGTGTTCTAACACATGGATTTCGATTCTAAAGTGGTTCATCAAGTTGGGATTTCTTTGAGATTCATTGTTGGTTGTGGTATAAGAGCAAAAGTGAAGCTCTATTCTTTTCCAGATTTTCATAAGCTTTTCAAAGCTTGGATATTGATCCCTCAAGCTTTCTAAAAGCTCTTGATTGAAGGAAATCAATCATTCAAAAGGTAGATACGCTCTACTAGTTTCCAATTTCATAAGTTATCTCTTGAAAAATCCTTATGAAAGTCTATATGTTTTGATGAACCATGATGTGATGAAGATATGTTAAAAACCAAATGATATAAGTGATTCCATGAGGAATTCGACCTTGTACCATGTATGAATGATGTTGTGTTTCTATTTTGAATGAATTAGAGAAAAACATATGTCATATGAAGTACTTTACTTGTCTACCATGTTTATTCACAATTTTCACACGAACACAAAGTGCATGATTCAAGTTTTGTATATGTATATGTATTCGGAAAAAGTAAAGCAAAAGAAGAAATGTAAGAATATGTAAGTGATAAGGGGACAATACTAATGGACCCTTACCCTTGCAAGGTAAGGTATTACGAATTTGGTTCCAAAAGAAGATGTGCAAAGATACCAACGGGGAGGTTGATCATGCAAACACTAATGGACTTTTACCCTTGTATGGTAAGGCATTAGTAGAACTCCCATAAAAGCTATGTTCTGTTATGAAAAGGAATGCTCGGATGCTAGTATGCGACTGAAAATTGATATGGCAGCTAGGCATACCCCAATTCCAATTCTGTATCTTCTGTTATGAAAAGGAATGCTCGGATACTAGTATGCGACGGACTATTGATAAGACAGCTAGGCATACCCCAATTCCAATTCTGTATGTTCTGTTATGAAAATGAATGATCGGATGCTAGTATGTGATGGACTAGGATATGGCAACTAGGCATACCCTAGTTCCAATTCTATTCTGTTCTGCTCTGTTCTAAAAGAGAAAAGTTCTGAAACAAGTATAAAAGATACAAAAAGAAGAAATGAAAGAAAAAGTTCTGAAAGATAAGTAAAGATGTATATGTTCTGTATAGTATGCACATGTATTTGAAAAAAAAGGTTTCAGATTTTGTTTAGCTTTTGCATGTATTCGATGTAACTATTATTGAAAGCATGTGCTATTATGATATTGTTCTCTGGTAGTGTGTATACGCTGAGTATTCCATGCTCAGCTAAAATTTCATTTTCGGCAGGTTATATAGATGTGCAAGCTCCTGCACCTTGGATAGCGGATGAGTACTATGATCTAGAGCCTACCATGGATCATCCTTAAGAGGAGAGCGTATTGGATAGGTGGCCCTATTCATATTATTAGTGAGAGTGGTGAGGGAGAGAACATGTATATTTTGATAGTGGGTATGTCCACTTTACACTTATATGTTTTGTATATGTTATAATGGTCTGGACTTAGAATACATATGATTTTATGTTTAAGAAATTTTATGCTTCCGTTAGTATGTGCCTTTTGTATTTCACAGGATGGTACGTATGCCTTATGTGTCATCACAGGATGGTATGACACGGTGGTCACGAGATAAAGTATCCCTAATTCATAGGGGGTATTTTGGGTCGCGACATAGGCCGAGCTGCAGGAGGAGTGGGGTTGCCTAGATGCATGCCTGGAGTGCGCATGGGGGTGGTTGAGCTGCTGGAACACGAAACAGGTAATGGCGGTCAAATAACTACCACCATTATCATCTCAGGCTAAAAACTAATGGCGGTAGATTATCTACCGCCAAACCTGGACAATATCCAAACAGGGCCTGGCCCTAACACTGCACACAGTATAGGGGGTTTGGTTCGAATGTTTGGGCCCCTTGGGCCCAAACCGATGGTTTAGGCTCTAGGGGCCTTGGACTTGGGTTTAATCCCGAAGGGCTTGGCTAGGGTTTTAAGACCTAAGGGTTTAGGGTTTTGGGCCTAGGTTTTACTAGGATTGACTAGGGTTAGGCCTTAGGGTTTAACTACGGTTTACCTAGGGTTAAGGTTTGACTAAGGTTAGGTCATATGGTTAACTTGGGTTAGATCCTAGGGTTTAACTAGGCTTAGGTCCTATGGTTTAACTAGGGTTAGGTCCTAGGTTTTAACTAGGGTTTGTCCTAGGTTTAGGGTTTGACTAGGGTTAGGACCTAGGGCTTAACTATGGTTTGTCCTAGGTTTAGGGGGGACTTGGCTGGGGATAACCATAGTTAAAAGATATTAACCATGGTTAAGAAGGGGTGTAAAAATTGGGTGCTTACAGCTGCCCCTCTTTGTCGAAGAGTGCCGAGGTTGGCAATTGAACGACAAAGACTGAAATCATCCTATTTTTACATCGAGATTGAGTTTCGGGAATGCAGTATGATGCGCACATGCTGTGCAAATAGAGAGTGCAATGTGCTTGACTATATGGGTGACTTGGGGAAAGTGGAGATGGTTTGGACCACTCTCTAAGGATGAAGAGTAGTCGGTGTCACTCATGTTGGGGATGGATGCATGCTATGACTAGAGCGATTGTTATGGTATCTGGCCGAATCGATCGAAGGACACATGGGGTGTTTAGGTGGGGGCACACAAAGGTGGCCAAGAGCATGTCTCGGAGGCACTAGCTGATCGATTGCTGAGGCATCACCCGGAGGTGCTAGCCAAATCGATCAAAGGACACACAGGGGTGTCAAGAACGCACTAAAAGTGGTCAAAGGGGACACACGGGGGGTGTCAAGGGCACACTAAGAAGTGGACAAGGGCATGTCCTGGAGGCACTAGCCGATCGATTGTTGAGGCATCACCCGGAGGCCCTAGCCGAATCAATAGAGGGGGCATCACCCGGAGGCGCAAGCCGATCGATTGTTGAGGCATCACTCGGAGGCGCTAGCCAAATCGATCAAAGGACACACGGAGTGTCAAGGATGCACTAAAAGTGGTCAAAGGGGACACGCAGGGGTGTCAAGGGCACACTAAAAAGTGGCTAAGGGCATGTTCCAGAGGCACTCGCCGATCGATTGATGAAGTATCGCCCAGAGGCGCTAGCCAAATCGATAGAGGGGGCATCACTCGGAGGCGCTAGCCGATCGATTGTTGAGGCATCACTTGGAGGCACTAGCCAAATCGATCAACGGACACACAGGGTGTCAAGGATGCACTAAAAGTGGTCAAAGGGGACATGCGGGGGTGTCAAAGGCACACTAAAAAGTGGCTAAGGGCATATCTCGGAGGTACTAGCCGATCGATTGATGAGGTATCACCTGGAGGTGCTAGCCAAATCGACCAAGTGACACATGGGGGTGTCACAAAGGGGGACATGCAAGGTGTCAATATTTTGACAAGGTGTGTTATATCAACGGAGACCTGGAATGTCACACACATAGGGGTGTTACAAAGGGGACATACAGTGAGTGTTGACAGGTTGACAAGGTGTGTTATGTCAATGGAGACTCTATGATATCGAGGACACACAAGGGTGTCGGAAGGTTGTGGCATGTCTCGGAGGTGCTAGCCAAATTGATATGTGAAATTGAGATGACATGTCCCGGAGGTGCTAGCCGGATTGATTTTGGTATAGCCGAGAGGCGCTGAATTTTGATCATGTTGAATGACGCTGAGTAGTTCGGTCGTGGGATGTGACACTATACAGAATGATGCCATACAGAGGATAAACACGAGGATGCTTTCCCATGACTCTGTTGACTGTGACTTGCTGGAGATGCATGGTGTCGGCTTCTCCTGCTTTGCTTGCTGGGGTGGATCAGTGCAGGTTGGTACAAATGGATTTTGGTTACAGAAATCTTATTTCGAAAAGCTTTTATGAAAAGTATTTTGTGGACTTTTGCAAAAAAATTTGATTTTAACTGAAGAATGCTTAGCTAGCCTTTTCATTTGCCAGTGAATTGCCTTTGACAGGGCTTCGGGGATTTGTGATTTGTCTTTCACTCTTGGAGAGTGGAGTATGACCCAAAAGAAGTTTCGTCACCGTTGGGAATGTTGTTGGGTTTAGACATACTTGTCTTGCTGTTACTAGAGATTAGAGACTCTGGTTGGGGAGAAGCTCGTTAAAGTGGAGGCTTCTAGAGTCTTGCTGGGGAGAGTGCTATGGAGAGCCGATGAAGGCTTCTACTGGGGATCCACTGGGGGTATAACATTGTTGTAGACAACTGTTAAGGATCTGTTGGGGCGTGAGACTCTGCTGAAGACTACTGCCGGGGAATCTATTCCTTAGTGTTAATTAATATTTTTAAAAAAAAACCAAGGATGGGTGGATGAATCTTAACCACGGTTAAGGGTTGTCAAAAGGAACACGTGGCGACCTCAAGGGGTGGTATTAAAAAATTGTTTCTAATATTAAATAAACTCTAATTCTTTTTTTTTTTTTCAAAAAAGAATTAATATTAAAAAAAAACCAAGAATGGGTGGGTGAATCTTAACCACCGTTAAGGGGTGTCAAAAAGGACACGTGGTGACCTCAAGGGGTGATATTAAAAATATGTTTTTAATATTAAAAAAACTCGAATTGTTTTTTAATTTTCAAAAGAATTAATATTTGAAAATAAACAAGGATGGGTGGGTGAATCCTAACCACGGTTAAGGGGTGTCAAAAGGGACACGTGGTGACCTCAAGGGGTTATATTAAAAATCTGTTTTTAATATTAAAAAAACTCTGATTTTTTTTTTAAATTTTCACAAAGAATTAATATTTAAAAATAAACAAGGATGGGTGGGTGAATCTTAACCACGATTAAGGGGTGTCAAAAGGGACACGTGGCGACCTCAATGGGTGATAACCAGATTTTTAAATAATAAATAAATAGTGTTTTGGAGTTGGAATAGTGTTTTCTGAAAATTGAAGGGGCAATGTTGGAAGTTTATACATTTAACCACTTGACATCATCATACATCAGCATTTTTGTGAGTTGACTAATAGTCAACTGATGGAGGGGGTGTAAGTGCCATTATTTTAAAAAGTAAGGGTACCTAATGTATTTTTTGAAAACTGAGGGAGTCTATGTGTATTTCCGTCAAACCTCAGGGGTGTAAATGTATTTTCCGCTTTAAAATTTAACAAGATTATATCTTACAGATATTAGAAGAGTGTTCCTACACAATGAACTTCATAAGAAAGTTTACACAAAATGATAGAAGATTCTTAGAAAGAAGATAATGAGCATTGAGTTTTTAAACTCAGGAAGTTTGCATAAGGTTTTCAGCAGACATTTAAGTGATTGTTTCTTTCAATTTTAGGGTAAATACAGTAGTTGATTACATTAACATTAAGGTCAGTGGGAGAAAGTATATTATGATGACAGTTCATAGAATTGTGACATTAAGGATTTAGTGAGATTTCATTTAGGTTCACCATTAGAAATCTCTATGTCTCATGACCTCTTGGAAATATCACAGAAAGCTTTCATTGAGAAAGTTCTTAGGATGATTGGTATGCCATATTAACCTCCTAAAGAGAAATTTATATTATTAACTACAGATTGAATAGTTAGAGTGCCCTAAGACTTAGATTGAAATTAGGGTTATAAAGTTTCATAATTGCACTTTAGTTAAAGAGTCTTATGTATAAACAGATCATCACTCGTTCAGATATATCTCATACAGTTAGTTAAAGTTCCCATTTTAGTTTTGATAAATTTGACTGTTAGACCATTAAGAAAAGTACAGTAGGCCCTCTTATAATTAATATTCTATAACTTAATAATCTCTAATAATTAATAAATTTGTAAGGAACCAATTTGGTTCTATAGTGTATAATTAATAATCTCTTATACTTGCTATTTAATATTTTTTTTAAGAAAGTTCTAGTATATTATTAATTATAAGAGAGGTTTGTATATTATATTAATACATAATTATATGAATCTTTTAAACACCTTATGATAGTTTAGGTATTAAGAAGAGAAAGGGACAAAATTGTTTTAGATATTTTGGCAATAATAAATTACCACAAAGATTGCTCTGGAGGTGCACGTTAGCGGAATAAAGTTTTTTGGTGTAAGTTAGCAGCTTCTATTCAAGAATCTCTCTAGGGTTTCATGGCAGCCGCCCCCATGAGAGGGTGATCTCCACCAAGGCCGCCTGATTCCCAAGATAAATCATATGCGGCAGTGGTCGGAAACTCCTCAAGATCTAGCCCAATTATTCCTCATCAACGTGAGTTTAGTTAGTTTTGAAACAATAACTGAAGTGAAGAAGCCTTCATTATATCAAGGGGAACCTGCCTTGTTCTACTCTAATGAAGAACTAAATGATTCAGCAACGATCTTTCAGCATGTCCTTATTGCGAAATTTACTTTTGGGCGATCTTCTATTGAAGTTTTAACAGATTTCATCCGGGAAATAACTCACACGAGGCTTGGAATCTCTATGGGTATTCTAGATGAAAGGCACATGCTCCTCAAATTTGAATCAGAGGCAGACTATCTCTCAGTTTGGATTAAAGAATATTGCTATTTGGAGGAACAGATGGTTCGTTTCATCAAATGGACTCCATATGCAGGATCAGAACCTACTGTGGTGCCCATATAGATTACCATGCCTGGTTTACCCATTAACTTCTTCAACCCGAAGGATCTGAAGGCGATTGGTAGTATCGTGGGGAAGGTTTTGAAGGTGGATGGCCCCACTAAAACTCTGTCCAGACCGAGTATGGCCAGAATTTGTGTCGAAATAGATGTTTCCAAATCAAAAATAGACATATTTTGGTTAGGTCTTAATACTTCGGGAAGATGGCAACAGATCTTATATTAGAAAGAGCCTAGAATTTGTTCTAGATGTAATAAAATCGTGCATAACAGTGAGATCTATGAAGAGATACTTCTTTAGACAGACGAAGGAGAAGATCAAGAATGGAAAACCAGGAGAACAACCTGATTCGGTGCAGAAGAATAATACTAAAATCTGGGTTGAGAAAGTCTTTGGGAAGAATAAGAAGAGGTCCTCCGAAGATCTGAAAAGCAGAAAAACGCTGGTGAAGAAGATCAGAATGAAGATCGTGATAATGACTCAAAGACAAACAGTCCTAATCATGGATTACATGTTTGTGATTGCAACGTGAAACATGACAGCAAGAAAGATAAAGATAAACAACAAGACGAAGAAGTGATAAAAGTAGATGATGATATTGCAGACGAAGAAAACAAAAGAGACAGCCGTTCTAAATCTCAGCAAACCGATGGAGTTAAGGCAGCAATGATAGAAACCAATTCTCAAATAAGGGATACTAATAACAATAAACAGGTTGAAGAGAGTAATCTGTGCCAAGGTGCGAACAACACTAATTCTTCAGAGATTAATGAAGCTGTTAGCAAGAGTTGTGGGGGGTGTCTTCATGACCAAGAAACGATTGAATTGCTGAATGCATTAGCATTTGATAAACCAAAAAATTCTTGCAGATCTAAGGAAGAAGAGGCGCGCTAAAGAACAAGAGTAGTACAGAAGAGGGAAACCGATCTAATTTCAAGATGGGTAGAAGCAAATCTATTCGAAATATGGAAGAATTCATTCACAGTTGCAAGGCCTTCTCCAACAGAATCTCTGGATCAGTTTGGCGAAAGAACAATTCTGCTAGTTCGAATAATGTCTTAGATGAGACCAGCAAAATTTCAAAGACGAGAGTTTCCAGATCTAAGTCAAGGGCTGGGGCTCATGCCAATCCTCAATTGTTTCTTTATGGTTAAAGCAATCATATGGAATATTAGAGGAGTGGGCAACCCTAATTCCCGCAGGAGATTGAATTCTATTATAACGGAGAAAAAGATATCTTTAGTAGCCATTTTGGATCCAAAGAAAAATTTAAAATATTGTGATAATTATGCCAAACAACTGTACAAGGAACATGGTGCATGATATCCATGATAGTTATGGGAACTTGTTGACTCAAGAGGAAGAGAAGGGCAAGGAGGCAGCTAATTTTTTCCAGAAAATTTTACTTTTGGAAGGGGTTTCGGATGGCAATAGCATTGTGGAGTGTATTCCTTCACTGGTATCAGATGAAGACAATGAAGACCTTTGCAAAATTCCGGATTTGGTTGAAATCCAGAAGGTAGTTTTTGAGATGTCTGATACAGGTGCTCCTGGGCCAGATGGTTATTCAAGTTTGTTTTTTAAACATTGTTGGGAGATTATTAAAGATGACTTGGGCGCTACGGTTCACTATTTTTTCCTTAATGGTATTATTCCAAGAGCTGTTAATGCTACAATGTTATGCTTGATAGCCAAAGTTGATAACCCGGTGACGTTTGGTGATTATCAGCTGATCAGTCTCTGCAATGTTTTCTACAAAATTATTGCAAAGATTATTGCTGTTCGAGTGGGTGCTCTTTTGCCAAATTTAATTTTAGAAGAGCAGTCAGCGCGCCTTCCATAAAGGAAGAAACATTGTAGATAATATTTCCATGACTCAAGATATGGCTTCCCACATAAACAGGAAAGTTCGAGGGGGGAATGTGATTCTCAAATTGGATATGGCCAAAGCTTATGATGGGATGGAATGGGATTTCCTTCTCTTAGTTTTCAATAAATTTGGATTTAGTGACCATTTTTTAAAGCTCATAAAAGGTTGTATCTATTATCCATTTTTCTTGGTTATTCTTAATGGGAGATTGCATGGTTTTTTTCAGTCTTCGAGGGGTTTATGGCAAGGCGACCCCCTTTCTCTGGCTTTATTTATTCCGGCTGAAGAAGTTCTCAGTCGAGGTATGAAGAATATATTCGCTAATAGAAAGGTCGGATATTGCAGGACTTCGCGAAGTGCTATTCCTATCTCTCACTTATTGTTTGTGGACGACACTCTTATTTTCTGTAACGGTCAAAAAAAATCTATCACCCATTTATTTAAATTCTTATCGGATTATGAATCAGCTTCGGGTCAAAGGATCAATAAGCAAAAGAGTGCTATGTATGTAGCGGAAAAAAAATCTGATAGGGACAAGAGGAGATTGGTGCATACTAGTGGGATAGATATTGGCAGGTTTCCGTTTAGATATTTGTGTATTCCTATCTTTATTGGTCGAATGAAAATCATTTATTTTGATTTTATTATTGATAAAGTGAGAAGGAAAATTGAAGGATGGAAAGGGAAATTATTGTCGCAAGGTGGTAAGTTAGTGCTCATGAAATCAGTTTTAGCTTCTTTGCATGTTATAGTTTGATGGGTTCTAATATTCCGAAGGGTGTTCTTAACAAAATGGAAAGTAGTTTTGCTTCGTTCTTTTGGAATGATTCTTCGGGCTGTAATAGAGCTCATTGGGTTGCTTGTAACAAAATTGCTAAACCTATAGAAGAAGGTGGTTTGGGTATTCGGAAGCTTAGAGAGATGGCTAATGCTTTCAGAATGAAGATGGCTTGGAATATTATTTCTGGAAAAGGTTTACGGAGCAATTATTTCAGAAGTAAGTATTTAAAAAATAATCATCTCTAGATGATTGATAGCTTCCTTAAGGGGAATAAAACCTGGCTTGAGATTGGCTGCTGGGTGAAAAAAACCTTACTCAATTGTAAGTGGCTGATAGGAAATGGAGAAGATACAAATTTCTGGTTTGATATTTGGATTGCGGATGGTCCTTTGATAGACTCGGCTACTGAGTGCCCTACTTCGTTTCCCATGATTAAAGAGTGTTGGAGTAGAGATAGGTGGAGGGAAGAGGAAATGGTCATGCTCCCCAGTTGTATGACCCAAATGGTTCAAAACTTCTCTTTCACTTTATCTAACCATGAAGACAAAATTATATGGTCCAAAGATAGTTCAGGAAAGTTCTCCTCCAAATCAGCTTTGGATTGTGTTCATGAAGTTTTTCCTAAGGTTAGGTGGGCGTCATTTATTTGGAATGAGTCCATTCCCTCAAAACTTTCTATTCTTCTTTGGAAAAATTTTCACAAAGCAATTTCGGTTGATCTTAGAATCCAAGATAAAGGGATCTCGTTGTCGAGCAAATGTGAGTGGTGTGCTTATCCAAACAGAGAATCTTTATCCCATCTCTTTTGCCAAGGCGAACTAGCTTCGAAGTTATGTAGAAGAGTGGGGCATGCTCTGAATGTTCAGATTTTTGAAGAGGACACTATTCCAACTAGATTAATGAGATTTTTCCATGGATGGAAAAATGGATCGGTGAAGGGGTTCCTTTGTACTGTTTTGCCGGTGTTCATACGTTGGGAGATTTGGATTTATCAGAATTCTTCGAGATACGATAACTTTGAAAGGAAGTTCAAAGATGTGGTAAAAAGAATCAATGAAGGGATTCAAAGTGCTGCAAAAACGTGGAAATTTACAAGCAGAATTACCTCCAATGAGGCTGATCTTTGTGCTTTCTTTGATATCCTTTTCATTTCCCCTAATTCTAAAAGACCAATTATTACCAAATGGATAAGCCTATCTCCGGGATGGTCTAAATTAAATTCTGATGGTGCAGCTAACAGTGCGTCGGGAGTTAGCGGGGGAGGTGGTATTATCCGGGATGCAAATGGCAAGATGGTCATAGCTTACTATGAATCTTATGCTCTTGAATCCAATACTATTGCTGAAATTAGGGCTATTTGGGATGGATGTCTTCTGTGCTACCATTGGGGATTTCTAATATCATTGTTGAAAGCGATTCTAAAATCATAATTGATATTATTAATGGCAATACAGATCCCCCATTGAAAATGTGGTACTGGTGGAAGAATATTCTCAGTCTGAAGCATAAGTGTAATTTGCTCTTTCAATAAACCTACCGGGAAAATAACCAGATAGCTAATTATCTTTCTAAAGAAGCTTGCAAGAATCAGGGTAGCAAAATTTTCAGATCCATTAGTGAGTGTCTGATGGCTATAAATGGTATGATGTGTATTGATAGATCTTCTTTATTTAATGTCAGATTCCTTGGCAATGGGTATTTCAGTGGTGGCTGTTTGGTTTCAGGTTTTATCAGTTTTTAGAGAGGTGTTTGTAGTGGGGGTTTGGTTCTTGTCTCTCCCTTTTTTTTATTGGGGTCTTGTTGGGTTTCAGTGTATGGGGAAAGGTTTATGTCCCCCCCCCCCCCCCTTCCTTTTGTCTTTTTGGTCGTTGTGTCAGGGGTGGAATGCCACCCCTGAGGTTTAATTTTTTTTTGGGAGGGGTAAGGTTTTATGTCCCCCCCTTCCATTAGGCTGTCTATCTGGGGTTAGTTTTACGTCCCCCCAATTTTTATTTTTATTTTAATATACTGGTAGGGGTCTACCAAACCCCCCACTCCTTCTGAGTGGCTTTTATATTAAAAAATAATAATAAAAAATAAATTACCATATATAATATAAAGGACAGAAATTTTAGAAAGAAAAAAATTAGAAAAACCATTATATAAGGACTTCAAAATAATTAACAAAAGTTCAATGGGCTAGTAAAAAATCTTTTGTTTTTTTTTATTATGTTAGCCTTATACATTTGTATCCATATGAAGCTTATATGGAAAATACAATACATTCAAAAGAAATTATGAAAAGAAATTTTTAATGGACCAATATAGTGATTCTTATATATAATATTCTCTTATAATTAATAAAATTTCTTTCCACCAAGATAAGAGAGTCTACTGTATAGAGTATTTGTAGAAGATTAAGGATATTAGCTCACATATATAAAGGTATTGATACCCATCAGGTTATTGGGTATTCAGGTCCGGAATGTGCTAGATGTCTGAATATCAAGTAGTCGACATTGTGTTATATTCCTCTTAGCTGTGATGCTATCTAGTGATTAGTATAATGCTTTTCATTATGGAATCGTCGACTAGGCAGGAAGGATACATGAGTTGTTATAAGGTTTTTTTTTTAACAAGTTATGTGATTTCGGAATTTTATCTCAGGGCTCTAGGTCTTTAGTTTTATTACCAGGCCGTTGGAGATAATTTTGTGATAATTCTGCATCTGTTTACTTCTTTCAAAAAAAAATAAGATTTAAAGTTAGTCCAAACACATAGACGAAAGGTGTCTTGTTGTGAGAGAAAGGGTTAGAGAATATAAGGTGTCTCATTAACCAAAAAGTTGAATCATAAGTTATTTTTGGAAGTTGTCTTACAAATGTGACTAAAAGAAAACTTGGATTCATTTGTTTAGTGGGAGTATGTTACTAGCATTTCAGTTACAAACAAATAGTTCTCTAATACAATTATAGAGATTTGCTTATTAGTTATAATCAAAACGATATAGCTATGCATTACTCTACATTTTCATTTTGTGTTAAATGGTGTTTTAATTTGCAGATTAAGTGACCAAGGCAAAATTCAACGACTAAATTTTTGGATGTGTGAGGTCAGCACATCATAAGGATATAATGCTTGAAACCATGGAAGATGAGGGTACTAGTATGGTGACCATGGAATGGTGTTGGTATGATGACCTCCATAATCCGGTATTAGTGGTTTCATTTTTCTAGGTTTTGTTCACCACATTTAGGTATATTGTCTTGACTATATGGAGTATGTTTCAGTGTGGCCACACATCTGTCGGTTTCAAAATTAAGTTGTTTATACGGGAGAGTCATTTTAAAAGGATTTTATGTATAAGTAAAATGTTTTCTCTTTTAATGATCATTGCAGACCAAGAGGATTTTAGTTGTAGCCAAACAGTTGTGGTTTATGTATTAATTAAGTATTTTGGGTTATAAGGATGGTCTATAGTCTCCTTGATGGGTTAGGACTCTAATGACCTAAACCCTAAGTATATATAATACTTATAAGCTATCGGTCCCAGATCTAACTCCTAAGAAAGCCTACAGTAAAGCATTTTTCCCATCAAGAGCTAAGGTGTCATGGAATCTAAAGACCGTGCGCTTCTTCGTCATCAACAACTAAAGGTTTTCTTTATCATCTTCAATGGCCGGAACAAGTAAGTGATTCTTGAATCCATGATTGGCTAGATCCAATAAATATAACATATATTAAATACAGTGAACATGGTGAACATTTAGGAGAGGATATATATCTCGACAAAAATCATTTAGATGGAATGATCGATAAAAATCCATCAATTGATGGTTGAGATGCGAAAAGAGCTATGAGTATATTTTCTAATTAGAAAGATACCATTAATATATTTCAAAAATTAAGAGGAAATTTTCATTAATTATTGTTTATGGTAAAAGATCAAGAAGAAACATAAATAAATATAGGAAAGTATGTTTAAAAAGGGTAATGTGATAAGGAAAATCTTTTTTTTTTGGTACTAAAAGAATAAAACCAGAAAGAAATATAAGAAAATATGGTTAAAAATGGTAATGAAAATTCAATGAATTCATGAAAATCTTTCTTAAAATTTCCAAATCTATGTTTTACCTCTCTTTATAAATATTTGACTCATTTCTCATTGGAAACTACTTTAGAAAATCCATTGACTTATATTATAGCAATGAGGAAGACTTTCTTTCACGATTTTATGGGGGTGGATGGTGGTAGGAAGAAGGAAGTTGAGATACGCAGCGACGCATCATCAAGCTCATCTGATGAGCAATGGTCATATCGAAAGATACTTATAGTTGCGGATTCGAATGCTTCTAAGTTATGTATTACAAACGATGCAGCTGCAAATTACATTGTTTCACATTTGACGGATGCTCAATGCAATGACTACTATGGAGGGGTTAGTGTAGGTATCAATGTACGAGATTCGGACACTGGTACTGATTACTCCAGGAAGTTTATGCGCGAAAGCGGCACCCACTATCTTAGGAATGGTTGGACTGCTTTAATTAAGGCGAGAAAACTCAAGCATGGACATCAAATTGGGCTGAGATGTGTTGATGGCCAGCTCTATTTTGCACTCTTAGGCTAATATTCTCATGCATGAACATGGCTAATAAGTGGGTACGTGGTCTGGTCTGGTCTGGTTTGGCTTGGTCCCACACTTTGTTTGTTTTTTATTATGATTTATCTCATTGTATTCATATACTTACAATCGTAATAAAAGAGAGAATTTTCATTTAGGCCTATTTTGATTAAGTTTTGTTAATTTGGAGACTAACACTATGTTTCGTTGTTTGGTTGCGGAGAAAAAAAATAAGCAAAGATACATAAAATAAAAGGAAATGAAACCTAAACCAAGAAATCTCTTAAGGATCAATCAGAGCCTACTATCATATCCAACCAAGTCGACATTTAGTTAATGAAAACTTCTAATTTGTAATGGAATCTTGACATGCTTTTGTATACCTCTTATGTTCATGAGTTTACGTTTTTCAAACTCTTTTATTTTATTCTATCTTTCTTTGTAGCTCTATTTTGAATAATATGTGTTCATCATGATTATCGATAAAAAAAATTGATGGTTGAGATGAGACATAGAGCTATGAGTATATTATTCTAGTAAGAAAGATATCAGTAATATATTTCAAATCTTGGGAGGAAATTGCCATTAATTTGTTTTTTTATGGTAAAAGAGTGAAAACATAATGAATTATAAGAAAATATGTTTAAAAATGATTTTAAAAAAATAATGAATTAATGAAAATATTTCTTTCAAATTTTGGGAAATTACCATTAATTTGTTTTTTGTTATGGTAAAAGAGTAAAAACAGACAGAAATATAAGAAAATGTGTTTTAAAATGGTTATTAAAAATACAATAAACTAATGAAAATCTTTCTTTCAAAATTTTGGAGGAAATTACCATTAATTAATTTATTAAAATGGTAAAATAAAAATGCTTATTAAGTAAATATGTCTAAAAATGGTAATGAAAAATACAATAAATTAATGTAAATCTTTCTTTCTTTGTTTAAAATTTAAAAGTCTATGTTGTTCCTCTCTTTATAAATATTTCTCTAATCTCATTTATAAAATTTATTGATTGAGATTCTACTTATAATATAACAATGATGCATAAGACGATGTTTCATGATTTTATGGGGCTGAACGGTGGTAAGAAGATGGTTGTTATGACAATGGCCAATCAGAAAGATCCTTGCATCCGCAGATGCAAGTTCTATGTTGAGTAAGCTGGTTATTTCCAATGTTGCAGCGAAAGTGCATTGTTCCAAATTTGACGGATCCTGAACACAACAACTAAAATCGAGACCCCGACAATGTCGATCCGATGGCGACTATAAGTAGTACTCAACTGTTGGGATTCAAAATAATAACTTGTTAAACCTAAAAACTATTATTTAATCCGAGATCTAGACCATCCAATTAGTTTTCCAGAATTCATAATCAAATAAAGATGGGGATTGAAAGAGATAATCACATACTAACTCGCTGGAATATCCCTATTCCCTTCTTGGTGTGATGCTAGGCCTTTAGTACTGCGTTTGAGTGGATGAGATGAGTCTTCCATTTCTCCTTAGGTCTGATTCAATGGGGCTTCAAAAATGAAATAAGAGAAAAGAAGGACTTCCCCTTTCTTTATATACCCGTAGAACCCTACTCATCATAAGATCCAAGGGCTAAGAGGAATCACACCAAAGATCTAACGGTTGCAAACCCCGACCATGTTTGTTAGCTTTAATAATACTTATGAGTCCTTGTTCGATCACGTTTCTTTAGTGAGATTCATTAACTTTAATATTCTCAATTGACAGCAATACAATCAGAGTTTCGAAAACCTAAGGATTGCGTGGGACCACATAGGTTTTTATTTTTTATTTTTTTTAAATGACTAACATCAACTTCTCATGTATATCTTCTCATAGTTCTCATTATTGCTCTTTCTTGACAATGGCTGTTACATTCACCTTCTACTTCTCAGTCATGTTCTTGGTTTCAAGCAACTTGGCCTACTTTGGCACCTCTTAACTTGGAAAGATAATATTAAAAATAATCCTAATAAAACAAAGATACTAATCCAAGATTATCTATGAGATCATGTGTATCTCATAGGTATTACATAATTATATATTTCTGTAACGTAATATTTCCCTAATACACCCGACTTGTCGGCCGACTCATTCGCCGAATGCGATACCCATATATCATGACGATGTTGATCCAATACAATTTGTAGTGAACCTTGAACACTTGGAAGCAGATTTTTTTTTGTGGGGAGCACTGGGTTATGGACTTGACCATGTTGCACCAGAGTTGGCCATAGGCGGACCACCACTTGATTGGAGTCATGAAAGCTAATCTTGATTATCCCCCTGAGAGGACAAATTGAATGGCCAGTCTTCGGATTGCCCGGTGATCTGTTTTGGTAGCATCGAGGGGGAAGGTCCCGTCCTCGAGGTATTGCTTGATGTTCGTATACCAAGGCCTGTTTTCCATGACTGCATCTAGAGGCAGTAAACATGCTGATCCTGTTGCTGAATTTCAATCGGCCAGAGTAAGATACCCCTGGGGAACTGAACCATGGAAGCAGGAGTGGCCAGTGCGTCGGCAAATCTGTTATGGTTCCTGGACCGATGACTGAAGGTGATTCTCCTGAGCTGAGAAATCAGCATGTTGAGGTAGGCTAGGTACGGAACCAGCCTGGCTGCTCGGATGGCCCAAGAATCATTTGCCTGACAGATTACCAAGATGAGTCTCCGTAGATGTCAATCTCCTCGATTCCGATGCCCAGGGCTTCTTTCAGACCGGCGATGCATGCCTCATACTCCGCTTCGTTGTTGGAGTATCTGAATCTCAGCTTGACTGATATAGGGAGGTGTGCTCCCTTAGGTGAGATCAGGACTGCTCCTGCCCATGTCCATGACTCTTGGCAGATCTGTTAAAGTATAACTCCCAACCAGAGTACTCTTGCTCTTTCGCTTCTGTGTATAGGATGACTTCGTCCGAAAACTGATCATGTACAGATACGTAGTCCTGTGTTGGACTGTGGGCTAGGTGATCCGCTATTGCCTGCCCCTTGATTGACTTCTGAGTCATATATGTGATGTCGAATTCAGACAACATCATAAGCCATCGAGCAGTCCTTCCGGAAGTGGCTGGCTTTTCCAGCAGGTATTTCAGTGGGTCCATCTGGGATATCAGAAATACCAGGTAGGATAGCAGATAGTACCGAAGACGCTGAGTTGCCCAGACCAGTGCTAGACATGTCTTCTCTAGAGGGCTGTACTGCTCTTCGTACTCAAGCAGGCGCTTACTGATGTAGTAGATGGCTTGCTCTGTTCTGCATGTCTTGTCATGTTGTGTCAGGACGCACCTCATAGAAGTTTCTTGCACAGAGATGTAGAGTAGTAAGGAGGCGTAGGAGGCACTAGTACTGGAGGATTGAGAAGATACTGCTTTATTCTGACAAAGGCATCTTGACATTCTGATGTCCAGACTATCGACGTGTTCTTCCGGAGAAGCTTGAAGATCGGTTCGCAGATCGGAGTTAGCTGAGAGATGAACCAACTGATGTACTGAATTTTGCCTAGGAAACCACGGATCTCCTTTTCAATCTGGGGTGCTGGCATTTCGATGATAGCTCTGGCTTTAGCTGGATCAATCTCAATGCCTCTTTTGCTGACAATAAAGCCGGGGAGTTTTTCTGATGAGGCTCCAAAGACACATTTGGCCGGATTCAGTCTTAGGCCGAACTCTCTGAGTCTCTCACAAAGTTTTTTCAGGTCTTCTAAGTGCTACCAGGTAGTCGGAGATTTGACGATCATGTCATCCACATAGATTTTAGCTGACTTGTGGATCATGTCGTGGAACCGTGCCATCATTGCCCTCTGATAGGTTGCCTCCGCATTCTTGAGTCCGAAGGGCATGACCTTGTAGCAGAATGTGCCCAAGGTGTTATGAAGGAGGTCTTCTCAATGTCTTCTTCTGCCATTCTGATATAGTTGTATCCGGAGAAACCATCTATGAACGAGAGTGTCTCAGCCCTACGATATTGTCGACCAGGATGTCAATATACGGGAGAGGGAAGTTGTCTTTAGGGCTTGCCCTGTTCAGGTTTCGGTAGTCGATGCACATTCGGACTTTACCGTCCTTCTTGGGTATCGGAACAATATTGGCTAACCACTCAGGGTAGTTTTCCACTGCTAGGAAGTCTGCGTTGATCTGCTTTTCAACTTCTTCATTGACCTTCTACGACCATTCGGGCCTCATCCGTCTTAGCTTCTGCTTAACTGGTCTGACGTCAGGATTCAGGGCTAGTCTGTGCACCACCATAGCTGGGTCCAGGTCGGGCATGTCTGCGTATGACCAGGCAAAGACATCATTGTAGCTCTTCAGGAAGCTGATCATGTCTGCTCTCTACTATGGACTCATGGTTGTACCGATCTTGACCAGCTGTGGATTGTCTACGGATCCCAGGTTGACTGTCTCGGTGTCCTCAATGTTGAACTGCAGAAGCCCTTCACTATTTTCAAGGAGGTCCAGTATCTCCTGAGGCGGTTCCTCATCCTGCTCTGAGTCATACTCGACTTTCAATCGCTCAAGGGTTTCAGGGGTAGCCTTGGCGGAGGCGATTTCCTGGCAAATCATCAAGCTTAGTTTAGCATGCTTATATTTTTATGATTTTATTGGCTTCAGGACATTAGGCCTTCCAGGGGAAGAGTCCGTGTGATTTTTTCATCAGCCGATGCAAAATATTTTTTGAAAAACATGTTTTTGAGTTAAAACTTTCAGATTTCAATGATAAAATGGTGGACTGTTTACAAAATGACTCAACAAAAAGAGGCCTACAGATGACCGACACTTTGGATTTTACGACGAGAGCAAAAGAGAGATAGATTAAGAAGAGAGAGAGGATAATGGTGCTGGATCACTGCTTGTCCGAACCAACCTTCCCTGCACTGTGGTTGCCCCGGCCTTGAGCGGCCTCGATTGTAAGAGCCTCGGTCCACCAACAGATCAGTGGTCAGCGGCTGGAAGATGCTTCTACGCTGTTGGAGAGGGTACAAACCTGTTCTCCTACTGAATACTCTGTGTCTGATTCTACATCTCGGACAGCTAGCTCTTCGAACATCTGGGCGATGCTGAAGACTTTCGGTTCGGGAATCCCTGATGATTCGGTGCCGGGTTGAGGGTAAGGTGTGTTTGCAATGGGTGCAAGAGATATTTCTGGATAGGTTTCAAAGATTCCGACTGGGAATGTGATAGAAATGTAGGGTCGGGGTTCAGGTTTCACCGACTGTTTGCTCTTCCGGGTTAGCTTTGAGAGATAGTCCTCGTACTTGGGCTTGCATCCCAGCCCGAATGGAGAGGTGTAGCGAGCAGGCACATATCTCTTTTTCATGCCATGGTTTCTAGCCCCGAGGCCTTGACCTGGTTGGTACTTCATGCAGGCCATCATCATGACAAATGGCGTCACTGCCTGCTTACTGAGCCCTTCCGCCTAGGAGATCGAGCTGACTTGTTCAAACTGGAATGACATAAAGCCTGAACCCTACCCCAGCTCTTAGATGTCCCAGATGGAACTCGCCAATTCCTCAGATGGAATGATGACTAGGTGGTCATCTTGGATAAATTTGATCCTCTGATGCAAGGAAGAGGGAATGGCTCCAGCCGTGTTGATCCACGGCCTCCCTAAGAGCAAAGTGAATGAGGCTAGCACATTCACTACCTAGAAGTTCGTCGTGAACTGTGCCGGTCCGACCCCGATGGTCAAGTCGATGTCTCCCAGGTTCTACCTGGTGGTATTATCAAAATCTCTAATAGTCATCGATCACTTCTTCACTTTGCTGAGGTCCAAGCCCAGGCTTTGCAGAGTAGATAGAGTGCAGACATTTAGGCCGGAGCCGTTATCGATGAGCACTGAAGAAAGAGTTCTGTCCATGCATTGTACTGTAATGTATAGGGCCCGGGTAAGGTCCCTGTCTCCTTCGAGTATCTCTTCTTCTGTGAAAAAGATGATCCTTGATTCGAGCACCTGCCTCACTATCTACCCCAGTTTTTCAAGCGAGACGTCTGGTGTCACATGGGCATTATTGAATATCCGGAGAAGCTGCTTCCTATGATGTTCAGATGTCAGTAGAAGACCTACTATGTTGATCTGTGCCTGAGTTTTGCCCAACTGCTATGTAATACTGAATTCTTCTACTTTCTCAAGGATTTTTAGTAGGAGAGATGAATCTGCTATCTCTTTTTCTGGGTCTGACACCTCTGTCTTGTCTTTTGCCTTCTCTTTTACCGGCTCAGCTACCGGAGGTTGGTACACCTGGCTGGATCGGGTAAGATTGGATATGTACTCACTCTCTAGAATGAGAGAGTGAGTGCCGGGTACATGGTTTAGGCTGAAAGGCTTAGACGGGGTGTACGGGATTTTGAATGAGGCAATAGATGTCGAAGCTTGAGCGGGGGCTGTGGGCCAATTGACGAGACAGGAAATAGTGTAGAAATTGTCTCTTTGTCAGTTTTAAGAGCGAGTAATTTTGCTGGGCCTTGGATGACTTGGATGTTTACTGAAGGGAGAGGGATTCTGACCGGTGGTCGGTATGAGGACCTGATGATGCCATCATTGACTGCGGGTGTGCAAGGTTTCGGATGCCCTGTCCCGGGCTCTTCCCACTCGATGAAATTGATTTGGTTGTTATGTGGGGGCAGTGGCACCTGATTGATGCTGGTGTTGCCGGGAGCCAATTCAACCTTGCCTATATTCAGAAGATCCCGGATGGCACATTTCAGGCCAAAGCAAAAGTCTGTTGCATGGCCTGGGCCTCGGTGAAAGGCACAGTTTTGGTTGGCATCATAGTTTTTGCCTTGTTTGTCGGGTGGCAGTAGAGGGGTAAGGCCTCTCAATTCGAGAAGACCCTATTTGGTGAGGAAGTCAAGGAGTTGACTAAGGGTATAAGGGAGATGAGTAAATTTTCTGATGCGACGAGGTTGTCGCTGGTTTTGTCTAGCCGGGCGGGTGTTCCCTGGTGCTGGCTATTACTGAGCGGCCGGAGCCAGTAGTCTGATGGGTGTTGTGGAAGCCACCAAGTTGGCATTGTCCTTTCTCTTCTGGTCATAGGGACCACTGTTTCTACTAGAAGAAACTGTTGCTGTTCTGGGAGGATCAAGCCCAAGACTGGAATGGATGGCCCCACTCTGTATCTCTGTCTCAATGCGAGCACCTGTCTTGACAATGGTGCCAAAGTCTACAACTGGTAGAGTGACCATGAGGGTCGAGTAGGGCTGCTTTAGAGTGCCCATGAAAATGTCTGTCAACTCTTCCTTAGAGATGGGAGTAGAGACTTTTGCAACCATTGTCCTCCACCGGGAGGCGTAGTCTAGGAACGATTCGTTATTCTACTGGCTCATCTGTTCCAATTAGCTTCACTGAGGCTGAAGCTCTTGGTTGAAGGAGTATTGCTCCACAAATAGGTCCATTGTATCTTGTCAGGTCTTGACTCTCTATTTGTCAACTGACATCCACCAAGTAAGGGTTGCTCCCTTGAGACTCTTCTAGAAGTACTGGATCAACAAAGGTTGGTTCTTGTTGTATAGGAGCATGTCCCCCAGGTATATCTGCAAATTTTGTTTTGGACAGCCGGAGCCATCATATTTGTCAAAGTCTGGAACTTTGAATCCTGGGGAGACAGCATCCCTAGAAGAGAAGGTTAGATCTTTTAGTGAGAAGGTAGGATAGGCAGCTGTGCCTTTCATCTTTCTCATCTCTTCCCTCATCTGTTTAATCTCCTCATGTTGGTCCTTAAGGGACGGTGTAGGGTCAGATGATGATGGCCTATCTTGGTGGATATGAGAGGCCCTGGGTTGTTCATGGTATTGTTCAAACTCTGCTAGTTGCGGGTCCAGGATTAGGGATGATGATTAAGATAGGCTGATGTGGCTCTAGATGAGGTTGATTTGGGTTTTCTGTGTTCGGGATCCGGTTAGTAGGTTCCTCGGTTCAAGCACTGATAAGAAAGTTCAAGGATTCCAAAACCCGGTCTAACTTGTTCTGCATAGCAACAATATCCCAGTCGTGTGACCACACCAAATCATCTATTCTCTGTTGATGGGCCAATGGTTCTATCATTGCTTTTGAGCTGCTCTCAGATGGAGGTCGGTATGGTACTAGCTCCGTGACTGGTATCTCGGTCAATACTGCTTCTACAACTTCTGCGAGAATCGTAGTTAGAGAACGATCATGGGTCGGCTCATGCAAACTAAAAAGATGCAATGATTAACCATGAATATGCATAATGAAAGGAGAGATGATCCTAGAAAATATTTTTCATTGATGCATGTTAATGGTGCAGTGAGTACAAGACTGACTCAAAGAAATGAAACAAAGACTCGATCCTAGGCAGGCCCATCTGGGATCACAAAGTCAAGTGGTCAGCGGATGCCCCCTTGGTCCATGATCTGTTGCTGGAGGGATGTGACCTCAACCTCCATGTTGGCAAGGGACTCTGTAGCACCAAACCTCTGGTATCCAAACTGTCGGATACGATCGATCATCTCTGCCTTTGCACTATCAAGCTGCTCCTGATGGAAGTGCAGCTGGGCTCTGAGGACGGAGTTCTTTTTGGCATCACCTCTCCGCTTCTTCTGGTAAGAGCAGATTATCTGGTCAAGGTGTTCGATCTGCTCTTGTCTGGCTTAGAGTTCACGGTCCTGTTCCGCTTTATGAAGCCTGAACGCCTGCTAGGCTTTCCGAAGCCGCTGTTCTTTCATCTGTATGTGGAGCTGTCTCTCCAAAAAGATGTCAGTCCAGGGGACTACCATATCAGACAATGGTATGGTACCCCGTGATGCAATCGAGACTGGGGTGGACAGTTCTATAGGTGCAGGCATGGGGGATGGAATGTCAGGATCTTCCACCTAAATCTGGTACGCTACGTCTGTAGATGGTCCTATTGTGACCACAAATTCTAGCCACTAGTCCTGCCTGGAGGTTCACCAACTGGACTGGAATCGATCGGTGAGGCGCTCTGAATGCACTGTGAAGTTAGCAAAATCATTTCTCTGCCGGTCTATGACTGGAATGCGCTGAGGGAGTCCAAACTAGTGGAGGACTCTGAGTGGTACATAGGCTGCAGAACCTGTAAGACCGGTGAGGATCATACACTGTCTTCCTGAGATGACGACGTGAGGTAGTCCTGGTATGACTAGCCACTCGTAATGCCAGGTGATGGCCTACTCTGTCAGGTCCTGGAGAAGCTGTTAGAGCTCTTTAACGTCTGTGGTTACAATTGGACCTTGATCCTGAGCGATCTTCTGGGGTATGTTGTAAGCTTCACGGAGGCCGTCCGGTATAGACATGATCGATGGCAAGTGTGCCACCAACCAGAGGTGCAAGAGTGCTGAGCTGACGTAGAAGATGCCCTTCCGGCAGCCTGATGCCTAATTGAGAGCCCTGATAAACTCTACAAGGATGAATGGTATGATGATTTTGGAACTGCAGGTGTCTTCGATGATCCCAACCAGTACATACACGACAAGTGTGCGGCATCTCGGGAACAACAACTGAGAGACAACTATCAGTGTAAAGGCGTTGATACCGGGAAGTCTGGGTGCTATGGGGTTAGGGTTCCACTTGGGTCGATACAGCTTTTCCAGAAACTGCACGGGAATCCGGTCGAAAGTGGCGTTAGGACCAGGCTATAGGCAGGCCAGCTTGAGATGCAAGAACTTGGATAGGTCTGCCTGATAATTTATCCTATAGCGCGGGACTATGGCATCGCCGTCCATGTTTAACCTCAGAATGAGAGTGTCTCAGACCGCGGAGGTTGACCATTTGTCTTTACAATCCCTAAAGGACCTATCATCTACCTAAACAATGGACAAACTCGATGTGAGTATACGGTGTAATGCAGGTGAAAATGCAAAAAATGATACAAAATGATTACGCAAATTTTTTTTTGATTTTTTGATTGGGTGTGACAAGGCACATGTGAGCCGATAGGGCAGTCGAACAGAATTCCGACGTGCTTTACCCGGGTTGTTGGAAACCGGGGACCTATCAGGTCAAAGCTAGGGTAGGTCTTTGGGAAGACCTGTCTGCCCGGGGTTTGAACCCCACATGTTATGTCAGGACACGGGGTCGGGTGTGATTTATTACAAGCACAATTTCGGCTCAGTACATTCCCCTAGATGGGTGTTTACTCTGGTAAAGTTCCTGGATAGCCAACCAAGATTGGGGACAGGTATAGGGTGCAAATAGGTTAAGGTTCAGGGACCCTTCCGGATGGACAGCTTGTAAACTATACTCTAGCCTAAGCTCTATGTATGAATGTTGGTGTATGCAAGAGTGTTACTAAGGTTGGGGGAGTTACTTAGCACCGTATATTCTGCTCCCCGGTATAGAACATACCTGAAAAGGGATGATTGGTGCAAGCGAGAGCATTCAGAACCGTTTTCTAAGGGTCATCACCTAACAGGTCAAGTTCCGCGGACCTCCAAGACTTTTAAGCTACTGACACCGAGGATCATCATCCAGCGGTCATTAACATAATAAGCATGTCTAATAGGTATCGAGTTTGATTACACTATTATGGGGTGAATGAAATGCACAGTACACAAATCATCAAATAGAAGTAAAAACGATTAGTATTAAGTTAAATACTAAAGCATTTGATTAAGTTGAGGTTTATTTGGCTTAAACCTAGGTTCTGAGTTGAACCTTGATGTCCCTAGCAGAGTCGCCAGAGCTGTGAGCACGAGAATTTTACTTCCAACTCACAAAGAGGGATTTGAGAGTTGCCACCTATTAATTAAGAAGGGATAAGTCCCTGGGAATGTTGGATTAGGACTTGATCTACGATCAAAGATCGAGGTAAGATGTTCGGTTAAGTTTGGGGAAGGGGTTAGGCACCCCAACACTTCCACATAAAATGGTTCCCTGATTGCTAGGTTTAAGCCAAATTAAAACTCGAGATTAGTCAAATGCCTAAGTGTTTAACTTATACTAACTAGAAGAAAGTAAAAGCTAACTAGGGTCGGGCCCGTGTTGGGCTGCCTACATACTCACATTAGGGGTGAGATCAGACCGAGTGTAGTTCTAGCACATGAGCCCGTGTTAAAGCTAGGGGGTGTATGTGTGCTTCAAGGGTGGCTAATGGGCCTAATCCGGAGATTAGGGTTTTTCTTTACCGAGGTTGGTCAATGTGCAAAGGGGTTGAGCCCAGAGGCCAAGGATAAAGCCCGGAGGCTAAGGATAAGGCCCGGAGGCCAAGGGTAAGGGCCGGAGGCCAAGGGTGAAGCCCGGAGGCAAAGGGTAAAGCCCGGAGACAAATGATGAAACCCGGAGGCTAAAAAGAGAGTTAACCATGGTTAAGGGTGCTCACTATGGTTAAAAAAGTCCAAGAAACGTATTTTTGATCTTTTGTATTTTTTTGGATTTTTAAGAATTTTTTCATATTTTTTATGGGGTTAAGTAGTGCTTAACCATGGTTAAAAGTTAACAGTAGGCCACTTTAACCATGGTTAAGGATCAAGGTCAGTCAAGATTGGGCCCAAAGAGTATGGCAGAGCCTAAAGTGGCCTCCTACCAGGTTTGGGCCCTTCACAAAGCCCAAAATTAACATTTTACATAATGAAGGTAATCGGATTATCTCCATTTCTGTAAAATTTTAACTAGGGTTGGTGAGGGTATAACTGGAGTTAGGGACCTCCCCTAGGTGAAATGAAAGCATGAACAGGTAGCTTGATGACCAGGATTTCCAGTGGGCCACGAATCAGGTCCAGAAGGTCAAGGGTGTGGGCCCCATAGGGGCCCAAAGTTAGACAAAACAAATGTTGTAATGTCGGCACTCTAAGTGCTGACATACTGAACAGAATTTTGACCAGGGTTTGGGGGCCTGCTAAACCTGGTTAGGCATGGCCCCTGGACCTGAAAATTTGCAGAAAGGTAGAGGGAAATATGTGCTTTCAAAAGAGCTATTGGTGGGCCCCAGGGAATGTGACATGTGGGCCCCACAGGGGCCCGAAGTCTGGTAAAAAATGGTCATTTTTGTCGGTAAACAGAGTGCTAATAGGATGTTTTTAGGGTTGATTCACAGGGTCAGTAATGTGATTACCGACCACTAGCGGAAAATTGAAAAAAATAATTCCCCCCCCCCCCCCCATTGTCTTTGAACCAGCAAGGGTCTGAGGGTTCCCTCATGGGCTGAGGAACCCCCAGACCCGAAGGAGCCATACCATGCATGATGAGAGGGTGCTGCACTCGAGTTAGAGCCTCTAGGGTGTTCCCCACACCTATGGTGAAGGTGGGGGACCCCTGTCCTCGGCCATGTAAGCTAAGAGACCATAAGAAAATGAAAAAGAGGGACCCCTAGATCAGGACCAGGGGTCCCTAATAGTGATATCAAGTAAGGACAGACAGGGGAGGTGGTGTACACTTTGTAAGTGAGTGGTGGTGCTGTTACGGTAGTGTTGAGCAGTGGGTGAGCTCAAGGGAACTTGGGACAGATCCTGGGGTGATCAAGGACGTACTAAGAGGCTAGGATTTCTTCTTAAGTGACTGGTGGAGGCTCAGGTGGGCTGGGGACAAATTGACAGAGGTTGGAGGTGATGAAGTTGGCATGAGTTTGCACTAGGGTGGCTTGGAATTTATAGATAGGAGGGGAGAGGCCCCAGGGGCAATATAGGCATTCTGAGACGCATGGGGGACCAATAGGGTAGGAACTAAGGTGCCAGGGTGGTCTGTGATGTAGAACCCTTGAACTTTCTATATATGTCTTGGTATGTGTGCCAAGGCATGTTGCCTATGTAATCTCAATTTCATGAAATGGGAATTTGAAACTTTGGGAAATTTTGTCAATAATGCTATAATTAATTAAATAAATTATTTAAGCATATCTATAAGCTTTAAAGAGACCCTAGTCATGTTTAGGAAAGGTCAAAAGGGTACTAGGATCAATCCAAGTAATGAAAAGGGTGAAAAAAATGGACTCAGGATCAAATTTGCAAAACAACTGATCGCTCGGTCATTAGAGGGATCGATCGGTCAACACCGATCGATCGGTCCATTTCAGCGATCGATCGGTCCACAACCGATCGATCAGTAGCTATCGACTGGTCAAAAATTTTATATGGGGAAATTTTCTAGAGAGCATGTTTTTGACTGATTGATCGGTCAAATCACCGATCGCTCGGTAGGCGACCAATAGCTCGATATTAACCACCGATCGATCGGTGTATCGTGTTCTTCAAAATTTTAGTAAGGGTGTTTTCATCTTTTGGGCGTTTCACTCTTTCCTCTTCAGGCTTGCACGAGCCTTTAGGGCTCATTCTCAACACTTAGAAGATTTGTGAGATAAGGGGAGTGGAGAAAGGGTTTTCTAAACCTAGGTTTTGCTTTTTGAGAAGGAATCAAGGGTTTGTGAACCCACAATCATCCTCAAGCTCGTTTCCTTCAAGATCAAGGCTTGAGCTCACGAGCAACACTTTCCCCAAGCTAGGGCAACAGCTACACGCACGTTTTTGGAAGGGGTTTCTTCCTCATTTGTCAAGGTCGGTACCTCTTGCTACCCTCCTAGTTATAGTTCCCTCTTTTCCTCTATTATTCTTTGTTTTCCCTCATCTATACATGTGCTATGAGTTGGGACGTGTGAATGGGGTGAATGGAGATGGGTGTTGGCAATTAGATGCCGTGTGAATGATGAAATGAATGAAAAGGGGAAGGGCATTGTATCCTTAATGAACATACATGTATGATGTGAGTAAAACCCACCTAGAAAAACATGATGTAGGTTCAATAAATAATGAACACACCCCATGTTTGATGAAATGCCAAGGTGAATGAAATGAATGATAAATCAAGATATGCATGCTAAAATGCTTATGGACATTGTTAGGGCTTATGATAGTGTGAATTCTTGTTTTCCCTAAATTGCATGAAAGTTTAATTGCTCGAATTATTGATGTTCTATGTATTACGAAATCCCCAAATGCCATATTTAATTCCAATGCAAGTATGCACACGATCCCACGAGCACGGCATGCATGACATGGTTTACCGACGCTTTTCAAGAACGAGATTTAGAGGTGGGGCATATCCTACGATATGTTTTACCTCGCTTTTGGCAAAGACAAGACAATCATGCATATCATAAAGAAGGGTCTCCCTTCCCTCGCAAGTTCATTTCATAAAGAAGGGTTTCCCTTCCCTCACAAGTGCATTTAGGAAGAAGGGTCTCCCTTCCCTCACAAGTAGTTTATTTTCCAAGCAAGCACGCATAGTATGGCATGACACGCATGACACGATAGACAAGAATCAAGCAAGATAGACAAGACGAGTTTTCAAACACGAAAATGGTATTTCAAGTCAAGTCAAGTGCACGAGGTTTTTAAGGGTTTTATCGACTTTTTATGAAATGCCAGCATGATTACAAATTGCTTTACTTCCTTGTATGATATGAACTGTTCCTGCTTTATATATATATATATATGAATTGTTTCCTATTGTATGTATTGCTATCATATGCTATGACTGTTGGTTAGTATTTGGTACCCGCTGAGTATTCCATGCTCAGCCGTACTTCTTATGTTGGCAGGTACTGAGGGAGCTGCTGCTCCATTTGATATCTATTCTTCGAGCCCTTGGGTGGAGGAGGAGTACGTCGAGGAACCTTTGGAGGAACCTCCAGTCGAGGGTTACTATTAGGTGGTTGTAGATTCTGAGTGGATAGCCGTGGGTGAGTTGAGAGATACATATCCATGTATTTTGGCGAGCATGTCCGCACTTTCTTGTTTTGCTTTCCTTTGTTTCAAACTTGGATCACTGTATATACATAGAGGTTGTTAGACTTCCGCTGTACCATGTTAGAGTATGTTTCCGCAATTTTTTTTCCTTTATTGTATATGCTTTGTGGGTTTTTGCAGGATGGTTTGTCAAGCAAGTCATGTAAGTCATGATTAGTCGTCCAAAGTTCACTCTAACTCCTAGGGTGGGTTTTGGGTCGCGACAGAAGTGGTATTAGAGCTTAGGCTTTAGGTCTTTAGGGTCACTTAGAATCTAATACCACGGCTTGACAAGAGCATATGTCAGGAAACAAGTTAGGAAGGAAGTAAGTCGGAAGCGAGTCATGTTCCAAGTGTGAGACTAAATTTTAGTCTTAGTCTTAATTGGTTGTTTCAATTAAGTACGAGTCTTAGGGATGTTAGAACACCAAAGTATACTATTATAACTCTAATGACTTGATGTGATATACACTAGTACTATAAAATCTATACAAGCTGAATTATTGTGAAATGACATTGAAATAAAGTGTGCTTTCAAGTTAGACTCATGTGGTGTTATTGTTCTCAGAACTTTAGTCATGAGACGGAACACACGGGGTCGTGGGCCACATACCAGAGCTTCCTCTTCTTCACAGGATGAGGATGAGCAGCCGGACCTCTCTCAGGTCTTAGGCTCCATTGCTGAGACACTTGCCATCCTGGCGGCTCGACAAACTATACCGTCATCAGCGGCACCTACTCCACCACCTACAGCTCTAGTACATCGTACCGCTGGGGTTGAGGCATTTCAGAGATTGAGGCCTCCATCCTTCCATGGGAGTGTGGACCCTCTTGCTGTGGAGGCTTGGATCCTCCAAGTGGAGAAGATATTTGCGGTTCTTTCTCCAACAGAGGAAGAGAAAGTAGCATGGGCGGTCTTCATGCTAGAGGGTGAAGCCCATCATTGGTGGTTGTCCGCATTGAGGACACGAGACTTGACCATGCAAGGTCAACCTTGGACTTGGGATGAGTAAGGATACTTTTTATAAAAAAGTATTTTTAGATTGGAGCACGGGAAAAGAAAGAGAGAGAATTCATCAACCTTGAGCAAGGTTCGACGTCTGTGGCCGCTTACGAGGCCATGTTCTCGGAGCTCTCTAGATTTGCACCTCACATGGTTGCTACTCAGGCAATGAAAGCGAGAAGGTTTGAGCAAGGGATCAAAGATGTTATTATGGAGAAAGTATCGGTTTTTAGGCACGCTACTTATCCAGAAGTAGTAGACAAAGCCTTGTTGATCGAGCCAAATGCTGAGACAGTGTCCAAGAAGAGGGAATTGGCGAGAGGCCAACCTAGTAGTTCAGCACCTCCAGAGAGGTGGGCTCGTACCAGTCCTTATCAGTATATATGGCCAGCACCACCAATGAGGCCATCTTATACGCCTCCAATTCCACGGTCGTACACGCCACAGGCACCTCGACCTCAGGCTCTTCCGGCCCCACAGCCTGTTGCACCTCAGGTAGCGAGGTATGCTCCACCTTCGGCCCCTCCGGCCTACACATTTGAGGTCCGCACTTCATGCGGCAAAAGGCATCCGGCAGGAGATTGTCGAAGAGCATCGGGTGGATGTTCTCATTGCGGTCGCCAGGGCCATATGATCAGGGATTGCCCCACCCGGTATTTACCAGGCCAGTCTCAGGGTATTAGGCCACCAGCACGCCCCGCAGGATCATACCAGGCGTCATCCCAGACTACCCGGTCTACACCTCAATCTCGCCAGGCGAACCAAGGGCGAGGTTTTGCCTTAACAGAGGGTGATACACTTGCATCTGATGATGTGGTGCAAGGTACGCGTTCAGAGTTAGTTTTCTTTATCCGTGATTGTTATGCTATGTCATATTCCTTGTGTACGTACTTGGGCTGTTATATATCTATACATATGATGTTGATGCATGGATTGACGTAACTAGTTACAATTTCAGGAACCTTACTAGTCAACGAGTGTTTGGCTCGAGTGTTGATTAATACCGGGTCTACTCATTCGTTTGTCTCGCCGAGTTTTTCAGAAGACTTTTCTGTGAAGCCTAGTCAGCTAGAACCAGAGTTAGCCATTTCGCCTCCTCTCGGCAAAACAGTATTGGCAGATAAAGTGTATAGAAATAGTGTGGTCCATGTGGGAAGCCACGAGTTGACAGTCGATCTCATCATCCTTGGATTCCAGGACTTTGATGTTATATTGGGAATGGATTGGTTAGCAGCACATCATGGGCATGTAGCTTGCTTTGAGAAGATGGTACTCTTCAAGCCGGTAGAAGGAAAACCATTTCACTTTCGGGGGTTGAAAAGTAGAGATATTGCCCACTTTGCGGCATTGAGTTTAGCTAACCCCGAGGCAAAGGACTCTTTGACTATTCCGGTCGTGAGTGAATTCTTGGATGTATTTCTAGAGGAGTTGTTAGGATTGCCTCCAGACAGGGAGATTGAGTTTGTGATCGAGCTTGCACCAAGAATAGCTCCTATCTTCCATGCTCCGTATAGAATGACCCCAATTGAACTCAAGGAGTTGAAGACTCAGTTGGAGGAATTACAAGGCCTTGGTTTCATTCGACCAAGTGTCTTACCATGAGGTGCCCCGGTATTATTCGTTAAGAAGAAGGATGGCTCGATGTGGATATGCATCGATTACCGGCAATTGAACAAAGTCACTATAAAGAATAGGTATCCCTTGCCTAGGATTGATGATTTGTTCGATCAGTTGAAAGGAGTGAGATTTTTCTCAAAGATTGATTTTCGGTCGGGCTATCACCAGTTGAAGATTAAGGCTGAAGATGTTCCTAAAACTGCTTAGGACTCAATACAGACACTACAAGTTCTTGGTGATGCCTTTTGGTCTCACGAATGCACCGGCAGCTTTTATGGATTTGATGAACCGGGTGTTCCGGCCATGTCTAGATTGATGCGTGATCGTGTTTATCGATGACATACTGATATATTCCCAGACACGGGAAGATCACGTGCGAGACCTTCGCCTTACTTTGGAAATGCTGAGAGAGCACAAGTTATATACCAAATTAAGCAAGTGTGAGTTTTGGTTGGAAGAAGTGGCATTCCTAGGCCACATGGTATCTGCGGAAGGTATCGCGGTATATCCGAAGAAGATAGAGGCAGTTATGAACTGGGCAAGGCCCAAGAGAGTCATGGAGATACGCAACTTCTTTGGGTTGGCAAGCTATTACAGGAGATTCGTAAAGGGTTTCTCCAGCCTTGCAGCGCTGCTTACTTACCTGACATGGAAGAATGCGAAGTTTGTATGGAGCAACAAGTGTGAGATCAGTTTCACAGAACTAAAGAAGAGGCTTACTACGGCCCCTGTCCTTACTGTGCCATCCGGACCTATTGGGTATGAAGTGTATAGTGATGCCTCACACTTTGGACTTGGGTGTGTGCTCATGCAACATAAGAAAGTCATTGCCTATGCATCAAGGCAATTGAAGGAGCATGAAAGGAATTACCCCACACACGACCTAGAGCTTGCTGCGGTCGTATTTGCACTCAAGATTTGGGGACATTACCTTTACGGTTAGAGTTCTATGTGTACACCGATCACAAGAGCCTCAAATACCTCTTTTCCCAAAAGGAGCTAAATCTAAGGCAACGTCGTTGGATGGAATTTCTAAAGGACTAAGAGTGCACCATTCAATACCACCCGGGTAAAGCAAATGTAGTAGCTGATGCTTTGAGTAGAAGACCTCAGGGGTTATTAGCACACATGTTGGTGCAAGAATGGAAGCTACTAGAAGATTTGGCTAATCTGGACATCAGTGTGAATGATTCAATCCGCGGTCCTACATTGGAAAATGTTGCGGTTCGACCGTATATTATAGATTTGATCCAAGAATATCAAGCCACGGATGCGGACTTATTGGCTTTCCGGGACAAGGAAGTTTCCAAGGGTAGTGAAGACTATTCTCTCACTAGCCAGGGTGCTATCACATTCAAGGGAAGGCTATGTGTCCCAGCCAATGCAGATCTTTGAAGAGAGATCATGGATGAAGCCCACCGATCGAAGTATACTGTGCATCCTGGGGGTACAAAGATGTACCGGAACCTCAAGAGTCACTTTTGGTGGCGAAATATGAAAAGGAACGTTGCGGAATATGTGGCACGGTGCTTGGTGTGCCAGCAGGTGAAAGCAAAGCACATACGGCCCGTAGGTCTATTACAGTCTTTTCCTATTCCCGAGTAGAAATGGGAAAACATCTCCATGGACTTCATTGTTGGCTTGCCAAAAAGGGCAAGGAACTCAGATGCGATATGGGTTGTGGTGGATCGTTAAACAAAGTTCGCGCACTTTCTACCTTACCGAACTACTTTCAACTCTAGTCAGTTGGCCGCACTATACATCAAGGAAGTGGTTAGGTTGCACGGGGTGCCAGTCAGTATTGTGTCGGATCGGGATCCGAGATTCACGTCAAGATTTTGGAAAATTTTTCAGCAGGCTCTGGGTTCCCAACTCGATTTTAGCACCGCCTTTCATCCACAGACTGAGAGGGTAAACCAAGTTATTGAAGACATGCTTCGGGCGTGTATGTTGGATTTCAAGGGTAGTTGGGAAGAGCAATTGCCGTTAGTAGAGTTCGCCTACAATAATAGCTACCAGGTGAGCATCCAAATTGTTTCATTTGAGGTCTTGTATGGGCGAAGCCGCAGGTCTCCTCTCTATTGCGATGAGGTAGGAGAAAGGAAAGTACTTGGTCCAGAGTTGATTGAGCAAACGACAAGTATAGTTAAGATCATCCGGGATCAGTTGAAAGCCGCTCAAGATCGTCAAAAGAGTTATGCGGACACGAGCCGTAGGGACTTGGAATTCCAAGTAGGGGATCAAGTCTTTGTTAAAGTATCTCCTATAAAAGAGATTATGAGATTCGGAAAAAGAGGCAAGCTTAGTCCTCGGTATGTTGGGCCGTTCGAGATCATCACATGAGTGGGTGAAGTTGCTTACAGGGTAGCTCTTCCACCTCACATGGTCGCGGTTCACAACGTTTTCCACGTGTCTATGCTTCGGAAGTACATTACGGACCTTTCGCATGTCATAGACTTAGAGCCGTTGGAAATCCGAGAAGATCTCACCTTGATTGAGAGGCCGGTTCACATATTGGATCGGAGAGATCAAGTGCTTCACAACAAGATTATTCCGTTGGTTCTTGTGCAATGGCAGCACCACGCTCGGGAAGAAGCTACATGGGAACGTGAGGCCGACGTCAAAGCAAAGTACCCCAAGTTGTTTGAATGAGTTTTTGTATATGGCTTGTGATTTTGTTTTGGTTTTGTAATGCATGTCCTGTCCAAATTTTGAAGATGAAATTTTGTAAGCGGGGGAGGATGTAGAACCCCGGAACTTTTGGTATATGTCTTGGTATGTGTGTCAAGGCATGTTGCCTATGTAATCTCAATTTCATGAAATGGGAATTTGAAACTTTGGGAAATTTTGTCAATAATGCTATAATTAATTAAATAAATTATTTAAGCACGTCTATAAGCTTTAAAGAGACCCTAGTCATGTTTATGAAAGGTCAAAAGGGTACTAGGATCAGTCCAAGTAGTGAAAAGGGTGAAAAAAATGGACTCAGGATCAAATTTGCAGAACAACCGATCGCTCGGTCATTAAAGGGATCGATCGGTCCATTTCAGCGATCGATCGGTCCATAACCGATCGATCGGTAGCTATTGACTGGTCAAAAATTTTGTATGGGAAAATTTTTCAGAGAGCATGTTTTTGACCGATTGATCGGTCAAATCACCGATCGCTCGGTAGGCGACCGATCGCTCAGCATTAACCACCAATCGATCAGTGTATCGTGTTTTTCAGAATTTCAGTAAGGGTGTTTTCATCTTTTGGACGTTTCACTCTTTCCTCTTAAGGCTTGCACGAGCCTTTAGGGCTCATTCTCAACACTTAGAAGATTTGTGAGATAAGGGGAGTGGAGAAAGGGTTTTCTAAACCTAGGGTTTTGCTTTTTGAGAAGGAATCAAGGGTTTGTGAACCCACAATCATCCTCAAGCTCGTTTCCTTCAAGATCAAGGCTCGAGCTCGCGAGGAGCACTTTCCCCAAGCTAGGGCAACAGCTACACGCACGTTTTTGGAAGGGGTTTCTTCCTCATTTGTCAAGGTCGGTACCTCTTGCTACCCTCCTAGTTATAGTTCCCTCCTTTCCTCTATTATTCTTTGTTTTCCCTCATCTATACATGTGCTATGATTTTGGATGTGTGAATGGGGTGAATGGAGATGGGTGTTGGCGATTGGATGCCATGTGAATGATGAAATGAATGAAAAGGGGAAGGGCATTGTATCCATAATGAACATACATGTATGATGTGAGTGAAACCCACCTAGAAAAGCATGATGTAGGTTCAATAAATAATGAACACACCCCATGTTTGATGAAATGCCAAGGTGAATGAAATGAGTGATAAATCAAGATATGCATGCTAAAATGCTTATGGACATTGTTAGGGCTTATGATAGTATGAATTCTTGTTTTCCCTAAATTGAATGAAAGTTTAATTGCTCGAATTATTGATGTTCTATGTATTGCAAAATCCCCAAATGCCATATTTAATTCCAATGCAAGTATGTACACGATCCCACGAGCACGGCATGGATGACATGGTTTACCGACGCTTTTCAAGAACGAGATTTAGAGGTGGGGCATATCCTACGATATATTTTACCTCGCTTTTGGCAAGGACAAGACAATCATGCATATCATAAAGAAGGGTCTCCCTTCCCTCACAAGTTCATATCATAAAGAAGGGTTTCCCTTCCCTCGCAAGTGCATTTAGGAAGAAGGGTCTCCCTTCCCTCACAAGTAGTTTATTTTCCAAGCAAGCAAGCATGAGACATGACATGAGCATTTAGGAAGAAGGGTCTCCCTTCCCTCACAAGTAGTTTACTTTTCGAGCAAGCATGATACGTGACATGACAAGCATGAACATTTTGGAAGAAGGGTCTCCCTTCCCTCGCAAGTAGTTTAAATTCCAAACAAGCACGCATGGTATGGCATGACACGCATGACACGATAGACAAGAATCAAGCAAGACAGACAAGATGAGTTTTCAAGCACGAAAATGGTATTTCAAGTCAAGTCAAGTGCACGAGGTTTTTAAGGGTTTTATCGGCTTTTTATGAAATGCAAGCATGATTAAAAATTACTTTACTTCCTTGTATGATATGAACTGTTCATGCTTTATATATATATATGAATTGTTTCATGTTGTATGTATTGCTATCGTAAGCTATGACTATTGGTTAGTATTTGGTACCTGCTGAGTATTCCATGCTCAGCCATACTTCTTATGTCGGCAGGTACTGAGGGAGCTGCTGCTCCATTTGATATCTGTACTCCGAGCCCTTAGGTGGAGGAGTACGTCGAGGAATCTCCGGTCGAGGGTTACTATTAGGTGGTTATAGATTCTGAGTGGATAGTCGTGGGTGAGTTGAGAGATACATATCCATGTATTTTGGCGGGCATGTCCGCACTTTCTTGTTTTGCTTTCCTTTGTATCAAACTTGGATCACTGTATATACATAGAGGTTGTTAGACTTCCACTGTACCATGTTAGAGTATGTTTCCGCTATTTGTTTTCTTCTATTGTATATGCTCTATGAGTTTTTGCAGGATGGTTTGTCAAGCAAGTCATGTAAGTAATGATTAGTCGTCCAAAGTTCACTCTAACTCCTAGGGTGGGTTTTGGGTCGCGACATGTGATACGCTGGATCTGTAAATCACAGGGTGGCGGTAGTTGGATTAACGCCACCAAGAAGCAGTTGATTTTTAATGGTGTCGGTGGACCCATTACCGACACCCAGGCTTTTATCTATTTAGGGGCAGATCCGTATGCACTTGGACCGAAAGGGGGAGCTTGGTTGCCATTTAGGGGTCTTTTCCTGCCTCTTTTGAACTAAGGGGGTGTGGGCCCCACCCATGTGGACCCCAAGGGTTGTGGTGGGCCCAAGAAGGCTTATGTCTTAGGTTTTGCTTTTTGACTAAGTAGATGGGCATTGAGCTCGTATAGCTTAATCCTAGGTTTTGGGCTAGGGTTTAGCTAGGGCTAGGGCTAGGGTTTGGTCTAGGGCTAGGTCAAGGGCTTAGCTAGGGCTCTGGGTTTAGCTTAGGTTTTGGGTATTGAAATGGTAATGGGCTTTGAGCCCAAAGGCATAGGTCCTAGGTTTTAGGGTATTTAAAGATGATGGGCCATGAGCCCAAGGGTCTAGACAAAAGGGTTTAGGTTTTTTACGGTTTGACTAAGGGTTTAGGGTTTTCCTAGGGGACTCCATTGAAGATTTGACAAGGGTAGGGGGTGTAAAAACCGGGGTACTTACAATCATTTAGATGGAATAATCGCCAAAAATCTATCAATTGATGATTGAGATGCGACATTGAGCTATGAGTATAATTTCTAGTTAGAAAGATACCATTAATATATTTCAAAAATTAAGAGGAAATTTTCATTAATTAGTTTTGTTTATGGTAAAAGATCAACAAGAAACAGAAAGAAATATAGGAAAGTATGTTTAAACAGCGTAATGTGATAAGGAAAATCTTTTTTTTTGGTAGTAAAAGAATAAAACCAGAAAGAAATATAATAAAATATGGTTAAAAATGGTAATGAAAATTCAATGAATTCATGAAAATCTTTCTTTCTTTAAAATTTCCAAATCTATGTTTTACCTCTCTTTATAAATATTTGACTCATTTCTCATTGGAAACTACTTTAGAAAATCCATTGACTTATATTATAGCAATGAGGAAGACTTTCTTTCACGATTTTATGGGGGTGGATGGTAGTAGGAAGAAGGAAGTTGAGATACGCAGCGACGCGTCATCAAGCTCATCTGATGAGCAATGGCCATATTGAAAGATACTTACAGTTGCGGATTCAAATGCTTCTAAGTTATGTATTCCAAACGATACAGCTGCAAATTACATTGTTCCACATTTGATGGATGCTCAACGCAACGACTACTATGGAAGGGTTAGTGTAGGTATCAATGTACGAGATTCGGACACTGGCACTGATTACTCCATGAATTTTATGCGCCAAAGCGGCACCCACTATCTTAGGAATGGTTGGACTGCTTTAATTAATGTGAGAAAACTCAAGCATGGACATCAAATTGGGTTGAGATGTGTTGATGGGCAGCTCTATTTTGCACTCTTAGGCTAATATTCTCATGCATGAACATGGCTAATAAGTGGGTACTTGGTCTGGTCTGGTTTGGTTTGGTCCCACACTTTGTTTGTTTCTGATTATGATTTATCTCATTGTATTTAGATACTAACAATGGTTATAAAAGAGAGAATTTTCATTTTAGCCTATTTGGATTAAGTTTTGTTAATTTGGAGACTAACCCTATGTTTCATAGTTTGGTTGCGGAGAAAAAAAATACGCAAAGATACATAAAATAAAAGGAAATGAAACCTAAACCAAGAAATCTCTTAAGGATCGATCAGAGCCTACAATCATATCCAACCAAGTCGACATTTAGTTAATGATAACTTCTAGTTTGTAATGGAATCTCAACATGCTTTTGTATACCTCTTATGTTCATGAGTTTACGTTTTGTAAACTCTTTTATTTTATTCTATCTTTCTTTGTAGCTCTATTTTGAATAATATGTGTTCATCATGATTATTGATAAAAAAAAAATTGATGGTTGAGATGAGACATAGAGCTATGAGTATATTATTCTAGTAAGAAACATATCAGTAATATATTTCAAATTTTGGGACGAAATTACCATTAATTTGTTTTTTTATGGTAAAAGAGTGAAAACATAATGAATTATAAGAAAATATGTTTAAAAATGATTAATAAAAAAACAATGAATTAATGAAAATATTTCTTTCAAATTTTGGGAAATTACCATTAATTTGTTTTTTGTAATGGTAAAAGAGTAAAAACATACAAAATATAAGAAAATGTGTTTTTAAATGTTTATTAGAAATACAATAAACTAATGAAAATCTTTCTTTCAATAGTTTGGAGGAAATTACCATTAATTAATTTATTAAAATGGTAAAAGAAAAATGCTTATTAAGTAAATATGTTTAAAAATGGTAATGAAAAATACAATAAATTAATGGAAATCTTTCTTTCTTTGTTTAAACTTTAAAAGTCTATGTTCTTCCTCTCCTTATAAATATTTCTCTCATCTCATTTATAAAATTTATTGATTTAGATTCTAATTATAATATAACAATGATGAATAAGACGATGTTTCATAATTCTATGGGGCTGAGCGGTGGTAAGAAGATGGTTGTTATGATAATGGCCAATCAGAAAGATCCTTGCATCCGCAGATGCGAGTTCTATGTTGAGTAAGCTAGTTATTTCTAATGCTGCAGCGAAAGTACATTGTTCCAAATTTGACGGATCCTCAACACAACAACTAAAATCGAGACCCTGACAATTTCGATCTGATGGCGACTATAAGTAGTACTCAACTGTTGGGCTTCAAAATAATAACTTGTTAAACCTAAAAAATATTATTTAATCCGAGATCTAGACCATGCAATTAGTTTTCTAGAATTCGTAATCAAATAGAGATGGGGATTGAAACAGATAATCACATACTAACTCGCTGGAATATCCCTATTCCCTTCTTGGTGTGATGCTAGGCCTTTAGTAATGCGTTTGAGAGGATGAGATGAGTCTTCCCTTTCTCCTTAAGTCTGATTCAATGGGGCTTCAAAAATGACATAAGAGAAAGGATGGACTTCCCCTTTCTTTATATACTCGTAGAACCCTACTCATCATAAGATCCAACGGGCTAAGAGGAATCACACCAAAGATCTAACGGTTGTTAACCCTGACCATGTTTGTTAGCTTTAGTAATACTTATGTATCCCTGTTCAATCATGTTTCTTTAGTGAGATTCATTAACTTTAATATTCTAAATTGATAGCAATACAATCAAAGTATCGAAAACCTAAGGATTGCGTGGGACCACATAGGTTTTTATTTTTTATTCTTTTAAAATCACTAACATCAACTTCTCATGTATATCATCTCATAGTTCTCATTATTGCTCTTTCTTGACAATGGCTGTTACATTAACATTCTACTTCTCATTCATGTTCTTGGTTTCAAGCAACTTGGCCTACTTTGGCACCTCTTAACTTGAAAAGATAATATTAAAAATAATCCTACTAAAACAAAGATATTAATCCAAGATTATCTATGTGATCATGTGTATCTCATAGATATTACATAATTATATATTTCTCTAACATAATATTTCCCAAATACACCCGACGTGTCGGCCGACTCCTTCGCCGAATGCGATACCCATATATCCTGAAGATGTTTATCCAATACAATTTGTAGTGAACCTTGAACACTTGGAAGCAGATTTTTTTTTGAGGGGAGCACTGGGTTATGGACTCGACCATGTTGCACCAGAGGTTGCCATGAGCGGACCACCACCTGATTGGGGCCATGAAAACTAATCTTGATTATCTTACACTAAACATTATCACTGAGTTTGCGTATCAAGAAGTTGGTCATCTCAAGTTTTCTCTCTCAAAAATCTCTCTCTCTCTCTCTCAGTCAAAAATCTTGTTCTTTGACTGTTTTCAAGGCTCTTACAACAACAGTTGGTGGGTTTCCAAGGCCTTGGATCTGAGCGCAAGCAATTTCGCGAAATTATTCGATGAGGCGTTTGGACATCATCTAATATCTCCATTCGACCCCTATCATGACAGCCTCAGTTACATGTTGAGTTCCTACGTGATTCCATATATACATGGGGTTTTGTAGGGTACGTGCGTACTAATTCAATTATCAACGGCTATAAAACAAAGAGAGTAAGAACATAAATCCCTTTTCTGATTTTTTTTTTCCTGTTGAGGTTGACACTGCTTGGACTCGCCATTAATGAACCCCAACTAAGAAATCTCTTAAGGTTCAGAGCTTACTATCATATCACCATCCAGTACCAGAATAACTTTTCGTGGGTTAGGGTTTGGCTTGGCTTCCCTACATGTTTGGTCATAAAATCTAACATGTGTATTGATAAATAAATACTTACCATGTATTACTATTAATTAATTTTAATTTTCAAATGTTATATACTTGTCATAAGATCATATATTTTTCTCATCAAAGGACATGTTGTTGTAGCTACTATGAGGGAGATTGGGTGTTGAATCAGGGCAAGACGCGGTTATTCGAATGTATCTTTACCAGCGAGCTGAAGAACTGGTGTACCCATACAACCATACCATGGCTAAATTTATGATTCGCGTCTCAGAGCTTAGGAACCAATTGGCAATGTGTGACGTTAAAGATGAAGGCATCATTGTCCCACCGGAGCTACGAGCGGAGAATCGAACTTGTAGTAACGTACTATCGGCCAATCCAAATCGCTCTCATACACCAGAACACCTGCCAAGATATTGAGGGTTGTATATAACTCAGGCAACAAGTACATTCCCGGTGGATTCTACCCCAAAGGCGCAAATGGGAGGATTGCCAGAGAATATCTTATGAGGCCTTAGATTGTGTTATGTCGACTTCATTTAGCTTATAATAAATTCAATGTCGCTTTGATTTAATCATGTAGGGAGAGGGTAGAATCCTCTAGCAAATGCACTTCAGAGGGTGTTATGTATGTAAGTTTTTTTTTAAAACTTTATTGACGGTGTTATGTATGACTTAATTTAGCTTATAATAAACTAAATGTCATATGGTCAGAGTTATAACCCCACTTACACATGCCCTTTTAATTGTTGTCAGATGGTCAGAGTTATAACCCCGACTTGAGATCAGGGATATCGATGGGCTGGGCCATGGCTGGTGTGCGCCATAAGGGCTATTTTTTTTGGACCAGGCCTAATTATTAACGGAGGTAGCCATGCAGTCCATTTCCAAACAATTCCTAAATTCAAGCTTTGAAAAACCATTCACATCAGCTTAGTTTTTTTGGGAAGGTACACATCAGCTTAGTTAACTAACAAAACAACACAATTTCGACTCCTCTATCTATGATAGAAAGCAGGATTCAATTTTATCACATATATAAAATTTAAATAACTAAGCCAATGATTCAATTAATGACAATTAGGGAGCGTATTCTAACATAAAAACCTAGAATTTAGGTGATAATAGTTTATTTCTAATAACATTTCAAACTTCACCTTTTCTAAAACAAGTTTAGAAAAATAGTTAAGCCAATGCTTCAATCACCCACTAACCTAATACATGCTCACTGTTTGATAGGTCCTCATTAATGTTGGGTCAACAAATCGCTAATAAAGAAAAAAAAACTCAATTTTTGCTTGATATCAGGAATCGATGCGTGTCAATGGATCTTACCAGGTATGGATAATATATTATTCGGTGACTAATTACTATGGTTCTAGGACTATAAACCGTATATTATATATAGTGAACAATTGGTGGACATTTAGGAGAAGATATCTCGACAAAAATCCATCAATTGATGGTTGAGATGCGACATAGAGCAATGAGAATATTTTCTAGTTAGTAAGATATCATTAATATATTTCAAAAATTAAGAAGAAATTTCCATTAATTAGTCTTGTTTATGGTTAAACTGTAAAAACAAAAAGAATTATAGGAAAGTATGTTTAAAAAGGGTAATGTGATAAGGAAAATCTTTATTTTTTTAAACTTTCCAATTATATGTGTTAGTAAGAAAGATACCTAAAGATACCACTGACAACCAAAACTAAAAAAGAATAAGAAAGATACCACTAAAATATTTCAAAATTTAAGACGAAAATGACCGGTTTTTTTTTGGTAGTAAAAGAATAAAACCAGAAAGAAATATAAGAAAATATGGTTAAAATGGTAATGAAAATTCAATGAATTCATGAAAATCTTTCTCTCTTTAAAATTTCCAAATCTATATTTTACCTCTCTTTATAAATATTTGACTCATTTCTCATTGGAAACTACTTTAGAAAATCCATTGACATATATTATAGCAATGAGGAAGACTTTCTTTCACGATTTTATGGGGGTGGATGGTGGTAGGAAGAAGGAAGTTGAGATACGCAGCGACGCGTCATCAAGCTCATCTGATGAGCAATGGCCATACCGAAAGATACTTACAGTTGCGGATTCGAATGCTTCAAAGTTATGTATTCCAAACGATGCAGCTGCAAATTACATTGTTCCACATTTGATGGATGCTCAACGCAACGACTACTATGGAGGGGTTAGTGTAGGTATCAATGTACGAGATTCGGACACTGGCACTGATTACTCCATGAAGTTTATGCGCGAAAGCGGCACCCACTATCTTAGGAATGGTTGGACTGCTTTAATGAAGGCAAGAAAACTCAAGCATGGACATCAAATTGGGTTGAGATGTGTTGATGGGCAGCTCTATTTTGCACTCTTAGGCTAATATTCTCATGCATGAACATGGCTAATAAGTGGGTGCGTGGTCTGGTCTAGTTTGGTTTGGTCCCACACTTTGTTTGTTTCTGATTATGATTTTATCTCATTGTATTCAGATACTAACAATGGTAATAAAAGAGAGAATTTTCATTTCGGCCTATTTTGATTAAGTTTTGTTAATTTGGAGACTAACCCTATGTTTCGTTGTTTGGTTGCGGAGAAAAAAAAAAGCCAAGATACATAAAATAAAAGAAAATGAAACCTAAAACAAGAAATCTCTTAAGGATTGATCAGAGCCGACTATCATATCCAACCAAGTCGACATTTAGTTAATGAAAACTTCTAGTTTGTAATGGAATCTTAACATGCTTTTGTATACCTCTTATGCTCATGAGTTTACGTTTTGTAAACTCTTTTATTTTATTCTATCTTTCTTTGTAGCTCTATTTTGAATAATATGTGTTCATCATGATTATCGATAAGAAAAAATTGATGGTTGAGATGAGACATAGAGCTATGAGTATATTATTCTAGTAAGAAACATATCAGTAATATATTTCAAATTTTGGGAGGAAATTACCATTAGTTTGTTTTTTTATGGTAAAAGAGTGAAAACATAATGAATTATAAGAAAATATGTTTTAAAATAATTAATTAAAAAAACAATGAATTAATGAAAATATTTCTTTCAAATTTTGGGAAATTTCCATTAATTTGTTTTTTGTTATGGTAAAAGAGTAAAAACAGACAGAAATATAAGAAAATGTGTTTTAAAATGGTTATTAAAAATACAATAAACTAATGAAAATCTTTCTTTCAAAATTTTGGAGGAAAGTACCATTAATTAATTTATTAAAATGGTAAAAGAAAAATGCTTATTAAGTAAATATGTTTAAAAATGGTAATGAAAAATACAATAAATTAATGGAAATCTTTCTTTCTTTGTTTAAACTTTAAAAGTCTATGTTGTTCATCTCTTTATAAATATTTCTCTCATCTCATTATAAAATTTATTGATTTAGATTCTACTTATAATATAACATTGATGAATAAGAAAATGTTTCATGATTTTATGGGGCTGAACGGTGGTAAGAAGATGGTTGTTATGACAATGGCCAATCAGAAAGATCCTTGCATCCGCAGATGCAAGTTCTATGTTGAGTAAGCTGGTTATTTCCCATGCTGCAGCAAAAGTACATTGTTCCAAATTTGACGGATCCTCAACACAACAACTAAAATCGAGACCCCGACAATTTCGATCCGATGACTCGTGAGGGCTACGAAGAGCTTGGTCTGCTAGGGCTCACTGAGAGACAAGTCAACCAATAAAAAAAAATGATTAAAAAGGGGGTTAGTTGTTCATGACTTGGTGGATGCAGAAGCAAAGAATAAAATAAAGAAGGAGAGCGGAAGAATGAATGACGAGTGTGGGCCAGCCAGCAAAATCAATTCCCCCAGTTCTCATAGCCAGCGCACAAGATCCAATCTTTTTTGCAGTTCTTAGAGAAGTGAATTCCAAAACACCACAGCCAAGCAAGCTAAAATAGCTTGCCTCACTTCCATGCATGCGATAGCTTGTCCCAACCAAAACTCGCCACTTCTATCAATCAATGCACACTAATATGCTTGCTTGGACAGACACAAACATATGATTGCCCGTACGTAACTAGATGAGTAGTACTCAACTTTTGGGATTCAAAATAATAACTTGTTAAACCTAAACAATATTATTTAATCCGAATTCATAACCAAATAGAGATGGGGATTGAAAGAGATAATCACATACTAACTCGTTGGAATATCCCTATTCCCTTCTCAGTGTGATGCTAGGCCTTTAGTACTGCGTTTGGGAGGATGAGATGAGTCTTCCCTTTCTCCTTAGGTCGGATTCAATGGGGCTTCAAAAATAACGTAAGAGAAAAGATGGACTTCCCCTTTCTTTATATACCCGTAGAACCCTACTCATCATAAGATCCAAGGGCTACGAGGGATCACACCAAAGATCTAACAGGTGCCAACCCTGACCATGTTTGTTAGCTTTAATAATACTTATGAGTCTCTATTCGATCACATTTATTTAGTGAGATTCATTAACTTTAATATTCTCAATTGACAGCAATACAATCAGAGTTTCGAAAACCTAAGGATTGTGTGGGACCACATAGGTTTTCATTATTTATTTTTTTAAAATCACTAACATCAACTTCTCATGTATATCATCTCATAGTTCTCGTTATTGCTCTTTCTTGACCATGGCTGTTACATTCACCTTCTACTTCTCAGTCATGTTCTTGGTTTCCAGCAACTTAGCCTACTTTGGCACCTCTTAACTTGGAAAGATAATAATCAAAATAATCCTAGTAAAATTAGGGAAATGATAGTCAACACGTCCACGTTCCTTTGATGGAACGCAGAGGCTTTGTAAAGCGAACGAGTTATGTTTTTAAAAAAACGTGATCTCCGGGATTCACTAACGTTACTCTCTGTCTTGTCTCCTATTAATTCTATGTTTTTTTCACGCCTCTATCATGTATCGCTTTTTAGCACACACCAATTATGGTTAAGATTCACTCACCCTTGGGTTCATCCATCTAACTTAGGTTTTAGAAATAATCATGTGTCCCTTTTAATATTCATTAACTGTGGTTAAGATTCACTCATCCCTAGGGTTCATCCTTCTAACCATGGTTTTTAGAAACCACCATGTCTCTTTTAACACCCATTAACTATGGTTAAGATTCACACAATCCTAGGGTTCATCCATTTAACCTTGGTTTTTAGAAACCGCCACATGTCTCTTTTAACACCCAATAACTATGGCTAAGATTCACTCAATCCTAGGGTTCATCCATTTAACCTTAGTTTTTAGAAACTACCACGTGTCCCTTTTACATCCATTAACTGTAGTTAAGATTCGCTCACCCTTAGGCTTCATCCCTCTAACCTTGGTCAATGTTACATGGATGAAGCTTAAGGTCAGTGAATCTTAACCACAATTAATGAATTATTAAAAGGGACATGTAAATATTTTTTAAAATCAATGTTTGAATGAAACTTAAGGATTGGTTAATCTTAACCATAGTTGGTGTATGTTAAAAAATGACACATGGTAGAGAGAATTCTTCATAAGAGACAAGATACTGTAAATAAAGAGTAACCCTTAGTGAATTACCGTTCAAAAGAAAAAACCTCGAGAGACGACTTTTAAAAGGAAATATGTTAACATGCGTGTTGGTTTACTTCCGCAATCCTTTGAAGGAACGCAGACGCGTAGACTATCAGTCCCCATAAAACAAAGATACTAATCCAAGATTATCTATGAGATCATGTGTATCTCATAAATATTACATAATTATATATTTGTCTGACATAATATTTCCCTAATACACCCGACGTGTCGGCCGACTCATTCGCCGAATGCGAATGTGATACCCATATATCCTAAAGATGTTGATCCAATACAATTTGTAGGGAACCTTGAACACTTGGAAGCTGTTTTTTTTTGTGGGGAGCACTGGGTTACGGACTCGACCATGTTGCACCAGAGTTGGCCATGGGCGGACCACCACCTGATTGGAGCCATGAAAGCTAATCTTGATTATCTTACACTAAACATTATCACTGAGTTTGCGTATCAAGAAGTTGGTCATCTCAGGTTTTCTCTCTCAAAATCTTTTTCTCTGTCTCTCAGTCAAAAGATCTTGTTCTGTGACTGTGTTTTCAGGGCTCTTATAACAACAGTTGGTGGGTTTCCAAGGCCTTGGATCTGAGGGCAAGCAATTTCGCGAAATTATTCGACGAGGCGTTTGGATATCATCTAATCCCTCCATTCGACCCCTATCATGACAGCCTCAGTTACATGTTGAGTTCCTACGTGATTCCATATATACATGGGGTTTTGTAGGGTACGTGTGTACTAATTCAATTATCAACAGCTATAAAACAAAGGGAGTAAGAACATAGATCCCTTTTCTGATTTTTTTTTTCCTGTTGGGGTTGACACTGCTTGGACCCGCCATTAATGAACCCCAACTAAGAAATCTCTTAAGGATCAGAGCTTACTATCATATCACCACCCAGTACCAGAATAACTTTTCGTGGGTTAGGGTTTGGCTTGGCTTCCCTTCCTGTTTGGTCATAAAATCTAATATGTGTATTGATAAATATATACTTACCATGTATAACTATTAATTAATTTTAATTTTCAAATGTTATATACTTATCATAAGATCATATATTTTTCTCATCAAAGGACATGTTGTTGCAGTTACTATGAGGGATATTGGGTGTTGAATCCGGGCAAGACGCAGTTATTCGAATGTATCTTTACCAGCAAACTGAAGAACTGGTGTACCCATACAACCATACCATGGCAGAATTTATGATTCGCATCTCAGAGCTTAGGAACCAATTGGCAATGTGTGACGTTAAAGTTGAAGGCATCATTGTCCCACCGGAGCTAGGAGTGGAGAATCGAACTTGTAGTAACGTACTATCGGCCGATCCAAATCGCTCTCATACACCAGAACACCTGCCAAGATATTGAGGGTTGTATACAACTCAGGCAACGAGTACATTCCCGGTGGATTCTACCCCAAAGGTGCAAATGGGAGGATTGCCAAATAATATCTTATGAGGCCTTAGATTGTGTTATGTCGACTTCCTTTAGCTTATAATAAATTCAATGTCGCTTTGATTTAATCATGTGGGGGGAGGGTAGAATCCTCTTGCAAATGCGCTTTAGTGGGTGTTATGTATGTATGTTTTTTTTTTTTTCTTTATTGAGGGTTTTATGTATGACTTAATTTAGCTTAAAATAAACTAAATGTCATGTGGTCAGAGTTATAACCCCACTTACACTTGCCCTTTTAATTGTTGTTAGATGGTCAGAATTATAACCCCCACTTGAGATTAGGGATATCGATGGGCTGGGTGGGCTGGGCCATGGCTGGTGTGCGCTGTAAGGGCTATTATTCTTTTGGACCGGGCCTAATTATTAACGGAGGTAGCCATGCAGTCCATTTCCAAACAACTTTAAAAAACCATTCACATCAGCATAGTTTTTTTTGGAAGGTACACATCAGCTTAGTTAACTAACAAAACAACACAATTTCAACTCCTCTATCTATGAAAGAAAGCAGGGGTCAATTTTATCACATATATAAAATTTAAATAACTAAGCCAATGATTAAATTAATTACAATTAGGGAGCGTATGGTAACTAAAAAAACTAGAATTTATTTAGTAACATTTCAAACTTCACTTTTTCTACTACAAGCTTAGAAAAATAGTTAAGCCAATGCTTCAATCACCCACTATAAAGAACCTAATACAAGCTCACTCTATGATAGGTCCTCATTAATGTTGGGTCATCAAATCGCTAATAAAGAAAAAAAAAACTCAATTTTTGCTTGATATCAGGGATCGATGCGTGTCAATGGGTCTTACCAGGTATGGATAATATATTATTCGGTGACTAATTACTATGATTCTAGGACTATAACCCGTATATTATATGTAGTGAACAATTGGTGGACATTTAGGAGAAGATATCTCGACAAAAATCCATCAATTGATGGTTGAGATGCGACATAGAGCTATGAGAATATTTTCTAGTTAGAAAGATACCATTAATATATTTCAAAAATTAAGAGGAAATTTCCGTTAATTAGTCTTTTTTATGGTAAAAGTGTAAAAACAGAAAGATTTTGTAGAGACCCGAATCGTTTTCATGTTTTTATTTCATTGTGTTAAGGGTATTTTAGTCCTTGTGATGTTTGATGTTTATTGTTTTTTTTATGCCTAATTATTGTGGTGTAAACTAGGCTTAATCAACTTGTAACGGATGGATGTCATAACACACCCTAAACTTTAAGAAGCGCTAGTTTTGGCACCGTTCACGGGAAGTGAGTGATTCTTGAACCATTAGAAAGGTGTTGGAAACCTCTTCGAGGTTCATATTTAGTGTTTTTCCTCATTTTGAGTTTAAGTCAAGTCAATAGTGAGTTTTGTCTAATGGAATTACAGATCAGTCAATTTTGGGGATAATTTAGTCTATTAATTAAGTGGAATTTGGAAATTCTAAAATGCCAGAAATGTTCATTTTCGAGAGACGAATCCAACGCAAGTTGAATCGTCAAAATCCGATGAACGAGTAAAAAGTTATGGCCAAAACAGTAAAGGGAGTCAAAACCTGCAGAACCGATCGCTCGGTCAGAACTAGCGATCGATCGGTCCAAAACCGATCGATCGGTATCTATCGACTGGTCCAAAATTTAGTATGGGGAAATTTTCCAGAGAGTATGTTTTTGACCGATCGCCCGGTCATAAACACCGATCGATCGTAGGCAACCGATCGCTCGGTCATTACCACCGATCGCTCGGTCCTTCGTGTTTTTGCTGATTTTTAGTATGGGCTTTTTGGTCTTTTTGTTCTCAGACCTTGAGGCTATAAATAGAGGGTCCTACTCGAAATATTAAAATACTCCACCTAGTTCTAACCTAATTTGGCAAAAAAGGGGAGAAACCCTAGGGTTTGAGAGAAAAGGTTTTGCTTGGAGAAGAATGAGGTTACTAGAAGATTGAGAGGAAAGCTTGGAGATCGTCCTCAAAGCTTCTCCAAATCGTCTCGGGAGCGTTTTGAATCCAAGGGAAGGATTCCTAAGGTCGATATACTATCCTAATCAACTTTATTTTAAGGTTTTGTGAATGTTAAGATGCTAGGAATGGTAGAAATAGATGTTTGATGCATTTTCCCTAATTTTCTAAGAAGCAAGCTAATTATGGATGGATATGTGGATTGGAAATGTGGATAGGATGTATGGAGGATGGGATTAATTTGTGGATGTGGATGAATATATGGATTGTATGGATGGAATTATGATTTGATGAATGCATGAAAAGGTAGAGAAACAATAGATTCATATTATGTGTACACAAGGTGTTTGTGAAAATGCTTGAAAGGATAAATGCTATTATACTCTTATGAAATGATGGTAAATTGATTATGACTTGCGATATGAATTATGATAAGATATGTATATGTGAATGGTTTGTTAAGTATGTCTAATTATTTGCATGGAAATTGATAGTCGGGAAGGTAAGAACTTAGAGGAACATCTCTCAAACCGGGAATTCTCTAACTATTTGGTATGGGACATATAGTGGAGTTTCCATGGTGGGAGATCGGAATCTAAGCAATTACCAGCTCGAATGTTAATTTCGACACTTAAGCACATATGCACGTGTATGTTAAGATAAGAGTCTCACAAGTCACACATGTGGACCATAAGCATAAGCATGGCATATGTATGACATTCTGAATAAGCATAAGCATGGCGTGGTCCGTATCCGCCAAGAACGGCATGTCTCATTTCTGTGTGATCTGAATAAGTGCATAAGGCATGGTCCGTATCCGCCAAGAACGGCATGTCTCATCCTTGTATGATCTGAATAAGTGCATAAGCATAAGCATAAGCATCTCACAAGCACGTGGTCTCGTAAGCATAAGTACCTCATAAGCGTATGGTTTTCTAAGTCTAAGATTCTCACAAGTACACGAGTCAAGGTGATGATATGATGTATATGCGCACACGTTCTTCCGCACTCTGATTATGTTATTATGCTATTGAATATGTTTCTGACTAAGTGCAGGTATATCATTATTGTTGGTTGGATTTTATATACACTGAGTACCTTTGTACTCAGCCGGACTTTTTTCTTGGCAGGTATAGAGCAGGAGTACCCGGCGGAGCCGTAGGTTGAGGAGACTTACCTCGAGGAAGGAGGTGAAGGTGAGCCTTCTGAGGAGGGAGCCGGAGACTTGGGCGGCTACACCTCTTAGTTTACATTTCTTTTCATTGAGAGAGTTTTGTATTTGACTTTTAGAGGATGTTGCTCAGTAGACTTCTTATTAGTTGTGTATCAGACTTGTTGGTTCATTGTGAGTTGTATATATAGACCTTAGACTTGTGCAGGTTGGATTGGGTTTATATATCGGAATTTTATTTCTCTCATTTTTGGAGACTCGTGTAGTAGCCTTGTATGCATGGATTTTAAGCAGGTTAAGTAATGTGGCGATTCCAAAGTCCTATTTTAGCCTTGTGGGATTTTGGGGTCGTTACAGATTTATAGGAAAGTATGTTTAAAAAGGGTAATGTGATAAGGAAAATCTTTATTTTTTTTAACTTTCCAATTATATGTGTTAGTAAGAAAGATACTTAAAGATACCACTGACAACCAAAACTAGAAAAGAAGAAGAATGATACCATTAATATATTTCAAATTTAAGTCGAAAATGACATTTTTTTTTTGGTATTAAAAGAATAAAACCAGAAAGAAATATAAGAAAATATGGTTAAAAATTGTAATGAAAAATATAATGAATTCATGAAAATCTTTCTTTCTTTAAACTTAATTTCCAAATCTATGTTTTACCTCTCTTTATAAATATTGGACTCATTTCTCATTCTAAAACTACTTTAGAAAATCCAATGACCATATTATAGCAATGAAGAGAACTTTCTTTCATGATTTTATGGGGGTGGACGGTGGTAGCAAGAAGGAAGTTGAGATATGCAACTGCGATGGGTCATCAAGCTCATCTAATGAGCAATGGCCATACCGAAAGATACTTACAGTTACGGATTCGAGTTGTAATGTTGCTAAGTTATGTATTCCAAACGATGCAGTTGCAACTCACATTATTCCACATTTGACAGATGCTCAATGCAACAACTACAATGGAGCGGTTAGTGTAGCTATCAATGTACGAGATTCGGACACTAGCACTTATTACTCGATGAAGCTTATGCACGAATGCGGCACCAACTATCTTAGGAATGGTTGAACTGCTTTAATTAAGGACGGAAAACTCAAGACTGGTCATCAGATTGGCTTGAGGTGTGCTGATGGGTAGCTCTATTTTGCACTCTTAGGCTAATATTTATACTCATACATGAACATGGCTAATAAGTGGGTGGTCTAGTCTGGTCTGGTTTGGTAATTTGGTCCCACACTTAGTTTGTTTCTGATTATGATTTATCTCATTGTATTCAGATACTAACAATGGTAATAAAATGAGAGAATTTTCGTTTATTAAGTTTTGTTTGGAGATTAACCCTATGTTTGGTTGTGGAGAAAAATAAAGTACAAATACATAAAATAAAAGGAAATGAAACCCAAACCAAGAAGCCTACTATCATTTCCAACCAAGTCGACCTTCGGTTAATGAAAGCTTCTAGTTTGTCATGGAATCTTAACATGCTTCTGCTTACCACTACGGTTCTTGAGTTTACATTTTTGTAAACTCTTTTATTTTATTCTATCTTCCTTTGTAGCTCTATTTTGATTAATATTTGTTCACCATGATTATCGATAAAAAAAAATTTGATGGTTGAGATGAGACATAGAGCTATGAGTATATTATGCTAGTAAGAAAGATATCATTAATATATTTCAAAATTTTGGGAGGAAATTACCATTAATTTTTTTTTAATGGTTAAAGAGTGAAAACAGAAAGAATTATAAGAAAATAGGTTTTAAAATGGTTATTAAAAATACAATGAATTGATGAAAATATTTATTTCAAAATTTGAGAAATTACCATAAATTTGTTTTTTGTTAAGAAAAAAGAGTAAAAACAGACAGAAAAAGAAAATATGTTTTAAAATGGTTATAAAAATACAATGAACTAATGAAAATCTTTCTTTCAAAATTTATAAAATTCATTGATTTAGATTCTACTTATAATATAACAATGATGAAGAAGACGATTTTCATGATTTTATGGGGTTGAACAGTGGTAAGAAGAAGGTTGTTATGACAATGGTCAATCAGAAAGATCCTTGCATCCACGGATGTGAGTTCTATGCTGAGTAAGCTGGTTATTTCCAATGCTGCAGCGACTCCAATTTGAATGATGCTCAACGCAAAAACTAAAATTGGGATAGAATCGGACCCTATGACGACTATATGTAGTCCTCAACTTCTCATGTAGATCTTCTCATGTATATCATATCATAGTTCTCATTTGTGTTCTTTATTGACAATAGCTGTTACATTCACCTTCTATTTCTCAGTCATGTTCTTGGTTTCAAGCAACTTGGCCTACTTTGGCACCTCTCACCCGATGTGCCGGCCGACTCATCTGCCTCATACCATACCCATATATCCCGAAGATGTTGATCCAATATAATTTGCTGCGAACCTTGAATACTTAGAAGCAGATTTTTTTTTTGGGGGGGAGCACTGGGTTATGGGTTCGTCCATGTTGTACCAGAGTTAGACATGGGCGGACCAGCACCTATAGGAGCCATGAAAGCTAACCTTGATTATCTTACACTTAACATTATCACTGAGTTTGCGTAATGAAAATTTCAACCTTCCATTAATGAAAACTAAGAAATCTCAGAGCTTATACTATCTTATCCAACTAAGTCATGTATTTTTCTCTGGCATGTTGTTGCAACTGCTAGCAGGACTATTAGGTGTTGAATCCGGGCAAGACGTGGTTATTCGAATGTATCTTTATGAGCAACCCGAAGAACCAGTGCACCCATACAACTATACAATCACTGAATTCACTATTCGCATCTTGGAGCTTAGGAACCAGTTGGCAATGTGTGGCATTAAAGATGATGGCATCATTGTCCCACCGGAGCTAGGAGTGGAGAATCGGAACGATTTTGAACGGAAACAGTCTAAACTCGTTTGGAAAGTCATTTTTAGGAAACTATTTCAAGAATCGTCCACCGTTTTTAGGGAACAAAAAAATGTCACTATTTTATGATACTTATATGTGTTTATGATATAACCATATTTAATGTCTAAACCAATTTAATGCCTAAACCAATTTTATTTATTTTTCTTTCTTTTTTTTTTCATTCAAACATAATTTTATTTTTTCTTTTCTTCATAATTGATTATGACTGAAAGCTACCAATTGCATTCATAATACAAAATTGATTATAAGAATCCAAATTTATAAGAATGAATTCTTTTTCATAATGAGAGAATTGTCCGAATTGATGCCAAATGGTACTATCAGCCGATCCAAATTCTCTCTTACGCCAGAACACCGGCTAAGATATTGAGGGTTGTATATAACACAGGCAACGAGCATATTCCCGACAGATTCTACCCAAAGATGCAAATTGGAGGATTACTAGAGAATATCTTATGAGGCCTTAGATTGTGTTATGTACGACTTTGCGATGTCGCTTTGATTTAATCATGTGGGGGGAGAGTAGAATTCTCTTGCATATGCCTTTCAGAGGGTATTCTGTATGGATGTTATTTATTTATTGAAACCAAATCCTCTACAGTGATAACAGGACTTGAGGTGGCCACATGTCCCTTTTGACACCCCTTAATTGTGGTTAAGATTCTCCCACCCCTAGGGTTCACCCACTCATCCTTGGTTTTTAGAGAAAAATATTAATTGTTTTTTTTAATTAAAAAAACTGTTTTTATGGTTTTTTAATATTAAAATATTTTTAAAAAAAGAATAATATTTTTTTCTAAAAACCAAAGATGGGTGGGTGAACCCTAGGGGTGGGTGAATCTTAACCACAGTTAAGGGGTGTCAAAAGGGACACATGGCCACCTCAAGGGGTGATAACCAGATTTACCAAATCCGGTTATCACCGTAGAGGATTTGGTCTCAACTTAATTGAGGGTGTTATCTATGACTTAATTTAGCTTATAATAAACTAAATGTTAATGTGATATAATCATATGGTCAGAGTTATAACACCACTTACACATTCCCTTTCCATTGTTGTCTACCCGACTTGAGATTAGGGATATCAATGGGCTAGGCTAGGCTGGGCTGGGCTGGGCCATGGCTGGTGTGCCCTAGCTATTTTATTGGGCCGGGCCTAATTATTAACGGAGGCAGCCATGAAGTCCATTTCCAAACAATTCCTAAATCCAAGCTTGAAAAAAACACTCACATCAGCTAGTTAACTAACAAAACAACGCAAACTCGACTCGTCTATCTAATTCAAGAAAGAAAGCAAGATTCCCTTTTGTCACATATATACAATTTAAATAATTAAGCTAATGATTCAATTAATGACATTTAGGGGGCTTATGGTAACTAAAAAAATTAAAATCTTATAAATGCACCAATAGATGTCTGAAAAACTAGAATTCAGGTGATAATGGTCTATTTCTAAGAACATTTTAAACTTTACTTTTCTGATACAAGCTTAGAAAATTGTTAATAATGATGGGTCATTATCAAATCGTTAATAGAGGAAAAAAAAAACTCAATCCTTTTTGTTTTGGTAACTCGAGGTGTCCCTAACCCTTTGAGTCAAGACTAATCCCTGAGGGTGCGACAGGAGCCCACAACCCGCCACACTAGGTAAGTCCAGAAAAATCCGTGCAGGACTGGCCCCAAAGGGGGAGTGGGAAGTCGAACTGAAGACCTCACTACAAAAATAAAGGCCTGTCGCAATGGATATTTGAAGGCGGTTAATAAAATTCGCCGCCATATATGGTATACCACGGCGGTATGTTTATACCGCCGTGCAAGCTGTTTTCGGAATAAAATTAACAGCGGTTAATTAATAACCCACCGTGAAATGTTCTATATGGTGACGGTTTAATCCCTAACCGTCGTAGTAAGATTTCCCTCCAACCCTTTTGGTTTCCCACCTTCACAACATAGCACAGCGGTTTTAAAAATAACCGTCATTAAGAGTGTAGTATACACGGCGGGTTTACTGTAACCGCCGTGGTATGTTCATATATTACGGCGGTTATATGAAACCGCCGTGACAGTTAAATAATATTAGCCCAATAGTTTCTTCTTTCCTCCTCTCTTGCTCTGTGCTCTGTTCTCCTGCACTCTCCCTCATCTCTAGCTCTCCGGCCACCGCACCACCTCCGACCATCTAAAGTCCGGCCACCCCACCATCTCCGACGACCTCCGACCAACGCCGGTGACCTACATCATTCTCTCCGGTGACCTGCTTGTTCTCAGCGGCCACATCCGGAACCTTTCGGCGACATCCGAAACCTCCGTGCAACTAGGTGATCCCTCAAAACCAACATGCAAGCAATTTTTTTTTCTTTTGGGTTTCTCTCCCTTAACTCTCTCTCTCTTTCAATTTCACGGCACCAGCACCGGACACCACCACCAACAAGTTCACGGCACCAGCGCTGAACACCACCACCTCCATCATCATCTTCTCCACGCTGCTGTACACAGGTGAGCCCCATTTCCTTTTTTCTTCTTTTTTAAAATAATTCGTTTTCTTTTATGGATGGTTAATTTTAGATTTAGTTAAAATGGATTGAATTATGTTAATTCATGTTTTTGATTTTTTTTAATTTAATTAGTTTATCTCAGATTTTAGTGTGTATATTAGGGTAGTTTGAAGCCATTTTAAAATTCTTTTTTGAACAAAACATTAGTTTAATTTTTCAAATCTTTTTTAAGTTAGTTTAGGTTAGCTTCAATTTGATTGATAATTCTAATTTTTCTTAGCTTTATTTTTAGTTAGTATTAACCTATCTAAAAATTTGATTCTAGTTTATGTTGTTAGATTTAACTTTATCATGTGGGTTAGCTTGTTTATACCATGGTTAGTTTTCCTTTCCATATATTAATTTCTAGTTTGGATTATAGGTATTGGGGATTTGGTCTTAAGTTCGTAAATCTAATATTTTAGATAGTGCTGATAGGTTAATTTTAATTTGTATCAAATTTGATTTCATGTTAATTACACTGATTTTTTTGTAAAAACATAGTGAATTTTAGCTCTGTGTCAGACCTTTCACCACATGGAATATTTTATTTCAATTGATGGCATTCATTTTTTTCTTTTAAAAGTCATATGAGTACTTAGTCGGCAATCAGATTAATAGTGTCAATATTTGTTCAAAGATTAATAGGGGTAGTTATTGAACAAAATATTCGTGAACTACTCGGGCTCGGCTCGTTAAAAACTCGAGTATCGTTCGTTTATTTAGTAAACGAGCCGAGCTTCAACACTGTTTTTGAGCTCGTTTAGTAAACGAGCCGAGGTTGAACACACCCCTACTCGACTCGATAAAAGCTCGGTTCAATTATATATATATATATATTTATTTATTTATTTGAAAAAAATAAATAATTTATTTAAATACTAAAAATAAATATGTTTATATATTTATTTTATTTATTAGTTACTAGTGGGTTGCACGTGAGAGAGAGGGAGAGGGACTCTAGTGAGGGGTATTTTGGAGAAAAAATTAAATACTATTTTAGGTATAGAAACTTGAGAGATGACATTATGGGTAAAAAAAATTGTCCCGTATTTTAGAAAAAAATTTAAATAATATTTTTGGTATGCATATGAGAGAGAGGAGAGGGAGATAAACTATGAAGAAGGGCCCTAGTGAGGGACATTTAGGATAAAATTTAAGGGATATTTTGGCCCTCAAGGAGAGTTCAATGGCAATTAATTGTGATTTTATCTCTCACATTATAGTAGAAGATAAAATTCAATAAACGTTTTCAAGAGTTTATTTCAAACACCCCACTACTCGGCTCGAGTATCACCCCTACACGTGCCCCCCCCCTCTCAAGTTTTGAATTGTTTTTTATGTGTGTATTAATTTGGAATAGCATGGAGGTGGATGGATTTCTAATCACAGCCAATTGCGATTAAACTCCGGGAGACTTCAATCGCACCCATAGGCCAAACATGTGTCCCTTTTAACCCCTATTAATTGTGGTTAAGATTCAACAACCATTGGGGTTTAACAATATAAATTTAGTTTTTTTTTAAATATATTAAAAATATCAATCCTAAGGGTTAAAAATTCTTAACTAGAGTTTAATATTTTTTTTTCCTAAAAACTAAGGTTATATTGTTGAACCCCAAGAGTTAATAAATCTTAACCACATCTAATAGGGGTTAAAAGGGACACATGTTGGCCCGTGGGTACGATTGAACTCTCCACGAGTTCAATTGTGATTGGCTTTAAAATCCTCTAAACTTATAATGTATTAAACTAAGAGCACGTGCTTGAACTCAGGGTGTGATTGAACTCGGGGAAAGTTCAATCGTGATTCAATACGATTTGAACACAAAAAAAACAAATTCAAAGTTTAGGGGCACCTACCCCCATTCCTAATCCTAGAGATCGAATCACAGCCAATTGTGATTGGATATGGGGAGAGTTCAAAAGCACCCATCGACCAACACATGTCCCTTTTAACCCAAATCAATCGTGGTTTTGATTAACTAACCATTGGGGTTCAATAATATCAACTTAAGGTTAGTATATATTTCCAAATCAATCGTGGTTTTCTAAAAACCAATGTTAGATAGGAACTCTAGGGGTGACTGAATCTTAACCATAGTTAGTGGGTATTAAAATGGACACGGCGATGTATAGAGATCTTTTAATTGTGATTAAGCATAATTAACCAAAGGTTAATATGTTTAATTTTTTCTTAAAAGCAAAGTTAGATGGATTAAACCTAGGGGTGAGTGAATCTTAAGCACAATTAAGTGGGTGTTAAAGGGGACACGTGGTGGCTTGTAGAGCCCCCTTTAATTGTGGTTAAGCATAATCAACCTAAGGTTTTTTCTTCTTCTAAAAATCAAGGTTAAATGGATGAATCGTAGGGGTGAGTGAATTTTAACCACATTTAGTGGGCGTTAAAGGGGACACGTGGCGGTTTATAGAGTTCCCTTTAATTGTGGTTAATCAAAAACAAGCTAAGGTTTTTTTTTTCTAAAAACCAAGGTTAATTTGATGGATGAACCCTAGGGGTGAGTGAGTTTTAACCATAGTTAGCGGGTGTTGAAAGGGATACATTGCGGTTTATAGAGATCTTTTAACTGTTGTTAAACATAATTAACCTAAGATTAATATTTTTTATTATATTTTCTTATAACCAAGGTTAGATTATTGAATCCTGAGGATAAGTGAATCTTAATCACAATCAGTGGGTGTTAAACGAGACACATGACGGCTTGTAGAGCCCTCTCTAATTGCGGTTTAGTATAACCAACCTAAAGTTATTTTTTCCCTAAAACTAATGTTAGATGGATAACCCCTGGGGGTGAGTAAATCTTAATCATAGTTAATGTATGTATTCAAGTAATAGGGGTAAATGGGAAAAGGGTAATTTTATAAACTAGAAGGGAGGTTTCTGAAATTTCATCAATCCTCAAGGGACGTGAGTGTATATATGCCTGGTAAGATTTGTAGTTCAATTGTACGTATCTTGTTCTTACTTAATTGTTAACATCCTTGTTCCCGTTCTGGTACACTTTGTATAGTGCATGCATGATTGAATCTCGCGATCCATGTTAACTGTTTGGGTAGTTATATGATATTTCCTTCTGATCTCTATGTTATATGTCAATATTGGAGCAGATAATGTACATATTACCCTATGAAGGACATTATCAGTGACTAAATGGAAATTTAAGTTCATAGGTTCATACTCATCCATGCATTGAAGCTTAGATTTCCCGTTCAACAATCATTGCATGACAAGTGCATTTCTTGTATCACCTATTTGGATGGATTAGTTGTAAACTATGTCATTTAGTTCTCTTGTGGGGCTAAACGCAGGTTAACAACATTTCGGTTTTGTTTGTGATACAGTGTATTTGTCTGTATATGATTCTTGAATTGTCCGATTGGACAGTTTGGGAATGCAGAATCTCCAGTATATTCAATTGCTCATTGTTTGTCCAGATTGAGGAAAATTTTGGCAATTGTTTCTCTTGTTCTTTGGGTACATATTTAGACTATGTGGCATGCTTGCCTCTATTCTAAGTCGTGTGCTTGGAGAACCATAGGGAAATGCTGCCGAAATTTCCTTCAAATGGAACAAACCACTTGAGCAAGTGATTATTCGAGATTATGCATTCCTAAATAGGATAGGAAGCATACATGCATACATATTGTGTAGATGAGGAAGTCATTTGATAGTTGTTTTATTGCAATTGACTGATGTGATCAACGTTTCCTATTTCTCAGAATAGCTAACGAAGCAGGACTTAGAAATCTCATCTCATCCCTCATGGATAGGAGTTGGATTGGAAAGTCAAGGTACTATTTGTCATAAGTTTTGACGAAACCCGGAATGATAAAATATGAGCATCTAAGCATATGATATTTTTTTGGTTATATAGGGTTTCAAAGGAATACAGAGAAGGGGTGAAGAAGTTTATAGAGTTTGTATTAGCTCATGGAGCGACTGATAACAATGGCGGTATAAAGTGTCCATGTCCCAAATGCAACAATGTCCTTTATCAAGAGAGAGGTACAGCGTACGACCATATGATGTGTTTTGGATTTGACCTTAACTATAAAATCTGGTTTTATCATGGGGAAGACATATTACAACACACATTGGTTGACGGAGGAATGTCTCAGAATCCTGACGTGCACGAAAAATATAATGAGATGGAAGACCTGGTGCACGTTTTGTTTGGGGTACCAAATCGAGATGAAACCAGTGCCAATAGTCGGGATCCCACTCCTGAGGCGGATAAATTTTTCCAATTGGTAAGGGATGCGGGACAGGCTTTGTATCCAGGATGCCTGAATCACACGAAGTTGTCTGTCATCGTAAGATTATATCACATTAAGTGTCTTAGTAGATGGAGCAAAAAATCATTTACCTTGTTGCTTGAGTTGTTGAGGGAGATACTCCCCAAGGGATCAACACTACCGGATACGTACTTTCAGAAAAAAAAAAAAAGTGATGTCTGACTTGGGACTTAACTTTGAAAAAATCGATGCTTGCCCCAATGATTGTATGCTTTACTGGAAAGACACTGTGAACAAGCAAACATGTGACTTTTGTAGTGAATCAAGATGGAAGACAAGGGATGATCAGCCGGGAGGCAAGAAAAAGAAGACTCATGCGAAGATTTTGCGTCACTTTCCGTTGAAACCTAGGTTAAAAAGATTGTTTATGTCGTCCAAGACTGCTTCTAAAATGAGATGGCATGATGAGGGTCGAACTAAGGATGGGAGGTTAAGGCATCCTGCAGACTCACCGGCCTGGGAAAATTTGGACAACAACTACCCTTTTTTCACTTCGGATGCTCGAAATGTGAGACTTGGGTTGGCGAGTGACGGCTTCAATCCATTTGGGACGATGAGTATTGCTCACAGCACATGGCCTGTGGTTCTTATCCCATACAACTTACCACTGTGGATGTGCATGAAGCAGTCAAACTTCATTCTATCCTTGCTTATTCCTGGTCCCTCCGGGCCTGGAAATGCCATTGATGTCTACATGATGCCTCTAGTCAAAAAGTTGAAGGACTTGTGGGAGAATGGTTTGCCAACTTATGATGCATCAAAAAAAGAGAAATTTGTAATGCATGCGGCATTGCTCTGGACTATTAGCGACTTCCCAGGGTATGCTCTGTTGTCTGGTTGGAGTAGGAAAGGAAAGTTTGCATGCCCGTCATGCCACAAGGACACTTACAATCAGCACTTGTCTAATAACAGGAAACAATGTTACATGGGGCACCGTCGTTTCCTAAAGGCAGATCACAGGTTTCGGAGGGACAAACACTCTTTTGATGGCACTGTAGAGTTAAGCACTGCTCCAACTACAATGTTTGGGTCGGATGTGTACCATCAATTGGAGGGGATTTCTTTCTCCCTTGGGAAGCAGACAGGGCAAAAACGACGAAGGCAGGCTACCCAGGATATCATGTCTTATAACTGAAAGAAGCTGAGTATATTCTTTGAGTTGCCATATTGGGAGCACAATTTGTTGAGGCACAACCTTCACGTAATGCATATTGAGAAAAATGTATGCGACAATGTGCTTGAAACTTTATTGGGTTTGGACGGAAAAACGAAAGATAGCTTAAAAGCTCGACTTGACTTGGTTGATATGCGCATAAGACCAGTACTTCACCCTCAGTTGCAGCCTAGCCAAACAAAGTGTATCTGCCCCCGTCTTGTTTTTCGATGGACAAGAATGAGAAAGAGTTGTTTTGTAAAGTTCTGAAGAGTGTGAAGGTGTCAGATGGTTACTCGTCTAATATTACAAGACATGTCAATATTGGGCAGCGTAAAATGTATGGACTAAAGAGTCACAACTCTCATGTCATAATGCAATAATTTCTACCATTGGCTGTGAGGAAGACATTGCCGAAGAATGTCACTTCCGTGCTAATTGAATTGAGCAACTTCTTTCTGGTTTTATATTCCAAAGTCTGTGATGTCGAGGAATTAAGACGGTTAGAGGAGAAAATTGCGCTTACGCTATGTCATTTAGAGAGAATTTTTCCATCGGCATTCTCTGATGTTATGATGCATTTGCCTTACATCTGGCAACAGAGGCAAGGTTAGGTGGACCTGTACAATACCAGTGGATGTATCTCATTGAAAGGTATGACTTCAATTATAATGTATCAATTGCTCAAACTTCATATGGTTATATGATTGTCTCGTTGTTTTACCTAAATTTAATTCCTATAGGTACTTGTCGACACTAAAATCGTATGTCCGCAATCGAGCTCGACCACAGGGTTGCATAGCAGAAGGGTACTTGGCCGAAGAATGCTTGACATTCTGCTCAAGGTACCTAAATAATGTTGAATCGAGATTAAATCAACTGGTGAGGAATGACGATGAAAGTGTAATCGGGGGTGCGTAGCCATTCGCCCTAAGTGAATTAGAATGGCAGCAGGCACATCGTTATGTGTTGTTCAACGATGAGCAACTCACAACAATTCGAGAGTAAGACGAATACTATTATGAATTTTTTGTTAATTGTCTTTAATTTAATTTTTATTTTTGATTTTAACAGTTGATTTGACTTTGAAAAAAATGGATCGATTCATTATCTACAGTCAACACTTGAATGTACTGAAGATGACCAATCTCAAACTAAGATCGTCTCCGCACGAACTCCAATGAAAGCACAGCGATCAGTTTGTTGAATGGTTTTGGGATTATGTAAGTCTTATGCTCTTAACTTTTATATTTGCACAATACCTAAATGAAGTTTTGCATATTGAACGAATCTTATTATGTAAGTCATATGCTTTTGGCCTTCAATTAGGTTGAAAGGTGTAGAGACCCGAATCATTTTCATGTTTTTATTGCATTGCATTAAGGGTATTTTAGTCTTTATAATGTGTTAAGGTGTGTGTATTTATGTCTAACTATTGTGGTGTAAACTAGGCTTAATCAACTTGTATCGGAGGGATGTTATAACACACCCTGAACTTTAAGAAGCTCTAGTTTTGGCACAATTTATTGGAATTGAGTGATTCTTGAACCATTAGAAAGGTATTGGAACCCTCTTCAAGGTTCTTATTTAATGTTTTTCCATATTTTTAGTCTAAGCTAAGTCAAAAGTGTGATGTTTTGTCTGATGGAATTGCAGATCAGTCAACTTTGGGGACAATTTGGTCCATAAATAAAAGAGAATTTAGAAATTCTAAAATAACAAAAATGTTCCTTTTAGAGAGATGAATCCAACGCAAGTTGAATCATCAAAATCCGACGAACGAGTCAAAAGTTATGGCCAAAACAGTAGAATGGGTCAAAATCTACAAAGCACCGATCGCTAGTGATCGATCGGTCCACAACCGATCGCTCGGTAAGAAGTAGCGATCAATCGGTCCACAACCGATTGATCAGTAGCTATCAATTGGTTAACTTTTTTGTATGGGGTAAAATTTCAGAGAGCGTGTTTTTTACCATCGCTTAGTCAAAAACACCGGTCGATCGGTAGGCGACCGATCGCTCAGTCATAACCACTGGTCAATCGGTCTTTCGTGTTTTGCTGAATTTCAGTAAGGGCTTTTAGGTCTTTTCATTCCCAAACCTTGGGGTTATAAATAGGGGGTCCTACTCGAGGTACTAGAGTACTCTACCTATTTCTAACCTAATTTGGCAAAAAGGGAGAGAAAACCTAGGGTTTTGGGAGAGAGGTTGCTTAGAGAAGAAGGAGATAGCTTGGATATCGCTAGGAAAGCTTGGAGATCGTCCTTAAAGCTTCCCCAAATCACTTTGGGAGCGATTTGAATCCAATGGAAGGATTCCTAAGGTCGATATACTATCCTAATCAACTCTATTTTAATGTTTTGTGAATGTTAATATGATAGGAATGATAGAATAGAAATTAGATGCATTTTTCCCAAATTTTCTATGAAGTAAACTAATTATGGATGGAAATGTGGATTAGAATGTGGATAAAATGTTTGGAGGACGGGAAATGTATGGAGGATGGGATTAATATGTGGATGTGGATGATATTTGGAGTGTATAGATGGTTTATGGCTTGATGAAATGTTGGAAATGTAGAAGGGCAATGGATTCATAATATGCGTACCCAAGGTGTTTGTGAAAATGCTTGAGTGGATAAATGTTATTATACTCTTATGAAATGGTGGTAAATTGATTATGAATTGTGCCATGAGTTATGATAAGATATGTATATGTGATTGTTTGTTAAGTATATCTAATTACTTGCATGGAAATTGATAGTCTGGAAGGTAAGAACTTAGAGGAACATCTCTCAAACCAGGAATTCTCAAACTATTTGGTATGGGACAGTATAGTGGAGTTTCCATGGTGGGAGATCGGAACCTAAGCAATTACCAACTTGAATGTTAATTTCGACACTAAGCACATATGCACATGTATATTAAGATAAGAGTCTCACAAGTCACACATGTGGACCACAAGCATGAGCATGGCATACATATGACATTCTAAATAAGCATAAGCATGGCATGGTCCGTATCCGCCAAGAACGGCATGTCAACCATTTGATTTCTTGGGCATGGTCCGTATCCGCCAAGAACGGCATGTGAACCATATGATTTCTTGGGCATGGTCCGTATCCGCCAAGAACGGCATGTCATATCATTGTATAATCTGAATAAGTGCATAAGCATAAGCATCTCACAAGAACGTGGTCTCATAAGCATAAGCATCTCATAAGCATATTGTTTTCTAAGTCTAAGATTCTCACAAGTACACGAGTCAAGGTGATGATATAATGTATATGCGCACACGTTCTTCCGTACTCTTATTATGTTATTATGCTATTGGATATGTCTCTAATTAAGTGCAGGTATATTATTATTGTTGGTTGGATTTTACATACATCGAGTACTTTTGTACTCAGCCGAACTTTGTCTTGGCAGGTTTAGAGCAGGAGTACACGGCGGAGCCGTGGATTGAGGAAACTTACATCGAAGAGGTGAAGGTGAGCCTTCCGAGGAGGGAGCCGGAGGCTTGGGTGGTTACACCTCTTAGTTTATGCTTTGTTTAGTTAAAAGAGTTTTGTAATAGACTTTGAGATGATGTTGCTCAGTAGACTTCTTTACAGTTGTGTATCAGACTTGTTGGTTTATTGTGAGTTGTATCTGTTGACCGTAGACTTGTGCAGGTTGGTTATAGTTTATATATCAAAATTTTATCATCCTCATTTTTGGAGACTCGTGTAGTAAGCCTTGTATGCATGGTTTGAGCAGGTTTAAGTAATGTGACGATTCCAAAGTCCTATTTTAGCCCTGTAGGATTTTGGGGTCGTTACAAAAGGCTGCGAGAGTCATGCAGTTCGGTGTCTGACGAGATTAAATGCCTCACATACGGTCCACAGTCAGTCGCACAAAGTTTTAAGGGCTACGTCATCAATGGACATAAGTTGTAGCACCCCGGACTTTTCTATACTTAATGAATACCGTTTTCGTAGCTAAGTGGCCTTCCTCATAGTCTAATTAATAAATAAGAGAGAAATCGGAAATTCTGAAACGTCAGAAATGTTCATTTTCGAAAGACGAACCCAACGCAAGTTGAATCGTCGAAATCCGGCAAGCGAGTCAAGAGATATGGTCAAAACAATCCAGACCTACAAAGCACCGATCGCTCAGTCTAGTCAGTGATCGATCGGTCCAAAACCGATCGATCGGTAGCTATCGCACGGTCAAAGATTTTTTATGGGGAAATTTTTCAGAGAGTAGTTTTTTGACCGGTCGCTCGGTCAGAGTACCAATCGCTCGGTAGGCAACTGATCGATCGGTCATAAGCACCGATCGCTCGGTCCCCGTGTTTTGCAGAAATTTTTGTAAGGGCATTTTCGTCTTTTGGGCGTTAAACCCTTACCCATAAAGGCTTGCCCGAGCCTTTAGGGCTTCATTTACCATCCTTAGAGTATTTGGAGAGATAGAGAGAGAGGAGAAGGGGATTTCCTAACCTAGGTTTTCCTCTTGAGAAGAAATCAAGAGTGTGGGCTACCCAAGGTTTATTCCAAGGCTTGGATTCTTCAAATCCAAGGTTCAACTCGTGTGGGACTCCTCCTCCGAAGTTAGGGCAGCAACTCACACAAGTTTTTCTAAGGGGTTTCTTCCTCAACTCAAGCTTTCTTCAAGCAAGGGCTTCTTCTTTCAAGTTGGAGCTCAAATCAAGGTTCCTACCAAGATCAAGCCTTGATCTAAGGTTAGTACACCCTACTAACTTACCCTGGCAATAAATCTAAGTTTTCTTTATGAAATGTGATTTATACTATTATGTTTGCTTTCTTGTGAAATGTATCATCCCTAATAAATATAAACAAGATAAAGAAATGGTATGGATGTTTGGATGGATGTTGGATGTGGCGATTGGATGCCGAATGGGTGATGTATGGTATGTGTGGGTCGTGGATTAGAAAATGGAGGATGGGCATTACACAAATAATAAACTTACCTTGTGTGATTGAATGTAAAATATGCACTAAAAAGGAGAAAATGAACAATGAGGAAACTTGCATGCTAAGTGTTTGACAAAATACCTAAACTATGAAATAATGATTTAAATGAAGAAATGGAAAGGGGCCTTATGCATGTATTCTCATGAATGATGAATGGATTTAAATACCATATTGATTACTCAAATTCTCATATGCATATATTGTGAATTGAATGGTGATGTCATACCTCTCTTATTACCCTTATTCCATGGTTGTCACGATTGACACGTACACGAGCACGCATGATAGCATGAACCGAGATTTCAAGAGCATGTGCATATAATAACCAACAAGAAAATATTGCATGTCAAGGAGGTTGGTAGCCCAGGGACATTCGGGTACTAGCCTCTGGCTCACAAGAAAACCCCTAAAACACCTATTGTCAAGGAGGTTGGTAGCCCAGGAAAAATTCGGGTACTAGCCTCTGGCTCACAAGAAAACTAAACAAGTAATAAAAATCACCTATTGTCAAGGAGGTTGGTAGCCCAGGGACATTCGGGTACTAGCCTCTAGCTCACAAGAAAACCATACATATCAAGGAGGTTGGCAGCCCAGGGAGATTCGGGTGCTAGCCTCTGACTCACAAGTTACAAGATACAAGGTTACAAGATGATGACAAGACATTCATGCATGCACGCATACATGGTTTTAAAATGCATACCGGGACATGGAAACGGGTTTTCAAGCATGAGTTTTGTCGGCGTTTTTGCATTCATGCTCATCAAGATGATAATATTTCTCCATGATTAATATTGTTTAATTCTATGATTTTACTATTGCCTGGAATTGATGATTGGTATTGTACTACTCTTTGCATATTTATTATTGTTATGGATAGCTAGTAGCTTGTACTCGCTGAGTATTCCATGCTTAGCCGTACTTTCATGTCGGCAGGTACTGAGGGAGCCCTCGACCCATAGCCTTGGGTCGAGGAAGAGTATATCGAGGAGAGAGAGCCGTCTATCCCACTGCAGTCTCAGGCGGACTGAGACCTTGACGTGTGGTCATACCTCGACTACTGTTGAGAGGAGAGTACGAGAGGGTCTTTTATGTATTTTGACATTTTGATAGGTGGGTCTGTCCACCTTAGACTTAGGCATGTTCTGTATATATGTTAACTTGGAATTACTATTTTGGAAATCTTAGAAGAAAAGAAAAAGTTAGTTTACGCTTCCGCATTTATGTTTAGCTTCCGCGCTCTGATTATCATTGTTTAGTACTTTAATTATCTTGTTCATGACAGGATGGTTTGGCAGGTACGTACAGTCACGCCTAAAATATCCCTAAACTCCTAGGGGGTATTTTGGGGCGTTACATAAGTTTTGTACTACAGATAGAGAGTGCGGACGCAGAAGTCAAAATAGTGGAGTTACGGTCACTGTAACGACTCCTTGTTATGCATCTTCTAGGGACAGGACTCTGTTAGACATGATGCCCAGGAAAGTCATTTAGATTGTTAGAACCGTATTAATTTGATTATTAAATGCTTCTTCTTAATCTATTGTGTATTCATTATGGGTAATTGACCATGATAATGAAATGATCTATACGATATGAGATATTGATAAAGGTCCATAGGATATATTGTAGGAAAGTTATGTGATTAGATTATCCCAGGTAGATTTAACTTTCCGGTTCCTTATACCTTATATAGTCACAGCTGTGGGTGAAGCTGGGCACTTCACTTATATGGCTACCAGAATGCTAAGATGTTCTCAATAGTTGAGATGTAGTTCTATCTCGAACTATTGTAGTGGAGACTACACATCAGCATATGGGTGCTTAAATATACACTGACTGATTGCATTCAATTAGAGACCTCTTACATAAACATACTATCAGATAGTTGGTCTCTCATTCACATTGAACGGTTTCGATGATCCTTAGATCTGATGAGTTCATCTATGACTGGGCAGTGATCTGACTGTTTTGATTCGACCAACGTATTTTCTAACTTAGGGAATACAATACAGTAACAATTGGATAGTCAGAAAGTTGTTCGAGTCATGATGAATTTCAAACATGAAATTCATGCTCATTAATTTGAGAGATTATCCAAGTTCCGGGTAAGATAGTTGATTAAGTTCAAATCCTGCGCAGGTAATTTTGAAAACAAAATAAGTTTTGAAATATACTTTTATTAAAATGTATTATACTTATAAAAGGATTTTTTTCAAAATGTTTCTCATGGCTTAATCATAAGTCTTTAAAACCCTGATGATTTGCAATGGGCTATGGGTTAGATAGTATGTCAATCTCGAAGGCCCATTAGGGATAATGTATTTGGAAGGATAAATCGAATTTAAAAGTTCATGTGGTGGGATCCGTAATGGTTAATGTTCATACACTGAGATTCAATTGCAACATGGATATATCACGTCACTTGCAATTCCGATGTAATTCTCGTTTAGGGTCAATGGGATAACATTGGATAAGCCAGGGTAAGAATGTCCCAGAGCAATCTGTGGAGGTGCTCACATAAGAAATACAAGCTTAATAATTGATTAAAATTTAATCAATTATTTTAAGTGATTAAAAGTTGATCATTTAATTAAATAGATTAAAAGTTAATCTATTGTTTAAATTAATTGTTAATTAAAATAAGGGATTATTTTAGTAATTATTTGATTAACATAATTAAAGGGGAAATGGGTTTGACCCATATCCATAAACCCATTAAAATGGACCTTTAATATGGGCCAAAGCCCATGGGTTTAAACCCTAGGGTGGGGCGCCCACTTGAGGAATCCTAATTGGATTAGGATTTGTTTAATTAAATAATTATTGAAATATAATTCCTTTTATTATGGAATTAAAATCCAAGTGTTGGATTGAAATTAGGATTAAGATGTTATTGTAATTAGATTACAATAAGGAGTTTTAACTCCTCAAATCTCACGCCCCATAGAAGCTCACGCCCCCCCTTGTAGATTCCTAGTTTGACTAGGTTTCCTACTTTGGTGTAGGATGTTGACATATCCTTTTTTATTAAGGAATCTTCTTATAATAGGGACTCTTTAATTAATAGGATTACTATAACTAAAATAGTTATAGATTAAGTAGGAGTTCATTTAATTAATAATAAGAGTTATTGTTAATTAATAAATCCTACTAGATAAGATCAAGTTGGAGTAGGATTAGGATAAGATCCTTATCTATAAATACCCTAACACCCTAGACCATTAAGTAGAATTCTCCAGAATTTTTTCTCTCCTCTCCTCTCTCTCTCCAAACCATGAGCCCTAGGGGAGACCCCTAGGGATTTTTGTGAGCTATATTGGTGGTCCTAGTTGGGTTTTGCAAATCTAGGGTTTTGAACCTTTGCATTATTGGTAATAGAAGGTCTACACCATTGATCCATCTTCTTCCTCTTGCTTCTATAACTCTAAAAGAGATTCCAAAGCTTCGTGGGGATAGAAGGACAAGGATCGAGCTTCTAGTATTTTTTCGGAGAAATCTCTACAAAGATTTCTGACGGTTCGAGTGGATTCAGCTTCACCGGTGAAAAGCATTCACCGAGGTGATATGACTAAAACTCTTAGATAATTTTGATGCTTTCTATGGTGTTAAGATCTAGGGGATCCAGTTTCCGCATAAATTTTTATCCGGATCCCCCTTCAGATTCCCATTGCAGGAGATATAACCTACTATGGCCGCTTAACCGACGTTGTGCAATTGGCGTATTCAGAAAACTTAAAATTTGTATTATTTAAGTGCGACTGAGTTGATGTGACGTCACAGAGTAGAGGAATAAAGACCGATGAGTATTGGTTTACACTTGTGAACTTTACACGCCTGCTCCCGACACACGCTGTGTCTCATGAATAAAGATCCTTCTGACCCAGATTGGTATGTTTTCATCAAGACAAAACCAAGAGACTTTTTTGACATAAATGAAGAATCTACTGTGGACGATAGCGCATTCAGAGAAAACGAGTCATTCAACGACCAACATTTAGATGTCACTGAACATAACGATGAAAGTGATGTCAGTTGGGTGAGATTAGGGATTATCGGAACAACTGTTGATGCGCCCCCTTAAGTGCAACTCCACCAAACTCCTTCGACCGAATCTAGTGAGGATGAAGTTGAATCGCACTATAACGATAAAACAGATTGCAACGAATAATATGCACCTAAATATACAAACATAAACAATGTAAGTTTAATCCAATCACAGAGGTAAACGAGATTATTTTTTTAAAGAACATTGCTATCGGTTGTTTATTTACTTGTTAATGGCGGAATCCAGATACTCTTATGTGTTTAAACCCTCTAGGTATGAAATTTCCATTACTTGGTTAAGTGTTTATTTGCATATGAATGACGAAATACATATACTTGCTCTATATGTTTAAACTTTCTAAGTATAAAATTTCCTTTTACTTGGTTAAGTGTTTATTTGCATTTTAATGACGAAATCCATATACTTTCATAATTGAGAAAACTCTCTAGTATGAAATTTCCTTTACTTGGTTAAGTGTTTATTTGGATGTTAATGGCGAAATCTAGATGCTTGCTCTATATGTTTAAACTTTCTAAGTATGAAATTTCCTTTTATTTGGTTAATTGCTTATGTGTATATTAATGACGAAATCCATATACTTCTTAATTGAGAAAACTCTCTATGTATGAAACTTCCTGTACTTGGTTAAATGTTTATTTGTATGTTAATGACGAAATCCAGATATTTTTATGTGTTTAAATTCTCTAAATATGAAATTTTCATTAATAGCTTGTTTATTTGCATGTTCTTTTTCAGATGGATCCTTCAGGACCTAGTGGTTCGCCACCACATGCTAAGTCCTCTACACTTGCACCAGAGAGCCAGTGGTATGGCCTCGTGGATTATTGGTTCTCCGATACGAGGATGGTATATCTTCATTAACTTCTTTATTCTAATATGTAATAGACTTCAATAATGTCACTTATTCATTCTAAATGGGAATAAATTTTAATTTTGCAGAAAAGAAGCGCTCAAAATAAAGAGAATCAGAAAAAACAGAAGGTGATGCACACTTCTGGGTCGAAGAGCTTTGCTCGTGTCAAAGACGCAATGGTATGTTCGAAGAAACGTTTCCTAAATTTGAAATTTATCATTCATCTTTATGTTATGTTCATGTTGTCAGTATTAGGAGCACAGAAGAAGGCAAGCCCGACCCAAACAGCCCTAGGGTCGTGCAGAGGTGTGGATCGTCACTCACCAAGACAAGAGTGGTACACCGGTGAACGAGGAGGTTGGAGAGTTGATGGTCGGTAATCTTTAGAAGTTAGAATATTCTATATATAAAATACTTAATTTTTTAACATATGCGACATCCAACAACTGTTTCCAATTGTTTGTAGGGACATATGAGGGAGCTCCTGACACAGCTACCGGATGGGTCGCAGGACAGCACGGGGCGAGATGATGTATTCTCCCAGGTCATGCCGCCTGAGCATCCTGGGAGAATACGTGGTCTCGGATTAGGCCCGACCGCCACCCAGTTAGGCTGGTCACGATCGTCGAGCCATGCCGGTTTAGCGTCAGGAGTTGTTGAGACCCAGATGCTGAGGGGTCAGTTAGCGTCTACTTAGGCGCTTGTGGCGACCCAGCAAACTCAGATCGCTCAGATCCAGGCGACCCTCGACCGGGTACTATAGGGGATGGGGAAGGTATATAATCTAATCGACATTAATTAAACATGTTTAATAATATGATCTTGAATCATTTATTGACTCAAATATATCACGAACAGCATGCAGGTGAGCCTTCGACAACACCACACGCGTCGGAGTAGGCAAATGTTAATTTTAAAAGTTTTATTTTCTATTTTTAATTGCAATAGAGCATTCCTAGCAGCCTCGCCAACTTTTACTCACCAAAATAGCCAAAACTCACAAAAAGTTAGTGGTGATGCTACTGGTGGTGGTGGTAGTGGTGGTGGATGGGTGCTAGTGGTGGTGCTAGTGGTGGTGTATGGGTGGTGGTAGTGATGGTAGTGGTGGTGGATGGGTGGTAGTGGTGGTGGTGGATGGGTGGTGCTAGCGGTGGTGGTGGATGGGTGGTGCTAGTGGTGGTGGTGGTAGTGGTGGTGGGTGATTGTAGTAGTGGTGGTAGTGATAGTGGTGGTAGGTAGGAGTGGTAGTGGTGGTGGTGGTAGTGGTGGTGGGTGATTGTAGTAGTGGTAGTAGTGATAGTGGTGGTAGGTAGTAGTGGTAGTGGTGGTGGATGGGTGGTGGTAGTGGTGGTGGATGGGTGTCGTGGTGATGGTAGTGGTGATGGTAGTGATGGTAGTGGTGGTGGTAGTGGTTGTGGGTAGTGGTTGTGTTATTATTGTGTAAGATGTCAAATGAAACCTTGAATGTAATTGGCCAAAAAAAAAATCTGCCATTCCTTAGACTAAGAGCATTCCTATCTAGCAGCCTCACCAAAATTTAGACCTATTTAGTTAAGTAGGTTAGTAATGGACATACCTCATTTTCATAAGTTGGAACACTTTACTCTGGAAATATGAATCTTAAACCTATTTAGTTAGTATGTTAGTAATGGAAATACCTCAATTTCATAAGTTGGAACACTTTACATTGTAAAATCTGAATCTTTGACCTATTTAGTTAGTATGTTAGTAATGGAAATACCTCATTTTCATAAGTTGGAACACTTTACCTTGCAAAATCTGAATCTTAGACCTATTTAGTTAGTACGTTAGTAATGGAAATACCTCATTTTCATAAGTTGGAACACTTTACCTTGCAAAATCTAAATCTTAGACCTATTTAGTTAGTATGATAGTGAAGGATGAACCTTACTTTTGTAAGTTGGACTCTATACCTTGGAAAATCTGAATCTTAGACCTATTTAGTTAGTATGTTAGTAATGGAAATACCTCATTTTCATAAGTTGGAACACTTTACCTTGCAAAATCTAAATCTTATACCTATTTAGTTAGTATGTTAGTGAATGATGAACCTTATTTTTGTGAGTTGGACTCTATACCTTGCAAAATCTGAATCTTATACCTATTTAGTTAGTATGTTAGTGAAGGATGAACCTTACTTTTGTGAGTTGGACTCTATAACTTGCAAAATCTGCAATATATGTGATAACTTAGCATGTTAGTGATAGAGATACCTCACTTTCGTGAGTTGGAACACTACTCTACAAATCCGAGATTTAGTCAGATTAATTGGAGATTTCCTAAGGTTAAAACTTAAGGGTTAGCTTCCAGATCGAGAATTCAGCTTTTTGGTGCCCAAATCAGGCATCAAAAGGTGTTGATGTAACTCCAACACTAGCTAACACTAAATTTCGAACAAGGATAAACTTTGACTTGCAGATTGCAAGTTATGCCTCGATGTACCACCCGGTTCCTACATTATTTATTATAACTGCATTGATGGAAGAAGATATTTGATAAATTTTCTTACTAAATGATCCTTACGGGGGTCAGGAATGTTCTCATTCTTGGACTGCTCATGCGGACACTCTTTACAATAAAAAGTTTGGTGATGTTGAGGTTAGCGATTCATAGATATACATTCTTTTAGAACCTCTTCCTTGACCAGACTTTCACGTGCGCATGCACACGGAATGGATGATGATGACATACAATGACCAAAACAACGTGAACAACAATATTCACCTTTGGTTATGTCGTTAACATCGTAGATAGTTTCGTGTTACTAAACAACCACCAAACTACGTGAATTTGAATAACCTGAACCTTTTCATTTTGTTCTCTTCTTATCCCTATCTCCATTACTATTCCCGACAACTTCCTTTTTGGGATGAAGGTCATCTAAACCATTCAAAGATAGAAGAAATGACATCTCAGTGCCCAAATCAGGCTGACTTCCAAGAACCTAGTCTAAATCCAGATATAAAATTAGTGGAAGACATAGTCGCTCAAATCGGCAATTTTGCATTCCAGGTAGTTCTTCGAATGGATAGCCAAATGAAGTTGTTGCAAACGGTACTAGTGAAAGGGATAAGTCGAGACATGAATCCAAATTTTCAGCCTATTCAAATTCAGGTATTTTGGTGGTCCTTCAGTAAGTACCACGGATTCCTCCACGATGTTTGTGACATAAATCAAAGGTGAATAATATTGTATAAGTAATGTTTTGGTCACCGTGTGTTATCATCATCGATTACGTGTGTATACTGACATGAAGGCCTGGTCCACGAAAAGGTTCTAAAAGAATGTATATCTATGAATCACGAGCCTCAACATCATCAGACCATTTATTGTAAAGAGTGCTCGTATGAGCGGCCCAAGAATGAGGACATTCCTGACCCTTGCAAGGGTCATTTAGTAAGAAAATTTATGAAGTATGTTCTTCCATAAATGTGGTTGTAATAAGCAGTGCAGGATTAGCTGGGTGGTGGTGCATTAGTGGTGGTTGGGTGGTGCTAGTGGGGGTGGATGAGTGGTGCTAGTGGTGGTGGATGGGTGGAAGTGTGTTAGTGGTGGTTGGGTGGTGCTAGTGATGGTGGATGAGTGGTGGTAGTGCTAGTGCTAGTGGCGGTGGAAGGGTGGTGGTGTGTTAGTGTTGGTTGGGTGGTGCTAGTGGTGGTGGATGGGTAGTGGTGTATTAGTGGTGGTTGGGTGGGGCTAGTGGTGGTGGATGGGTGGTGCTGTGTTAGTGGTGGTTGGGTGGTGATAGTGGTGGTGGAAGGGTGGTTTGTGTTAGTGGTGGATGGGTGGTACTAATGGTGGTGGATGGGCGGTGGTAGTGATGGTTCTAGTGGTGGTGGATGGGTAGTAGTGTGTAGTATTCAAGTATGGATTAGGCCGAAGTATAGTATCCAAGTACGGATTACGGCCGTCTCGGCATCCATATCGAACATACGGCCTCAGATTCGGTCGAAAACAACTCCAACACTTAGGATATATTGAAATACACGCGTTAAAAGAAACGAGATCGAAATCCGACCCCCGGTTTGGAAATGGTGGGACGATGTAGGTTTAGGCCGAAGTCTAGTATCCAAGTATGGATTCCGGCCGTCACGGTGCCCATATCGGGCATACGGCCTCGGATTCGCTCGAAATGAACTCCAACACTTATGATGTATTAAAATACATGCGTTAGAACAAACGGGATCCAAATCCGACCCGCGATTTGGAAATGGTAAGACGATGTAGGTTTAGGCCGAAGTATAGTATCCAAGTATGGATTTCAGCCGTCTCGACACCTATATCGGGCATACGGCCTCGGACTCGCTCGAAACCAACTCCAACACTTAGGATGTATTGAAATACACGCGTTAGAAGAAACGAGATCGAAATCCGACCCCCGGTTTGGAAATTGTGGGACGATGTAGGTTTAGGCCGAAGTCTAGTATCCAAGTATGGATTCCGACCGTCTCGGTGCCCATATCGGGCATACGGCCTCGGATTCGCTCGAAACGAACTCCAACACTTATGATGTATTAAAATACATGCGTTAGAATAAACGGGATCTAAATCTGACCCCCGATTTGAAAATGGTAGGACGATGTAGGTTTAGGCCGAAGTATAGTATCCAAGTATGGATTTTGGCCGTCTCGACGCCTATATCGGGCATACGGCCTCGGACTCGCTCGAAACCAACTCCAACACTTAGGATGTATTGAAATACATGCTTTACAACAAACGGGATCTAAATCCGAGCCCCGATTTGGAAATGGTAGGACGATGTAGGTTTAGGCCGACGTATAGTATCCAAGTATGGATTTCGATCGTCTCGGCGCCCATATCGGGCATACGGCCTCGGACTCGCTCGAAACCAACTCCAACACTTAGGATGTATTGAAATACGTGCTTTAGAAGAAACGGGATCGAAATCCGACCCCCGGTTTGGAAATGGTGGGACAATGTAGGTTTAGGCCGAAGTTTAGTATCCAAGTATGGATTTCGGTCGTCTCGGCGCCCATATCGGGCATACGGCCTCGAATTCGCTTGAAACCAACTCCAACACTTAGGATGTATTGAAATAAATGCGTTAGAAGAAACGGGATCGAAATCCGACCCTTGCTTTGGAAATTGTGGGACGATGTAGGTTTAGGCCGAAGTATAGTATCCAAGTATGGATTTCGGTCGTCTCGGCGCCCATATCAGGCATACGGCCTCAGATTCGCTCGAAACCAACTCCAATACTCAGGATGTATTGAAATACACCCGTTAGAAGAAATGAGATCGAAATCCGACCCCCTGTTTGGAAATGGTGGGACGACGTAGGTTTAGGCCGATGCATAGTATCCAAGTATGGATTTCAGTCGTCTCGGCGCCCATATCGGGCATACATTCTCAGATTCACTCGAAACCAACTCCAACACCTAGGATGTATTGAAATACACGTGTTAGAAGAAAATGGATCAAAATCTGACCCCCGGTTTGGAAATGGTGGGATGATGTAGGTTTAGGCCGAAATATAGTATCCAAGTATGGATTTCGGCCGTCTCGGTGCCCATATCGAGCATACGGCCTCAAATTCGCTCGAAACCGACTCCAACACTTAGGATGTATTGAAATACACGCATTAGAAGAAACGGGATCGAAATTCGACCCCCGGTTTGGAAATTGTGAGATGATGTAGGTTTAGGCCGAAGTATAATATCCAAGTATGGATTTTGGCCGTCTGGGTGCCCATATCGGGCATAAGGCCTCGGATTCGCTCGAAACCAACTCCAACACTTAGGATGAATTGAAATACACACGTTAGAAGAAATGTGACTGAAATCCCGACCCCCAGTTTGGAAATGGTGGGACGATGTAGGTTTAGGCCGATGTATAGTATCCAAGTAGAGATTTCGGCCATCTTGGAGCCCATATCGAGCATATGGCCTTCGGATTCACTCGAAACTAACTCCAACACTTAGGATGTGTTGAAATACACGAGTTAGAAGAAACAGGATCAAAATCTGACCCCCGGTTTGGAAATTGTGGGATGATGTAGGTTTAGGCCGAAGTATAGTATCCAAGTATGAATTTCGGCCGTCTCGGCGCCCATATCGAGCATTCAGCATCGAATTCGCTCGAAACCAACTCCAACACTTAGGATGTATTGGAATACACACGTTAGAAGAAACGTGATCTAAATCCGACCCCCAGTTTGGAAATGGTGGGACGATGTAGGTTTAGGCCGAAGTATAGTATCCAAGTACGGATTTCGGCCGTCTTGGGGCCCATATCGGGGCATACGGCCTCAGATTCGTTCGAAACAAACTGCAACACTTAGGATGTATTGAAATACACGCGTTAGAAGAAACGGGATAGAAATCCGACCCCCGGTTTGGAATGGTGGGATGATGTAGATTTAGGCCAATGTAATATTGCAAACTATTAATATTTTGAGATTAGTTTGGATTTTTGCATATTTATTAATTATTACATTCTCAAATTGTCTCATTTAGAAAAAAGATTAATAAATTATGTATATTTTTTTTTTGTAGGAGGGAGCTTGTAGCACACATGTATCGGGTTTTCGACCATCGCCAGGCGGGAGTTATATAGCTACTTTTTGTTTCTTTTTTTTCCGTTTTCACAATGTAAACTTTTTTTGACAACACTTTTATGGACATGTATATATAATTTTGATATTGCTTGTTTGGGGCATTTTTTTAATTACATGAATTTTTCATTCTTACTTGGAATTATATATTGTTACAGGTACAATGCATGTTTATTTATATTTATATTTATATTGCTTGCAGGTACAGATAATATAGGGAAAAAAAACAAAATTTTTGGAAAAATAAATTTATTTTTTTTTAATATTTTTCATATGGCGGCGGTTTTGAACCGCCGTGATATTAATAATAATTTAATTTATTAAATTAATATTACAGCGGTTCTGACCCGCCTTAAGGTATTACTATGGTTACAACCGCCACAGATTTGATGATATACAACGGCGGAAATAGACACCGTGATAGAATTAATAAAGGACGGCGGGATAAAATGCCGTAAAATAAAATCTAAAGAACGGCGGTTTGATCCGCCGTGATATTGATTATATATAACAGCGGTTAAATAACGTCGGTTACTTTATGACGTAACAGGTGAATTTAATAATGAGATTAAAAATAAAACTACGGCGGTTACCAACCGCTATAATTTATTCATATAAGACGGCGGTTTTTATTAACCGCCGTGCATGTCCGCCGCGATAGGAATCCCTGACAGCATATTCTTCAATGGATCAACTTACCACCGTGATACATTATGACGGCGGTAATTTTAGATAGTACGGCGGTTTAGAACCACCGTAAAAAAGCTCAAATTTTGTAGTGCCTTCCGCTTCATGAGGCATAAGAACTTGCTCGATATTATTTAAGATCCATTTCAATGGGTCTTACTAGGTATGGATAATATGTTAATATTGGGTGATTTAACGTATATTATATCACAATGAACTTGGTGGACATTTAGGAGAGAATATCTTGACAAAAATCCATCAATCGATGGTTGAGATGAGATAGAGCTATGATCAGTGCATTGTTCTAGTTAGAAAGATACCATTAATATATTTCAAAAATTATGAGGAAATTACAGTTAATTTGCTTTGTTTATGGTAAAAGAGGAGAAATAGAAAGCAATATAGGAAAGTACGTTTAAAAAGGGTAATGTGATAAGGAAAATCCTTATTTTTTAAAACTTTCCAATTCTATGTGTTAGTAAGAAAGATACCACTAATATATTTCAACATTTAAGAGGAAATCACAGTTAATTTGTTTTTTTTTTGGTAGTTAAAGAATAAAATCAGAAAGAAATATAAGAAAATATGGTTTAAAATGGTAATGAAAATATAATGAAAAATACAATGAATTCATGAAAATTTTTCTTTCTTTAAACTTACCAAATCTATGTTTTACCTCTCTTTATAAATATTTGACTCATTTCCCATTCAAAACTAGTTTAGAAGAAATTCCGTTGACCTTGATTCTACTTATGATATTATAGTAATTAAGAAAACTTTCCTCCGCGATTTTATTGGGCTGGACGGTGGTAGGAAGAAGGAAGTTGAGATACGCAACGACGCGTCATCAAGCTCATGTGATCAGTACTGGCCATTCCGAAAGATCCTTTTATCTACGGATGCAAGTACTTATGCGGGTATGCTATGATTATCGATAAAAAAAAAATGATGGATGAGATGAGAAATAGAGCTATGAGTATATTATTCTAGTAAGAAAGATATCAATAATATATTTCAAATTTTGGGAGGAAATTACCATTAGTTTGTTTTTTTATGGTAAAACAGTGAAAACATAATGAATTATAAGAAAATATGTTTAAAAATGATTAATAAAAAAACAATGAATTAATGAAAATATTTCTTTCAAATTTCGGGAAATTTCCATTAATTTGTTTTTGTTATGGTAAAAGAGTAAAAACAGACAGAAATATAAGAAAATGTGTTTTAAAATGGTTATTAAAAATACAATAAACTAATGAAAATCTTTCTTTCAAAATTTTGGAGGAAATTACCATTAATTAATTTATTAAAATGGTAAAAGAAAAATGCTTATTAAGTAAATATGTTTAAAAATGGTAATGAAAAATACAATAAATTAATGGAAATCTTTCTTTCTATGTTTAAACTTTAAAAGTCCATGTTGTTCCTCTCTTTATAAATATTTCTCTTATCTCATTATAAAATTTATTGATTTAAATTCTACTTATAATATAACATTGATGAATAAGATGATGTTTCATGATTTTATGGGGCTTAACGGTAGTAAGAAGATGGTTGTTATGACAATGGCCAATCAGAAAGATCCTTGCATCCGCAAATGCAAGTTCTATGTTGAGCAAGCTGGTTATTTCTAATGCTGCAGCGAAAGTACATTGTTCCAAATTTGACGGATCCTTAACACAACAACTAAAATCGAGACCCCGACAATTTCGATCCGACGGCGACTATAAGTAGTACTCAACTGTTGGGATTCAAAATAATAACTTGTTAAATCTACACAATATTATTTAATCCGAATTCATAATCAAATAGAGATGGGGATTGAAAGAGATAATCACATACTAACTCACTGGAATATCCCTATTCCCATCTCGGTGTGATGCTAGGCCTTTATACTGCGTTTGAGAGAATGAGATGAGTCTTCCCTTTCTCCTTAGGTCTGATTCAATGGGGCTTCAAAAATAACATAAAAGAAAATAGGGACTTCCCCTTTCTTTATATACCCGTAGAACCCTACTCATCATAAGATCCAAGGGCTACGAGGAATCAGACCAAAGATCTAACGGTTGACAACTCTGACCATGTTTGTTAGCTTTAATAATACTTATGAGTCCCTATTCGACAACGTTTCTTTAGTGAGATTCATTAACTTTAATATTCTCAATCGACAGCAATACAATCAGGGTTTTGAAAACCTAAGGATTGCGTGGGACCACATTGGTTTTTATTTTTTATTTTTTTTAAATCACTAACATCAATTTCTCATGTATATCATCTCATAGTTCTCATTATTGCTCTTTCTTGACAATGGCTGTTCCATTCACCTTCTACTTCTCAGTCACGTTCTTGGTTTCAAGAAACTTGGCTTACTTTGGCATCTCTTAACTTAAAAGATAATATTAAAAATAATCCTAATGGGAAATGATAGTCTACGCATCCACGTTCCTTTGATGGAACGCGGAAGCTTTGTAAAGCAAACGAGTTATGTTTTAAAAAAAACGTTATCTCCGGGATTCACTAACGTTACTCTCTGTCTTGTCTCCTATTAATTCTATTTTTTTCACGCCTCTATCATGTATCCCTTTTTAGCACACACCAATTATGGTTAAGATTCACTCACCCTTGGGTTCATCCATCTCACTTAGGTTTTAGAAATAATCATGTGTCCCTTTTAATATTCATTAACTTTGGTTAAGATTCACTCATCCCTAGGGTTCATCCTTCTAGCCTTGGTTTTTAGAAACCACCATGTCTCTTTTAACACCCATTAACTATGGTTAAGATTCACTCAATCCTAGGGTTCATCCATTTAACCTTGGTTTTTAGAAACCGCCACATGTCTCTTTTAACACCCAATAACTATGGTTAAGATTCACTCAATCCTAGGGTTCATCCATTTAACCTTAGTTTTTAGAACCTACCACGTGTCCCTTTTACATCCATTAACAGTAGTTAAGATTCACTCACCCTTAGGCTTCATCCCTCTAACCTTGGCCAAGGTTACATGGATGAAGCTTAAGGTCAGTGAATCTTAACCACAATTAATGAATTATTAAAAGGGACATGCAAATATTTTTTAAAAATCAATGTTTGATGAATGAAACTTAAGGGTTGGTTAATCTTAACCATAGTTGGTATGTTAAAAAATGACACATTGTAGAGAGAATTCTTCACAAGAGACAAGATACTGTAAATAGAGAGTAACCCTTAGTGAATTACCGTTCAAAAGAAGAAAACCTCGAGACGACTTTTAAAAAGAAATATGTTAACATGCGTGTTGGCTTTACTTCCGCGTTCTTTTTAAGGAACGCGGACGCGTAGACTATCAGTCCACATAAAACAAAGTTACTAATCCAAGATTATCTATGAGATCATGTGTATCTCATAGATATTACATAATCATACATTTCCCTAACATAATATTTCCCTAATACAGCCGACGTGTCGGCCGACTCATTCGCCGAATGCGATACCCATATATCCTGAAGATGTTGATCCACTACAATTTGTAGTGAACCTTGAACACTTGGAAGCAGTTTTTTTTTGTGGGGAGCACTGGGTTACGGACTAGACCATGTTGCACAAGAGTTGGCCATGGGAGGACCACCACCTGATTGGAGCCATGAAAGCTAATCTTGATTATCTTACACTAAACATTACCACTGAGTTTGCGTATCAAGAAGTTGGTCATCTCAGGTTTTCTCTCTCAAAATCTTTTTCTCTGTCTCTCAGTCAAAAGATCTTGTTCTGTGACTGTGTTTTCAGGGCTCTTATAACAACAGTTGGTGGGTTTCCAAGGCCTTGGATCTGAGCGCAAGCAATTTCGCGAAATTATTCGACGAGGCGTTTGGATATCATCTAATCCCTCCATTCGACCCCTATCATGACAGCTTCAGTTACATGTTGAGTTCCTACGTGATTCCATATATACATGGGGTTTTGTAGGGTACGTGTGTACTAATTCAATTATCAACAGCTATAAAACAAAGTGGGTAAGAACATAAATCCCTTTTCTGATTTTTTTTTTTCCTGTTGGGGTTGACACTGCTTGGACCCGCCATTAATGAACCCCAACTAAGAAATCTCTCAAGAATCAGAGCTTACTATCATATCACCATCCAGTACCAGAATAACTTTTCGTGGGTTAGGGTTTGGCTTGGCTTCCCTACCTGTTTGGTCATAAAATCTAATATGTGTATTGATAAATATATACTTACCATGTATAACTAATTAATTAATTTTTATTTTCAAATTTTATATACTTATCATAAGATCATATATTTTTCTCTTCAAAGGACATGTTGTTGCAGCTACTATGAGGGATATTGGGTGTTGAATCCAGGCAAGACGCGGTTATTCGAATGTATCTTTACCAGCAAATTGAAGAACTGGTGTACCCATACAACCATACCATGGCTGAATTTATGATTCGCATCTCAGAGCTGAGGAACCAATTGGCAATGTGTGACGTTAAAGATGAAGGCATCATTGTCCCACCGGAGCTAGGAGTGGAGAATCGAACTTGTAGTAACGTACTATCGGCCGATCCAAATCGCTCTCATACACCAGAACACCTGCCAAGATATTGAGGGTTGTATACAACTCAGGCAATGAGTACATTCCCGGTGGATTCTACTCCCAAAGGCACAAATGGGAGGATTGCCAAAGAATATCTTATGAGGCCTTAGATTGTGTTATGTCGACTTCGTTTAGCTTATAATAAATTCAATGTCGCTTTGATTTAATCATGTGGGGAGAGGGTAGAATCCTCTTGCAAATGCGCTTTAGAGGGTGTTATGTATGTCTGTTTTTTTTTAAAACTTTATTGAGGGTGTTATGTATGACTTAATTTAGCTTATAATAAACTCAATGTCATATGGTCAGAGTTACAACCCCACTTACACATGCCCTTTTAATTGTTGTCAGATGGTCAGAGTTATATCCCCGACTTGAGATTAGGGATATCGATGGGCTGGGCGGGCTGGGCCATGGCTGATGTGCGCTGTAAGGGCTATTTTTTTTGACCGGGCCTAATTATTAACGGAGGCAGCCATGCAGTCCATTTCCAAACAATTCCTAAATTCAAGCTTTCAAAAACCATTCACATCAGCTTAGTTTTTTTTTTGGAAGGTACACATCAGCTTAGTTAACTAACAAAACAACACAATTTCGACTCCTCTATTTATGAAAGAAAGCAGGAGTCAATTTTATCTCATATATAAAATTTAAATAACTAAGCCAATGATTAAATTAATGACAATTAGGGAGCGTATGGTAACTAAAAAAACTAGAATTTAGGTGATAATGGTCTATTTCTAATAACATTTCAAACTTCACTTTTTCTATTACAAGCTTAGAAAAATAGTTAAGCCAATGCTTCAATCACCCACTATAAAGAACCTAATACAAGCTCACTCTATGATAGGTCCTCATTAATGTTGGGTCATCAAATCGCTAATAAAGAAAAAAAAAACTCAATTTTTGCTTGGTATCAGGGATCGATGTGTGTCAATGGGTCTTACCAAGTATGGATAATATATTATTCGGCGACTAATTACTATGGTTCTAGGACTATAAACCATATATTATATATGGTGAACAATTGGTGGACATTTAGGAGAAGATATCTTGACAAAAATCCATCAATTGATGGTTGAGATGCAACATAGAGCAATGAAAATATTTTCTAGTTAGTAAGATATCATTAATATATTTCAAAAATTAAGAGGAAATTTCAGTTAATTAGTCTTGTTTATGGTAAAAGTGTAAAAACAGAAAGAATTATAGGAAAGTATGTTTAAAAAGGGTAATGTGATAAGCAAAATCTTTATTTTTTTTAACTTTCCAATTATATGTGTTAGTAAGAAAGATACCTAAAGATACCTGTAAGCACCTAATTTTTACACCCCATCTAACTGTAGTTAAATCCTTTTAACTATGGTTGCCCCCTTTTCAAAACCCTACCCGTAGGACTAAACCCTAGGTGAACCTTAGTTAAACCCTAGTTAATCTTAGGATTCAAAACCATGTCCCAAACCCTAACTTAGGTGACCCTAGCATAACCCTAAGACCCAAAGGGCCTGACCCTTAAACTCGAACCCATCAAAGCCCAAAACACCTTAAGGATAATCCCCTATACCCGAGTATGCAGGGCCCAGCCCATTTAAAAACAGATTTCAGAATGTCAGTAGAAGTTCTACCGTCATTTATTTCTAGCTTGATTTCTTGTAGTCGGTAGAACTTCTACAGATGTTTGTGAGTTACGAGTTTGCAGGCTGCAAACGCCCTGCACACTCTACCTCCACCTCGGTCTCTCCCTTCTCAGCCCTCACACGACCTCCCCTTTATCCAACCACCTCCTCTCCTTCTTCCTAATCCCCTTTAGGTCCTTGGTGTCCATGCCTATAAAACCAACCTCACCCTTCACTGTAAACGGTCTGCAAAATCCTAGAGGAGAATCTCTGTTGCAAAAAGCCTGGATCTCACCCTCCCCAACCCTCTAGTTGTAGTTCTAGGCTTCCCCTAGACTTGCCTCGAGTGTCCCCAGCAACCACACCCCACCACCGGAGTTCCACCACCACGGTTGCAGCTCCCTCTCCTTCAGCTGAAATAGAGCATAGGGTAGGGACTTCCCCTACCCATTTTACTTTGGTCCTAATCATCATGTCAGCCCCTGGTCATCTCCGGGGGACCTTTTTATTACTGTATTGATTTGTTTTCAGTTCCAAACCCAATACAGGGGCGTTCATTCACCTTATCCATAGGTGTAATGGACCCCCTACGGGTATAGCAACTCCTCGAGGTATGGCAGACCTCCACAGACCCTCTAGGGGTCGCTCATATCATGAGGGAACCCTTGGACCTCACTTTGCATAGCCCTTAAGGCAGCAAAACTGGTTTTAAGCAAAACCAGGAATGGCGGTAATCTCAGTACCGCCATTCCTGGCCACCTCTGTTTTGGCTTGTTTTGACCTACTTAGGTGGGCCTTAGTCCATGTCCTGTGCCCAAACTGGATCCCTCTCATCCCCCTGGACCAGACCTGGTCTTTCCAGGTCCTGGGTTTTAGCCTAACCATGGTTAAAACCCCTGAGAATGCAAACAGTGCATATTGTCGGTAGCCCTTCTACCGACAATTTCATTTTGGCCTAGTTTTGTATTGGCGGTAGAATAACTACCGTCAATATACTGTTTCGTTTACAGTAGCCTTGCCACCTTTGTGGGACCCACTCCAGGCCTCCCCTGGGGGCCCACACCGATCTTGAATCTTTCCAGGAGTCCCCTCTACATTCCCTTGCCCTTGGCTCACCTCGGGTTACATCTTAACCCTAGTTAATAGTGGCAAAACTACAGTTCAAAAACACTGTTACACATGCCGGTAATTTAATTATCGACTTTAACTGTGATTTTTATTCTGGGCTTTTGCAGGGACCCAGGCCTGGTAGGAGGTCACTTTAGGCCCTGCCTAGCCCCCTAGGCCCACCTCGGACCTTACTAGACCCTTAACCGTGGTTAAATCCACATCTGATTAACATTTAATCATGGTTAAGCATCCCTTAAACCCACAAACTTTGGAAAATTAAAACGGAAGTTCCTAAAAACTGTATTTGGACCATAATCCTAACTTTGGCCATCTCCCTAACCATGGTTAGCAACCCTATCCACAGTTAGACCCCCCTTAACCGCAGTTAACAACCCTAATCGTAGTTAATTTCGGTTTACGGCCTATGGGGCCTAAAAACCAAGTCTACCGGACTTACCTTGGCCTACCGGGCCCCGCCTTAGCCTATCGGACTGCAATTCACTTCCCCTTTACTGTGGTTAGCAACTCTAACTACAGTTAGTTCGACCTAACCCCGGTTAGCAACCCTAACCCGGGCTAGACTCTATCCTAGTCTATCGGACTACTCCCTAAGCCTACCGGGCTTACCTACCTTGTAATTGACCCTCCTCGGTCAACCAAACCCTAGTCTATCGGATTAGTCCATATTAGCCACCCTTGGTGCACACACACACGCCCCTAGCCTCGGCACAGGCTTACGTGCTAGAACTACGCTCGGTCTGATCTCACCCTGTGAGTACGTAGGCAACCCAACACGGGTCCGACCCCAGTTAGCTTTTCCTTTCTTGGATTAGTGTTAACTTAAACACTTCGGTATTCTAATCAAGATTAACTTAAATTGGCTTAAACCCGGGGAGTACGGAACCATTGAAAAACAGAAGCCTCGGGGCGCCTAACACCTTCCCCGGACTTAACCAAACCCCTTACCCTGATCTCACTCGCAGACCAAGACCTTATCTAAACCTGGGGGACTTATCCCTTCTGAATGAATAAGTGGCGACTCTAAAAAACCCTTTCGCACCCGTGAGGGTACACAGGTAAAATTCACCAAACCACCTCTTTGTGAGTCGGAAGAAATTCCTGCGCTCACAGCTCTGACGACTCTGCTGGGGAGTGACCATTTTTAGGGTTCAACCAGGAACCCGGGTTTAAGCCAATTAGACCTTAATCTTGATTAAAATGCCTAAGCGTTTATCGTAACACTAATCATTTTACATCTTTTGGTTAATTGTGTACTGTGCATCCATACATGTCATAGTAGTGTAATTATCTCATTCAACCCAGTAGACAGGCTTATTACGTTAACGGCTGATGGATGATTATCCTCAGTGTCAGTGACTTAAACGTCTTGGAGGTCCACGGAGTTACTCTTATTGGGTGATATCCCTCAGAGAAGGATCCTGAACGCTCCCGCTTACACCAATCATCCCTTTTCAGGTATATTCTATGTCGGGGAGTAACATATACGGTGTTAAGTGATCCCCTCATCCTGCTAGGAACACCCTTGCATCAAACCAGCATTCATACATGTAGTCTAGGCCAGGGTATAGTTTACAAGCAGCCCATCCAGGGAGAGCTACTATAAACCCTAACCTGCTTGCACCCTATACCTGTCCCCAATCATGGTTGACTACCTGGGCACATTCTACCCAAGTAATCACCCACCCAGGGGCATGTAATGAGCTAAACTTATGCTTGTAATAAGCTACATCCAACCCTGCTTCCCGATTTAGCATATGGGGTCCAAATCCCAGGCAGACAGGCCTTCACTGGGCCTGTCCCAACCTTGATCTGATAGGTCCCTTGGTTTCCAACAACCTGGGCTAAAGCACGCTGGACCTTCGTCCGTCTGCCCTATCAGATCACATGTGTCTTGTCACACCCAATAAAAAAATTGCATCATCCGTTTGCATCCCATCTACAAGCACAGTTCACTCACAGAGTCTGTATCATTGTCCAGGTAGATGGCAGGTCCTTTAGGGATAATATAGTCAATGGGCCGACAGTCACGACCCGTGCATCTAACTTCTCAGGGGGCATGTGATGACAAACTCTAGGAAGTAATTGGGGCTTTCACCTCCAGTCAGCGTCTCGTTTGGGCTCAGTACTATAAAACCGAAACTATCCTAGACCAATCCGTGGTTAACCCGGACTCGCGCCTCATGAACACTGCTATCCAGTGTTGGAACCCATCTCACATGGTATTTCGTTTTGTTAAGAACGAGCTCTGCCCAACACTGGAAGAGATTCAACGCATTCTAGGGTTAAACATGGACGGCAAAGTCATAGTATCGCGCTACAAGACAACATATTAGGCAGACCTATCCAGGTTCTTGCATATCAAGTCTGCCTGCTTGAAGCTCGGTCCTAACGGCTCTTTTGATCGGATACCCATGTCTTTTCTCGAAAAGAGGTACAAGCGCAAGTGGAACCCTGACTCTCTATCAGCGGAACTTCCCGATCTCAATGCCCTTGCACTGATAGCCATGTCTCAGTTGGTTTTCCCAAGGTGCCGATCACTCGTCGAAGCAGTTCTGGTCGGGATCGTCGAGACATGCACAATTCCTGCTCAGTGGTACCAGTCATCCTGACCGAACTTATTAGGGCTCTCAACCAGACTGCAAACCGCTAAAAGGGCATCTTCCATGCCAAAACACCTCTCCTACATCTCTGGTTGGTAAGTCACTTGCATACAATCATATCAGTACCGGACGGCATCCGCGATGCCTACAGTCTACCTCGGAAGATTTCTCAGAATCAAGGGCCGATAGTAACTACAGACGTTGGATAGCTCTACCAGCTTCTCTAAGACCTATCAGAGGAAAAAATCACCTGGCAATGCGATTGGCTTGTACTGAATAAGCTGCCCTGTGTTGTCATCACCGGCAGACGATGCATGATTCTTGCTGGTTTAACAGGCTCCACAGTCTATACACCACTCCGAGTCCTCCGATAATTTGGACTCCCTCAGTGTATCTCAGTGATAAACCGGCAGGAAAATGATTGGATTACTTTCACAGTGCACTCTAGCACCCTCACCCGACACTTCCAGTCAGTTTGGCGCAGTTCCAGACGAGACCAATAGCCAGACTTCATGGTTACATCAGGGCCACCAACCAACTCATAATACCAACAGTGGGTGGATAATCCTAACATTCTACCCGGCATGCCTGCGCCTAGGGAACTGTTCACACCAGTCGCAACTCCATCACGAGGAACTATACCCCTAGCACAAATGGTGGTTTCCTAGACAGACTTCTTCCTGGAAAGACAGCTCCAGATCCAGCAGAAATGAAAAAAGCTACAGAAAGCCCAGTGTGCATTCAGGCAGCAAGAAGCGGAACAAGGTCGTGAGCTCCAAGTTGTACAAGAACAGGTTGAACAATTGGAGCAAACAATCCAGTATCTTCATAGGAGACGCAGAGGCGACGCCAGGGAAGCAGCCGTCATTCGGGCCCAACTTCACTTCCACCAAGAGCAGCTTGATAGTACAAAGGCGGAGATGACCTCCCATATCCAACAATTTAGGTACTGTATGTTCAACGCTACCGAGACCCTTACCCGCATGGAGGTTGAAGTCACATCCCTCCAGTAACAGATCATGGATCTTGAGGGTGTACCTCGTCCACTTGACTTTACGATCCCTGAAGGACCTGGTTAGGATCGAGTCTTTTTCATCTTTTTTGAGTCACACTATCCCTGTACTCACTGCACTTTTCATGCATCAATGAAATCCCTTTTCTAGCATCTGCTTTTTGTCATCGTGCATAAATCATGATTAGTCATTGCATTCTTTTCAGTTGCATGAGCCGACCTGTGACTCGTTCTCTGACTGCGATTCTCGCAGAAGCAGCAGCCGCAGACACAGTCTTGACGGAGGTACCAATCACAGAGATACTCCCTTGCACAGCCCGATTAGAGAGCAGCTCTTACACAGTACAATCAGAAAGTAGTTCAGGGTCGATAGCGAAACCTGCAGATCAGCACCAGTGCACAACTAAGATCCTACAGTCATATGATAGAGATATAGCAGCCATACAGTCAAAGCTTGACAGTGTTCTGGAATCCCTGAAGATTCTAATTGGTACCCGAACCGAAGAACCCTCTGCCCGAATCCCAACTGGAGAGCCAACCGAGCAACCCATACCTGAGCCTCGTCCTCCCCCCTTCATCATACATGACCCTGTACCCGCAACAGGCGGAGGAGAAGAGTATGACCAGTACGAAGAACAATCCAAGGCCTCAGTGTTAAGGGGTGAGATTTTGGACGAGGCTCACTGATCCAACTACACGGTACATCCGAGAGGTACTAAGATGTACCAGAATCTCAAGAGGCACTACTGGTGGCGAAACATGAAGAGGGAAGTCGTCGAGTATGTTTCTAGATGTTTTGTGTGCTAGCAGGTGAAGGTCGAGCATCAGAGGCCGCAGGTCTTTTACAGTCCATTCCTATTCCAGAATGGAAATGGGAGAGTATCTCGATAGATTTCATCGTAGGTTTGCCACGAACGACAAAAGGTTCCGATGCTATCTGGGTGATAGTGGACAGATTGACTAAGTCTGCACACTTCCTTCCGTATCAGACTATCTTCAGTTCGAATCAGTTGGTAGCCTTGTATGTCAAAGAAGTGGTTCGTCTGCACAGTGTACCAGTTTCCATTGTGTCTGATTGAGATCGTAGGTTTACATCCAGGTTTTGGAAAACTTTTCAGGACGCTATGGGTTCTCGTTTAGATTTTAGCACCACCTTCCATCCTCAAACTGATGGGCAGACTGAACGAGTAAATCAGGTTATAGAGGATATGCTACGAGCTTGCATGTTGGACTTTCAGGGCAGTTGGGAGGAACACTTACCGTTGGTTGAGTTCGCCTACAACAACAGTTACCAGGTAAGCATCTAAATGACACCTTTTGAAGCTCTGTATAGTCGAAGTTGTAGATCACCGCTATATTGGGATGAAGTTGGTGAGAGAAAGGTCCTTGGTCCTGAATTGATTAAGCGGACCGCAGAAAGGGTCAAAGTCATCAGGGAGTGTTTGAAAACTGCTCAGGATAGGCAGAAGAGCTATGTGGACACTCGCCACAGAGATTTGGAATTCCAAGTTGGGGATCGGGTCTTTGTGAAGATTTCGCCGAGTCAGGGAATCATGCGATTTGGGAAGAAAGGAAAGCTCAGCCCTAAGTACGTGGGACCATTTGAGATCATCACTAGGGTTGGTGAGGTCGCTTATAGGGTAGCCCTACCGCCTCACATGGTAGTGGTCAATAATATATTTCACGTTTCTATGCTTAGGAAATACATTCCAGATCCATCACACGTCATTGCTCTTGATCCTATGGAAATTCGAGAAGATCTCACTTTGGTTGAGCAACCAGTTCAGATCTTGGATCGTCGAGATCAAGTCTTGCGCACTACGACTATCCTGTTAGTCCTTGTGAGATGGCAGCATCATTCCAAGGAAGAGGCTACATGGGAGCGAGAAGCCGATGTGAAGGAAAAGTACCCTCACTTGTTTGGGTAGTTTTCTTTGTTGTATTTTCTATATTTTGTTTTGTTGTACTTTTTGGTATCGTTCTAATTTCGATGACGAAATTCTTGTAAGGGAGGAGGGATGTAGAACCCCGAATCCTTGTTTCACTAAGTGGTGAATAGTATGTGAATAATGTTCAAGGTAGTCTTGTAAACTAGTGGGTTTTATACTAATGGAAAGGTTTGGATATTTGGTGTGCATGTTTTAATAGGTCTACATATCCTTAAGGAGTGTATTTTAAGCATTAAAGGTGTTAGAAATGGGATTAGAGAAGATTCAAGTAGTGAAAATAGGGTTTTGCAGTAAACAGGGGACCACCGATCGCTCGATGATAACCTCCGATCGATCGGTAGCTATCGACTGGTTAACTAATTTGTATGGGAAAAAAATCCAAAGAAGGTGTTTTCAACCGATCGCTCGGTTGAAACCACCGATCACTCAGTCAGTCACCGATCGCTCGGTCTGTACCACCGATCGATCGGTTATACGCAGTTTTCTTCATTAAGGGCTTTTAAGACTTTAGCCACTACCCTTTGCCTATATAAGGGCTGGGTTCGTGCCTTAGGGTTTCATAAACTTTGTGCATTATTTTAAGAGGGTTTTGAAGAGGAAGAAGAAGGAGGAAGCTAGGATTACTCAAAGCTTGAAGGGAGATCAAGATCCTTCCTTCCTTTCGGTGTTTCTCAACCAAGAACTCAAGGTTCTCACTTATTCTAAGCTTTTGGAATCAAAATCACTGATTTCACCAAGGTAGATACACTCTACTACCAATCTTGTGATATTACTAGTTACTACATGATGTTCTTCTCATTTTCCACTATATATACATCTTGATTGTTATGGTATATGAAAGGTTGTTTTTATACTTGGATGTAAGCTATCACTAGTATGTACTCTATGTGTTTGTGTAAATGCCTCTAAGGTTTTTGGGTGTTTAAAACATGATATTACTCTCATATGCTCATATGCTCGCATGAACCGATGTTTTCCATGGATTTTCCCAATGTTACAAAAAGGGTTTTCGAATAAGTGACTTAATGATGATTCTAAGAAACTCCATGATTTGTCTAAGATCGGTTCACAAGCTCTAAGGATCATACTAAACTCACAAGAACTCTATGATAAGCTCTAAGATCGTTTCAAAAGCTCTAAGGATCACAAATGAAATGCTCTAAGATCTCTATGTTTTGCTTTATGGATATGCTCTACTGTATTGCTCTATGTCTACGGATCATAAATGACTCTAAAAAACTCCATGAACTCACAAGAACTCACAAGGTTATGATTATCGCTTGACTCACACGGTTTTGGTTTTAGTTTTGATTTTCGGATCTCATCTTACATGCTAGTTCACGGTTTCTACGATTCGATATGTTTTAAGGATTTTAGTCTCTATGACTCGCATGCTCTATGCTATTATTGTTTTATTATTAGTAGTTTGTATAAGCTGAGTATTCCATGCTCAGCCGATATTTGTTATCATCAGCAGGTGCTTGGGTCCCTTTTGATCTATGTGGTACGAAGCCTTGGGTAGAGGAGGAGTACTTTGACCCGGAGCCTTCTATGGATCACTATCAGGACGATAGCTCATTAGATAGGCATCATGACTTTGACTTCTGCTGGAAGACTTGGATATGATACGACATTTGTTAAGTGAGAGTGGGACTTGTCCACTCCACATTTTGGGTACACATGTACAGTTGTATTTTGTCGGTTCATACTTGAACTAATCGATAGGAGTATTCAGTTATATTTGGCTTCCGCTATGTTAGTATGTTTTGCTTCCGCTATGCATTTCAAATTGTTTCCGCTATGTATGTCTGTGTACTCTGACAGGTTTCTATGTGTGTCTTATGTATCATATGGATGTATGATACGGCGGTCACGAGTCAAAGTATCCCTAACTCCTAGGGGCTATTTTGGGTCGCAACACCGGCAAACTTTCGAGTCAAGTCAAGTTTTCGAGTTTTTGAACTATGGATATAACCATGTTACTCTAAATAACTATCAATAAAGTAGACAAAAAATTTGTAACCATGGGGAGAAGCAACTGGAGGAAGGCCTAGGGCTATACTCAAGCCAAGCTAGCTTGTCCTCTCGGCTCAGCTTGGCTCGTTCAAGCAAAGCTCAAGTTCACATTTTTGGCTTGCATGAATCAAGCCAAGCTTTTATTTGAGCTCGAATGTCTAAACAACCCAACCTCAAGCCAGGCCCTGTTTGATTCAACTCGATTTGAAGCTCAACTTGTTTAGGGCTCGATTTGGCTTGAGCTCGACTAGGTTCAAAATATTATACATATATACACACACACACACACAATATTTTTTGGTAATGTTATTTATATTAATACAAAATAATTTTTTAACTTTTTTCATTATAGATTGTAATAATTTTTAATTTATAAGAAATAAATTTAAGAGATAATAATAACAAAAAAGTTAAGCTAAAAGCAAAAACTTTGATATAACTCTCTACTTTTTGGACTGAAGGGATACCCCCCAAAATCTTATTTTCATATATGAATGTATTAGTATTACGCACTTTCTTGTATTATAATTTATTAATAAACATTTTTATTAAAATCATGTAAAATCAAACAAAATAATACCATGAATCAAGCTTGAGCCAATCTGAGCTCGGCTCAAATAAAGTTCAAGCTCGAATGGAACTTGAGCTTGATCAAGCCAAACTCAAGCCTAAACATTTGAGCTCGAATCAAGCTCGAGAATGTTAAAGCCAAGCTCAAACTGGGCAAAGCTCGGCTCAAATACACCCCTAGGAAGGCCCCCACACATTTGAATGCACAATTTCAGACAAAGAATTCGTTCATTGAGGGGAAATTGTTCTAATATGTCTAGAAAGTTGAATGCACAATCTGGAAGTAAAATGACACAAAGAACAAAGACACGAAAGGCCTAGCCGAGTGTGCCACACAAGGAAACACTCATTGTTTGAAGATAAAAGATAAGTAAAAGATGCATGACAAGCAGGTGATGACGAGTCATCGAACAAATACAGTCAATCCTTTCACTCCCCATACCAAAAATCCTCTTCGACTCAGTCTTGAAATACACAATGAGGGGAGTAAAAAACTGCACAACAATTTAATGTCTTTTGAGATTACTAACAAAAAGAAACTTGTCAAGTCAGGAACATGTATAGTATTATTCAATAAAATAGATGATATGATTGGGACTGTTCCTTTCCCTCTAAATGGAGCCAAATAACCAAGAGCAAGTCAAACAATACTACTAGGAGAATGAGAAGGAATATGTGAGGGTAAAAATAGGAAGTTCACTATCATGAGATCTGATGCACCAGTGTCAATAATCCAAAAAGAGGTGCTACGGGATGTACTCATCTGGAGGGTTGAAGCGCTAATTCTGACTCCTGAGTGATCACCAAAAGGAGTGTAGATATCTCTTGAAACTTGGCACGAGACGTGTCATCATAGTAACAATGTTCTCAATATTTCCACAAAAAAAAATTGAATAATTTATGACTTTTTCATCCAACGATTAAATCACAAAGTTTTTCCTTATTTTTCAAAAAATAGTGAATTTCACAAATTATTTGCAGTTTTTTGAAAAAGTCACGAATAGCTATCTAATTTATAAAATATATTTATTTATAATTTTTATAATTAGAAATCTTATTTTCATCCATGTCATTTTTAAAAAAAATTTATCCTTACCAAATAATTCCCTAACTCGTCAGCTAGTAGTAGGACTGATAGTAGAAGATGATAGAACAATAATACTAAGATCAGGAGGTCCATGTGAACCATCATCAAGGCTAGACATCAACTTTATTTAAATAATGAACCAATTACAAGAAAATACTAAATAAAATCTTATCATAACCAAAAAAGATTAATATATCATTATTCTTAAGCACACTTAAACCAAGTTAAGCAGTCATTTCCCTTAACAAAAGCATTGTTTATATGCAGAGACTACCTAACCTAGTTGTCGATTCTTAAGCAAAAGATCAACTACCTACAGTAATTGATTTAGAGTAAAAAAAAGATTATGTTTATATATTTGACAGTAATTTCAGTCTTGATGCAAAAACAATGTCAGCTGATCCAGCTGCAATTGTTGAGCTTACCCACATAGAGTTCCGTATCGATTCCATGCCTTCTTTGTGACTGAGATCAGTATCAAAATTTTAAGACTAATTTTAAAAGTCAATTACATTCTTTCACAAGAGATTTGCATGTCCTTTGTAGATTCAAAAGCAAAATATCTGGCACAATCAAATTCTTGCAGGGCCAAGAAAATGGATTTTCTGTGAAACTAGGCTTCTTCAGATTAAGATATTTCTGGGAGGTTCATTTGGTAACCCATTATCCATGATTTGACCAGTCCAGATGCTTCTAAATAGCCAGGTATTGAAACTCAAACATATAAATTCGTAGTGGTCAGAGACAATCTCGAAACTGTTATACTTCATGAACCTGTTGGCGTACCTTGCCATATAACCACTTAGTACCAACGTTTGAAACATTGGGAGTCTAAATAAAACGTGCTGTAACGGATAAAATTCGTAAAACCAACTCAGCGTTGAGGGACGAGCTCGTTTTTGTCGTTTTGTTCACGAAAGTGACACGTGGACACAAGTTGGGGTCACGTGCTTAAAATATCAGGGTCACACGTTGTCCTATGCACAACGATCTCGTTGTGCGCATCGCGACGTCTTTGTTCTCTTGCAGAACAACGTTTCCGTTGTGACTTTGACAACGTGCTCGTTGTACAAAGCACAACGTGAACGTTGTGCTTTTGACAACGTCGTTGTCGTTGCGCGAACAACGAGATCGTTGTCTCATCGACAACGAGGTCGTGCTGTGTTTTGAGGCATCTACGCCGTAACCGAGCTTGGGTCAACAACGAGACCGACTCGTAGGAGGAAGTGATTAGGAGGCGATCCATAATTCCGACAAGTGTGCCGAACTTGCCGTTTCGTGCCGAAAGCACTGTCTTGGCATTTAATACTAGTCACTTCTGCATACCGTCCGATCCCGTCCGATTGGACTTTTAGGAGGCTCTCGCGTGTAGTGCAACCGGTGGCAGATATGTCTAGAGATATTTGGCAATGAGTGCACAGACACGTGGTATGGACACCTATGGCCATCCATGGTCATCGATGGCCATACCAGCCTTGCCCTATAAAAACCCCGTGATTTTTAGTGCACAGGACATTGGATCATTAACCCAGATCCGAGAATACGTGTTCAGTGCTCCTAGTGCCTTGAGCATTTTTTTCAGTGTTTGTTCTTGTGTTTACTGTTCACCATCTTCTACCCCTACTGACTTTACCATCGGAGTACAGGTCAGGGTGCCACACCCTCCGCTCCAAACCTTCTGCCAGTAAACCAGGACGTGGAAGTAGCTGCTGCTGACGCGTGTCCGTCCGGTAATTTTTCCCCTCACAAAAATGGCGCCGTCTGTGGGAAATAATAAACGGACCCCCCTTCGCTCTCTGTGATCATGGCTGATCAGTCAGAAGTATTCGGGCATGAGGATCAGACCCCTCATTCCACTTCTTTCATATCCTCTGTCGTGCACATTCCTGGAGCCAGTCCTTCGTCTGGGCAACCAGAAAGGGCCGTGCCTCCCCCTGCTGAACTCTCTGTTTCAGATCGCGTCTTGGCGATGCTGCAACTGCAGCAGTCTGTTCTGGATCAAATCACCAGGCAGCAACAGTTGATGCAAGCGAGGCTGGAGGCGTTCGAGCATAGCAGGCTCGAGGTGGAGGAGGTGCCACTGCAGAGGCCTTCCTTGAGACGTCAGTTTGACTTCTCTTCTTCTCCTTCTGCCCCGGAGAACCGTGAGACCAGGTTTGTGCTTCTTCCTACTGAAGGGGATGCAAGGCAGCCTCCGGTTCGGGCAGAGCAGAGCATCCCTTCGGATCGTGTGGATTTCAAAGAAGGAGCAGGTAGAGAGGACCTGAGAGTGGGTACCGGAGGTGCAGACACCCAGAAGACTTGGGTAACAGCCAAGGAGGTGGAGGCTTTAATCGGTGCTCGCGTTAAGAGCATGAAGGGAGGGGTTCCTGACCACTTTGCTCAGTCAACAAAGGAGAACGTTGAGAACTCTCCTTTCACGGATGCCATCAACCAGTCTTATACTTCTTCCAAGTTCATAACTCCGACCTTCTCCATGTACACTGGAAAGACAGACCCGGAGGAGCATTTGTTTGACTTCAAGCATGCGATGGCTGTTCGCAACCCAGATGATGATCTTTATTGTAAGGCTTTCCCTAACAGCCTGTCGGGAGCAGCATCGAAGTGGTTCCGGAACCTGCCTCCAGGCTCCATCAGCAACTTCTCAGAGCTCAAGTCGGCCTTTATTGATCGCTTCATCATCAATAAAAAGAAGAAGGCAGGTGCAGATACTCTCTTCTCTTTGAGGATGAAGCCGGCCGAATCCTTGAAGGACTTCATTTCGCGTTTCACCGATGAAGTCCACGATATTGACAAGGTTGACGAAGCAAGCTGCATCGCCGCTTTCAAGAATGCTATCCCCAAGCATTCTGAGCTCTACAAGTCCTTAGCTCTTGACTATCCTGTCAAGATGGACGAGTTGATGGTACGTGCCACCAAGTACGGGAGGTACGAGGAGGACGTATCCGTTGTGTCAGTACCAAAGCCCAGGGCGAGAGCGGTGGATGTCGTGGAGAGGGCACACCGATCATCGAAGAGGAAGGAGAAGAAGCAGCAGCACGAGTCTTCATCATCTGAGGACTCGCCACCGAGGAAGCGGAAAGAGAAAGTTGTGTATGTGACCCAGCGGGATCAGCCGGATCGGCGCCCGCTGGAGAGAAATTTTAACCAACATCAGAGCAGGACGGAGAGGCGTCCTAACGACCAGCAGGCGAGGCAGCAGTATCAGCCACGCCAAGTGCAGCCTCAAGTACAGCACGGCGTACAGCCTAGTGAGAGGCAATCTTTTGCAGATCAGGCACCGCGCATCAATTTCACAGTCAGCCCGGCGACCATTATGAGGTCAATGGAGGATCAGCCATACTTTGAGTGGCCGGCGAGGGCGGTGCCGGATATCACATCGGGACCACGGGTGCATGAGTACTGTCATTATCACAAATGCCGTGGTCACCTCACCAACCGATGCCGTATTCTGAGGGAATACTTAGAGAGGCTTGTTCAGGAGGGGTACTTAGGAGAGTATCTCGCTCCTGACAACGGCGGTGCGGAGCGTACCAGGGAGCCGATGTCCCAGACTCGTGGAAGAGAACCCGCCAACAATCCCAGTACCAGTGGAGGAGCTTCCTTGGGCACGATCAATGTCATTTGCCGCGTGCAAACGCCTGAAGCTGATGTGGAGAGGAACTTCAGGGCGAAGGCCAGAAAGTTGTCTCACGAGGCCGCAGTGTGCCAGGTGCAAGTGCCCAGCAGGAACGTTGAGCAGGCACTCACCTTCGCTGATCGTGATCTGGCAGGAGTGATCCAACCTCACTATGATGCTCTTGTTCTCACCATGAGAATAGGAGACTTCGACATCAAGAGAGTGCTCGTGGATTCGGGGAGTGGGGCGGACATTTTGTACCTTCATGCTTTCACTCAGATGAAGCTGGATCCTTCCGTCCTCATCCCTGCTCAGACTCCCTTGTATGGATTTGATGGCAGCTCGATGAAGCCTGTAGGCGACGTAGTCTTGCCCGTTGTGGCTGGACCCGTTGTCCTCCAGACCAGGTTTTCCGTTCTGGATGCGCCATCACCATACAATGCCATCTTGGGTCGCTGGTGGACCCATGAGATGAAGGCTGTCCCGTCCTCGTACTACCAGGTGTTGAAGTACCCAACGCAGGACGGGCCTCGGGAGATCCGAGGTGATCAGTTGGCTTCGCAGAAGTGCGATTTTCCAGCTTCCGTTGTGCCTTCGTAGCAGTTACAGGTCGTTCCCGTTGTGGAAGAGAGCTCGGAGGCATCGTTGTGCAGACCTTCCGTTGAGCCCACGAAAGCTGTCAATTTGGGAACGGAAGAAGAGCCAAAGGTGTTGCAGGTCGGGACGAGCTTGACAACGGAGGAGGAGCTCGAGTTGCTGAGTTTTCTTAGGCAGAATCTTGATGTCTTTGCATGGTCTCACAAAGGCATGACTGGCATCGATCCGAGTGTTATTTGCCATCATCTCAATGCTGATCCTGCCATCCCTCCAGTGAAGCAGAAACCTCGGAGGCTTGCTCCAGCTTATCATGATGCAGTGAATGAGGAGATTGACAAGCTGATCCAGTTCGGGTTCATTCAGGAGGTGCAGTATCCTGACTGGATAGCCAATGTTGTGGCGGTGCCTAAGAAGAACGGGAAGGTGAGAGTCTGCATTGACTTTACTGGTGTCAACAAGGCGTGCCCCAAGGATTTTTTTCCCATGCCAAGGATAGACAGGCTCATCAATGCCACTGCCGGCCACGAGATGTTATCCTTCATGGATGGTTATTCGGGCTATAACCAGATCCTACTGGCGGAAGCAGATCGAGAGAAGACCACCTTCATAACAGAGCGAGGTTTGTTCTGTTATCGGGTGATGCCTTTTGGCTTGAAGAATGCAGGTGCCACCTATCAACGTCTGATGAATCTCATGTTCGGGTCACTCCTTGGCAAGACGGTTGAAGTGTACATCGACGATATCGTGGTGAAGAGTCGAGTACGAGGTGCTCTTGTGGCAGACCTTGCTGAACCTTTCTCTGTGCTGCGATCTTTCAATCTGAAGATCAACCCAGAGAAGTGCACCTTCGGAGTCACCTCGGGGAAATTTTTGGGTTATCTTGTGAGTCAGCGGGGGATTGAGGCTAATCCAGCTCAAATCCGTGCTTTGCTGGACATGCCAGAGCCTAAGTCGAAGAAGGAGATCCAGAAGCTGACAGGCCGGATTGCTGCGCTCAACCGATTTATCTCCAAGTCATCCGATCGTTGCAAGCCTCTGTTCGAGCTGTTGAGGAAGGACTCCATTTTTGCGTGGACCCCAGAGTGTTCCCGAGCTTTCCTTGCCTTGAAAGAGTATTTAGGGTCAGCTCCTATCCTCTCGGTGCCAGAGCCAGGTGAAATCTTATATCTCTATTTGTCTGTTTCAGAGCAAGCCCTTGGTTCCGTCCTGGTGAGGAGCTGTGATGGCGTGGAGAAGCCTGTCTACTTCATCAGCAAGACCTTTCTCAAAGCAGAGTGCAACTATAGCAAGCTCGAGAAGGTGTGTCTGGCTCTTGTCTTTTCTGCAGAGAAGCTTCGTCCGTACTTCCATGCTCATTCTGTCGTTGTCATCACAACGCATCCTTTGAAAGTCGTGCTGGGACGACCCGAGCTGGCAGGGAGGATGTCAAAGTGGGCAGTAGCTCTGAGTGAGTTCGATATCCAGTATCGGGCCAGGAGTTCAGAGAAGGGGCAAGCGATGGCGGGTTTTCTTTTTGATTTCCCTGTGGAAGAGGAGGCAGAGGACATGGTTGTTGATCTACGGGAGCTCCCAATTGAAGTTGACAACGGAGATGCCGTTATGGAGGGGGCCGAGTCGTCAGAATGGAGCGGTTGGCTGTTATACGTGGACGGATCTTCCAATTTCAGTGGTTCAGGACTGGGCGTTGTGCTTATAAGTCCGGACAACATCAAGGTGCAGAAGATGTCGCGTCTTGGGTTCGCTGCCTCCAACAACGAAGCTGAGTATGAAGCCTTACTCCTTGGGTTGGAGAGCGCACGAGAGCTGCAGATCTCCACGTTGAGAGTGTTTTGTGATTCACAGCTCGTGGTGAATCAGGTGAATGGTGTTTATGAATGCAAGGACGATCGGATGAAGCAGTATGCTACTCTCGTTCGTTCGTTGTGTGAAACATTCACCGTTGTGGAGATTAGGCACACCCGGAGGGATGAGAACAGGCATGCTGATGCTTTGGCATATTTAGCTTCCATGGTGCAGGCTGACGAGCCCAGGGCTATTCTGATGGAGTTTCAAGAGTATCCTTCAATAACTCTCCAGGCACAGCGAGAAGTGTTCTTTGTCAATCCAGCCCGAGCTGGATGACAGGGCTGGTGGCTTATCTGAAGGACGGAGTTCTCCCTATCAGTGTGAAGGAGTCAAGACGCATTCAGTTCAAGGCATCTCGTTATACCTTGGTGCAAGGAGAATTGTTCAGGAAATCTTTTGGTGGTCCCTTGCTGAAGTGTGTTCATCCTGTAGACGTGGAGAAAATACTTGCTGAGCTACATGAAGGTATATGTGGCATTCATTCGGGCGGGAGAACCATTGCCCATCGAGCTCTGGGGCAAGGCTACTTCTGGCCTTATATGCAGGCCGATGCTCAGAAGTACGTGAAGAGGTGCAGCCAGTGCCAGCGGTTTGCTCGCTTGATTCATGCTCCAGCTCAAGAGCTCAGCACTGTATCTCAACCTTGGCCATTTGCGCGGTGGGGACTTGACATCGTGGGACCTTTCCCGAGAGCTCCAGGGAATCTGATCTTCCTTTTGGTGGCAACTGACTACTTCTCACGGTGGATTGAAGCCGTTCCCCTTGCACGTATCAGAGAATAAGAGGTGAAGAAATTCTTGTGGGACCACATCATCTGTAGATTTGGCATACCGCAGTCTATCGTTACTGACAACGGGAAGCAGTTCTCAGGACGGCTGATTGCCGACTTTTGCAGCGAGCTGAAGATCAAGCACGTCTTCTCTTCCCCTTATTATCCTCAAGGGAATGGATTGGCCGAGGCAGCCAACAAGAACATTCTCAATGTCTTGAAGAGAAGATTGGAAGATTCGAAGGGGAAGTGGACCACCGAGCTGCACAACGTTTTGTGGGGGTACAGAACGACTCCAAGGAGTCCTACCAATGAAACTCCTTTCTCTCTAGCGTACGGCATGGAGGCTGTCATTCCTACAGAGATCAGTTTGCCTACAGTGCGTTCTTGGCACAGCAAGAAGAAGGATGGAGAGAAAGATCAGAACACAGTACTCACGGCTATTCATCTTGACCTGCTAGAAGAGAAGCGAGAAGATGCCAGCATTCAGATGAGGAGGTACCAGCAGCAATTGAGGAAAGCCTACAACAAGAAAGTACAACGGAGAGTGCTACAGGTCGGTGATCTCGTCCTCCGAAGAGTGTTCCAGAATACGAGAGAGCTTAACAGTGGCAAGTTGGGACCAAACTGGGAAGGGCCCTATATCGTAGAACGATTGGGGAGTCCTGGAGTCTGCTACTTGAAAGACTTGCAAGGTAACCTCATCTCGAAATCTTGGAACATCATGAATCTGAGGCAATTCTTTCAATAGAATCTGAGATATGCTGTTTACATGCATCGTTGTGCTTACAAGCTTTTCAGTGATCTTACATAATCATAATGCTCATATTTCAACATGTGATTCGCTATATTATGTGCCTGCTCGTTGTGTGCTCGATCATTGTCTACACTGTTCACTATCTAGTTCATCAGTGTATTATTGTGAATGTTTTGCAAGTAATTCAAATAAAGTTTTTGACTGAACAACGTACTCACAACGAACACGAGTGGCTTATATAAGGATGTCATCTGAGCAAATCTAGTGGCTTAACCTAATGACATCCTCTGAGCATGTGTTTCGGAACTGAGTCACGTTGCGTTCGTCTCATGAATTTTATTTGTCAGATTGCATTCACAGTGGATTACGCGAATGATGTGTCTGGATCAGTGCTTGCTCGCAATGCTTGTTCATAAGTAATTTTTCATAGTGCTTTGCTCATGGTGAACGATCATAGTGCTTTGCTCATGGTGAACGATCATAGTGCTTTGCTCATGGTGAACGATCGTAGTGCTTTGCTCATGGTGAACGATCGTAGTGCTTTGCTCATGGTGAACGATCGTAGTGCTTTGCTCATGGTGAACGATCGTAGTGCTTTGGTCATGGTGAACGATCGTAGTGGTGAACGATCGTAGTGCTTTACTCGTAGTGAACGATCGTAGTGCTTTACCCGTAGTGGTAACTCGTGGTGATTTGATCGTAGTACTTAATCGTAGTGCTCTACTAGCAGTGCTTGTTCGTTGTGCTTTAATCATAGCGCTCTACTCATAGTGTTCTGCTCGTAGTGTTTTGATCAAAATAATTTATTTAGTGTGCAGCAGTTATAATTACCACGAGTATTCAAACATTCACATAGCGAGGCATCGTATTAACTTCGGTGCAGTGAACTGTGAAAAATCATTCAATTACTCATGATGTGTTCTTTCTTATTCTGTGTGCATGCGTTGTACTATGTTACGAGGTGAAAAGAAGTGCAAACATGGGAAAGAAGAGCGATCCATTCATATCAAAAGCCTATTTCAGTGATAACCTCCCATAGGAGAGAAAAAAGAGAATGTACATCAACAAAAGAGAGAAGCAGAAGCATAGATAGGGGCAAGGGATCAGAAGAGCAGGAGATCGGAAAGACAGCAGGTCAGATGAGCTCAAGGTCAGGCTCTGTTGCCGTTGTAGCAGGCGCAGGAGTAGAGGCTTCAGCAATGGCTTCAGCAATAGGGGCTTCCACCGGAGTAACTTCATCGGCAGCAGGAGGAAGCTCTGGAGCAGTAGGCTCGGAGTATGGCTCGGCAGGGAGGAGTGCAGGACCTTCAAGAAAGTGAGGCAGCTCGACGCCTTGTACCTCGGGCTCGTTGTCGAGCTCAATCAGTTCCTTCCTCGGAAGCTCGGAGAACGTGGTGGCGTCCTCTTCATTGTCTTCCTTCAGGCGGCCTTGCTGGCGGAGCGAGTCGAGAACTTCTTTCTCGGTCTCAGCACGATCTTCATCCAAGAGCGTGTCCAGCTGAGACTGATAATATTGCTGCAGTCTCAGGGTCACGGACCTCTCGGTGTCCTCCTGAGTTTTCTTGGCCTCCTCGAGCTCCTCTGCCAGTGCCGACCTGGCTGCCTCAATTTCCTCCAACTGTCTGCCCAAAACTTGGGAGACATGCTCTAGCTCGCTGATGCGTACAACAGCGTTCTCCACCTCTTGCTTGGCCTTCTTTTCGGCCTCCTTCGCTGATCGTGCCTCAGCCTCAGCCTTCTCCCGTACCTTGGCGGCAGTGCCTAGCCTTACCTCAGCACGAGTTGTGTCAGCCTTGGCCTGAGACAGATCAAAGTCTGCCTTGAGTCTCTCTTCAGCAAGAGTCTTCTCCAGCGTCTCCGTCCTGTCTCTCCAATAATTGATCCCGTCTCGCAGCTGAGTGTACTTATCCTGGCTGCGATCACAGAGCTCTTGCACGAGCGTGTTCATCTGCAAGGAAATGTCTGGGCGTTAGCACAACGAGAAGAAATATTTCAAACTGTCAAGATAGGAGACGAGGGAGGGAGAAGCTTACTGTTGCCACGGACTGGCAGGCAGCGTAGGATAAGTCGGCCAAATGGAGTTCACCGACCTCAGCGATGTCCCGGGGCAGCCTCATCGCGTAAGTCAGAGCTCGGGCTGCCGTCCGAGAGCTCTTCGCCGATTCATTCACGGTCGGCACCCCGAACCGAGTGAAGTCGGGTGACCAATCCTTAGCGGAGGTCGGCAAAACACTGGCCGGGTGACTCGTTGTACCGGCTTCCGTTGCGGCCAGGGCAACCACAGCGGAGCTCGTGCTGGCGATGGCAGTGGCAGCTTGAGAAGGGCCAGGCGCTGGGCTAACCTCAGGCACTACCGTTGTCGCCTCGACTCCTGGGCTTGTTGGAGGAGCGGCAAGGGCGGAAGAAGGAGCAGCGATGGCCGCAATCTCTTTTTCCAGGCGTTTGTCCTCCTTGGCCTTCTTTCTGGCCTCGTGCTCGGCCTGGGCGGCCATCTTTCTCTTCGGGTCAGCAGGCGCTGTACCCTTGGAAGAATGACCCCTCTTCTTCGTTGGTGGTGGTGGCAGTGGTGGTGGCTGAACCGAAGGTCGAGCTGACCTCGGCTTCCTGCTTAGCGGTGGAGGGTTTGAGTCGGCCATAGCTTCTTCTTCTTCTTCGGTCAAGTGAGGGAACGGTGAAGGTGCGGAGGTGGAGGCGCCCTGTTGCTGTTGTTGTGGTTGTTGTTGAGTAGTTGCTGGGTTGCCGGCCGAGACCCGTGTGTCGGGGTTGAGTGGTTTCCACCTGATGTACTCCCCACCTCGAGCACGGCGAATACCAGTAAGGAGGCCTTCTTCTTCTGGGGCCAACTTCTTGTATGGGAATTTCTTTGGATCCACTGCACACAAGAAAAAACAAAAATGAGCACAACGAGGGAGTTAGTAGGACGAGAAGAAACAGCGTACAGCGAGAACGTAGTCAGGACGATGGTGCACAACGGACAACGGATGACTAATGGTATACCTGCTTCCACTCGGAAGACGTTGGGGACCGAGGAATTCTCTGCCTTCCAGCCGCCTGAGACAACGAATGGAGTGGCTTTCCATTTTCTTTCTCTATCGAGAATGCCTGAGACGAGCTCGGGATAGTGGGGTTTCTTGTTCCACGAATAGTAGGAGTACGGGCCGTCGTCGTTGTTTCGGCATCTGACGGCATGGCAGAAGTGGAATAGGTGCCTAGCCTCTATTGGGTAGCCGTCCTTGATGAATTTGATCATCATGGACATGTACTTATGGAAGCTCGGGTGCATCTGCCCCGGAGCAAGTTGCAGGGTGGACAGAACTTCATCCAAGACAGGATGAAGAGGGAAACGAAGGCCAGCCTCAAGCTGGGAAAGATAGACAACGGTACAGGCAGAACGCCTATCTATGATAACATCATCCCGCTTGAAGTGGAGATTGACATTGGAAGGGAAGTCGAAACGTTCCCTGAAACGGTTCAGATGCGCCAACTGGTACTGGCGCAGAACTGAGGATTTTTCGATGTAGGCACCGTGAGGTGCGCTACCTGTGCAACTGGCCTCATCATCGGAGGGGCCTCTAACTTCCTCTAACCTAGTGGGTTCTACGGGAACGATGGCGGCCATGGAGATTGGAAGAAACAGCGAAGAAGGGCAAAAACAATAAAAAGAGTAACTGAGTAGACAGAGCAGAATCACTCTGAGAACCAGAGAAGGGAGAAATGGGGAAACAGTAAGGAAATAACAAGAGATAGGGGTGAAGGGCGTACCGAACCAAAGAACTCAGAGAGATTGTTGAAGAGCTTGAAGAAGATGAACTTTCAGATGAGAAGAGAAATCGGCAGAGTAACAGTGCTTGATGAAACAGGGTGAAAGAGAAAGAGGATTCGGTGGGATTTTATAAGCATCTTTGGTTTGCGAAAGTACACCACTACCCTTCATCTGAAGGTACACCTGTATCAACGGGATTAAGGGTAATGGCAAGATCTTCTTTTCACCGAATAGAGTAACCGTCAGGGTCATTAAAGAGTTTAAAATTCAAAATCGACGATGGTGACAGCCTGTCCGCATTAAAGAGACGCGACGGTTCGCACGCGTGACCAGCTGGCGTGAACGGTCGACCTTCCCAATAAGCGTTTAAAGCACGCAACGTTTCGCCTTCCGGAGTGGTGCCAGGTATGATCTTTTGTTCGTTTATGACGCTTCGAACTACGTTCCAAGCATCATAAAGGGGCAAATTGTAACGGATAAAATTCGTAAAACCAACTCAGCGTTGAGGGACGAGCTCGTTTTTGTCGTTTTGTTCACGAAAGTGACACGTGGACACAAGTTGGGGTCACGTGCTTAAAATATCAGGGTCACACGTTGTCCTATGCACAACGATCTCGTTGTGCGCATCGCGACGTCTTTGTTCTCTTGCAGAACAACGTTTCCGTTGTGACTTTGACAACGTGCTCGTTGTACAAAGCACAACGTGAACGTTGTGCTTTTGACAACGTCGTTGTCGTTGCGCGAACAACGAGATCGTTGTCTCATCGACAACGAGGTCGTGCTGTGTTTTGAGGCATCTACGCCGTAACCGAGCTTGGGTCAACAACGAGACCGACTCGTAGGAGGAAGTGATCAGGAGGCGATCCATAATTCCGACAAGTGTGCCGAACTCGCCGTTTCGTGCCGAAAGCACTGTCTTGGCATTTAATGCTAGTCACTTCTGCGTACCGTCCGATCCCGTCCGATTGGACTTTTAGGAGGCTCTCGCGTGTAGTGCAACCGGTGGCAGATATGTCTAGAGATATTTGGCAATGAGTGCACAGACACGTGGTATGGACACCTATGGCCATCCATGGTCATCGATGGCCATACCAGCCTTGCCCTATAAAAACCCCGTGATTTTTAGTGCACAGGACATTGGATCATTAACCCAGATCCGAGAATACGTGTTCAGTGCTCCTAGTGCCTTGAGCATTTTTTTCAGTGTTTGTTCTTGTGTTTACTGTTCACCATCTTCTACCCCTACTGACTTTACCATCGGAGTACAGGTCAGGGTGCCACACCCTCCGCTCCAAACCTTCTGCCAGTAAACCAGGACGTGGAAGTAGCTGCTGCTGACGCGTGTCCGTCCGGTAATTTTTCCCCTCACACGTGCCTAGCTATTGAAATAACTTACCCTGATGAAGTCAAATCTATCATTTGAATTTCTAATTTTGTTTAATTAGGTAATTTTAAAATTGAATAATATCTTTAAAAATATATAACACAATAATGTTAATCATTGTATATCTATCTAGTACGTGGTAGAAAGCATAGTTACCAAAGTGAGAAGCGAAGCCAATGCAAGAAGCGAGAAGCGAGGCTCAAAAATCCTTAGGAAGTGGGAAGCAAGAAATAAACTTAGGTGCCTCATTCCCATTATATTAGGAGGGCTAATTATTCCTTAAATTTTATCTTACATTAGATATTTATGGAGAAATAGGTGTCTTACAACCTTATCTATCTATCAGTAAGTAGCCTAGTTGTCATAGCGAGAAGCGAAGCAAAAGCAAGAAGCGAGGCTCAAAAATCCTTAGGAAATGGGAAGTGGGAAGTGGGAAGCGGGAAATAGACATAGGTGCATCATTCCCATTATATTAGGAGGGCCAATCATTCCTAAAATTTTATCTTACATGAGATATTTGTGGAGAATTAGGTGTCTTACAGCCTTAGGTTTTAATCCAACAAAACTCACTGTGGATCTATGTCGTAGCCTTTAGACTTAGGTCTATCCCATCACTTCCTAGATACATCATACGTAGCCCCCTTTGACCACTAAATTTAAAAAAAAAGACTTGATGGAAGCAAGTCTAGGAAACGAGCTTCCTGGGAAGCAAGTTTTCAACGTTTTACAAAGCTTCCCTGCAACTATGGTGGAAAATCATTGTTGACTTCGGCAAAACAATAAGGTTGGAAAAAACTCAAGAGTAGCCAGACCAATCTTTGTATTTCAAAAGCTAAAAAGTTACCGTATTATTTGGTGTCGTAGGCCTAGGAATGGCTCAACTGGACAAAGTTACACAGTTGAACTCCGTAGTTTACTGACTATGCTTAGATATTACATGATCTAATATGTCTACTTTTTTTTGCCTCAACTAGATCAACACCTGCATTTGTTTCCCTTCTGATAGTTGTGATGTTTGTTCAGTAGTGGCTCTTGTATTTTTTGTTTTCTCCTTTTTCTTTCTATTGTAAAATCGCCTCTTCTTATTTGAACAAGATCAACTTCGAGAACAAGCACGCAAAGCTCTGATCTTGAAAATCTCCAGATTGTAGGAAATATTAGAATTAGAGACACTTGCAAGCATAGCACAGGCCTATATACCAATATGTTAGCATTACCTCTTCAAGCTACCCTGCCAAAAGTGTAATTCTTGTTCTTGGGAAAGGTATATTTACAAGAATCCTCCTGATTTGTGTAGACAACCCTTATCATTTTTCAACCAAGATTGTTGTACTCAAATGTTTCATCTCTTTCTCTGGGGATGAGCATTCATATCAAGTTAAGTGGTATAGCAATCTTGGGTCTAAAATTTTGCTTTTATTCAATTCCAAGTTGTGAGGCTATGACAGATTTGCGTCTTACCATGATGTATTTTAGAAATCACATATATATATATATATATAATTCATCTAAACAACTGAGAGAGATTCCACCATGTTGGGTTGTACCTACACAATCACAGGACAATAGGAATTCACATAAAGATAAAGGAAAAAAAAAGCATATGGCAGTTATTGATCATCTAAAACAAAAGCATGATATATTTTAGTATATAAGTATATATATATAATTCATCTAAAACAACTGTAGAGAGATTCAACCATGTTGTGTTGTACCTTCCATTGTTTAAAAAAAGAGTGAAACCGATAAATATTGGTTTCAGTAAGACCATAAGAGGCGCTCCATTTTTATCTTCGATACTAATTTTTGGGGGGTTTCATAAGACTCAGTCGAAATCGATACATATCGGGCGAATCCTACCGGTACGTATCGGTTTCGGTTGTCGGACTGGTTCGACGCCTTTAAAAGGTAGGGGTTACTGTAAAGTGTAAACCCCTAAAAATCATCTTTACGTTTTCTATTTGGTATTGGCTTTAAAAGTATGTTTCTATTCATCTACTGCCTTAGTTTTTTTTAATCTGATTTTTTGAAATTTTTTCATATATATATATGTGTGTGTGTGTCGAAACCGATGCTTATCAGCGATACATATCGGTTTCGGTTTACAGTCTTTCCAGAACCGAGTTTTTAAAGCTTGGTACCTTCACAATCACAGGACAATAAGAATTCACATAAAGATAAAAGTTGGCGACATACAGAACACACGGAAAGCAAAGGCATGTGGCAATTATTGATCAAGTTTCACCTGAAAGGTCTGTTTAGAGTATAGCAATTTGTTGCAATCTTCACTGACTAAATGTTACATCAATGCTTAGAGTAAACCCTTTCAAGCCGAGCCGAGCAGGGCCAAGCTCAGCTCAGCCCAGCTCGAATACACCCCTATGCCTGATAACAGAGGTATTTGGGGAATTGCACATATAAAAGAAGGGCACTTCCATTTATTACTATTTGTGTAATAACCATGAAGCTTGGGAATTTTTTGAAGAGAGCTCTGTTCATATTTAAATGGATTACCATGAGTGATAGCCATTAGTGGATTCCAATTTGGAGCGATAACATCCTGCAATGGACCTTTTATTTGTCACAATTTGATGGAATCCATACCCTTTAGCTCGCACCACTTTGAAGAATAATTGCCGATAATTCCCTATTTGGAATAATTTACATCAACATTTTCATCTCATACATCTCAAGGGGTTCGTTCAATGATCAAATAATCCAGCTATCCCATCGACCTCTACCTAGTACAACGCAGTAAAACTAATGCACTTAAGAGCAATAGCAGCACACACATTTAGTACGATAACAGTGCATGGTTCAGAAAAGTCTAGATTGGATGCTTGGCCCATACAATTAGCTCAACATTAGCATTATCAAATCTGCAATCTGGAACAATTTTTAAGCATTTTTCTCAGTGTTGCTCACATCTAGTAAATCTGACATGAAACTGAGATTCCTATGGAGAAATAACAAGTAATTTTGTAATCTGACATGGAACTTGACGCAAGCATTTCAATTATACTGTACAGTCCAGTAATGTTTCCAAATAGTCATACACTCATTTTATAATTTTGAAACATTTCTCGGATTTTGTGGTTAAATTAAAACGTAATAAAAGTTAATTTTAAAAAATAAGAAAAAGTAACTAAAAACCAAAATTGAAAGATAGCAGTAATGCTTGTTATGACAACCAAGTGCCATGATTTTCACATCTACCAGGAGCTGTTAGTGTTATTTGTAGTCATAATCACCTTTATGAGATTAATTAAAAACAATTATTATCAATTCATATAATCATATTTAGCATCTGTTTAAGGTGGAATGGACCTTCCATGACACCATAGAATCAACTATCTGATTTTTGCTTGTAACAAATCACTCCAGAGAATTCAAAAATGTATGAATCTTAAGACGGGATTTTCCACTTATAATTCTGTGATATGAGACACAAAACAGCCAGAGGGAACCAATACATATCAATTGTGATTATAATTCAGAATCCATATTCATCAAGTGCAAGGAACCTGATTTCCTAATTCCTAGATTTACACAGGCGAATTAGATGGATTTCAAAATCTATGGACTAGCTATTCCGCCAATGCGGTGTAAAGCATGTCAAAATCGAAGTAAGTCGTTAGGATTCAACCAGAGGATGTATGATTTATAGAGTTTGCAACAAAGATTCAAACGATTAGGTGGGTTTTTCAACAGTACGCTCCTCTGCCCTCTCATTCTGATGATACAGATTCAGATTAGGATTTGGATGCGTCTACTGATATTTATTCATACTTGGAGATTGAAAAGCAAATTCCCCTGCTTCTGATCGAGCAGATGGATTCCTATGATGCTTTTGATTTTGTTTCTGTTATAATTTTTTGATTCATTACCTGGAAAGGAAAGAACTCCCCCTTATCCCCATAAAACCTTCACCCATCAAAGTCCGATACAGGAACCTCTTTCTCTTATGGATAAACCGTTGGAACCAGACCTCCTAGGTCAATTACGGAAAAACAGTTGGGATGTGGTATAGCCCTCTAGACCCACCCATTTACCTTTCTCTGCTCTTCTTCCGCTTCTGCTGGCATAACACTTGAGTGACTTGTCCTATCAAGTAAGGTTGGAGAGGGGCGAAGAAACTCGATCGACTACTAGGAAAATCAAGAGAGCAAGCACATGCAACATAGGAAACATCAAAATCATCAGTGAAAGGTGAAGTCAATAGGTAGATACCTCAAAAGTTGGAATCAGACCAAATTTCATCCACAAAAGTTAGTATTCATGTAGAGATGGGAAACTGTTGATAATCAGGAAAAATGCATTCTTGTTGTCCCTCTGAAAGGCCACCACATATCAAAAACTACAGGACTATGTGCAAAACCGGACCAGGAAACAAAATTTGGAATTAGATTAATTATCCTTTAACTAAAAGCCTGCCCAAAAATATTTCAAAAAGAAACATGTATATATGAATCAAGCTTCAGTTGCTTTTTAAAAGGGGTATGGACTCCTGCGTTGACTCAAACTGAATAACAACCCTAGTCGACCTTGTATTGTTCAGCATCCCCTATAACTGACAGATTTTAACCAATACTAATTGAGCCAACTCAAAATGGGGGTCAACTTGGGATTAATAACCGCATGACTCCCAAATATTGCTTTGATTACACGTATCCTATCAGCAGTTTGCTCAATGAGTTTAGGACCCAAAAGTTTCCTTTCACCAACTTCATCCCAACACTAAGGAGAGCAGTAACTCCTACCATAAAGAGCTTCGAAAGGTTTCATCTGAATGCTTTCCTAGTAACTATAGTTGTAAGCAAACTCAACCAACGGTAACTGTTCATTCCAACATCAATTTAGGGTTTCATAGTTCTAGCTACGTTCCCAGCCACCGGCTTCTTCTCCGATGGTCTTCAGAGGCTGTAGCTTTCTCACTTTAATCTGTTCGTAGTCTTTGTTTGGTTGTGATGCTGGTTTCTTCAGTCAGGGATCCGGTGGTAGGAGGATCTTCTTCTAGACCCCCGGATCCTCCTCGTTCTTATGCTCACGCTCTTGGGAAACAACCCATATGTTCTTCTTTAAATTTGGATATTCCTCCTCTGAAAAAACCGAGCTCTCATCTGGTGTACCCACTTATGGGAGGCCTACAATCAATGTAATCAAGGATTATTTAAAGTCTTCCATCCATATTCGTTTGGATTTTTCTATAGGAGTTCTTGAGAATTGTCATTTGCTAATCAGTTTCTCTTCTGAAGATGATTTTTTATTGGTTTGACTGAGAAGTTATTGTCATCAAAGGTTTTTGATCAGATTCCTGAAATGGACTCCTTCATTCATGGCTGGTTCAGAACCATCTCTCGTTCTAGTATGGGTATGTCTTCCACATCTTCCAATTCACTTTTTTAATGAAGCTGATCTTAAATCTATTGGGAGTATTGTTGGGAGAGTTTTAAAGATTGATGGCCCAACTAAAGCTAGATCTAGGCCGAGTGTGGCTAGAATTTGCATTGAAGTTGATCTTAGGAAAAATAATCCTGATAGGTTCTGGTTAGGCATGGGGAATCAAGGTCATTGGCAATGAGTAGGAACACAGTCTTCTATTATGTGAACATTGTTTGAAGCAAGGACATGGATTAGATTCTTGCAAACATGGGAAAACAATATCAGTGAACAAGAAGCCTAAGGAGGTAGCAAAACCAGGAAATAATGGAGAGTTGGAACATACTAAACCCTCTCGGGAATGGGTGCCTAAAAGAAAGAAATTAGCTATCAATGATACGATAAGGATTGGAGGGATAAATGTAAAAACTGGTCCTTCCTCGTTTAACAATGAGGCGGCGGATAGAATATTTGGAGAAAGGGTTTGGAGGATTTAGGGTTTAGAGAAGAGAAAAGAGAGGAAGAAGAGAGATTAGGGTAAATTGCTTAGTGAGGGAAAGAAAGCCTTACTAACATCTTATATTAAGAGAATATTACATATATACCTTTTTATAACTATACCCTCGATATTACATATATCAATACTCCCCCTTAAGCTGGAGCATAAACATTAAGCATGCCCAACTTGACAATAATATCCTGGAGGATAGCAGTGCCAACAGGTTTGGTGAAGATGTCAGCAAATTGTTAAGAAAATGAAACATGCTGAAGAGATAATGAGCAATCCCTAATTTTCTCTTGAAGAAAATAAATATCAACTTCAATGTGCTTTGTCCTCTCATGAAACACAGAATCAGAGGCAATCTTCGTGGCAGTCTCATTATCACAATATAAAGACATTGGGCCTTTAACAGGAAACCTTAACTCGAAAAGGAGAGAACGAAGCCACAGAACTTCATAAGTCCCATGAGCAAGAACCCGATATTCTGCTTCGACACTAGGGCAAGAAACAACGGGTTGCTTTTTTGATGCAACCAAGGGGTGAGAAACCAGATGTCTAGTGGTTGCAATAAGTACAATCTACACCAAAGAGTAGGTGCAATCTACACCAAAGAGGAAGTTTAACCACTATAATAACATAAAACAGCTAAAATTTTGGAGTAGAATAGAAGTTGGAACACAAATAGTTGAGAATTCTAGGGCTTAGAAGCCTAGGAATGTCTCTTGAATCTGAAATTCTGTCTTGTTGCCCAAGAAAAGTGATTACAAAGACTCGTAGAGAGTATTTATACTAAGGCTATAACAACCCTAAGATCTAAATAGGCATTTAGACTTCTAATCTCAGCCCTCAAAACAAAGTCACATGCTAGTCACATGATTACTAAAAAGACTAGGATCATAACAATAGTCTATAAAGTATAATAAAACATAAGAAAACAAAGGAAAACACCAAAATAAAGATAAGAGTTGAACTTCAGGCTAGCTACCGGCCCAACCCAAACTAATTAGTAGGCCCACTTGGCCTTGGTAGACCTCTTGGATGCTCCTGCATCAATCTCCCCAGGTTGGGAAGAACTCTGCTCCGACGAGAAAGTCTTTATGAATTCAGCATGTATCTCTAGATCAATCCTCTTTAGCTCCTCCTCGGAAATCCAAGTACTTTCACTAGTTGGTTTGCCCAACCACTTCACTAAGACTCGCTTATACTGGTTGCCCCTCCTTGACTTCATACCTTTGATGTCCAATACATCTTCTATCACATCGGGCGGTCTTTGGGGAAGATGATGCACACTAATTTCAGTAGCAACTTCTTCTCCATCAAATCCGTCAAATGAATATATATCAGAGACATTAAAGACTAGACTAATTTGCAAATCTAGTGGCAACTCTATCAAGTAAGCATTTTAGCTAATTTTCTTTAGCACTTTGCATGGCCCGACCTTCCTTGACTTAAGCTTGCGATAAGTGGTGCCTTTTGGGAATCTGTCTCGTTTCAAATGCACTAAAACTTGGTCTCCCTCAAAATCCTTAGCTCGCCGATGTTGGTTCGTAGCCATGGCATAGCCGCATAGGAATCATTATTGGCTTTAAGTGCTGCCTTCACTTGCTCGTGAACCCATCGGATATGCTCTGCAAAAGCCTCCCCATCTTCACTCACTCGAGCCTCATATGGTGGTAGTGGTACTAAATCAAGAACATGTTGAGGTTGTAGTCCAAAAGCCGCTTCAAATGGTGTTTTCTTCGTGGTTCTATTCACCGAATTATTATAAGCAAATTCAATTTGCGGTGTGATAGAATCCTAAGTCTTCACATAGTTCCCAACAAGGCATCTTAACATGTTACCCAAGCTCTGATTGACAACTTCGGTTTGACCATCTGTTTGCGGGTGGCATGTGCTGGAATATTTAAGTTGAGTCCCGAGTTTTCACCACAAAGTCCTCCAAAAATGCCCCGTGAACTTAACATCTCTATCGAAAACAATGGAAGTTGGTACACCATGTAACCTTACCACTTCCTGAAAGAATAAATCAGCAATATGTGTAGCATCTACTGTCTTGGAACATGGGAGGAAATGCGTCATTTTGGAAAAACGGTCCACCACAACAAAAATGGAATCATGTCCCTTTGATGTCTTTAGAAGACCCAACACAAAATCCATGCTCACATGAACCCAAGGAGCTTCTAGAATTGGTAATGGGGTGTATAAGTCGGAGTTTTGTGAACTTCCTTTACCAAATTGGCATTTGTGGCACCTCTTCACCAATCTGTCCACATCTTTATGCATTTTTGGCCAATAATAGCGATCAAACACCATCGCCAGTATTTTATCCCTGCCAAAATGTCCCCACCTAGTCCATTACCATGAAGTTCCCTAATTATTTGCTCACGTAAGGACCCCTCTGGAATGCACAATTGATTACCCGTAAACAAATAACCATCATGCATCACGTATGGCAACTGGATTTGTCCCAACGATCGATGAAATTCTCTTGTAATGCAGCTAAAATAGGGATCATTGTCATACTGATTATTCAGCACTTCAAACCCCATCATCTAGGTACTCATCACTATCAACAGTAGAGAACGCCTACTCAATGCATCTGTAACTATATTGGACTCATTTGTCTTGTATCTCAGTGAAAAAGTAAAATCTTGAAGGTAAGAGCTCCACTTGGCATGGCGTGGATTAAGCTTCTTTTGAGAATTCAAGTACTTTAATGCCTGATGATCCGAGTAGACCACAAAATCCCAATATGCTAAGTAATGCTCCTAATGATGAACTGCTCTCACCAAGGCATAGAATTCCAAGTCATAGGTTGAATAATAACATTTAGCATCAGTTAGCTTCTCACTGAAAAATATCATAGGTCTTCCCTCTTGACTAAGAACAACCCCTATTCCTATATGTGATGCATCACACTTCACTGTAAAAAGTTTCTCAAAATCTGGTAGGGCAAGAACTGGCGGTTCCGTCATTAACACTTTGATCTTTTCCAAGGTCATATTTGCTGATTTTGACCACTCAAATGTAACTCCCTTCAAACATTCTGTAATAGGAGACATAATGGAGCTGAAATTTCATATAAACTTCTTGTAAAATGAAGCTAACCCATGAAAACTGCGAACATCCCCAATAGATTGTGGTGCTGGCCATTCCCTAATAGCTTGAATTTTCTTAGGGTCCACTTGTAAACCATCTGCCACAACTATATAGCCAAGAAACACAACCTTATCGCACAAAAAAGAGCACTTTTTCATGTTTACATAGAGCTTCTCCGTGCAAAGAACCTCCATGACTTGGTGCAAATGAATGAAATGCTCTTCTCTAGTCCAGCTAAATATCAATATATCATCAAAATAGACAACAAAAAATAAACCCAAGAAAGGTTCGAGTACCTCTGTCATGACTCTCATGAAAGTGCTAGGAGCATTAGAGAGTCCAAATGGCATCAATAACCACTCGTAAAGTCTGTCCGGTGTTTTGAAGGCGGTCTTCCATTCATCACCACTCCTCTCCTAATCTGATGATACTCGCTTCTCAAGTCTATTTTGGAGAACACTTTGGATCCAACCAACACATCAAGCATATCATCTAGGCGAGGGATCGGGAACTGGTACTTAACCATAATTTTGTTGATGGCGCGGCTATCCACACACATCCTCCATGACTCATCCTTTTTAGGCTTGAGCAACGCCGGAACAGCACATGGACTCTTGCTCTCACGCACCAAACTCTTAGCAATCAAGTCTTCCACCTGTCTCTGCATTTCAACTCGATGTGCGGGAGGCATTCTATAAGCTGGCAGATTTGGCAAAGTTGCACCATGTACAAGATCAATAGCATGTTGAAGACTCCTTAGTGGCGGTAAACCCCATGGCAATTCATCGCATACCAGCCCCTCAAACTCACTTAACAATTGCTGAATTTCAAGTGGGTAATCAACAAACTCCATAGATGGGCCATCTTTCACACTCCTACCAACCAGTACATAAATAACTCCCAATTCTCTACTCTCAGCTTCAAACCTTTGGGCAGTCAAAAAGCCATTAACCTTGTTAGCCTTAGGGGTATTAGTGACTTCTTCCCTAAGAGGCTCTAAAGTTAATTTCTTCCCACCTCTACGAAACGAGTATATATTGGCTCTAGTGTAATGGACCATGTCTTTGTCAAACAACCACGGTCTTCCCAACAAAATATGACATGCTTCCATAGGCACAATATCGCATCAAGCCCCATCTCCAATACTATCACTCATAGTGAATTTAACCAAACAACGTGAAGTGATAGGTACCTCGTTTCCCTTCTGAAACCATGCAACCTTGTAAGGCTAAGGATGCTTCTCACTTGGCAACTTTAGCTTTTCTACGGCCTCTTTTGAAAAGATGTTCTCGCTACTTCCCTCATCTAGAATGACATTGCACACCTTGTTACCACAAAAGACTCGCGTGCGGAAAATATTATGTTGCCTCCAATCTTCTTCCTCACCTTTCGGTGTTGTCATTACTCGCCGCACTACCAAAGACTCCCCTTGCACTGGAAAAATATCAACATCTTCCTCTTCATTGTCAGATTCATCATATGTTGGCTCCAACGTTTCCTCTTTTTCATCTTCAATCTCTGCTAGGTTCACCCTTCGTTGTGGACATGCGTAAGAAGTGTGCCCTTTTTCTCCACAAGTGAAACATCAAAACTGTGACCCACTGCCCATCTTAGAAGAACTCGCACCAGCTCTGTTTTGTGACCCGAATCTTGCTATTTCCTTCCCCTTTTCAATCCTATCAGTAATAGGATTGTTTATGCCACCTGTCCAGCCAGTTGTGGCAGCCCTTAGGTCACTTCTTTGGCCTATTTGACCATTCCGATCACTCCAAACGACACCTGTATTCTTCGGTGTGACTCCGTCAATCTGCCTAGACATGGGTCTTCTTGAACCATAATGCCACACCCTCCTTTCCGCCATTAAGGCATATTGTCAAGCATCTTCTAGGTTGAACAAACGAACCACTCCCATTTCGTCTCTAATGGATTGATTCAAGCCCGCAAGATAACGAGATGTCATCTGTTCATTACTCTCGTTTAATCCAACTTGAATAGAGAGATTGTTGAACTAAGAGGTGTATTCTTCCACGGACATCCCCTTTTGCTTTAAAGTATTGAACTTCTCATACAACTTCATTGCATAATCAGCCGACAAAAATTGTTTGCGCATCTTCGCCTTCATGTGTTCCCACGTGCTGATTTTATGCTTACCTTATCAGGCACGTTGCTCCTCAACTCTCTTCCACCATTGAAGTGCAGTTCTCTTCAACTTAAGCTTTACAAACAACACCTTTCTCTCTTCCGCCATGGGTTTCCATTCAAAATAGTTTTCCAAACTCGCTTCCCAATCCAAATAATCTTCGGCATGCATCTTCCCAAAAAAATCAGCAACTTCAATTTTAATTCCTCCGCCGTTCAAGTCTAGTGCACGTATTTCTATGCCCACGATCATGAAAGGGGTTTTCCTCCTCTTCAAAATCTTCTTCCTCTTGACTACCTTCCGGTATGTCTAAAGGTTCATGGTTGCCTTCTGGAATCTCCATACAGGCTTCCACACGTTCCCGTTGCTGTAGCACTTGCATAGCTCACGACCAATCTTCAATCATGCGCGGCATCTCAGCCATTTCTATTTGTTGGGTGTGATTTCCTCTTCCACCACGACCTCTACCCCATCCAACCATGGTTTAGATCTAAGGTTTAGGCTCTGATACCAATTTGATGAAGCCAAGGGTGAGAAACCTACTGTCTAGTGGCTGCAATAGGTGCAATCTACACCAAAGAGGAAGTTCAAACACTATAATAACATAAAACAACTAAAATTTGGAGTAGAATAGAAGTTGGAACACAAATAGTTGAGAGTTCTAGGGCTTAGAAGCCTAGGAATGTCTCTTGAATCTGAAATTCTGTCTTGTTGCCCAAGAAAAGTGATTACAAAGACTCATAGAGAGTATTTATACTAACGCTATAGGAACCCTAAGATCCTAGCCCTTGAATAGCTCTTTAGCCTTCTAATCTCAGCCCTCAAAACAAAGTCACATGATTACTAAAAAGACTAGGATCACAACAACCGTCTATAAATTATAATAAAACATTAGAAAACAAAGGGAAACACCAAAATAAAGGTAAGAGCTGAACTTCAGGCTAGCTACCGGCCCAACCCAAACTAATTAGTAGGCCCAATTGGCCTTGGTAGACCTCTTGGATGCTCCTGCATCATTTTTATTCTTACATGCAACCAAGTTGCCCCCAAGAAAAGCACAATAGTCAGAGGTGGAGCGACGATCAATAGCAAATCCGTCCCAATCGGCATCTATATAGCCGGAGATCTCAAGATGCCCATGTGAGTGATATACAAGTCCTCAACTGGGTTTAGACTTGATATATCGAAGAATATGACGAGCAGCAACAAGGTGTGAAGCAGGGGGAGCGTTCATGAATTGACTAACCATGCTGACAACAAACGTAATATCCGATCGAGTGAAGGTGAGAAATGCCCACGAGACGCTAGTAGACATGAGGATCAAAAAGAAGATCACCCTCACTATCATGTAAAGAGAGCTTCGGATCCATAGGAGATGTAGCGGGTTTACACCCACTTATACTAGTATCACTCAACAGATCAAGAGCATACTTTTGCTATGACAGAAAGATTCACTTCTTAGATCGAGCAATCTCTAGACCAAGGAAGTACTTCAGATGACCTAGGTCCATCAAATGTACGCCCCAACTCACTCTTAACATGAGAGATAAAAGAGGATTCATCACCAGTCAAAATAATATCAACATAAACCAGAAGTGTAGTACAGCTTAAGGCGCCAGAGTGGATGGACACAATATGATCAGAGTGACATCGCTGAAAGCCCATACTCTGATCCACTTCATTGAAGCGATGGAACTAAGCACGAGGTGACTGCTTCAAACCATATATAGACTTCCGAAGTCTACAAACCTTCCCAGACTCCCCCTGAAGCAGGAAACTAGGATGGGATCCATATATACCTCTTCGGTGAGATGACCATTAAGAAAGGCATTCTTGATGTCCAACTGATAGAGAGGCCAACTCTGATTGGCCACAAGAGCAAAAATAGCATCATAGTTAAGCCCATAAATCTAAGTAAAGCCGCAGGCGACAAGACGAGCCTTATACCAAGCAACACTGCCATCAGAGTTATGTTTGACTGTGAAAACTCAACGGCAACCCACAGGTTTCGTCCCAGATGGAAGGGGAACCTTTTCCAAGTATGATTAGACTGAAGAGCATTCATCTCGTCAATCATAGCACCCTTCCACTCAGGATGAAGAAAAGCAACACGAACAAACTGAGGAAGTCATAGTATCAATAGTGGAGAGGAAAGTCTAGTACGAGGGAGATACAGTCTAATAACAAACATACTTGGCAAGAGGGTAAGGAGTAACACAGGAACGAACACCCTTGCGATGAGCAATAGGCAACTCAAGATCAGAAGCAATAGGAGTAATAATAGAAGAAGTATGAACAAGAATAAAGGAAGGTGAAGAAGTATCTAGTGGAGTGGCCTACAAGGAAGATTGTGGTAGAGGTGCATCACAGAGGGAACCAGGCGACTGTTGACAAGAGTACATGAGAAGCTCCTTCTGCTGCCGAAGATCCACCTGGAATGAACAGGTAAAAGCAAAGAGACAGTAAGCACAATACAAGGTAAAGCCAAAAAGACAGTAGGGCCAGTAGGAGCAAGAGAGAAATATGGAGAGAAATATGGTACTGTCTCAAAAAAGGTAACATCCAAAGAGGCAAAGAAGCGACGAGACTGAGGATCATAACACCGATAGCCCTTTCATGCACTAGAATAACCAACAAAGACATATCTAATTGCCTTTTCGTCCAATTTCTGACGACTTGTACGAAGATCCTGAACAAAGCAGGTACAACCAAATACCCGTGGCTTGATGGACAAAGAAGTTAATAAGGTGAGAGACCATCAAGAATATGAAAAGGTGCCCGATTGATGAGAAAACATACAGTGAGAAGGGCCATAGACCAAAAAGGCTTAGGCACTTGCATGCTTCGCAACAAGGAGCAATTAACACCCATTAAATAATGATTATTGCGCTCAGCAACACCATTTTGTTAAGCGGTGTACGAACAGGTAAGCTGATGAGCAATACCATAAGTGCGAAGATACTGGAAAAAGGGGCAGATAGATACTCTCACCACCATTATCAGATCAAAGGGCCTTAATAAGACCACCAAACTAGGTACGAACCATAGTATGAAATTCCAGGAATTTAGAAAACACCTCATCCTTAGACTTAATAAGGTAAAATTTAGAAAACACCTCCTTCTTAGACTTAATAAGGTAAACTCAAGTAGCCTGAGTGTAGTCATCGATAAAAGTAACATAATAACGAAATCCATCACTAGAAACAATCGGAGATGGACCCCAAACATCAAAATGAATAAGCTCAAAAGTAGAACATCTATGCATGCGAGAAGGATAAACAATACGAACATGTTTAGTAAGCTCACAAGTGTCAAATTGAAAAATAGAAGAACACAATTTACTAAAAGTAGGAATCAAAGAACACAAAGTCTTAGATCCAACATGCCCAAGCTTGGCATGCCATAAACGATAAGAATCATGAGTAGCATCAACTGAAAAAGGAAAAATAGTAGCAACAGCAGCAGTAGCTGGGACAAGATCAGGAGCATAATCAGTATCAAGGTAAAGAGAAAATGCCCTACTCCTAAACCAGGAGTAACGGAACCATCAACCAAGCGAACCTTGGCAGTAGGAGATGGAGGTGAATAAATGGAATAACTCTGTGACTCACCAGTCATATGATCAGTAGATCCAGAATCAATAACCCAGCTAAGGGAAGAAGTCATTGTAGTGGCAGCAGAGGCAGAGGAAGCATGGATACCTGAGGCAGTAAGTGAAGAGGAAACAGCAGTATTAGAGTCACTGAAGATGGAACTCAAATCGGATCATCTCAGCAACCTGGGTTCTCATGGACTCCAAAGGATCATTCGCAACTACTGAGGCTGCAGGCAGAGGATTAATAGCAGGAGTCGTAGTACAATGAGCAGCAGGGCGAGACTGGTAACCCTCAGGATAGTCATGCAGACGATAACAATGATCACGATCATGTCCCACTATACCACAGTGAGCACAAAGAGTAGTGAATTTGTCACGTCCACCACGACCTCGACAAATCCTATCAGTTCCCCTACCACGTACTGGAGGACGAAAATCAGTAGCAAAGACAGTACGATCCAGAGGGAGCATACAAGGAGAGCTATAAGACATAACAGCCCGTTAACGTTCCTCACTGAACACAGTGGAGTACACCGATTGAAGAGAGGGTAGAGGAGACGTGGCAAGGAGCTTGCTCAAATTTGGCACGAAGACCACCCAAGAAATCATAAATGCGATGACGCTCAATTCATTTCGTCATAAAATTTACAAAAGCAGCGGACAATTCAAAAAGAAGTTAATAATGGCTTAATTCTTCACAACGGCATTGAAGAGTCCCAAAATAATCAGAAATAGGCATATCCCCTTGCTAAAAGTGAGCAATCTCACGAGTAAGTTGATAAATCCGAACATCATTCTCCACTAAGGTATATGTTTGAATAAAAGGCATCCCAAAGCTCATGAAAATCCCTATAGAAAATGTAATTCCCGTCAATCTAAGGCTCCATAGAATTAAACAAGTAGCCCAAAATAATGCAATTCTTGACATTCCATATAGCAATCTCGGAAATACCTGTCTCCAGCTTAGGAGTTTTACCATCAAGATACCTCATTTTAGAATGACCCCCAATATAAAACTCAACAGAGCTTCACTACGCAAGAAAATTATCATTGAATTTTAAATTGGTGATTGAGTGGACAACGGATTCGGAAAGAGCCAACGGAGTAAGAACTTTAGCATCCATAAAAGCAACTTAAGGTGAAAAATGAAATCACACTGCCAATCAATTAATAGCTCATCATAAACATGTTCATAGGTAGTAAGATAACAAAAACATTGATCGAATGTGCTGTTTATAAGCAAAATAGTGCAAAAAAGTCTCAAATAGTGAAAAATTATAGAGAAAGGAGTTGGAAAAATCCTCATAACTCCTTCAAATCTCATCCAAATTGAGGAAACTCAGTTTTAAAATGTTCCTTGGAAAAAACTGGTCCATCCATGATCAACGAACAACATTAAAATGGTCTCATTCGAGCTAAAAAGTTTCTGAACTAAGAGAGTTATTGATTCTGATTTTTTCTGTATTTTTCCTTGAAATCATTGTAATTTCTTCAATATTAAATCAAATCACACGATATAGGATTCAAAAATCCTCTAAAATCAAGATCTTTGAAAAATATATCTTTGAAGAACCCAAAACCCAAAAATAATGCATAGACCATATGGCTAGAGACAGTAGTATGGCTAAAAATATGATAGCTAGCTCTTTCTTCCTTTTGTTATTGTTACGGCTTTAAACGACAATCTTCTTCCTATGATCTAGCTCTGATAACAAGTTAGAGAAAGGATTGAGGATTTAGGGCTTAGAGAAGAGAAAAGAGAGAAGAGAGGAAGAAGAGAGATTAGGGTAAATTGCTTCATGAGGGAAAGAAAGCCCTACTAGCATCTTATATTAAGAGAACATTACATATATACCCTTTTACAACTATACCCTCGATATTACATATATCAACAAGAATAAGATCAGTGGAGGATATAGTTGGATTAAAGGGGATGAGTATTAGGGTTTGTGATTAGGGTTTGAGAGGAAGAAGAAGAAAGGAATATTGGAACAAAAATTAGAGAGAGATTAAATGATCTCTCTCCCACACTTTATTATTTATACTCCACTAATGGTATATTATTAGTATATAAGATATACTAATAGTATACCCAAAATATAATATATAAGAGATAACATAATCATAAAGCCCATAAACATAAGCTCATAAAGCCTTATTCAAAACTCCCCCTCAAGTTGGTGTATAGATATTACTTATACCCAACTTGCTAATAATGCTTTGAAACTGAGTACCACCAAGACTCTTAGTCAATACATCAGTTAATTGATCTTCAGACTTCACAAACGGGGTGCAAATATAACCCGCCTTCAACTTCTCCTTGATGAAATGGCGATCTACCTCAATATGTTTGGTTTGGTCATTCAGCACCGGATTATGTGCGATACTGATTGCTGCTTTAGTATCACAATATAAGCTCACATTCAATAGGAAGTCTAATCTCACTCAGGAGTAATCAGAGCCAAAGCAGTTCACGCACACCGTGGGGACATGGCTCTAAACTCTGCCTCTACACTGGATCTAAACCCAGAGGTGGAGCGTTTATCGAAAACTGAGCCAACCCAGTCTACATCGGTGTAGGCTTCAACCCTTAAGTTCTCATTACACGTATACAACAAACCCTTCCCAGGAGACGACTTTAAGTAGTGGAGGATTCGATTCACTACATCCAGATGACAAGTAGTTGGTGAATGTATGAATTCGCTAACTACACTGATAGCATAAGCAATGTCTGGCCTGGTAAGGGACAAATATATAAACCTACCAACAAGTCTTTGGTACCTACCAGCATCTGGCAGACGTTCCCCACTAGCTTTGCTGAGTTTATGATTCAAGTTTATAGGTGTATCACATGGTTTACAGCCCATCATGCCTGTCTCCTCGAGTAGGTCTAGGACATACTTACGTTACAAATATGCTCTTCTTAGATCGAGCAACTTCAATCCCAAGGAAATACTTTAAAAGACCAAGGCCTTTGATCTCAAAGTTCCTTTGCTAACTTTCCCTTCAGTGACTTTATCTCATCCTGATCACCATCTGTTACAACAATGTCATCCACATAAACAATCAAAACAGTCACCTTTTGACAAGATCGTTTGAGGAACAATATGTGGTCTGCTTGATTTTGTCTGTAACCATTCTTTAGCATAGCCTTGCAGAAACGCTCAAACCACACTCTAGGGGATTGCTTCAGTCCATACAGTGCCTTCTTCAGCTTTCACATCTTCCCTTCATCTAAAGGACGTTTGAACCCAAGAGGAGGTAACATAAACACCTCTTCCTCTAAATCACCATGAATAAATGCATTCTTCACATCAAGCTGAAACAGGGGCCAATCCTGATTGGCTACAAGTGAAAGGAGGACTCTCACTGAGTTCATTTTTGCAATTGGAGCAAATGCCTCCTGATAGTCTATGTCGTAAGTTTGAGTATACCCCTTTGCAACCAAGCGAGCTTTGTATCTCAATTGAGCAATTAGAGTGGTGTTTCACTATAAACACTCACCTAAATCCAACCGGCCTCTTTCCTCTTGGTAAATGGACCATATCCCAGGTACTTTTTTTTTCAAGAGCACGCATCTCTTCTTCCATAGCTTATTTCCATTCTGGTTAAGATAGTGCATCTGGTAAGCTGCGATGGACATGCTCTAATACCTTTCCTCCTAAGAGCAATAAAATTGAAGAGACATTGAAGAGCCTTAGGATCGAGCTTGGTGCGAGCAGAAGGGGCAATATACACAAAGCAGATACACCCAAAGATCAGCGAGACCACTGGAAACACAGGAGCGGAAGGAGATAACAGGGAAACAGGAGATTAGAAGTCCGAAATTCGGGAAGGCATTCGATTGATTAAGAACGCAGTAGTCAATTCAGCATCATACCAAAAAAGTTTAGGTACATTCATAGCAAGCATAAGAGAACGAGTGACTTCCAACAAATGTCTATTTTTTCACTCAACCACGTCATTTTGTTGGGGTGTGCCAACACAAGAAGCCTGATGAATGATACAATGAGAATCAAAAAAACGTAGCCAAACTAGTAGACATATACTCCCCTCCATTATCTGACCGAAGTACTTTAATTGAGGCATTAATCTGAATGACAATCATTGTGTGAAAAGAAGGAAAAACAGTGCCAACTTCATCCTTAGATTTCAGCATATACACCCATGTACTTGAGGACGAGGAAGACGATTGTAGTGTTAAAAGAAGGAAAAACAGTGCCAATTTCATCCTTACACAATCGTCAAATTGTAGTGTTACCTTTTTTCCTTCTCATTGTATTTTCCAGGACTTGAGGACAAGGAAGACAATTTGTATAGGACATGAGGAGGGAGGATTACATGTATAGGACCCACAGCAATGTGTTGCATTACCTATCCAGCAGATCACATCGGGTGCTCGGCATATTACTACTCGAGAGTAACTACTACAATGGCATCGTCGTCTTGGTCATCCGTCTTTTTTGTTACTTAAGCGTTTATTTGATCAATTGTCTACTTCCAGATCTATTAGTTCTTTTCAGTGTGAGTCATATGAGTTGACTAAACATTGTAGAACTTCTTACCCTTCTCGTGGGAACAAAAGTGACTCTTTTTGTTATGGTTTATTCTAATGTATGGGGTCCTTCCCCAATCCCCTCATTGTTTGGTTTTCACTATTTTGTTAGCTTTGTGGATGAATTCTCACGTACTACCTGGGTTTACCTTCTTAAATCTAAAAGTGAGGTCTGCTCAGTTTTTAAATCTTTTCATGTCATGATTATTACTCAGTTTAATGTGAAACTTCAAATTCATAGATCTGATAATGGAGAGGAATATGTCTGGGATTCTTACCTTTTATTTTGATAGTCATGGCATTATTCATCAGACCACCTGTGTCAGTACTCCTCAGCAAAATGGTGTGGATAAACGAAAAAATCATCACTTGTTGGAAGTGACCAAGTCTTTGTTATTTGCTATGAATGTTCTGATGCATGTCATCTCGTATTTTGGATTTCCAGATCCCTATTCGGGTGCTATCCCCCTCTATATATTTGTTTCTCATTCCTCCTAAAGTGTTTGAGTGCGTGTGCTTCGTTCATATCACTTGTTCTGACCATACAAAGCTTGATCCCAAGGCTCTCAAGTGTGTATTCCATGGGCCTGGTTCGAGTCAGAAGGGCTACCGGTGTTATCATCCTTCTTCTCATCGGCAAATTGTCTCTATAGATATGACGTTTTTTGTCATTTCCTTTTATTCTGACAAAAGACTTCTCTTCAAGGGGGCAAGTATTAGTGAAGAGATGTTTTTTGAATTTCCTCTACCAGTTCCAGCTTCATTGCCTCCTGATAATGATAGTGCTAGACAGGGAAAATTGTTCCTACTTTGAAGGTATATGAAAGAAAGAAGAAAGACAGTAAAGAAGACCCTCATGCTTCCCTCCAAGAAGTCACCTCTAATCCATCGGTCAAAGGTAATGTCCCTTATTCTACTCCTGAGTTAAATGATGATTCTTCATTTCCTATTGCTCTAAGGAAGGGTGTTCGTTCTTGTGCTCATCCTATCTCTTTGTCTCATATTCTGTTTTATCTCCTTCGTATCGCTCATTTGTCTTGTATGTCTTCTGTGTCTATTCCTCCCAATGTGACATGCTTTATCTCAGTAAAAGTGGTGAGAGGCAATGGAAGAGGAGATTCGGGCTCTTGAAAAGAGTGGCACTTGGGATGTTGAACTTCCTAGAGGGAAAAGAGAGGCACTTTTGACAAATGATCATTTGCCTTGTCTGTCTTCTGTGTCTATTCCTCGCAATGTGACAAATGCTCTATCTCAGCTAAAGTGAAGAGAGGCAATGGAAGAAGAGATGCGGGCTCTTAAAAAGAGTAGCACTTGGGATGTTGTTGAACTTCCAAGAGGAAAAAGAAAAGTGGGCTGCAAGTGGATCTTTACTATAAAGCATCTTTCAGATGGCTCAATTGATATGTACAAAGCAAGGCTTGTTGTCAAGGGATACACCCAAACTCATGGTATAGACTACCAGGAGACCTTCGCCCCCGAAGCCAAGATGAACTCTATTAAGTATTGTTGTCCCTTGCTGCTGCCAACCAAGATTGAGCCTTATTCCAATTTGATGTGAAGAATGTCTTCCTACATGGTGACTTGGAAGAAGAGGTGCACATGACACTTCCTCCTAGCTTTATGAGTACCTCAGCCAATGGGAGTGTGTAAGCTAAGGAAGACATTGTATGGCTTGAAGCAGTCTCCTAGAGCTTGGTTTGACACATTTTGCACTACCATGTTGAAGAATGGCTACAAGCAGAGCCAAGCAGATCACACACAATCAATCAAGCATTCCCACCAGAAAGTTACTATTCTTATTGTGTATGTGGATGACATTGTGGTAACTGAGAACGACTATGATGAATAGGAAAGCTAAAGAGTAAGTTGACAGAGGAATTTGAGATCAAGAATTTGGGTCGTCTGAAGTACTTCCTAGGGATGAAAGTTGCTAGATCAAAGGAACGTATCTTTCTCTCAGAGAAAGTATGTGCTGGACTTACTTGAGGAGATCGGGATGATGAGGTGTAAACCCATTGACACCCCTATTGATGTAAACCACAAGCTTAGTGAAGACAGTGGGGAACGTCTTTCAAATTCAGGGAGATATCAGAGACTTGTAGGGCGCCTAATTTACCTCTCTTTGACTAGGCCAGACATTACATATGTTGTCAGTGTTGTCAGTCAGTTTATGCACGCACCGATCTCAAGATATCTTGAGGCAATGTACAAAATACTCAGGTATCTCAAGTCCACCCCTAGGAAAGGATTAATGTATGCTACTCATGACGACTTACGTGTATAAACCTGCACATATGCAGATTGGGTAGGCTCTATTACAGATAGGTGTTCCACGTCTGGGTATTGTTCATTTGTGGGAGGTGTCTAGGTATTGATCATTTGTGGGTGACAACCTTATGACAACCTTGATCATTTGTGGGTGACAACCTTTTATAATGACCGGGGATCAACTAACGGATGTTTTAACCAAATGATTGGGGAGACCTCAATTCATCAGTATTATTAGAAAATTGGGCATGAGAGATATCTATGCACCAACTTGAGAGAGAGTGTTAAATACGGTTTTGGCCTATTGTACCTTTATGGTATAGTAGACCTTTGGGTGTTACTATGGTAGAGTATATGTAGTTATGGCATACTCGTAATATTCATTTCTAGATGTTAAGTATATAATCTAATGAATGAAAAAGAATAGCTAAGCTCTCTATTCCTTCTTCCTTCTTTCAAACCCTAAACTAAACTAATCAACTCAACTATAATATCAGGCCGCTGAGCAACATGCAGCTAAGAAGAAATAAAATTCCAGCTATCATTCTATCAATAGCAAAAACATCAACATTCTCATGCATGTCATAATACAACAAATTAATACGAGCTTATCACAACATCAGAGTACGAAAAATCATGTGAGCATCTTATGAACATATTCATATTGTAAGACCTGTGAGCATCTTAACTGAGAGAGAGATCACATAAATTTGAGAGATAACTTAAACTAACCCAATCACATACATAGGTGACGAGTTTACATAGAATGATCACCAACTTTGACACCTATCAGTCCCCTTATGATCCAAATGACTAGTACCCTTGAAATTCTACTTATGAATCAGGTAACATGTACCCTTGAGTATCTAACTTGTGAGCCAGGTACTAGCATCCTTGAGTAACTTGTGAGCCAAGTACTACGAACCCTTGAGATCTTAGACATCTTGGTACTCATAACTTGTGAAAATAACAATCATGCAAATTTATACTTATAACATACATACTCGCAAAACTAATTTATGAGACTTGTGAGCTTATCATACATACTCATACTTTCCAATGCTCAGGTGAATGAAGTGAAGTGTAAGTGATAAACTTGCAGTTAAGCTACACCCTGAATTACATATCTCACGCCATCGAAACTCCACCATAGCGTCCAATACCACTATGGTAAAACATTTAGACAATAAGATAACAATCCAACGCTTTTGCCCATTCGGAATGTAAACCAAATCATATATAACATACATTATGTTTTCTTAACTAAATCATAACGTATAAATTAAAATCATAGGATGAAATAAACAAAGCCATAATGCATGAACATCCATTCATAATTTAATTCAACTTATTGATTACACTACCATTAGCTCAAGGGAAGTTAAATGTACCTTAAAAATACCGATTCTCAGCGTAAAGCAACCTTTCCACGCCAGAAAAAAGGATCAACTGAGAAGCAACGTCCTCTTGATCACTGCCTCTCCTTCTACCAAACCTTCTTCTCTCCTGAATCAAGGAATTCTCTCTCAAACCCTACACTCTCTTTCCCTTAAATTCTAAGATCCTAGACTGATTAAGAAACCCTAAACCCACGAATTTATAGTATTTATAGGGCTTAATATGATTAACCCCACGAGCCCCACGAACTAAAACACCTTTGAAATCTCAGATCCACACAACTAGTTTGAATGGCCCAGTGCCCATTCGAACGAACACGGCTTCGTTTGAACCAATCTTGACTTTGTTCGAACCAAATGCATTCCGGAAAAATCTCAATTGCTTAGACTGAGACGCTCGTTTGAACGGACTCGAAAGGTTTGGAATCCATTCGAACAAAAAAAAATTGATTGTTAATAGAGGTGTATATATATAGAGAGAAGTACAAGGACTAGGGGTCACAAGATAGTGAACCTAGCCCAAAGACTAGCTAAAATAGAATGCAACAAGGGAGAGAGAACAAAAAACAGAGTAATAGAATTACAGAGTTACAATAGAGTAAGAAGTCATGCTAAATCAAAAAAAATTTCTTGAGTTGAGCACCAATGTTTCAAAAGATGTCCAACCCTTAGGCAGGTGCTTCCATGAGATGATGGGGAGTCCTCAAAGACCCAAGAATTACATTCTTTCCAAATAGACCAAGCTACTGAGGCAAAATCCAATGCTCCCCCCCCCCAATCAAAACCCTCTTCCCACAAGAACATTAAGATCCAGGTGGGAGAGGAAATAGCTCCAGACCTTTTAAGCAAAAGGACAATGCAACTAGAGGTGATCAACTATCTCCTTGGTTTTCATTCTAACCATATCCTCCTTTTTAAAACATGCTACATAACAAAAGAGAGAATAGGAAAACAAAAGAATGACCTTAATTGATTGAATAATGAGAAACTCATTTCAATCAATCAAAAAACAGAGAATAAATCAGCTAATGAAATATGAATAAAAATAAATTATTGCACACATTCAATCACCAAGATAGAGAAAAAAATACCCAATAGATAGTTAATAAATCAGCTAAAAATTCAGTTCAATGCCAAGAACAAAAGAAAACCATTTAAAGAACGAAAAAGCCCACCCAAAAGAAAAAAATCCTGGCTAAAAATAGGAAAAATAGAAATATATTTCCTAGGACACTTGCAATCTTTTTTTTTTCATCAAATGCTCTTGTTGTAGAGAATACAAAGGTTTTGGATAGATCTTTGTGGGGAGAAGGAAGGTTCTATGTGGTGACCCTCGGTAAAGATAAGAGTAAAACCTCTGCTATTGAAAATCAAAGAAGAGTAGAGAAGGAAGTAAGAAATGAAGACCTATAAATGAATCAAAAATAGAGGCGAGGCGAGGCGAGGCGAGGCGGGGGGGGGGGGGGGGGAAGCATTTTGGAAGGATAAGGGTAAGAACACTCAGTTGGGCGGTGGGAGACTTTACTAGAGCGGTAGGCATATCAGGAGAGGAGAGGATGTGACGATGGCTTTGAGAATGAAGAAGCAGAATGTGGTGGCATTGAGAAGGAGGAAATCGGTGGTTTTGAACAAAAAATTTGGAGGAAGTTGGTGCCATTTATGGATAAGATAGGGGTATTTTAGGTATAAAAAGTTTGACGAAAATTTTGTAACTCCATAACTCTTATCACTTTTTATAAGGTTATAGACATTATAGACTTCATAATGAGAAAATTATATAATAATACCTAAAAGATAAATCTCTTAGTTTCTAGATCTAAATATCTAATCAAGTAGTTTTTTTTTTTGACGGGTAATAATCAAGTAGATCTTATTAGATCATATAATAGTTGCCAACTACTACATTTTTATATAATTACATATATATATATATATATATATATAGGGCATATCCATCCTTCAACAAAATCCAAAAGGCAACAATCCTTGGACCATTAATAAATAAATGGAACGGTTGTAACAAATATAAAAGGAAATTAAAGACAATCCATACTTTGTATCAAACTGTAAACACACAAAAGAATTGGAGATATCATACTTACCTCTGTTATCACCTTCCATTTATCTTCCAAGTGAGCTATATTACCCTACACAAGTGCCATAAACATGATAGGATTCCCGAGGCCCATTTTCAAATTAAAGATGCATTAAATTCCAGCATTTAACTATGTTAAACCTCACCACATATTTCTTCTTTTAATTTTTTGAAAACAGAAAGAAAGAAGCAAAAGCTAAAATTCTTCACATCTGCACAAAAAAAAATTTAAGGAATGAAACACTTCTTAGAAAGAGCACAAATATAAAATTATAAATCAGCATAAAGTCCATGACTAAGAGGCAACCCATGTTTCTACCCTCTTTTGAGCTCTCGACAATGAATTTAACTGTACACACCTTGCTTCTGAAGTTCTTGCACCTACTTCTTAGCCCATGTAAATGAGTCCCAAATTTAGGGATCAAATAGAAAGTGGCATAGAGCCACATTATCAAATTAGATAATAGTCTAAAAACATACACAATCTACCAAAATAGGAAAAACTGCTTGAGGGGTAACTTCAAAAAACAAGCACAATCAACATTCATGCATGAGAGGTAACTTATAAACTCTCATAAAACCAGACTCAAATATATATAAGATCTGGATCTAAGAAACAATTCAGACCATGTTAGTTATGTTGTAGACGATTATACCAACTTCATCATTCATTGCCAGCATCTACGAGAAGAACGTTGCTCCAATCATGGATTCCAATCACCATAAAAGAAACACAAATCATAAATTAAAATAGGTGGAATCGGCAAACCCTAACCATGACACCCCCCCCCCCCCCCTCCAAATAGCAATGGAGCCCATAAAAAAAATATCATTCATTTTTTCATAAAAATAGGAACCCATTAAAAACTATCATGAATTCTGCATAACAGTGGGAACCCATTAGAAGTTATCATGTATTTTTTGACCAAAAAAAAAGAAGGGAACCTATTAACACTTATAATGAATTCGTTCCAAAAGAGAAACCCATTAAAATTATCATGAATTCTTCATGCAAAGAAGAAAGGAAACACAAAACCACCTGGAATTCAAGGATGTGTGGCCCTTGATGAAGCGCAACTCGAGCCTCGACTTCCTGTCTCCCATGTCTCTGAGCAAAATATGCAAAAGAAATCATAATTGAAGACAAAAAATATAGAGAACTCTCTTGTTGGAAACCTAAGGGGGTGCGGGGTTCTCATCGAGTTGGTCTTTGGAAAGTTATCATGAATGTGGCTAAATTTCTCGACCCTCACATTAGGTTTAAGGTTGGAGATGGATCCGAAACCTTCTTTTGGAAAGATATATGGTGTGGTTAGTCAAGGCTCAAGGATGACTTCGATAAAATCTTTCTCCTTGCCCTTAACAAGGATGCATTAGTTTCTCATTGTGTAGAGAGGGTGGGTAGTGGATCCGTTTGGTGCCCCCGGCTACGCCGTAACCTGAATGATTGGGAGGTTGAAGATTTTCAACTCCTCTTGAGGAGACTGAGCTCCTCATCTGTCCTCCCCCAGCTTAGAGATTGTAGGTTATGGTCTAGGAACAACAAAGGTCGGTTTTCAGTGAGATTCTCATTACAGTCTTTTAACCGATTACCAGCACACTCTTTTCCTCATAGGGTTGTTTAGTTCACAGGAATTCCATCAAAGGGGGGTTTGGAAGGAACGGAATTGTCACACCTTTAACAATTCATCATCGCTCAACTCTCTCATCCTGGCCCGTATTCAGTGTATGATTGTGGACCGGTTGTCCATTACCCCTTTGGGAGGGGAAGTGAGGGCTTTTTTGTTGTCAGGCGCCCTTTGCTTTGCTTGTTTTTTTTTCCTTGGTTCACTTATTGTGAACTTCTCTGTATGCTTTCTTCCTTTATGTATTGATGGCTTGATTACCGATCAAAAAAAATATTTGAAACTCTAAATGGTTGTTGACTTACAAGCTTTACATTGAGAACGTTGTTTCTAATTGTCGCAATGAAATTACAACATCAAAGGAATTCGAGTTGCAAAGAAACCGGAAAATTTTCTTTGATCTCAAATCGCTTGGTTACTTCCCCAAAATGCTGCGAGAAAAATCAAAGAAACTACATAGCAGAGAAATCAAAAGGGTATAATAAGTGTAAAAACAACAAATTAAAAAAAGAAGAATTCGCCTTTTATGCTTGGAGATCGGATCCATAAGCCCTTGGTTCGACTAAAAGAGAACCTTAGCACAGCTTCGTTGCGAAGACGACCCAACTGTTAGGAACCATTTGGAAGTGATGTGAACATTATTAAATATCATCGGGACATGCAAGTAAATATTACAAAAGATCTGAGAACACTTTTTAAAACATACCCTGTTACTAATCCAAGGAAACTGTAACCAAAATTATTTTCCTTCCAATATGTAAGCAACTGTAACCAAAATTATTTTCCTTCCAATATGTAAGTAACCGGAAGAATGTGAGCCAGAAATCACTCCTACCAGTGAAATGTAATACTTTCACGTTTGAAATAAAATCCCAAACATGCATCAATTTAAAGCAAAATTTATGGTTGCTTCAATTGCTACTTTCAGAGCTTGGGGTTCCTACTTAAGGACAATGAGTCTATACTGTGACAACTAGGCGGCAATCAGCATAGCTCAAAATCCTGTGCAACATGATCGCAAGAAACATATTAAAGTTGATCGTCACTTTATCAAGTAGAAGTTGAGATCGGGCGACATTTGCACTCCTTTTGTGAAAACCGGGGATCAACTAGAGGATGTTTTGACCAAATGATTGGGGAGACTCAATTCATCAATATTATTAGCAAGTTGGGCTTGATAGATATCTATGCAACACCAACTTGAGGGAGAATGTTGAATACTTGTTTTGGTCTATTGTACCTTTATGGTATAGTAGACCTTTGGGTATTACTATGCTAAAGTATATGTAATTATGACATACTTGTAATATTCATTTCAAGATGTTAAATATATAATTTATGAATGAGAAAGAATAGCTAAGCTCTCTATTCCTTATTCTTCTTCTAACTTGTGAAAATAACAATCATGCAAATTTATACTTATAACATAACTACTCGTAAAACTATTTTATGAGACTTGTGAGCTTATCATACATACTCATACTTTCCAATGTTCAGGTGAATGAAGTGAAGTGTAAGTGATAAACTTGTGGTTAAGCTACACCCTAAATTACATATCTCACGCCATCGAAAACCCACCATAGCGTCCAATACCACAATGGTAAATCATTTTGGCAATTAGATAACAATCCAAGGCTTTTGCCCATTTGGAATGTAAACCACATCATATATAGCATACATTATGTTTCTTAACCAAATCATAACATATCAATTAAAATCATAGGATGAAATAAACAAAGCCATAATGCATGAACATCATTCATAATTCAATTCAACTTATTGATTATACTACCATTAGCTCAAGGGAAGTTAAATCTACCTTAAAAATACCGATTCTCAGCGACAAGCAACCTTTCCACGCCAGAAAAAAGCATCAACTGAGAAGCAACGTCCTCTTGATCACTGCCTCTCCTTCTCCCAAGCCTTCTTCTCTCCTGAATCAAGGAATTCTCTCTCAAACCCTACGTTCTCTTTCCCTTAAATTCTAAGATTTTAGACTGATTAAGAAACCCTAAACCCACAAATTTATGCTTAATGAGTATTTATAGGGCTTAAAATGATTAACCTGACGAGCCCCACGAACTAAACACTTTTGAAATCTCAGATCCACACAACTAGTTTGAATGGCCCAGTGCCCGTTCGAACGAACAAGGCTTAGTTTGAAACAATCTTGACTTTGTTCGAACCAAATGCATTCGGGAAAAATCTCAATTGCTCAGACTAAGACGCCCGTTTGAAAAAACTCGAAAGGTTGGGAACAAAAAAAAAATTGATTGGTAATAGAGGTATATATATATAAAGAGGAGTACAAGGACTAGGGGTCACAAGATAGTGAACCTAGCCCAAAGAATAGCTAAAATAGAATTACAGAGTTACAACAGAGTATAAAGTCATGCTAAATCAAAATTTTCTTGAGTTGAGCACCAATGTTTCAAAAGATGTTCAACCCTTAGGTAGGTGCTTCAATGAGATGATGAGGAGTCCTTGAAGACCCGAGAATTACATTCTTTCCAAATAGACCAAGCTACTGAGGCAAGCAGCAATGCCCCCCCCCCCAATCAAAACCCTCTTCCCCCCAAAAACATTGGAAACATACAAGATAAGAAGTCCCAGAAGGACAGGGGAAAGACCCAAGTGGGAGATGAAACAGCTCCAGGCTTTTCGACGAAGGAAACAGCTCCACATGATCAAATTAGATAATACTATAAAAACATGCACAATCTACAAAAATAGGAAAAAACTGCTTGTGCTGATTCATGCATTAAAGAAAACTTCTAAATTCTAATAAAACCAGACTCAAATATATATAAGATTTGGATATAAGAAACAATTCATACCGTGTTAGTTATGTCGTAGACGATTATACCAACTTCACCATTCACTGCCAGCATCTGCAAGAAGAATGCTACTCCAATCATAGATTCCTTCACCAACAAAGAAACACAAATCATAAATTAAAATAGGCGGAAATCGACAAACTCTACCCATGACACCCCCCCCCCCCCCTAAAAAAAAATTAGCAATGGAGCCCATCAAGAACTATCATTAATTTTTTCATAAAAAGGGGAACCAATTAAAAACTATCATGAATTCTGCATAACAGTGGGAACCCATTTTAAGTTATTATGAATTCTTTGACATAAAGAAAGAAGGAAACCTATTAAAACATATCATGAATTCGTTATGCAAAGAAAAAAGGAAACACAAAACCACCTGGAATTCAAGGAACTGGCCCTTGATGAAGCGCAACACGAGGCTTGACTTCCTGTCTCCCATTTCTCTTAACAAAATCTGCAAAAGAAATCATAATTGAAGACAAAAATTATGGAGAACTTTCTTGTTGGAAACCTAAGGGGTGTAGGGTTCTCAAGGAATTGGTCTTTGGAAAGTTATCGTGAATGTGGCTAAGTTTCTTGACCCTCACATTAGGTTTAAGGTTGGAGATGGATTCGAAACCCTCTTTTGGAAAAATATACGGTGTGGTCAGTCAAAGCTCAAGGATGACTTCAGTAACATCTTTCTCCTTACCCTTAACAAGGATGCATCAGTTTCTCATTGTTTAGAGAGGTGGGTAGTGGATCTGTTTGGTGCCCCCGGCTGCACCGTAACCTGAATGATTGGGAGGTTGAAGATTTTCAACTCCACTTGAGAAGACTGAGCTCCTCATCTATCGTCCCCCAACTTAGAGATTGTAGGGTATGGTATAGGAGCAACAAAGGTCGATTTTCAATGAGATTCTTATTACAGTCCTTTGACCGATTACCAGCACACTCTTTTCCTCATAAGGCTATTTGGTTCACACGAATTCCATCAAAGGTATATTTCTTCCTCTGGTCCGCAACTTTGAATAAGATTCTTACCATTGATCATCTAAAGAGTAGAGGGTGTATTTTGGCAATCCATTGTTATTTGTGTCTGGCCACAAAAGAGACGATTGATCGCTTGACCTTGCACTCTATGGTTATCTACGGGATTTGGGCCTACTTCTCACTAGGTTAGGTGTGTACTGTGTCTTCCCTTCCTCCTTTCTGAGCTTCTTATCAGGTTGGAAAGTGGTGACAATGGTGGGGGCTAAGGAAGAGATTTGGTCTAAGCTACCTGGAGTTATATCATGGGAGGTTTTGAATGAACGGAATTGTTGCGCCTTTGACAATTCATCCTCACTCAACTCTCTCATCTTGGCCCGTATTCGGCGTATGAATGTGGACCAGTCGTCCATTACCCCATTAGGAGGGGAAGTGAGGGCTTCTTTGTTGTGAGGCACCCTGTCCCTGAGTTCATTTTTGCAATTGGAGCAAATGCCTCCTGATAGTCTATGTCGTAAGTTTGAGTATACCCCTTTGCAACCAAGCGAGCTTTGTATCTCAATTGAGCAATTAGAGTGGTGTTTCACTATAAACACTCACCTAAATCCAACCGGCCTCTTTCCTCTTGGTAAATGGACCATATCCCAGGTACTTTTTTTTTCAAGAGCACGCATCTCTTCTTCCATAGCTTATTTCCATTTTGGTTGAGATAGTGCATCTGGTAAGCTGCGAGGAATATACTCCAGTACCTTTCCTAAGAGAAATAGAATTGAAGAGACATTGAAGAGTCTTAGGATCGAGCTTGGTGCGAGCAGAAGGGGCAATATACACAAAGCAGATACACCCAAAGATCAGTGGGACCACTGAAAACACAAGAGTGGAAGAAGATAACAAGGAAACAGGAGATTGGAAGTCCGAAATCCGGGAAGGCATTCGATTGATTAAGAACGCAGCAGTCAATACGACATCGGACCAAAAAAGTTTAGGCACATTCATAGCATGCATAAGAGAACGAGTAACTTCCAACAAATGTCTGTTTTTCACTCAACCACGTCATTTTGTTGAGGTGTGCCAGCACAAGAAGTCTGATGAATGATACCATAAGAATCAAAAAACGTAGCCAAACTAGTAGACATATACTCTCCTCCATTATCAGACCGAAGTACTTTAATTGAGGCATTAATCTGAGTGGCAATCGTTGTGTGAAAAGAAGGAAACAGTGTCAACTTCATCCTTAGATTTTAGAATATACACCCATGTACTTGAGGACGAGGAAGACGATTGTAGTGTTAAAAGAAGGAAAAACAGTGCCAATTTCATCCTTACACAATCGTCAAATTGTAGTGTTACATTTTTTCCTTCTCATTGTATTTTCCAGGACTTGAGGACAAGGAAGACAATTAGTATAGAACATGAGGAGGGAGGATTGCATGTATAGGACCCACAGCAATGTGTTGCATTACCTATCCAGCAGATCGCATCGGGTGCTCGCCATATTACTACTCGAGAGTAACTGCTACAATGGCATCGTCGTCTTGGTCATCTGTCTTTTTTGTTACTTAAGCGTTTATTTGATCAATTGTCTACTTCCAGTTCTATTAGTTCTTTTCAGTGTGAGTCATATGAGTTGACTAAACATTGTAGAACTTCTTACCCTTCTCGTGGGAACAAAAGTGACTCTTTTTGTTATGGTTTATTCTAATGTATGGGGTCCTTCCCCAATCCCCTCATTGTTTGGTTTTCACTATTTTGTTAGCTTTGTGGATGAATGTTAGCTTTGTGGATGAATTCTCACGTACTACCTGGGTTTACCTTCTTAAATCTAAAAGTGAGGTCTGCTCAATTTTTAAATCTTTTCATGTCATGATTATTACTCAGTTTAATGTGAAACTTCAAATTCATAGATCTGATAATGGAGAGGAATATGTCTGGGATTCTTACCTTTTATTTTGATAGTCATGGCATTATTCATCAGACCACCTGTGTCAGTACTCCTCAGCAAAATGGTGTGGATAAGCGAAAAAATCATCACTTGTTGGAAGTGACCAAGTCTTTGTTATTTGCTATGAATATTCTGATGCATGTCATCTCGTATTTTGGATTTCCAGATCCCTATTCGGGTGCTATCCCCCTCTACATATTTGTTTCTCATTCCTCCCAAAGTGTTTGAGTGCGTGTGCTTCGTTCATATCACTTGTTCTGACCATACAAAGCTTGATCCCAAGGCTCTCAAGTGTGTATTCCATGGGCCTGGTTCGAGTCAGAAGGGCTACCGATGTTATCATCCTTCTTCTCATCGGCAAATTGTCTCTATAGATATGACTTTTTTGTCATTTCCTTTTATTCTGACAAAAGACTTCTCTTCAAGGGGGCGAGTATTAGTGAAGAGATGTTTTTTGAATTTCCTCTACCAGTTCCAGCTTCATTGCCTCCTGATAATGATAGTGCTAGACAGGGAAAATTGTTCCTACTTTGAAGGTATATAAAAGAAAGAAGAAAGACAGTAAAGAAGACCCTCATGCTTCCCTCCAAGAAGTCACCTCTAATCCATCGGTCAAAGGTAATGTCCCTCATTCTACTCCTGAGTTAAATGATGATTCTTCATTTCCTATTGCTCTAAGGAAGGGTGTTCGTTCTTGTGCTCATCCTATCTCTTTGTCTCATATTCTGTTTTATCTCCTTCGTATCGCTCATTTGTCTTGTATGTCTTCTGTGTCTATTCCTCCCAATGTGACATGCTTTATCTCAGTAAAAGTGGTGAGAGGCAATGGAAGAGGAGATTCGGGTTCTTGAAAAGAGTGGCACTTGGGATGTTGAACTTCCTAGAGGGAAAAGAGAGGCACTTTTGACAAATGATCATTTGCCTTGTCTGTCTTCTGTGTCTATTCCTCACAATGTAACAAATGCTCTATCTCAGCTAAAGTGAAGAGAGGCAATGGAAGAAGAGATGCGGGCTCTTAAAAAGAGTAGCACTTGGGATGTTGTTGAACTTCCAAGAGGAAAAAGAAAAGTGGGCTGCAAGTGGATCTTTACTATAAAGCATCTTTCAGATGGCTCAATTGATATGTACAAAGCAAGGCTTGTTGTCAAGGGATACACCCAAACTCATGGTATAGACTACCAGGAGACCTTCGCCCCCGAAGCCAAGATGAACTCTATTAAGTATTGTTGTCTCTTGCTGCTGCCAACCAAGATTGAGCCTTATTCCAATTTGATGTGAAGAATGTCTTCCTACATGGTGACTTGGAAGAAGAGGTGCACATGACACTTCCTCCTAGCTTTATGAGTACCTCAGCCAATGGGAGTGTGTAAGCTAAGGAAGACATTGTATGGCTTGAAGCAGTCTCCTAGAGCTTGGTTTGACACATTTTGCACTATCATGTTGAAGAATGGCTACAAGCAGATCACACACAATCAATCAAGCATTCCTACCAGAAAGTTACTATTCTTATTGTGTATGTGGATGACATTGTGGTAACTGGGAACGACTATGATGAATAGGAAAGCTAAAGAGTAAGTTGATAGCGGAATTTGAGATCAAGAATTTGGGCCGTCTGAAGTACTTCTTAGGGATGAAAGTTGCTAGATCAAAGGAACGTATCTTTCTCTCAGAGAAAGTATGTGCTGGACTTACTTGAGGAGATCGGGATGATGGGGTGTAAACCCATTGACACCCCTATTGATGTAAACCACAAGCTTAGTGAAGACAGTGGGGAACGTCTTTCAAATTCAGGGAGATATCAGAGACTTGTAGGGCGCCTAATTTACCTCTCTTTGACTAGGCCAGACATTACATATGTTGTCAGTGTTGTCAGTCAGTTTATGCACGCACCGATCTCAAGATATCTTGAGGCAATGTACAAAATACTCAGGTATCTCAAGTCCACCCCTGGGAAAGGATTAATGTATGCTACTCATGACGACTTACGTGTATAAACCTGCACATATGCAGATTGGGTAGGCTCTATTACAGATAGGTGTTCCACGTCTGGGTATTGTTCATTTGTGGGTGGTGTCTAGGTATTGATCATTTGTGGGTGACAACCTTGTGACAACCTTGATCATTTGTGGGTGACAACCTTTTATAATGACCGGGGATCAACTAACGGATGTTTTGACCAAATGATTGGGGAGACCTCAATTCATCAGTATTATTAGAAAATTGGGCATGAGAGATATCTATGCACCAACTTGAGAAAGAGTGTTAAATACGGTTTTGGCCTATTGTACCTTTATGGTATAGTAGACCTTTGGGTGTTACTATGGTAGAGTATATGTAGTTATGACATACTTGTAATATTCATTTCCACATGTTAAGTATATAATCTAAAGAATGAGAAAGAATAGCTAAGCTCTCTACTTCTTCTTCCTTCTTTCAAACCCTAAACTAAACTAATCAACTCAACTATAATATCGGGCCGCTGAGCAACATGCAGCTAAGAAGAAATAAAATTCCAACTATCATTCTATCAATAGCAAAAACATCAACATTCTCATGCATGTCATAATACAACAAATTAATACGAGCTTATCACAACATCAGAGTACGAAAAATCATGTGAGCATCTTATGAACATATTCATATTGTTAGACCTGTGAGCATCTTAACTGAGAGAGAGATCACATAAATTTGAGAGATAACTTAAACTAACCCAATCACATACATAGGTGACAAGTTTACATAGAATGATCACCAACTTTGACACCTATCAGTCCCCTTATGATCCAAATGACTAGTACCCTTGAAATTCTACTTATGAATCAGGTAACATGTACCCTTGAGGTCCTAACTTGTGAGCCAGGTACTAGCATCCTTGAGTAACTTGTGAGCCAAGTACTACGAACCCTTGAGATCTTAGACATCTTGGTACTCGTAACTTGTGAAAATAACAATCATGCAAATTTATACTTATAACATACATACTCGCAAAACTAATTTATGAGACTTGTGAGCTTATCATACATACTCATACTTTCCAATGCTCAGGTGAATGAAGTGAAGTGTAAGTGATAAACTTGCAGTTAAGCTACACCCTAAATTACATATCTCATGCCATCGAAACCCCACCATAGCGTCCAATACCACTATGGTAAAACATTTAGACAATAAGATAACAATCCAACGCTTTTGCCCATTCGGAATGTAAACCAAATCATATATAACATACATTATGTTTTCTTAACTAAATCATAACGTATAAATTAAAATCATTGGATGAAATAAACAAAGCCATAATGCATGAACATCCATTCATAATTTAATTCAAATTATTGATTACACTACCATTAGCTCAAGGGAAGTTAAATGTACCTTAAAAATACCGATTCTCAGCGTAAAGCAACCTTTCCACGCCAGAAAAAAGGATCAACTGAGAAGCAACGTCCTCTTGATCACTGCCTCTCCTTCTACCAAACCTTCTTCTCTCCTGAATCAAGGAATTCTCTCTCAAACCCTACACTCTCTTTCCCTTAAATTCTAAGATCCTAGACTGATTAAGAAACCCTAAACCCACGAATTTATAGTATTTATAGGGCTTAAAATGATTAACCCCACGAGCCCCACGAACTAAAACACCTTTGAAATCTCAAATCCACACAACTAGTTTGAATGGCCCAGTGCCCGTTCGAACGAACAAGGCTTCGTTTGAACCAATCTTGACTTTGTTCGAACCAAATGCATTCGGGAAAAATCTCAATTGCTCACACTGAGACGCTCGTTTGAACGGACTCGAAAGGTTTGGAATCCATTCGAACAAAAAAAAATTGATTGTTAATAGAGGTGTATATATATAGAGAGAAGTACAAGGACTAGGGGTCACAAGATAGTGAACCTAGCCCAAAGACTAGCTAAAATAGAATGCAACAAGGGAGAGAGAACAAAAAACAGAGTAATAGAATTACAGAGTTCCAATAGAGTAAGAAATCATGCTAAATCAAAATTTTCTTGAGTTGAGCACCAATGTTTCAAAAGATGTCCAACCCTTAGGCAGGTGCTTCCATGAGATGATGGGGAGTCCTCGAAGACCCAAGAATTACATTCTTTCCAAATAGACCAAGCTACTGAGGCAAAATGCAATGCTCCCCCCCCCCCCCCAATCAAAACCCTCTTCCCACAAGAACATTAAGATCCAGGTGGGAGAGGAAATAGCTCCAGACCTTTTAGGCAAAAGGACAATGCAACTAGAGGTGATCAACTATCTCCTTGGTTTTCATTCTAACCATATCCTCCTTTTTAAAACATGCTACATAACAAAAGAGAGAATAGGAAAACAAAAGAATGACCTTAATTGATTGAATAATGAGAAATTCATTTCAATCAATCAAAAAACAGAGAATAAATCAGCTAATGAAATATGAATAAAAATAAATTATTGCACACATTCAATCACCAAGATAGAGAAAAAAATACCCAATAGATAGTTAATAAATCAGCTAAAAATTCAGTTCAATGCCAAGAACAAAAGAAAACCATTTAAAAAACGAAAAAGCCCACCCAAAAGAAAAAAATCCTGGCTAAAAATAGGAAAAATAGAAATATATTTCCTAGGACACTTGCAATCTTTTTTTTTTCATCAAATGCTCTTGTTGTAGAGAATACAAAGGTTTTGGATAGATCTTTGTGGGGAGAAGGAAGGTTGTATGTGGTGACCCTCGGTAAAGATAAGAGTAAAACCTCTGCTATTGAAAATCAAAGAAGAGTAGAGAAGGAAGTAAGAAATGAAGACCTATAAATGAATCAAAAATAGAGGCGAGGCGAGGCGAGGCGAGGCGGGGCGGGGGGGGGGAAGCATTTTGGAAGGATAAGGGTAAGAACACTCAGTTGGGCGGTGGGAGACTTTACTGGAGCGGTAAGCATATCAGGAGAGGAGAGGATGTGACGATGGCTTTGAGAATGAAGAAACAAAATGTGGTGGCATTGAGAAGGAGGAAATCGGTGGTTTTGAACAAAAAATTTGGAGGAAGTTGGTGCCATTTATGGATAAGATAGGGGTATTTTAGGTATAAAAAGTTTGACGAAAATTTTGTAACTCCATAACTCTTATCACTTTTTATAAGGTTATAGACATTATAGACTTCATAATGAGAAAATTATATAATAATACCTAAAAGATAATCTCTTAGTTTCTAGATCTAAATATCTAATCAAGTAGTTTTTTTTTTTGACGGGTAATAATCAAGTAGTTCTTATTAGATCATATAATAGTTGCCAAATACTACATTTTTATATAATTACATATATATATATGTATAGGGCATATCCATCCTTCAACAAAATCCAAAAGGCAACAATCCTTGGACCATTAATAAATAAATGGATCGGTTATAACAAATATAAAAGGAAATTAAAGACAATCCATACTTTGTATCAAACTGTAAACACACAAAAGAATTGGAGATATCATACTTACCTCTGTTATCACCTTCCATTTATCTTCCAAGTGAGCTATATTACCCTACACAAGTGCCATAAACATGATAGGATTCCCGAGGCCCATTTTCAAAGATGCATTAAATTCCAGCATTTAACTATGTTAAACCTCACCACATATTTCTTCTTTTAATTTTTTGAAAAAATAAAGAAAGAAGCAAAAGCTAAAATTCTTCACATCTGCACAAAAAAAAATTTAAGGAATGAACACTTCTTAGAAAGAGCACAAATATAAAATTATAAATCAGCATAAAGTCCATGACTAAGAGACAACCCATGTTTCTACCCTCTTTTGAGCTCTCGACAATGAATTTAACTGTACACACCTTGCTTCTGAAGTTCTTGCACCTACTTCTTAGCCCATGTAAATGAGTCCTAAATTTAGGGATCAAATAGAAAGTGGCATAGAGCCACATTATCAAATTAGATAATAGTCTAAAAACATACACAATCTACCAAAATAGGAAAAACTGCTTGAGGGGTAACTTCAAAAAACAAGCACAATCAACATTCATGCATGAGAGGTAACTTATAAACTCTCATAAAACCAAACTCAAATACATATAAGATCTGGATCTAAGAAACAATTCAGACCATGTTAGTTATGTTGTAGACGATTATACCAACTTCATCATTCATTGCCAGCATCTACGAGAAGAAGCTCCAATCATGGATTCCAATCACCATAAAAGAAACACAAATCATAAATTAAAATAGGTGGAATTGGCAAACCCTAACCATGACACCCCCCCCCAAATAGCAATGGAGCCCATAAAAAAAATATCATTCATTTTTTCATAAAAATGGGAACCCATTAAAAACTATCATGAATTCTGCATAACAGTGGGAACCCATTAGAAGTTATCATGTATTTTTTGACCAAAAAAAAAGAAGGGAACCTATTAACACTTATAATGAATTCGTTCCAAAAGAGAAACCCATTAAAATTATCATGAATTCTTCATGCAAAGAAGAAAGGAAACACAAAACCACCTGGAATTCAAGGATGTGTGGCCCTTGATGAAGCGCAACTCGAGCCTCGACTTCCTGTCTCCCATGTCTCTGAGCAAAATATGCAAAAGAAATCATAATTGAAGACAAAAAATATAGAGAACTCTCTTGTTGGAAAACTAAGGGGGTGCGGGGTTCTCATCGAGTTGGTCTTTGGAAAGTTATCATGAATGTAGCTAAATTTCTCGACCCTCACATTAGGTTTAAGATTGGAGATGGATCCGAAACCTTCTTTTGGAAAGATATATGGTGTGGTTAGTCGAGGCTCAAGGATGACTTCGATAACATCTTTCTCCTTGCCCTTAACAAGGATGCATTAGTTTCTCATTGTGTAGAGAGGGTGGGTAGTGGATCCGTTTGGTGCCCCCGGCTGCGCCGTAACCTGAATGATTGGGAGGTTGAAGATTTTCAACTCCTCTTGAGGAGACTGGGCTCCTCATCTGTCGTCCCCCAGCTTAGAGATTGTAAGTTATGGTCTAGGAGCAACAAAGGTCAGTTTTTAGTGACATTCGTATTACAGTCCTTTGATCGATAACTAGTGCACTCTTTTCCTCATAGGGCTGTTTGGTTCACAGGAATTCCATCAAAAGTATCTTTCATCCTCTGGTCCTCAACTTTGAATAAGATTCTTACCATTGATCATCTAAAGAGTAGAGGATGTATTTTGGCAAACCGTTGTTATTTGTGTCTGGCCGCAGAAGAGACGGTTGATCAGTTGACCTTGCACTATCCGGTTGTCTACGGGATTTGGGCCTTCTTCTCACTAGGTTAGGTGTGGAGTGTGTCTTCCCTTCCTCCTTTCTGAGCTTCTTATCAGGTTGGAAAGTGGCGACAATTGTGGCTAAGGAAGAGATTTGGTCTAAGCTACATGGAGCTATATCATGGGGGGTTTGGAAGGAACAGAATTGCCGCGCCTTTGACAATTCATCCTCGCCCAACTCTCTCATCATGGCCCGTATTCGGCGTATGATTGTGGACCGATTGTCCGTTACCCCTTTGGGAGGGGAAGTGAGGGCTTTATTGTTTTGAGGCACCCTGTCCCATTCCCTTGTTAGTGTGCCATTGGCTATGGTCACTGTGTTCATCCTCTAAATGTTGTTTTTGCTTTGCTTGTTTTGTTGTCCTTGGTTCACTCATCGTGAACTTCTCTGTATGCTTTCTTCCTTTATGTATTGATGGTTTGATTACCGATCAAAAAAAAAGTTCAAACCCTAGATGGTTGTTGACTTACGAGCTTTACATTTAGAATGTTGTTTCCAATCGTCGCAATGAAATTACAACATCAAAGGACTTCGAGTTGCAGAGAAACAAGAAAAATATCTTTGATCTCAAATCGCTTGGTTACATCTCCAAAATGCTGCAAGAAAAATCAAAGAAACTACACAGCAAAGAAATCAAAAGGGGATAATAAGTGTAAAAACAACAAATTAAGAAAAGAAGAATTCGCCTTGTATGCTTGGAGATCGGATTCATAACCCCTTGGTTTGACTGAAAGAGAACCCTAGCAGAGCTTCGCTGCGAAGACGACCCAACTGTTAGGAACCATCTAGAAGTGATGTGAACATTATTAAATATCATCGGGACATGTAAGTAAATATTACAAAAGATCTGAGAACACTTTTTAAAACATACCCCTGTTACTAATCTAAGGAAAGTGTAACTGAAATTATTTTCCTTCCAATATCTAAGTAACCAAATGAATGTGAGCCAAAAATCAATCCTAACAGTGAAATGTAATACTTTCAAGTTTGAAATAAAATCCGAAACATGCATCAATTTAAAGCACACTTTATGGTTGCTTTGCAATCACAATTGGAAGCCAAAATGGCCACTATTTTGGAATTAGAATTCTCACAGATATTTGAAACAAAAATCTTGATATTTGAATCAAAAGGACAGTTTGCTTTATTAGTTTAAACAATATTGCGAAGTGCCAGAGCATTATCATACTATTACTAGCAAAACCCTCATGCTATGCACGGGTTAAACAAAGGATTGCAAATGTTTCAGACAATTTGACACTAACATGACCCACCAAAAGTGAGTTTTAATAAGCAATACACTAATACGGTAAATTTTTGAAGGTCCTATCTATAGCAGGGCATTTAGTGCACACTGGTAGTTAAGATATAATAGCTAAAAAATAGAAATGACCTTTTACTTGTAATTGAATACTCTTTTTTAAGTCATTTTATTTATCAGCAAAAAAAAATCATTTTATGAATAAAAAAATAGTAGAAGAGGAAATTAAAACATACTCGAAAGAGATGATTGGAATAGTAGTATTGGGCATGCTATTAACACCTGATCAGATTCACCAATCTCATGTTAAACCTTCCCAACTTCAGTCACTTTTATCTGTGAACGATCAGATTTACCAAGGGAACAAAACTAACATATTATGTAATTATATAATTATAAACTAGGCTTAAATCACACGAGGAACTAAACTTTAAAATAAAAATGCAATCAATTTGTAAACGAATCTCGCGAGAGAACAAAAACTCACCACAAATTGTTGTGCATGGGCCAAGACTGCCTATCTGAGAAAGTTGCTGCTATCGAATGTTTGTTGAAGATGTCTACACATATCGTAAGCGCTCGAAGAGACCTGCTTCACAAACTCGTCAGAAGTACTTCAATCTATGTGAAGTGTCCTGTTCAAATCCTAAATTCTTCTTCTTCCACCTCCCCTTTGCCTCCACCGCCGCCATCCAATCTACAGGAATCTTCTCCGTGCCTCCTTATAGTAAACTGCCAAGAGAGAGCGTCAGCTAGGCTGTTGTTGATTCTTAATCATACACGGTAAGGCCACATAAAGACGAGAGTCCCCTATACGTTCTGTGTGATGGAATCCACAATGTTAAAGCTCCAAAACTATCTACATATGAACCTCGTATACTAAGCTTTTGCCATTACGCATTTGATATTAAAAATTTAAAATAAAAGAAAAATTGGTTCTAAAGATAATTGTTATTGATCAGTTGTCTTAGAAAAAATACACACAACCAAAAAAAAGGTGTATGAGCAAGATATACCGAAATGGGCAACCACATCATTTATCGCCGATGTGTTTAAGGCGCTGCGGAGATTGGCAGTGTCATGTATTGCAGCTTCTTCATGCCCTTACCTTTTTTCTTTGACATAATCAATGGAAGATTAAGAGGACTTCTAAGTGAGAGGGAGAGGCAGAAATGGATTTATATTGAGAGAGAGAGAGAGAGAGGGTCAACATAAATAGGATGAAAGAGAGGTAGGCAAGCAGGAGACTTCTTACCTTTCTTGTCATGCTTTCCTTCTCACAACATTAATGCTAGTCTCTCCTCCTCATCTCCAATTAGCACGGACAGATATCGGATCAGCCCAAGCCTAGGCTCTAATTGAGATAAGGTGAACGTTTGCTGGACCAACTGCATATAACTTTTTCTCTCTGTGTGATGCAACACCGATAGGAGAGGCGACTTTGATTTTCTCTATTTGAGTAATAAAGACGAATAGGTGAAGGAAGAGAATACGATTCAGAGTTTCCATATGCGGCAAAATGGCTGAGATTCTGTATAGACGTTGGAAGGCATCGGATGGAAGTTGGCTGGCCTATTAGTGTGGACGCCCTCCATACAAAAGATTTTGGCTTAGTGGAACAGACAACTCAAACTCAAAGTTTCAAGCCTTCAACTCAAAAAATAAAAAGATAGGAGAGGAGGTGAGGTGAGGTGAGAAGTTGAACTAGCAACTAAAAGCTTCAAGTCTTCAACTCATAAAATTAAAAAAAGTAGGAGAGGGGATGGGAAGTTGTAGTGGACGGTCTTTGGAACAAGGATTAAAAGTACAGTTTCGGGGGATGTATCGGTCCCAAATGAAACCTATACGTATCAGTTTCGGTATCAGTTTCGGGCGATACATAATATTTCTTCTTTTTTAAGAAAATATATAAAAAAATCAAATTAAATTTTAAAAAAAAACATATGGGTTATAGGAACTAAATATAAAGTAAAGGGAAGCAACTCAAAAACAAAGTAACAAACACAATTAAAATTACCCAATGAATTAAAACATAAAAAACTAATAAACGACACGTATCGCCCGTTTCGTATCGCTATAAATATCGTATAGGGGACTACGATATTTATAGGAACCAAATATAAAGTAAAGGGAAGCAACTCAAAAACAAAATAACAAACACAATTAAAATTACACAATGAATTAAAACATAAATAACTAATAAACGACACGCCCGTTTCGTATCGCTATAAATATCGTATAGGGGACTACCGATACCTATACGTATCGCCCATTTCATATCGGTTTCGGTGATTTTTATTTCCATGCTTTTGAAGGATTAGAAGAACTCTTGGAAACTTTGAAAAGACAGGAAGTCTTGGAAACTTTGAAAAGTTATCAGTAGTGAGGAGGTTTATTGGGAAATGAACGTAGAGAGGCAGGAGGAATACGTTTAATGTTGAGTGAGAGAGAGAGAGAGTTTACTGGGGAAGATGAATTAATGATGTGAGAGAGAAGAGTTTAATGGAGGAGATGAAAAGTTCTTGAAAATCGTATTCTTTGTTGGGAGAGATGCATGAGAGAGAATTAGTATTGGGATGGTGTGGCATGTTAAAGAGAAAAAAGGAGATCAAATAGCGATGCCATGTAGGCATTTGACATGTTAAAGAGAAAAAAGGAGATCAAATAGCGATGTCACGTAGCCATTCCTATTTCTATAGTATTTAGTATAGATGTGTCGAGCAATGGAATAAAAGATAAGCTAACTTACACGATACATCAATTACTTCAATACCCATAGTTGTTAAAGGCGTCGCCTCAGGAGGTCGCTTAAGCGACCAAGCGCTCTGCTGGGCTCAGGCAGGCCATCATCATCATCATCATCATCATTATTATTATTATTATTGATTAAAGATATAAAAGTTAATTTATTTGAATTTAGTAGTTTGGTAAACAAAATATTGGTTACTTAATATACTTTTCATATCTTTTACCATATAATATATTTTTTTTGATCAATAACTCATCTTATTAAAGAAAAACTACCCGCAAAAAAGCTACAAAAGCCGCCGAGTTTACAAAAAATAAACTCAACGCAAGCTATCACAAAAAGAGGTCGTCCTACAAAGGATCAAAAGAAGACTAAATAATGCCTTGAATGTCCTCCCTTGAGAAGTGCACCTCAACCCAGTCCAAAACTGTCATCCTTGAACGGTTACAAATTTGGGGCACTGAATAAAAAACATCTTCAAATGTACATCTATTTCTCTCTTTCCATAAAGACAAGAGATAGCCTCAGGAAGAACTCCCCAAATCGTCTCACGAACGTCCTCCCCACTATCCCACCACCAACCATCTAGAAGGTGGCGAAATGATGAAGGGGTCACCCATGCCATCCCCAAACAAGATAAAAAGAAACTCCACACCTCCATCGCAAATGGGCAATGCACTAGAAGGTGATCCACGGTTTCTTCTGCTTGGAGACACATGATACACCTATTGGCCATGCTCCAGCCTCTATGTTGCAAATGATCTCCCGTCAAAATTTTATCCAAAGCTGTTGTCCAAACAAAGAAGGAAACCTTAGAGGGAACGCCGATTCTCCACACTACAAAAAAAAAAAGTTTGCCAATAGAAGAAGAAAGACGAGAGGAATGGAGTCAAGTATGTTTCCCTCATGTTAATTTGTCCTCTCTCGCTCAATGAGTGGACAATTGGCCCATTTCTCTCTCTTCTTTGTTTGTGGCTGGACCATATGGTCTTCATATGCTTTTGCATGATTGTTACAAGTGTCGCCTAGGTGACCAAGCATACAAGTGGGCTCAGGCCGTCCAATAATTAAAAAAAAAGCATTTAAATGTCTCAAATTTCTTCTAGGACCCCCAAAACTCTCATAAACCCATAATTAAAGAGGTCTTTTATAATTTAAATAAGTGATCTTTTAAAGAGGTCTTTTATAATTTAAATAAGTGCAAACCCCATAATTATATATTTTACCAATTATTTATTTTTTATTACATTTCTTGAGTATAATTGAAAAAAATGAATAAATAAGAAATAAGAGTAAGATGTACAGCCTCTCCCTCTCTTCCCTTCTCTTGTCTCTCTCATGTTCAACGTCACATTGACTATCGAACTATTTTTCTCTTTTTTATTCAGTCCTATATTCTCCCTCCTCTCCCATCTCTTTCCTCCCTCTGTTCAGCTATTACTGTAGACAATATTCTTTCTATTTTTATCTTTCATAATCTCTCCCCCTCTTTCGACAATTATTATAGACTTTGTTTTTTTTGTTATGTTTTTTATCCCCAACACTTGACATCCTCCTTTATTGTTCTTAGAACTATCTCCAAGGATGGTTCTATCAAAGTGTATCTTAACAATAGAGATTTTGTAATTTACATGAACTGCAAAAAGTTCATCAGGCGACGCCTCAAGTGCCTCAGACGCCTCAAGTCGACTAGTCGCCTTGACAACTATGTCAGTACCCTTATCCATAAGGTGAATTTTTGTTAAGACTCCAAATGCCCTCTCTCCTGAGAAGAAAATATTTGAAATTGAGATTTCAAACATATAAAGGGTCAAAATTGACTTATATTATGCAATCATAATCTTAACAAATAAAAATCTATTAGAACATAAAGACTCACAGTATTCTCAATTGGAAATTCTCAAAATTCCATACTTGTAATGATATGAGTTCGAAGTATTTGAACATATGAAGTGGAGTAAAAAAAAAATAGGGTCTACCTGACCAGAAGGACAAAGTTGCAGAGCTTACCTTTAGAGTCTATTTCACGAGAGATTTTAATTGCATCAGAGGTAGCAAGATCTCGTTGGTCTGCAAAGCAAATGACATAATTGAGCACACAAAGGAATGTCCCCATAAAAGTTGCTTCCAAAGTATGAACATAAAAATGAATGAAAATTACAAAATGAAACAAGAATCTAACGAGGATAAAAAGGGATTTGTCATTTGGCTCAAGGATTAAAGACCCAATTTCAGTAAGCAAATTTCCAAACAATAAATCATATGCATTACTTAACTCTCTTGGATCCTCAATAAGATTAAAAAAAACTATCTATCACTACTTAATTAGAATCATATATCCGAAAAATAGAAAAATATAAAGAAACATTACCCCAAAAAAATCTTTATCCAATTAATAATACCCATTTGTTCAAGAATCTTCATGAGCATGGGTTCCATGGATTCTTGAACAAATTCCAATCGAGAAGCACGATAACAAGAAGGACAAGTATCAGAAAAGTAAACCCTATAATTTTTTTTGTTTTGTTTTTATAAAAATCATAAGAGTTCTTTGAAAGAGAGAGGATAGCTAATTCACGAAAGAGAAGATGAGTTTATGAACTTGTTGTGATCATGGTGTCAAAAATCAACTCAATTTGGGCAACTTCACCGAATGAGTCGACTTCTATGGTGTCCAAAGCAAAATGCACTTGTATTTTAAAGATACTGGACTTCATAGTAAACTTCGGCCAAAACAAAGTGTTGAGAAAATACACAACTCAGTAGAAGTTAATCGAAGTGTACAGAAAAATTCTGTAAATTAAAGGGCTTTTAAGTTTTAACTTAAAAGGGTAACCTAGCATTAACCTTATAATAAATATAATTAGATTTAAAAGAGAGTATTGCTATTTGCTAGCATTAACCTTGTTATAAATTATGAGTAACAATTTTTCATCCGAGCGCGTGAAGAAGGGTCGGTGTCGGTGTGGTCTTCGTTGCTGGAGCACATGAAGAAGGGGTCGGTGTTGTGGGTAAAGGAGAGGGAGTAAGGGACTCAACTCGTTATTGAGGTGGGAGGCATCTGGAAGGACATAAGGGACTTACAATAAGGGTAGGATATGAATGGAATTTTTAAAGAAGAGTTCGGACGAAATTTATAAATGAGGTCAAAGTAAGCCTCTTTTATTATATGGTTATATATATAAAACTCATCTAAAACAACTGTAGATAGATTCAACCATGTTGTGTTGTACCTTCAATATCAAAGGCAATGAGAATTCACATAAAGATAAAAGTTAAGGGGACATACAACAACACACTGAAAGCAAAGACATGTGGCAATTATTGATCAGGTTTCACCTGAAATGTGTGTACAGAGTATAGCAATTTGGTTGCAATCTTCACTGACTACATGTTACATCGTCGCTTAGAATGGCCACATATCAAAGAATTACTGCTAAAGGATAATAGCCGTCTAAATGATGAGATTAAATGTGAACAGAAACACCGGCTCAAGAGATTTTCGGAGATCACCCAAATACGCCTGATAACATGGTATTTTGGGAATTTACAAACATAAAAGAAGGGCACTTCCATTTATTACTATTTGTGTAATACCCAGGGAGCTCGGGAAATTTTTCGAAGGGAGCTCCTGTTCATATTTAAATGGATTACCGTGGGTGATAGCCATTAGTGGATTTCATTTTGGATTGATAACATACCATAATGGACCTTTTATTAGTCAGACCCTTTAGATCACACCCCTTAGAAGAATAACTGATGATAATTACCTATTCAGAATAATATAGATCACCATTTTCAACTCATAAATCTCAAGAGATGGAATGATCAAATAATCCAGCTATCCCATTCGAAAGTTATCCCATTAACCCATACATCTCAGGGGACAGAATAATCAAGCAATCTACCTAGTACAACACAGTAAAACTAATGCACTTAAGAGTGATAGCAGCACACACATGTAGTACGACAACATTGCATGTTCAGAAAAGTCTAGATTGAATGCTTGCACCCATACAATTGGCTCAATGTTAGCATTATCAAATCTGAAATCTGGAACAATTTTTGAGCATTTTTCCGAGTGTTGCTTGCATCTAGTAAAATCTGAAATGGTGAGATTCCCTATGGAGAAATAACAAATAATTTTGTAATCTGACATGGAACTTAACATAAGCATTTTAATTATATTTTCAAAGTCCAGTGACGTTTCCAAATAGTCATACACTCGTTTTATAATTTTGTAACATTTCACGAATTTTGTGGTTAAATTAAAACGTAAAAAAAAATAATTTAAAAATAAGAAAAAGTAACAAAAAACTAAAATTGAAAGATAGCAGTAACGCTTAATGACAACCAAGTGCAATGATTTTCATATCTATCAGGAGTTATTAGTGTTATATGTCGGCATAATCACCTTTATGAGATCAATTAAAAACAACTGATTATTAATTAATATTTAGCATCTGTTTAAGGTGGAATACACCTTCCATGACATCATCGAATCAACTATTTGATTTGTGCTTGTAATAAATCACTCCAGAGAACTAAAAAAAAAGCATGATTCATCATACGGGATTTTCCACTGATAATTCTGCGACACAAGATGCAAAACAGCCAGAGGGAGCCAATACATAACAATTGTTTTTATATACAACTGAAAAGCTGTATACATCAAGTGCAAGGAACCTGATTTCCTAGTTCTTAGATTTACAGAGGCGAATTAGATGGATTTCAGAATCTATGGACTAGCTGTTCAGCGCATTGCTTTCTGCCCAAAGATATAAATCAAAAGCGAGCCTGATTTCCTAGTTCTTAGATCTACAGAGGAAGCCAATACATATCAATTGTTTTTATATACAACTGAAAAGCTATATACATCAAGTGCAAGGAACCTGATTTCCTAGTTCTTAGATTTACAGAGGCAAATTAGATGGATTTCAGAATCTATGGACTAGCTGTTCAGAGCATTGCTTTCTGCCCAAAGATGAAAATCAAAAGCGAGCCTGATTTCCTAGTTCTTAGATCTACAGAGGTGAATTAGATGGATTTCAGAATCCATGGACTAGCTGTTCAGAGCATTGTTTTCTGCCCAAAGATGAAAATCAGGAGCGAGCAAGCAAGCACATGCAACATATGAAGTTTGTAAAACATCAAAATATCAGTGAGAGCTGAAGTCAATAGGAAGAAACCTCAAAAGTTGGAATCAGACCAAGTTCATCCACAAAAGTTAATATTCCTGTAGAGACGGGAAACTGGTGATAACCAGGGAAAATGAATTCTTATTGACTTCTTGTTCCTCCAAAAGGCCACCATACATCAAAACACTATAGAAATATCTGCAAAACCAGACCAGGAAACAATATTTGAATCAGATTAGTTATCCTTAAAAGCCTGCCCAGATATATTTCGAAAAGAAACATGTATATATGTGTCAAGCTTCAGTCACTATTTAAAAGGGAATTCCTGCATTGACTCAAAACTGAATTTAACACCCCTAGCCGACCTTGTATTGGTCAGCATCCCCTATGATTGGTAGATTTTGATCAATATTAATTGTGCGAACTCAAAGTGGGGGTCTACTTGAGATTAATAACTGCACTAGTCTCAAATGTTTTTTGTTTTGAAGTCATTTCAAGATATTAGTCAAAGAATGTCAATGAGGGGCACAAAAGAAAAGTAAAAGACTTTAATCTCTTCATACTTCTGGTGAAATCAGCACTGAGACATTAATATTGAAAAACAATTGTTATGCTATGCTTGCTCCAAAATCCAAATTATGAGAAAAGCATGTTATGAAGACCTCTACTGCAACTTCAATAAGTTCTAACATCAAACCCACTGTTGATGGTCACCATATATGACATCACTACAGAACTATCTGCAAAACCAGACCAGGAATCAATATTTGAATCAGATTAGTTATCCTTAAAAGTCTGCCCAGAAATATTTCGAAAAGAAACATGTATATATGTGTCAAGCTACAGTCACTATTTAAAAGGGGATTCCTGCATTGACTCAAAACTGAATATAACACCCCTAGTCAACCTTGTATTGGTCAGCATCAAACCCACCGATTCTGTTGATGGTCACCATATATTAAATCACTACAGAACTATCTGCAAAACCAGACTAGGAAACAATATTTGAATCAGATTAGTTATCCTTAAAAGTCTGCCCAGAAATATTTCGAAACGAAACATGTATATTTGTGTCAAGCTAGTCATATTTAAAAGGGGATTCCTGCATCGACTCAAAACTGAATATAACACCCCTAGTCGACCTTGTATTGGTCTGCATCCCCTAGAATTGGTAGATTTTGACCGATACTAAGTGCACGAACTCAAAGTGGAGGTCTACTTAAGATTAATAACCACACTAATCCCAAATGTTTTTTTTTTTTAGTCATTTCAAGAGATCAGTCAAACAATGTCAATGAGGGGCGTAACAGAAAAATACAAGACTTTAATCTCTTCATACTCCTGGTGAAATCAGCACTAAGACATTAAAATTGAAAAACCATTGTCATGCTATGCCTGCTCCAAAATCCAAATTATGAGAAAAGCATGTTATGAAGACCTCTACTGCATCTTCAATAAGTTCTAACATCAAACCCACTGATTATGTTGATGGTCTTTGCAAAAATTCTACTCCAGTCACTGCAGAGAAAATTTTAAATCCAGGTAGGTCTACATACAGAAATGACATTCAAAGAATAGTTAGAAACTAATGTCCACATTCAACTGGTCAAGCAACGCTAAGAAGATGGTCAAGCAATGAAAAGAGCAATAGTAAGTCAAGTGGACCAGAGGATGAATCAAACAAAGAAGTGCCAAGGAGAAATACCTGGAGCAGAAGGATCCTCTGGTAATGTTTGATGAGTGTGGTGAGAGACATAAGACTGCACTGCACGAAAACATCTAGAATACATAATGGCATAAGACTCAACTGGTATCAACTTAAGAGGCAAAGAATCCACTACAAATTCAGCATCTGTATCTGTATCTAGTGTGGTTATTAACTGGTATCAACTTAGGAGGCATCTGTATCTAGTGTGGTAGAGGAAACCAGTCCAAAAGCGAAGACGAGAATAACAAGATCGAAGACCAGAGCGGGATATCAGGCTACCTCTTAATTATCTAATTATGTTTAGTACAATCATTTGGAATATTCGAGGAGTGGACAACCCAAATTCCCGTAGGAGATTGAAATCAGTGATAGCGGAGAAAAAAATTTCATTAGTAGCGATTCTAGACCTGAAGAAAAATTTAAATTTTCGAGATAAATATGGTATAGATATGGGTTTCAAAAACCATACAGAAAATAATGGAGATGGTAGCAGAATATGGGTGTTCTGGAAGGATGAGATTACAGTGTTTTCTATTCAGAAATCTAACCAGCATATTTCGATGGTTCTTTCGGAGAAAGGTACGAATCCGGTTAAATTTTCTTTTATTTATGCTTGATAGATTGGAAATGAGGCATTTATGGGAGGAATTACAAATTTTAAGTTCCTATAAATCTTATCCGTGGATTATAGGGGGTGATTTTAACGTAATCTGTAATGTTGAGGGAAAAAAAGGAGGCAGAAATCCGGCTCTAAATGCGATTGATGAGTTTAATAATATGATTACCCAATATGGTTTGATTGATGGGGGTTTTTTAGAGAACCGGTTCACGTGGTGCAACGATCATATCAGGGCTCACTGTATTTGGGCAAGGCTGGATAGAGTGCTATTCAACTCAACTTGGCTAGATGTGTTTTGGCAGACTACTATTACCCACCTTCCTCAAAGCCCTTCAAATCACACTCCTCTGCTTATTGAAGCTGCTTGTAATCTGAGAGGATCCCCTTCTTCGTTCAAATTTCAAAATATGTGGATAAAGGATGCAGGCTTCATGGATATAGTGAAAGCGAGTTGGAAGACTGAAAAACCAGGTCACCCTATTATTTCCTTTTTCTTGAAATTAAAATCACTTAAAATAGAGTTATCTGCTTGGAACAAGAATAAATTTGGAAATATCTTTGCTAATCTGAGAGCTCATGAAAGTAAAGTGGAAGAATTGGAACACCATATGCAAATCAACTGGACTGATGAGGGCAAGGTTCCAAATGTCGATATCGCTCGACATGTCGAGCTGTAGAAAAAAGATATATCGGAAGATATATCGTTTATCGGTGATTTTTAGAAAAATTGTAAAAAATGAGACAAAACATACAGTGAAACTTGAGGAAATGTTAAAATAGATGTTAATACACCTTTTAGAGTAAAAACATTTAAAAAAACAACAATGTACCTAAGAGATGCAATGAGAAAATAGCAAAGATGTGCGCTGACGAGTGACGATAATGTATGATTGTTTCATTTCTCAATCAACAATAAATTCATAATTTATATGACTCATCATTCTCCACATACTCACAATAATGTGCCCAGCTCATCACATTATATTAAAATTTTAATATAAAGGCCTTAATGCCTTATATTAAATTTTTAATACATTTTTTTGAGATTAGGTTTCTAATATAATTCAATATTAGTTTTCAATATATTGTTTCTGTCATATAATATACTTTTTTACATGACATATCATTTCTAGAAATTTGTTATATTGAAAATCTTTTAAAAAAAGTAAACCGTGAATAGCATTAGATGTGTAAAGTTGTTCCAATGGCTTCCACTGTCTTGGTTAATAATATTTTATATTTTTTAATATATTAATAATTTGTTTGAAAAGTATCAAAACTTTTAGTGATATTAAATAATTTTCTATTTTTTATTAGTTAAATAAGTTATATTATTTGGTCGATGTTACTAAGTACATTATTTAGAATTTTTAACTATTAATAATAATAATAATAATAGATTATTAAAATTCATAACTAAATAAAATATTCATGAATTTCATGTATAATCTTTAAAATAAAAGACCTTATATTAAAATTTTAATTTTTTTTGAATTTGAATTTGGAGTATGGTATAAATCAATATTAATTTTTGTCATTAGATGGAAAATATAATTTGGTGGATAATATTTATAATATTAGGCCTTCTATTAAAATTTTAATAATTTTATTTGAATTTTAATACCTTTTTTTTATGACAATTAAAGAAATTTTTTTAATGATCTGGGAGTGACCCTGGCATACCCTTGTTAGGGTTACTAAAGTTAAAACATAAGATAAGAAAAATATGTTTAATGAAATAGGTGATGGATTAGGAGTGACCCTAGCATACCTTGTTAGGGTTTTTTAAGTTAAAACATAAGAGATGGAGTGACCTTAGAAAAACCTTGGGTTATGAAAGATATTAAGATAAGAGTAAAGCAGTTTGTATTCGATCAACAGAACACAGAAAAAAAAAAAAAAAAAACAAGAAGCTCGGAGCTTGGAAAGGGAGAGAAGAGAGGAGAAGCGATGACCTCGACGGCAACGGCTACAACCCACGGCAACGGCGACGGCAGCGGCGATGGTGAGAGGTATGTACTCTCTTGCCTCCCTCTTCTTCCTTCTTTACTCTCAACCCTTTTTCCCTTTTTTTTTTTTAAATCAAAGTTTATGTTTGATTCTTTGCATGAATGGCATGGTATTCTTTGTTTTTTTTTTTGGGATGATGCATGCACATCTTGGAAAAAAAAAAAGAATACAGTTTTTTTTTTCAGATTTGGTCGATATCAGTAGATATCTCCGATATCTCGGCGATATCTACCGATATGATGTAAATTTTAACCAGGATATAGATGTGTCGGTGCTGAACGATATCGAAAAATATTGGCGATATATCGCCGATATTTTCGATATTTCGAACCTTGGATGAGGGTCACTTGGAATTTTGCAGCGCTAAATCGAAGTTGAAAGAATTTTTAGATATGGAAGAAAATTTTTGGAAACAAAAATCTCGAGAGCATTGGCTTAAAGAAGGGGACAAAAATACAAAGTTTTTTCACTCAGTCTATCAAAATAATAATAAAAGGAATACGGTGCATTCTATCCATGATAGTAATGGGAGCTTGTTGACTCAAGAGGAAGATAAGGGGCAAGGAAGCAGTTAACTTTTTTCAAAAAATTTTACTTTCAGAAGGGGTTTCAGGGGCTGATAGCATTGTGGAGTGTTTCCCTTCCATCGTTTTGGAAGAGGAGAATGCCAACCTTTGTAATATTCCAAATAAGGAAGAAATCCAAAAAGTGGTGTTCGAGATGTAGGAGTCATATTATGGTTTTCAAATCTTTAAATTTTTTGCATTTCATGAGGTAAAGATGTAGCAAGTCTTATGTGTTTGCCTTATTATTTTATCAAAATTCACCTTTGTAAGAAAAGAAAAGAAAAAAATTTGCACAACCTAGTAATGAAACTTATGCTTGATGTCATGTAGCATGTCCCCCTCCTATAGACTCGAGCAAAATATAGATTCTAGGTCCATATAATGGTTTTCAAATCTTTAAATTTTTTCCATTTCATGAGGTAAAGATGTAGCAAGTCTCATGTGTTTGCCTTATTATTTTATCAAAATTCACCTTTGTAAGAAAAGAAAAGAAACAAAAATTGCACAACCTAGTAATGAAACTTATGCATGATGTCTTGCTCAAGCTGCAAGCTGCTGTGATGGGCCCTTACCCAGTCACTCTTTATGTCTTCACACCCCTTTTCCGTCACTCGATCGGATGGGATGACCTACACATCTCAAGTTGGGTTGATTTTGTCACGTGTTATGAAGGGGGACCCCATCATGGATTTCTTTTCTGGGCCCAAAAGAGTGTCATGTGTCACTCAAACACGTGACACATAGTCAAAGTTGCCTATGTGTCACGCATAGAAATATTATATATAGGGTGACCTCGAGTGAGAGTACCCCGCTAAAAACCCGACACATGGAAATTTGTTTTGATTCCGACTGTTGGATGTCAATGTAGGTCTCTTAAATGACGTATGGCAAAAAATCAGTCCGGACGTACATTTCTAGACCATTTGATTGAATTAGAAATTTCTATAGCCTAGGTAAAGGTCTAGTGAACACTAGGGAGTTAATGAATACCAACTAAGGTCTAAAAGTATTCAATCGGGCTGGTTTTTTTGTCATGTTTCTCCCAAGCAACCCACCTTGACATCCAATGGCCTGTTTTCCAAATATGATTCCAATATTTATGGTCTATGAATGAATTTGTGTATGAAGACAAAAAAAAAAAAGGTATTTGGCATGCCACGTGTCAAGTTTCTAAAGAGGGTATATATCAGTTAGACTCTACCTTTCTTCGAACAATATTTCTTATCAATACAAAACTATCCAATTCTTCTCTCCCCCAAATTGGAAACCTGGAGAATGCTTAACTAGCAGCAACAAAAGCATTTGGCATTGATGCAACCCAATGATAATGGTAACAAACAATCGAAGAAAGATGCAAATCTAGTATGTTCTAGGATTGAATCCATAACATCCCTCAGAATGCCTGCTATCCACCTGGCATGAAATTACGGTTCCTCAACACCTGCAATAAAGTTGCAGAGGGAGCACCGACCTTTTACAATTTCATGCAAAGTTCAGATTACTAAATATTTCATCATGGGAATGTGGAAGTAAGATAGAATGTATTATTTTAATCATATACAACTCATCAACATAATTAGAAAATTAATCAAAAATTAATTTTTGTAACTATTCACTATTGAGAACATCCACAACATCCCTCAGAGTGACATCAACTTCAACATTTTTCCAATAACCAAATAATTCCCCAAATCACCAGCTAAATAGTAGGACTGACAGTAGAAGATGATAGAGCAATAATACCAAGATCAGGAGGTCCATGTGAAGCATCATCAAGAATAGACATCAAGAATAGACATCAACTTTATTTAAATTATGAACCAATTACAAGAAATACAAAATAAACTCTTATCATAATCAAAAAGACTAATATACCACTTTACTTAAGCACACTTAAACCACAATAAACAGTCATTTCCCTTGACAAAGTATTCCTTATATGCAGAGATTGCCTAACCCAAGTGTCGATTCTTAAGCAAAAGATCATTTGCCTATAGTAATTGATTTAGAGTATACAATATATGGACGTTACCCACACAAAAGGATTGTGTTTATATAAATAATGGGCAAAACAGCACACTTCTGGTGTAATCTAGAATTTTCCCAATCTTTAAATTTTTCTCATTTCATGATGTAAAAGATGTAGCAGCATAGCAGGTCCTCTTTGTATTTGACTTATTATTTTACCAAAGCCAAGCAGCCATAGGTCCTCCCCCCCTATTGATTTAAGTTTACCAACAGCTACATATGCACAAAAAAAAACTTGGTACTCATAATCAAAAAGAAAATTCAATAGAAAAAAACATAAAAAAGAAATATTATTATACGCAGAAACTCCCTAAAAGTTTGAGATATCTCCGAGTATGCCTTCAATGTCAAAAGAAACTTACGTGCCGGTTTGTAAGCAAAAGACCAACTGCCTGCAATAATTTATTTAGAGTAAGCAATATTTGGATGTTTTTCTCACCAAAGCATTCTTCTTAGATAAATCATTAGGGCAGAACAACATTTCTAGGCTAAGTGGCGAGGACACGGACACCGGTGTCGGCATCCAATACAGATGTGAGGTGTCAAATTTAGAGAATCTCAAAAATGTTGGATTCGAGGACAGGGGATATTTTATTTTATTTTAAAATAAATAATTTATTTATAAGAGATTGCAAAGGAAATAAATTATAAGTAAAAGCCCTAAATTATTGTAAACACCACTAGATAAATCATAAATCTATAATTAAAGATGAATTCAAATTTCATTTAAAACATTTATTAAGTTTTTAAAAGATGACTATGAAGATTAATTTATTAAATGATTAATCTGTCAAGTACTAAACAAACAACAATTTGACAGCTATCAATCTATAAATGAATATTATTCTTAGAAACTATCATCCATTATAATTCATCGTATCATGAAAATAAGATATGAATTAAAGCAAATGAAGTAATAAACAAATAATAATTTAAATATTTTGCTAATTCTAAAGATGTAAGGACTAAGGACAATAGTAGTAATTCTAAGGGACATAATGCATGTTCGTGGGGTGTAGCATGTCCCCATGCAAAAGACTCGAATAGTCCACAAAACATAGATTTTCTATTGTTCATTTTCTAGGTTTTTCATCTTTAAATTTTTTGCATTTCATGAGGTACAGATGTAGCAAGTCTCATGTGTTTGCCTTATTATTTTACCAAAATTCATGTTTGTAAGAAAAGAAATGAAAAACAAAATTGCACAACGTAGTAATGAAACCTGATGCATGATGTCCCAAAGGAGTGTCAAATGTCACTCAAACACATGACACATAGTCAAATGCGTCACGCATTTATAATATATATATATAGGGTGACATTCTAGGGTGACTTCTTCAAGTGAGAGTGCCCCGCTAAAAACCCAACACATGGCCGTTTGTTTTCGATTCCGACTGTTAGATGTCAAGGTAGGTCTCTTGAAAGAACATTTGATTGAAATTAAAGACTTCTATAGCCTAGGTCTAGTGTGGGGAGTTAATGTTGACTAATTGAAGTCTAATAAGACGGCCTAAAAGTGTTCAATCAGGCTAATTTTTTTGTCACGTGTCTCCAAAGGAACCCACCTTGACATCCACCGATTAGTTTTCCAAAAATGATTCCAATATTTATGATCTATGAATGAATCTAGGCATGAAGACAAAAAAAAAGTATTTTGCATGCCACGTGTCAAGTTTTTAGAGAGGGTATACATCGGTCAGACTCTCCTTTTCTTGGAACAATATTTCTTTTTAATACAAAACAATCCATTCTCTCTCCCCAAATTGGAAAACTGAAAAAATGCTTAACTAGCAACAGCAAAAGCATTTGGCATTGATGGAACCCAATGAGAATGGTAAGCAACAAGCAAAGAAAAATGCAATTCTAGTATATTTTAAGATTGAACATCCACAACCTCCATCAGAATGCCTGCTATCCACCTAGCATGAAATTATGGTTCCTCAACACAATAAAGTTGCAGAGGGAGCACCGAGCTTTTACAATTTCATGCAAAGTTCAGATTTCTAAATTTTTAATCATGGGGAATGTGGAAGTAAGATAGAATGTATTATTTTTATCATATACAACTCATCAACATAATTAGAAAATTAATCAAATATTAATTTCTGTAACTATTGAGAACATCCACATTCCACAACTTCCCTCAGAATGCCTGCTATTCACCTGGCATGAAATTACGGTTCCTCAACACCTGCAATAAAGTTGCAGAGGGAGCACCAACCTTTTATAATTTCATGCAAAGTTCAGATTACTAAATATTTCATCATGGGGAATGTGGAAGTAAGATAGAATGCATTATTATAATCATATACAACTCATTAACATAATTATAAAATTAAGCAACAATTAATTTCTATAACTATTGTGATAATCTGTTTGAGTTGACGATCAATGAAGTCCAGCTAACATCTGCATGCCCATATACAAGGGGAACTAAGGTAGAGATAATGGAGTATCAGATAACCGGTATGTATATATATATATCCCCCCCCCCCCCCCCCTCCCCCCCCTCACGCTATGTCATTTCCTTGATAGAATAAAATAAAATCTTTGACAGCCACAATTTTCTTGCTATGGAAAGTCTAAGTGAATAGTATAATGATGTAAAAAATAATTACAAGAGATCATAACCTAGTTTAGGGCTATTGCAATTGAACTAAATAACCTTGACAACAGAAGTGCAATATTTGACAGATAGCTTGATAATGGAGTCAAAGACAAAATGCATGTATTAAGCACTTAAAACAGGCTAAAGAGACTTAACCAAACCTTCATGCTTCTTTGTTTCACTACAAATCTAGAGAGTCTGCATCGGAAACAGATGTCTGGATTGCCAAACCCGCCCGAATACATCATTTTCACTCTGTTTATCAGATGGCTGCTCTGAACCCTGATTCCTCGAGCCAGGCCAGAACCCTTCCCAATGATTCTTTCACATAATTATTCCCTCAGTGGTTTCAGCTACATTTCTCCCTTTCAATTTACCACCATTATCTCCCTTTCGGGCATTTCCCCTTTTTACAACCTCATCAGAGGTTGACGGAAATAACTTTATTCATCGCATCTTCAGATGGATTTACCACAATCCCCTTCTTTTCTGTCTTCACGACCTCGTCCCTTCTGAGCTTCGGATTTCTCTTTCTTCTCTCTATTTTTTACCAGCTAAAACCTTTTGCATCCATCTCCAAAACCCTAGAATGCTCAAACCCTCAGCAAACTAATCTGTCGGCACTCCTCGAGATGATAGCAACATTGAAAACCAGATAAAACCCTAATCCTGCAAAACCTAAGAAATGCCACAAGATTGTAAGTCTACACTGTCAAGAAACGGATTGATACTTCATCATCGCAACTCCAGAAACTAATTGTTTTTAGATCTCTTCCAAACCCTAGAAACATCGGGAACCCTGAACTTTCAGACAGCCCGAACTCACTCATACAAGAAACCCTAACAGTGTATATCCCACTGAGCCATTAGAGCTCTCTCTCTCTCTCTCGGCTAGGTTTCAACAAAGAGAGCCGTTAAGAAAACTCTAGTTCCTTTAAAATTTAAAGTTAAAACTCACATAAAAAAGCATGGAAAGAAATCCCAAAATATCAATACCACTTACCACACCCGTTGTTTACCGTTGTAGAGGCAGCAAATCTCCTCTTTAAAATCTCAAATCGAGAAGTCTACTCTACTCTGACTACAAGCGCAAATCTCCCTTTTTAGGGATCAACAATCTAACATTGGGTTTTTTTAAAAAATATTTCTTAAAATTAACCTTAGGGTTAAGAAATTTTAATCCTAAGGTTAAATTTAAAAATAATTTTTTTTATAAAAACCAAAGTTAGATTGTTGAACATTAAGGATTAGTGAATCTTAACCATGGTTAATAAGGGTTCAAAAGGACACATGTTGACCAGTAAGTACAACTGAACTCTCCCTGAATTCAATCGCGATTGGCTGTGATTCGATCTCTACTAAATGCTAACGGTTAAAGTGGAAAAAAAAAAAAGGAATTATGGTTTGGAAAATAATCCGCTCCTCAGAGTTCGCCCCATTCTTTCTCTCCATTCGATAACTCCATTTACTTGTGATTAAGATTTATTAACTCTTGGGATTAAAGCATCTAACCTTGATTTTTAGAATAAAAAAAACAACCACTAGAGTTAAAACTTGTTAACCATAATTCAAACACAGTTAAAGGGCTTTGTGAGGGGCGTTGATCTTATTCTTAAGGATAAAGCTTCTGAGACCCCCTTAGGGCCGAGACAACAAAGACCGTGCTCTAAGAGCACGGTGAAATGGCCCCACCTAAAATCTCATGCTCTTAAAGCACGGTCTCGGTGGTCTCGGCCCTAAGGGGGTCTCAGTAGCAAAGTCCTATTCTTAAAGAAATAGAATACTTGTCCTTACCACTGTGAAAGCTTTGAAGTTGGTGCCAATGAATGAAATTGTGTTTTATTGGCAATTTCGGTCCTCCATACCCAATCGAAATTTTGAAAATTTCATATTTTTGGTGAAATTTTTTTTTTTTTTTAAATTAAAGATTTACCTAGTATTTATCAATTTTCACAAAAAATTGACTTCGAATTTTGGGCCAAAATAATTTTTTTAAACATTTTAATATATTTACAGAATTTTTTTTATATATATAAAGTAAATTTTAAAATTTTCAATAGGAATTTCATAATATTTATATATATCTCGCTATTTATTAAAAAATATTAAAAATTAAATGTCAGAAATATTGATCTAAATTTTGAAATTTTGGTCAAAATCAATCAAAAACGAAATATGAGCCATTTCGGTTTCATGGATGGGAACAAAACTGAAATTTTGCGAAATTTAAATGGGATTTTTAACCATGTTAGGGGCTACTAAATCTCTTTTAATTGATATATTGTGTGGGTGCTATGCCTACTCTGTGAGAATTTTGGCTCGAATAAGCAATTTTCTAGAGTGGCCGATCGATCGGTGCCTTGGGCGATCGATCAGTCATTGTATGGTCGATTGATCGGTGGAGCGGTGTTTTGAGTTTCGGAAATTCCTTAATTGTTAGGGTTTAGAGAGTTTTCTCTTTTGCAAAACTCCTATTTTGTTAGGGTTTCATTTCCTCTTTGTTTGGAGTCTCTTTTGGCTATAAAAGAGAGGTTTCAGGATTAGGGTTTGTTAAGGTCAAGCTAAGGCTAAAGTGTTAGCAAGCATTGTAAAGTTGTCATAACTAGGGTTTGAGTTGAAAGAACAAAAAGACTTTTGTGAGAGAGAGCATTGTGATCTTTCATTGGGTTTGATATTTGTTCTAGGTTCTTCTTTTCTCTTTTATAATCATTTCTTGGATTAGTGAAGATATTTGGTGTGCTTTGACCGTGGACGTAGATATTTAGGTTGAACCACGTAAATCTTGTTTTGTGGTGTGTTTACTTGTTTGCTATATTTATATCTCAATTGTCGTTGATTCTATCCTAAGAGGTTTCTGCACAACAAACGGGTATTAGAGCTATTGGTTTAGAATGACGACAAAGGCTACGAGTTCTAGATTCGAAGTGAAGAAATTCGATGGAAGTAAAAACTTCGGGTTATGGCAAATAAAGGTTCGTAACTTGTTGATTCAACAAAGCTTGCACAAAGCATAAATTTAAGGGAAATGATAAGAGCCCTGAAATATATGAAGGATAAAGATTGGAAGGACTTCAATTTGAAGGCGATGAGTGTGATACGTCTATGCTTATAAGCGGATGAGGTATTATACAATATTCTCGAAGAGGAGATGACTTTGGAACTTTGGTTGAAGTTAGAGAGCCTCTACATGATGAAATCGTTCACTAACCGGTTATACTTGAAGCAAAGATTGTTTACACTCAAAATGGTAGAAGGTATGCAAATATCTTACCATCGTAGTGAATTTAATAAGATTATTGCTGAATTAATGAGCATTGGTGTGAAACTTAATGAAGATGACAAAGCCCTACTCCTTTTTATTTCGCTACATCCTTCATTTGAGCAGCTTTGTACGACATTTCTCTACGCAAAGGAGGATATCAGTTTGGAAGATGTTATTACCACTCTTCTCTCTAATGAGTTGAAAAAGAATGCACAAAGTAGTGAAAGTCATGATGAGGAGACTTTACTAGTAAAGGGGGAAGATAAGGAGTAACGGGACTAGAAAGGGGTCTAAATCATTCAAGAATGTTGATTGTTATTACTATCATAAGAAATGACATATGTAAGCACCCAATTTTTACACCTCTTTCTAATCATGGTTAATTATCTTAACCATGGTTAATTCCCTTAAGCCTTAGGCAAACCCTAGGTCAAACCTAAGGTACCCTATGCAAACCCTAGGTCAAACCTAAGCAAACCCTAGGCAAACCCTAGTCAAGCCTTAGTCAAACCCTAGATCAAACCTAGGCAAACCCTAATCATGCCTTAAACAAACTCTAAGTCAAACATAAGCAAACCCGAGGCAAACCATAGTCGAACCTTAGTCAAACCCTAATCAAGCCTTAGGAAAACCCTAGGTCCAACCTAAGTTAAACCCTAGGAAAGTCCTTAGCTTGACCCATGGGCACGGTGAAATGGCCCCACCTAAAATCCCGTGCTCTTAAAGCACGGTCTCGGTGGTCTCGGCCCTAAGGGGGTCTCAATAGCAAAGTCCTATTCTTAAAGAAATAGAATACTTGTCCTTACCATTGTGAAAGCTTTGAAGTTGGTGCCAATGAATGAAATTGTGTTTTATTGGCAATTTTGGTCCTCCATACCCAATCGAAATTTTGAAAATTTCATATTTTTGGTGAAATTTGAGAAATTTTATTTTTTATTAAAATTAAAGATTTGCCCAATATTTATCAATTTTCACAAAAAATTGACATCGAATTTTTGGCCGAAATAATGTTTTTTAAAACATTTTAATATATTTATAGAATTTTTTTTTATATATATATAAAGTAAAATTTGAAATTTTCAATAGGAATTTCATAATATTTATATATATCTCGCTATTTATTAAAAAAATATTAAAAATTAAACGTCAGAAATATCGATCTAAATTTTGAAATTTTGGTCAAAATCAATCAAAACGAAGTATGAGCCATTTCGGTTTCGTGGATGGGAACAAAACTGAAATTTTGTGAAATTTAAATGGGATTTTTAACCATGTTAGGGGCTACTAAATCTCTTTTAATTAATATAATGTGTGAGTGCTATGCCCACTCTGTGAGAATTTTGGCTCGAATAAGCGATTTTCTAGAGTGGTCGATCGATCGGTGCCTTGGGCGATCGATCGGTCACTGTATGGTCGATCGATCGGTGGAGCAGTGTTTTGAGTTTCAGAAATTCCTTAATTGTTAGGGTTTATAGAGTTTTCTCTTTTGCGAAACTCCTATTTTGTTAAGGTTTCATTTCCTCTTTGTTTGGAGTCTCTTTTGGCTATAAAAGAGAGGTTTCAGGATTAGGGTTTGTTAAGGTCAAGCTAAGGCTAAAGTGTTAGCAAGCATAGCTAGGGTTTGAGTTAAGAGAATAAAAAGAATTTTGTGAGAGAGAGCATTGTGGACTTTCATTGGGTTTGATCTTTGTTCTAGGTTCTTCTTTTCTCTTTTGTAATTTTTCTTGGATTAGTGAAAATATTTGGTGTGCTTTGACCGTGGACGTAGATATTTAGGTTGAACCATGTAAATCTTGTTTTGTGGTGTGTTTACTTGTTTGCTATATTTATTTCTCAATTGTCGTTGATTCTATCTTAAGGGGATTCCGCACAACAAACGGGTATTAGAGCTATTGGTTTAGAATGACGACAAAGACTACGAGTTCTAGATTCGAAATGAAGAAATTCAATGGAAGTAAAAATTTCAGGTTATGGCAAATAAAAGTTCGTAACTTGTTGATCCAACAAGGCTTGCACAAAGCATAAATTTAAGGGAAATGATAAGAGCCCCGAAATATATGAAGGATGAAGATTGGAAGGACTTCGATTTGAAGGCGATGAACGTGATATGCCTATGCTTATAAACGGATGAGGTATTATACAACATTCTCGAAGAGGAGATGACTTCAGGACTTTGGTTGAAGTTAGAGAGTCTCTACATGATAAATCGCTTACTAACCAGTTATACTTGAAGCAAAGATTGTTTACACTCAAGATGATAGAAGGTATGAAAATATCTTACCATCGTAGTTAATTTAATAAGATTACTGCTGAATTAATAAGCATTAGTGTGAAACTTGATGAAGATGACAAAGCCCTATTCCTTGTTACTTCTCTACATCCTTCATCTGAGCACCTTCGTACAACGTTTCTCTACACAAAGGAGGATATCAGTTTGGAAGATGTTATTACCGCTCTTCTCTCTAATGAGTTGAAAAAGAATGCACAAAATAATGAAAGTCATGATGAGAAGACTTTACTAGTAGAGGGGAAGATAAGGAGTAACGGGCCTAGAAAGGGGTCTAAATCATTCAAGAATGTTGATTGTTATTACTATCATAAGAAATGACATATGTAAGCACCCAAGTTTTACACCTCTTTCTAATCATGGTTAACTATCTTAATCATGGCTAATCCCCTCAAGCCTTAGTCAAACTCTAGGTCAAACCTAAGCAAACCCTAGGCAAACCTTAGTCAAACTCTGTGCAAACCCTAGGTCAAACCTAAGCAAACCCTAGGCAAACCCTAGTTAAGCCTTAGTCAAACCCTGGACAAACCTTAGATCAAACCTAGGCAAACCCAAGTCATGCCTTAAACAAACCCTAGGTTAAACATAAGCAAACCCTAGGCAAACCATCGTCGAACCTTAGTCAAACCCTAGTCAAGCCCTAGGAAAACTCTAGGTCCAACCTAAGTTAAACCCTAGGTAAGTCCCTAGCTTGACCCATGGGCCCGAAGCCCATCTCTAGGTCCAGAGACCCAAAACCCTTAGAGTCAAAGCATTAACCATAGCTATGATACACTAACCCTGTGAGGCTTGGAAGTTGGAACAAATGAATCGTTGAATTTTAGCCTACATATAACTCGACGTGATACTGATGCACTCATTTGGAGTAGATGAAGCCAATCACTAAATCTGTTTATAGTTTAGGTTAATTATGTTTAACCACAGTTAAAGGATCTCTATAAGTCGCCATGTGTCCCTTTTAATACCCATTAACTATGGTTAAGATTCACTCACCCCTAGAGTTCATCTATATAACATTGGTTTTTAGAAAAAGAAATATATATATGCTTGATTTTGGAACTATATATTAACCTTAATTTGATATTATTTACCTTGTTTAGAAACCAATTAGAATTTATTTTATTGAATTAACTAACCTTGTGTTGAGAAAGGGTATTTAGACATTTTAAAATGTTTAAATGATGACATCATCAAAGTCCATCCGTAAAGTAACGGTAAACTTAAGGGAAGGGGGTATCTGTTACAGACAACCAAAGTTGAGAGGAGGGCAGTGTAATTTCAGAAATTGGAGGGGAGGTTTATGAAATTTCACCAAACCTCAAGGGTGGTGAGTGTAATTTACCCTATAAATTATCCTTTTCTGGTTGAAGTGCAGGTTGGGCCCGAATTGAATACAAGCTGACCCTAAAGTATGGGTTGGGCCCGCTTGGGCATATTTGGACTCTCTTGGTTTGTGCTAATTTTCTTGGGTTGAATTTGGACTTGGAACAAATTAGACAAGCTAAGCCCAAAGTGGCCTTGCACAACCCGCCCAATGTGTAGCCCTACAAATGACATAGAGGGCAAGGCAATTAAAGGGCAAGGTCGGGGCAGGCGTTAGCCCTAACCCCACACTAATCCTTCAAAGGCTTGGATTAACTAGGCCCTAACATTGCCCTCAAGGGCTAGGGTAGGACATAACCACTTGACATTTTTACCCTTTTAAGACCCCTTTTTTGAAAAAGTATGAAAACCAACTTACTTTTAAAAGAGTTATTTTTTTCAGCTTTCACACGTGTGAATCACTCAAGCGTGTGGGAGAACTTGTGAGAAAGTTCAAAATACCCCTGAGAACACTTAACATTCTCTAACCCTTTCGAACGAATACACTCCACAGTTATTCAGAGTCTAAAGAAGAAGAACAGAAGAAGAAGAAGAGGAGGAACCTCACTCGAAAATGATTAACTTATTCTCACTGAGATTCGATCTTTCCACAAACCCTCTTGTGTGCTCGTCTGATTTTCGAGCTTGGATACGGGTTGGGAAAGGCCCAACCACACATGTGACAAAGTTGAACTCCATGGTTCTCATGTCCTACAAAACAATAAACACATTAAAAATCTTATATAAAAAAAAAGAAGAACATGCATAACTAAAAGAACCCCAACAAAAAATAGATTCAAATTCAAGAAAAACTGGCAAATCCCATGAAGAAAATCAGACCATGTGGATGAGTCTTGCTATGATCTCGACTGTCAAGAAATCTCGCAAAAAAAAAAAAAACATAAATCGAACAAAAAAACCAAATATCAAGAAAAATTTTTAAATTGAGAATTTTTTTTCTCTAAATCGAAATTATATTTTTACTAAATCGAAAATAATTTTCCCTCATATCTCTAATTTCAACAATGTAAAAGAATTTGTATTACCAACCAGGTTATCAGTCTCAATTCGGAAAAAAAAAATGTACTAAAAATTTCAAATTCCAAAAAAAAAAAGCAAAAAAATTCGAATTCGAAAATAAAATAAAATACAAAAAAAAATTTGAATTTGAAAAAAAAAAAAAATATATAAATATATATATATAAATATATATATATAAATATATATATTTATATTTTTTTTTTGAATACGAAAAAAAAATACAAAAAAATTCGAATTCAAAAAAAAAAATACAAAAAAATTCGAAAATAAAATTTAAAGAAATTCGAATTCAAAAAAAAAAAACAAAAAAATTTGAATTCAAAATAAAAAATTCAAATTCGAAATTTTTGGTATTTTTTTTTCAAATTCGATTTTTTTTTTTTGTATTTTATTTTTGAATTCGAATTTATATATATATATATATATATATTTTTTTTTTTTTTTTTTTTTTTTTTTCGATTTCAAATTTTTTCTATTTTTTCTTTTCGAATTTGAAATTATTATTATTATTATTATTATTATTATTATTTTTGAATTGAGACTAATTGAGACTGATAACCTAGTTGGTAATACAAATCCTTTTACATTGTTGGAATTAGGGATATGAGGGAAAATTATTTTCGATTTTGGAAAAAAAGAATTTCGATTTAGAGAAAATTTTCTCTATTTAAATTTTTTTCTCAATATTTGGTTTTTTTTTATTTCGATTTATGGTTTTTTTTTTGTGAGATTTCTTGACAGTCGAGATCATAGCAAGACTCATCCACCTGGTTTGATTTTTTCTTCATGGGGTTTGCCTGTTTTTCTTGAATTTGAATCTATTTTTTGTTGTGGTTCTTTCAGTTCATCATGTTCTTCTTTTTCTGCATATACGGTTTTTAATGGGTTTCTTGTTTTGTAGGACATGAGAACCATGGAGTTCACCTTTGTCACATGTGTGGTTGGGCCTTTCCCAACCCGTATCCAAGCTCAAAAATCAGACGAGCACACAAGAGGGTCTGTGGAAACATCGAATCTGAGTGAGAATGAGTTAATCCTTTTCGAGTGAGGAGGTTCCTCCTCTTCTTCTTCTTCGTCTTCTTCTTTAGACTTTGAATAACTTTAGAATGTGTTTGTTTGAAAGGGTTAGAAAATGTCAAGTGTTCTCAGGGGTATTTGGGGCTTTCTCACAAGTTCTCCCACACGCTTGAGTGATTCACACGCGTGAAAGCTAAAAAAAATTACTCTTTTAAAAGTAAGTTGATTTTCATACTTTTTCGAAAAAGGGGTCTTAAAAGGGTAAAAATCTCTAACCACTTTGTCACAGGCAAAGCACGTAGCTAGTCAAATCCCGTGCGGCACTTGATCTATCCGTCAACCAAGTCAGCCTATTTAGTTAATTACCTAAGAAACAAGAGTAAAGCACACCACAATACACAAGAAGGAAACAAAGATCAATAATATTGCATCAGAGAAATGTTACAAGACACTATAGATACAAAGTAAAACAAAGACACTAGGGGAGCAGGTGATCAAAGATGGTGTAGGGAACAATCCACTCAAGTGAACTACCACCTCCCCTACAGGGTGGATGTTAAACCTTTTACAAGTTAACAGAAGGAAACATCATATGTGCTTGTGGAGTCATACTCCCTTATTACAAAAATGTCATTAAGACTTTGAGGACTAAACTACCCTTTAATAAAAGATAAAAAGACACAACTAGTGCCACCACCAAGGCCATGCAAACATTGCTAAACGAATGGTCATGACACACTCCACCACTTGTTAAGTTGACGCCCTCGTCGAGTTGTTCACTAAGTATTCTTCAATCTTGTCTGCGAAAGGGAGAAGAGTGACGCCTAATTCCCAACTAGCTTCGGCATCGGATAACCTTTTCCATATTATCAAATACTCCATGTGCGCATGCCTGTTCAGTGAGGCTTGGACATGACGATCTGCAACAATACGCTCAACTTTTCTTTGGGGTCCGGTTGTTACGATAGCTGTAGGCCGGTTTGGAGTGTTGCGAGTGGGGTCTTCCTTGTCTGCATTATAAGGCTTTAACACACTGACATGGAGAACCGGGTGATATCTGCGAAGTGATTGGGGGCAGTTTCACCCTGTAGAAGACTTTTCTCACCTTTTCAGTGATAGGAAATGGTCCTTCATACTTGCGAATCAAGCTTTTGTTGCCTTTACGAAAGAACTTTAAGTTATCCGGGTTTAGCTTTATCAACACTAAGTCTCCAACTTGGAACTTATCTTGCCTTCGCTTTGGGTCCGCAAATTTCTTCATTCTTTTAGCGGCTTTCTCAAGGTATGCTTGGGCAATGTCTGCATTCTTGTTCCACTCTTTGGCAAACTTGTAGGCACTTAGGCTAGTTCATTGGTAACCGACAACGACTGTATGAAGCGTTAATGGTTGTTGCCCAGTTACTAGCTCGAATGGACTCATATTTGATGAAGAGCTTTGTTGTAAGTTGAAGCAAAATTGAGCGACATCGAGCAAGTTCACCCAATTCTTCTTATTAGCACTGACAAAATGCCGAAGGTATTCTTCAAGTAGAGCGTTAAAATGCTCGGTTTGGCCATCAGTCTGAGGATGACTACTTGTTGAGAAGTTGAGCTTGGTCCCAAGAAGTTTGAACAATTCTGACCAAAATTTTCTCGTGAATCTTGAGTCCTTGTCGCTCACAATGTTCTGAGACACACCCCAATACTTCACCATGTGTTTCATAAACAAGTAAGTAGCTTCCTTTATTGAACAGTGCAATGGTGAGGGAATGAAAGTAGCATATTTTGAGAATTTGTCGATCACCACCAGGATCGATCCAAACTCCCCCACTTTTGGAGGCCAGTAGTAACCCCGTTCAAGCAAGGTAAATGTGCGGTGCCATCCCTGATGGCCTGCCCAAAGAGTGTCATGACACTCTCTTATGAGATCCTTCCTCAGGTCCCCCATTCGTGGGACAAAGATGCGACTTCCCTTTGTGTAAAGAAGTCCATCGTTAATCCAGAATTGACGAGTCTTGCCACTTTCAACTAGTGGCCAGATTACCTTAGCCTGGTGATCGGTCTTCAACCCTTCACGGATCTTGTCGTGCAAGGTAGACTGTACCCGTTGCACACTTTTATGCATCACCTTCTTTAGGGCCGCAAGTTTCCCATTGCGACTTAAAGCATCGGCAACATTGTTGTATCGACCCGGTTTGTATTCCAGCTAAAAGTCGAATTCCGCTAGCAACTCTTGCCAGCGCGCTTGCTTGGATGTTAACTTCTTTTGCGTCATGAAGTGAGACACGACAACATTGTCGGTCTTCACCACAAATTTGGATCCCAGCAGAGAATGCCTCCATACTCTAAGGCAATGCACCACAGCAAGCAACTCTTTCTCTTGAGCTGTGTAGTGACGCTCAGTCTCGGATAGCTTACGACTCTTGTAAGCAATCGGATGTTCTTCTTGCACCAACACTCCTCCAATAGCATAGTCTGACGCATCAGTCTATACTTCAAAATGTTTCATCAAGTTTGATAGTGCAAGAATTGGATGTTGGGCCACGACAAGCTTCAGTCCTTCGAAGGCTTCCTGGCACTCCCTCAACCATACCCAAGAGTGCTCCTTCTTAAGTAGGCCAGTCAATGGTGCTGCAGTTGCTGAGTAGCCCTTGATGAACTTACGATAGTAATTCACAAGGCTTAGGAATGATCGCAGCTCGGTGGTAGTCGTAGGCGGCTTCCACTCTTGGATGGATTGAATCTTCTCCTCATCCATTCTCACTTGTCCTTCACTCAAAACATGGCCAAGGAAACTAATGCGCTCCTGGGCAAATGAGCACTTCTCCTTCTTGACATATAAGTTGTTCTCCCTTAGCAACTCCAACACTTTGTGCAAGTGCTCGACATGCTCCCAAAGAGTCAAGCTATACACCACAATGTCATCCAGATAGACCACCACGAACTTGTCGAGGAACTCATGGATATCTGATTCATTAATGTCGAGAAGGTAGTCGATGCGTTGGTAAAGCCAAAAGGCATCACCATGAATTCGAATGCGCCATATCTCATCACGCATGTCATCTTAGGTTTGTTGCCCTCCGCGACGCAAACTTGGTAGTAGCCTGACCGCAAGTCAAGCTTAGTGAAGTACTTGGCTAGCTGTCCCAAGTTGATCAAACAAATCAGCAATCAACGGGATGAGATACTTGTTTCGCACTGTTAACTTGTTCAGTGCTCGGTAATCCATGCAAAGCCTGAGACTCCCATCATGTTTGCGCTGAGAGAGAACTGGTGCCCCAAGGGTGCCTTGAAAGGGCGAATGAAGTCTGACTCTGATAGGTCATCAAGTTGTTTCTGAAGTTCTGTTAGCTCAGGAGGGGTCATACTATCGCGACCCAAAATACCCCCTAGGAGTTAGGGATACTTTAGCTTGTGACTGCCGTATCATACATCCTGTATGACACATAAGGCACACGTAACAACTTGCCAAAGTACACAAGTTATACATAGCGGAAATGATTTACATAATACAGAGCGGAAACAAAATATAATCAATTACTCCTAACATTCAGTTCAAGTCTGGACCAACATAACATATCCAAAATATAAGGTATGGAGTGGACAATTCCCACTCTCAAAATTCATAAAATATCAGTATCATCTCTCTCTCTCTGCCTATCCCGTGATCCATCGTCTTGGTAATTGTCCATAGAAGGCTCCGGATCGTAGTATTTTTCCTCTATCCAAGGCTCCGTACCACAGACATCGAAAGGAACACGTGCACCTGTCTAAGTCAATAATCGGCTGAGCATGGAATACTCAGTGATATACAAACTACTAACTAGCAGTGAACAATATCATGAACATGCATAAGCTTAGAGAATAATATTCGTGAAAGTAGTTACAAAAATCATTTTCTTAGCAGTATTCATGTGAAATCAAAACTGAGTAAATCTTGTGAGGTCATATGATAATCATGTTTCTTGTGAGTTCTTTTGAATTCTTGCGAGAGTTGAGATTCCTTGTGAGCATGCGAGGATCTGAGTAAGCATGAATTCTTGTGAACTTGTGAGACATGACTACTTGCGAGCCCATGTATAGTAGGATTCCTTGTGAGCTTTGAAACGATCTTATAGTACCAACCCATAGTTTGGCCTTATCAATTCTTGTGAGCTTGTGAGATGTCTTTTAGATAAAACTTGCTTATGAACTTTTAGAAATACCTTTCTTGTGAGAAATCAGCGATGCGATTCATACGAGACTTGTGGACATAGAGTGCATATGTGCTTGTGAACATCATCGTGGACTTAGAAAGCTTGTAGACATAACATCATATTCATAGAACTCAATACTAGTGATAGTTTACTTCTCATAGCAACTTAATAGCATACATAAGTGTAATGGGTAAATTTCGTAAAACCCTAAGTATGGTAGTAACGAGCTCGTCCTCGGTGTGGTGTTATCATTTGAGCTCATTTCCGTCGTCTCTTCGACGACGGTCCCGTTGTCATATGGACAACGAGAACGTTGTCTACCGAACGAAGACCCCGTTGTCTCATAAACGACGATCACGTCTTCGTTCTAACGACGTATCCGTTGTCTCATAGACGACGATCACGTCTTCGTTCTGACGACGTATCCGTCGTCTTATTGTCAACGATCCCGTACTCCAACACGTAATGAGATCCGGTGTTATTGCCCAGTCGCCTGGGACTGATCCTACCCCTACGATGGTAGGTGGGAAATACTGTCTTAGCATTAAATACAGCATTAAATGCCATTTAATGCTAGTCACCTCGGACGAGTTCCTACTCTATGCATGCTCTCTTTTATATATAGGTACGCGTGTAGTACGAATGACCGGGAGATCTATCTAAAATGATTACTGAAGTACACATCAGAGATTTGAGGTGTGCATGGACATCCATGGGTGCCCATGGCCATGGCAGGAGTGGCCTATAAGAACCTGTGAAAAACAGTGTGAAAGGGACGGAATTTTCAAGAGCTAAGACCCTCAAATTTTCTGTATTTTCTTACTGTTCATCATCTTCTACACCTACTGACTTTATCATCGGAGTACAGGTCAGGGTGCCACACCCTCCACTCCAACCTTCGACCGGTAAACCAGAGCGTGGGGAAGAGCTGCTGCTGACGCGTGTTCTTTCGGTAAATTTCCCTCACAAAATTGGCCCCGTCTGTGGGAAATTTTAGCCGAACCCACCCTTTGCTCACACCACCTCTCCCGGTCAGCATGACAGACCAAACTCCTCAGTCTATCGTCGAAAACCAGCCCCCTCAAGCCATTCCATGCATCCCTTCCGCCATGCAAACGTTCGCGTTAGGCCAATCTTCTGGACAACCAGAAAGGCCCATGACCATACCTGATCTCATCCTGTTACTATTACAACAGCAACAAGCCACTCTGGTCCAGGTAGTCAGCCAGCAGCAGTCACTGCAGGAGCGGCTTGATGCTTTAGAGCATGGTAACTTGGAGATCGATGACGAATCTCCTAGAGGGGGCTCTGCGGCTCATAAACTCAACTTCCCTTCTTCTCCTCCCCCAAAGTAACAGTCCCTATCTCGCCGTCTGCACCAGAGAATCTGGAGAGAAGATTCACTCTCACTCCTTCTACTGACAAGACTGCCTATCCTTGTTCTCTTGGTGCTCATGCTGAACAACGAGATCTCCGTGTCAGCAACGACGGGTTGAAGACAGGCTTAACCCTCAAGGATGTGGAAGCTCTGATCAATGCTCGAGTCAGAGGAGCGACGAGCGGGGCCTCTCTCGATCAATACGCTCAGAAGTACAAAGACGAGGAGGAGACGTCCCCTTTCTCCAAGGAGATCGTCGAATCATACACCCCGTCAAAATTTGTGGAATTTTGTTAAGTTCGATGGGAGGAGAGATCCTATTGACCACCTGACTGACTTCAAGAATGCTATGGCTGTCCGTAATCCGGATGATCATCTCCTCTGTAAAGCCTTCCCTAACAGCCTGACTGGAGCGGCTGCGAGATGGTTCCGTAATCTACCTGCTGGGTCGATCAGGTGTATGGCTGATCTCAGGTTAGTTTTCATTGACCAGTACATCATTAACAAGAAGAAGAAAGCAGGCGCAGATTCACTCTTCGCCATGCGAATGAAGTCGGCGGAACCCCTTAGAGACTTTATTCAACGGTTTACCGATGAAGTCTCTAATATCGATAAGATCAAAGACTGCACTTGCATAGCGGCCTTCAAGAATGCTATACCCAAGAATTCTAAGCTCTACGAATCTCTTGCCCTTGACTGTCCAATCAAGATGGACGAACTGATAGTCCATGCCTCTAAGTACGGGAGGATGGAGGAAGATATTGCAGCAACGACGAGACCCAGAGCACGAGGGGTAGATGCTGTGGAGTGGGGAAGCAAACCCTCCTCGAAGAGAGGGAAGAGACCAAAGTATGAATCATCTTTCAGCGACGAGGAATCACGGTGACACTCACGACAAGAAAAAGTGGTGTATGTTGAACGACGGGAAGAACCGAACCGACACTCGTTGGGAGTCCGCCAAGATTTAGACTCATCAAGGAGGACGGATCTACGTCCCAACTCCCAACGGCGGGACGACCGTACCTATCAGAGACGAGAGGAACCCGGGCATTACAAGGGGAGGGAGAATCAGACAACAGAAAGACGTCCTTTTGCATCTCGCGCTGGTCAAGTCAACTTCTCAGCGAGCCCGGCGACGATTATGAAGACGATGGAAGACAAACCATACTTCGAATGGCCAGCACAGACCGTTCGCGATGTCACCTTGGGACCTAGGGCGCATGAGTATTGTCAGTATCACAAGTGCCACGGGCACCTTACAAATCGTTGTCGCATCCTGAGAGAATATCTGGAAAGATTAGTCCGTGAAGGCTATCTGGGAGAGTATGTGGACTCTGGAAGAGGAGAAGGGCGTATTACGGATCCGTCCATTCGATCTCATGAGGGAGAGCCATCTGGTCATATGGGCCCAGGCGGAGAAGCTCCGAAGGGAGTCATAAATGTCATCCATCGCGCTCGAGTACCGGAAGTAGATATTGAGCAGCAGTTCCGAGCGAAGGCAAAGAAGTTATCACACGTGACAAAAGTTTGTCAGGTGCGATCGACAACGAAGGAAATCGAGCAGGTCCTATCGTTCACCGATTAGGACATGACAACTGTGGTCAGGCCTCACTACGATGCTCTTGTCTTGACTATGCGAATTGGCGATTTCGACATCAGGCGAGTGCTCGTTGACCCTGGAAGTGGGGCAGATATCCTGTACCTCCATGCTTTCGCAAAGATAGGGTTAAACCCGGCAGTTCTCGTCCCTGCACAGACCCCCTTGATAGGATTCGACGGAAGCTCGATGCAACCAGTAGGAGAAGTCATCCTACCGGTCAAAGCTGGACCTATCATCCTGTCCACTCGGTTCTCCATTGTCGATGCGCCGTCCCTATACAATGCCATCTTGGGGCGATGGTGGACTCACGAAATGAGAGCTGTTCCGTCTTCTTATTATCAGGTACTGAAATTCCCTACTCCGGACGGACCAAGTGAAATACGAGGAGACCAGCTGGCATCGCAGAAGTGTGATTACGCCTCACCCGACCCACTCAAATAGCAATTACAGGTCGGGTCCGTGGAAGAGGAGAACCCGGGTGAATCGTTGACGAACCACTCTGTCGAACCCACGAAGCTTGTCAACCTTGGGACGGAGAACGAGCCAAGGATGCTACAAATTGGGACCTGTTTGACAACGGATGAAGAGCAGGAGTTGATAAATTTTCTGAGGAGAAATCTTGATGTTTTTGCTTGGTCCCACGAGGACATGACGGGTATCAATCCTGAAATCATCTGTCACCATCTCAACGTTGATCCCGTAGTGAATCCGGTTAAACAGAAGCCTCGTAGACTTGCTCCGGCGTACCATGAGGCCGTCAATGAAGAGATTGATAAGTTAATTCAGCACGGGTTCATTCGTGAGGTCCAATATCCAGAGTGGATAGCCAATGTAGTAGCTGTTCCGAAGAAGAACGGGAAAGTCAGAGTCTGTATTGATTTCACCAATGTTAATAAAGCTTGTCCAAAAGACTTCTTCCCGGTTCCCAGAATCGATAGACTTATCACTGCCACCGCGGGTCACGAGATGTTGAGCTTCATGGACGGGTATTCGGGTTACAATCAAATCCTCTTAGCTGAGGACGATCAAGAGAAGACATCCTTCGTAACAGAGCGTGGCCTATTCTGTTACCGGGTCATGCCCTTTGGCCTGAAGAATGCCGGGGCCACTTATCAACGGTTAATGAATCTGATGTTTGGACCCTTGCTTGGTAAATCGGTGGAGGTGTACATTGACGATATCAGTCTCTCTTGTAGCCGACTTGGCGGAGCCGTTTTCTATTTTACGCACTTTCAATCTGAAGTTAAATCCTGAGAAATGTACATTCGGCGTCGCCTCGGGCAAATTCCTTGGTTACCTCGTCAGTCAACGGGGCATCAAAGCAAATTTCACGTAAATCCGTGCTCTGATAGATATGCCGGAACCAAAGACAAGGAAAGAAGTTCAAAAACTGACAGGATGTATCGCTGCTCTTAACCGGTTTATATCGAAGTCTTCTGACCGTTGCAGACTTCTGTTCGAGTTATTGAGGAAGGATTCCGTTTTCAGGTGGACAGAAGAGTGTTCCCGATCTTTCACCGCCTTGAAGACGTATCTAGGCTCCGCTCCGATCCTCTCCGTACCTGAACCTGGTGAAGTGTTGTACCTCTATCTCTCCGTTTTGAAACGAGCCATTGGCTCTATGCTGCTCAGAAGTCACAACGGCATAGAAAAGCCTATTTATTTCATCAGCAAAACATTCCACAAAGCAGAATCCAACTATAGCAGAATTGAGAAGGTATGTCTGGCTCTTGTCTTTTCTGCTGAAAAGTTACGTCCTTATTTTCAGGCACATACCATCATCGTCATCACTACGTACCCTTTGAAAACTGTGTTGGGGCGACCTGAAACTGCGGGACGTATGTCAAAGTGGGCAGTGGCACTCAGCGAGTTCGATATCCAATATCAGGCCCGAACCGCAGAGAAATGGCAGGCCGTTGCAAGATTCCTAGCCGATTTCCCCGTGGAGGAGGCCGAAATTTCAGTAGAGCCCGACCGTCATGAGCTCCCAGACGATGCGGAGGAGGATACCATTGTGGAAGACGAGGCAGGAGATGGAACCAAGCTGACGATATGGTGCGACTGGGTCTTGTACGTAGATGGGTCGTCTAATGTCAGCAGTTCGGGACTTGGTGCTGTTCTTGTCAGCCCAGATCACGTTAAAGTACAAAAGCTGACGCGTCTTGGTTATGCTGCCTCCAATAATGAAGCTGAATATGAAGCGTTAATACTTGGGTTGCAAAGCGCACGAGAGTTGGGAATTTCTAAACTCAGAGTGTTCTGTGATTCACAGCTCGTGGTGAACCAAGTCAACGGTATCTACGAATGTCGAGATGAACGGATGAGACGCTACGCCGCACTTTTACAAGAACAACGAAAGGCCTTTGATGTCATTGAGATTAAACATGTCCGAATGGACGATAACAGGCATGCTGATGCACTGGCATACCTCGCCTCGATGATGCAAACTGATGAATCCAAGACAATCCTCATTGAGTATAAGGAATACCCCTCCATTGAACTGCAAACCCAACGAACGGTGTTGTCCGTAAATCAAGTGCCGAGCTGGATGACGGGCATAATAACTTATTTGAAGAATGGAATTCTCCCCTCCGACACAAAAGAAGCAAGACGAATACAATATAAAGCTCCCCGTTATACCCTTGTGGATGGGGAACTGTACTGTAGATCCTTTAGAGGACCCCTTTTGAGATGCGTGTATCCTGAAGACGTAGAGAAGATCTTAGCCGAGCTCCACGAAGGGATTTGCGGCATCCATTCGGGAGGACGGACCATCGCTCATCGTGCTTTGGGGCAAGGATATTTTTGGCCATACATGCAAGCTGACGCACAGAGGTACGTACAAAAATGCAGTCAGTGTCAGCGTCATGCGAAATTAATTCATGCCCCCGCTCAGGAACTCAACATCGTGTCTCAACCTTGGCCTTTCGCTCGCTGGGGACTTGATATCGTAGGACCCTTTCCTAAGGCTCCCGGTAATCTAACTTCTCTGCTGGTAGCCACAGATTACTTCTCCCGGTGGATTGAGGCTGTTCCACTTGCGCGTATTAGAGAACAAGAAGTGAAGAAGTTCTTGTGGGAACATATTGTCTGTAGATTTGGCATTCCGCAGTCCATCATTTCTGATAACGGGAAGCAGTTCACAGGAAAACTCATTGCCAACTTTTGCCGAGAATTGAAAATCAAGCACATCTTCTCTTCTCCGTATTATCCTCAGGGGAATGGCCTTGCCGAAGCAGCTAACAAGAACATTTTGAATGCCCTCAAAAGAAGACTGGAAGATTCCAAGGGAAAGTGGACCAGCGAATTACATAATGCGTTGTGGGGATACAGGACAATACCGCGGAGCCCTACGAACGAGACCCCGTTCTCTTTGGCATACGGGGCGGAGGCTGTTATTCCCACCGAAGTTTGCCTGCCAACAACACGTTCCCGAAAGAAGCACGGAGAGGAAGACAAAAACGTTGAATTAATAGCTATTCATTTGGACTTGCTGGAAGAAAAGCGGGAAGATGCTAGTATTCAGATGAAACGGTATCAGCAACAATTACGAAAGGCATACAACAAGAAAGTACGGAAAATGATTCTTCAAGTTGGAGATCTCGTTCTTCGAAAAGTCTTCCAAAATACACGAGAAGTCAATAGCGGAAAGCTGGGTCCCAACTGGGAAGGGCCATACATCGTGGACCGTGTCGGGAGCCCCGGTGTGTACTACCTTAAAGACCTACAAGGTAATGTAATTCAGAAGTCATGGAACATCATGAATTTAAAGCAATTTTTCCAATAAAGTTGTGCATTTGCTATGAACACGTGATCAATCGTTTTTATTTGTATATCCAGTACTTGGTAAAATGTTCTAGATGTGTTACCACGGCGGGTGCATTTCACTCGCACAGGGTACTCACCACGGGACACAGGTGGCTCATACAAAGGAATTACCATCTGAGCATATTGGTGGCTTATACTAATGGAATGTCCTCTGAGCATGGTGTCCCACCACGAGTTACCACAGCGGGTGCATTTCACACGAACAGGGTACTCACCACGGGACACAGGTGGCTCATACAAAGGAATTGCCATCTAAGCATACTGGTGGCTTATACTAATGTAATGTCTTCTGAGCATGGTGTCCCACCACGAGTTACCACAAGTTCGTCTTTATGAAATGAACCATTAGTCGAAGTACGTCCGTAGTGTTAATCCGCGTCTTTAACAACCCCTTATTAGAATAATATATTAAATTATATTCGTTATTTGAGGGGTATCCAATCACGAGTTAATTATATGCTATTTGTCTTATTTGCACGAGATGCCTATTCCGGATTGATCGATTGCTATACAGTGACCACAAATGGAGATATATATGAAATTTATTAACGGGAGTCGAACATCCAAATGAGTACATACAAAACAAAACATGAAAAGAAGGGGATAGGAAGGAGAAAAGATCAGTCTTCGCCAACTTCAACGACTGCGACAGCGTCATCGGGAACGATCGGAACGTTGTCAGCAGCAACAGCGGCAGAAGCAGCTTCAGCTGGAGCCTCGGGGAGAACGGGAGATGGTCCAATAGGTGACGGGGGTTGCCCCCCTCCTTGTACCTTGGGCTCTTCACCGAGCGGGAACTCCATGCCCACAGCCTCAGAACGAGTGACCTCGTCCTTCGATTGCTGGGGAGACTCTACCAGGCGTCCCGATTCTCGGAGCTCGTTCATCAGCTCCCTCTCCGTCTCGACCCGATCTTCGGCTATCAGCCGTTCCATCTCTATCTGGAAGTGGGCTCGAAGAGACTCCGTTAAAGCCTCCTTGGCGGCTTCAACCTCCCTGTCCCTCACGGCTGCAGCCTCCTCTAGCTGTTCGGTCAACGCTGCCTTCTCGGCTTCAGTCGCCTCCAGCCGTTGACGAAGAGTGTTCACGATCTCGTCCATCTCGCTGATCCGAAGGACGGATCTCTCGGCCTGTTCCGCCATCGCCTTCTCTCATTCCATCGCCTTACGGGCTTCGTCACGAGCTTTGTCCCGTTGTTTCACGGCCGTGGCAATCGTGCCTTTAGCAGACCGCATGTTAGCTTTGACGGACATCAGCTCGTGGTTCAACCGTTTTACGTCCTCGGCCCCCCTCTTCTCCAGGTCAAGGACTTTATCCCTCAGCCCATTGGCAGTACGCCTATTTTCAGCGGTGACCTCGTACATCCCGGCGAGCATGTTGGCCAGCTAAAAAAAAAAAAGAGAGAGAGATGGTATCAAAAAAAAAAAAAAGTACCGTGGCAACAGCTCGACTCGTGGCACTGAACATCCCCATCCAGTGCAAGTCTCTCATTGCGGCTATATCCGCTGGGAGTCTCATCGCCAACATCATCGATGTGGCAACGGAGTCGTGCTCCATCGCCGAGTGTGCGACAGTAGGACGAGCATACCCTCGGGGGAAGACGGGATTCCATAGCTCGGCGGGGCCCCCCATGGTGATCCTCTCTCGAGGAGGGGCAGAAGACGGGGAAGCGGAAGACGAAGCCACGTTTGTGGCTGGAGAAGAAGTAGAGGCCGGGACAATCACAGGGGCAGCCGTATCTGCCACGGTAGACGGAGCAGCTACGACATCCACGGGAGGGCCGGTGCTAACAATTGGAGGCTCCTCCGCGGGGGTACCACTCCCCTCGCCGAATGTTGCGGCTTGAGTAGATGACACCCCGGCTGACTCCCGTTCTCGAACCCTTTGATCGTGCTCCGCCTCTCGCCGAGCTTTTTTCGCCTTCAGGGCTTTGAGAGCTTCTTCCCTCTCTCTTTTCTCCGTCTTCTTATCCGCCGCGGATAGACGGGAGGGACGAGAAGGGCGGGGAGGACGAGTCAACGTTGGAGCCTGTGAGGATCGCGGTGGCAAGGGAAGTTGGTCAGCCATGTCTTCCTCTATCTCCTCGTCAAGGAAAGCTGACGGCCCGAGCGGTCTCTGAGGCGGTGGATGAGCAGGTCGGCGAGACTTTCTAGGTAAGGTCCCTGCCCCTACAGCGGACCCTGTCTCTTGAGCAGAGGACGGCTTCCAGGTGACGTAATCGTCCCCTTTATCGATGCGAACTTTCCGAAGCGCGTACTCTTCTTCCGCGGAAAGTTCAGAGAAGCGTGGCTTAGAAGTATCTGCAGAAAGAGTAAAACGTTATTAGCCATGTAACAGGAATACGTCTTCAGAACGGACAACGGAGAACGATTCAAAAGTAACAGACCTGAAGTAAATTCGTGGGGAACAGGACGGGTAGTCTCTGCCCTCCAAGCTCCGGAGACCACAAAAGGCATCTCCTTCCAGTCCCGATCCACATCAGGGAGGTGTGAGATGATACCGGGGATCCTGGGTTTTTGCCTCCAGGTGAAGTACGTTTTCTTTCCCTCCTCATCAATCCCGGGACATTTCACGACGTGGCGGAAGTGGAAGACGTGCCTGGCCTCTACATTGTACCCGTCTCTGTTGAACTTGTCCATCAGAGACATGTATTTGTAGAACTTCGGGTGCATTTGCCCCGGGGCAACTTGGAGGACGGACAGGACGGAGTCCGTGATGGGAGATAAGGGAAATCGAAGTCCAGCCTCGAACTGGGCGAGGTAGACGATAGTGCAGGAAGAACGGTGGTCTGGAAGAACGTCTTCTTCCTCAAAATGAATGTGGACATGAGGGGGAATTTGGAAAATGGCTCTGTAATGGTCAAGTGCGTACTTGACAACTGGTTTGATTTTGGGTTTGAAAACACTGGTAATAACACCATGAGGGGCACTGCCTGAACAACTGGCTTCATCGACACTGTCTATCCTAACTATTTCGGCAGACATGGTGGCAAACAAGTAGAAAAAGAAAAAATACAGGGAAACGACCACAGAACAAAAGAAAAAGAGGAGGATCTTACCAAAAACTGTATCTAGGAAGCAAGGAGCACAGCAAGAGAAGAGAGAAAAGCAGAGCAGCAGACCGTCGGTGAGAAGAATTTCCGGCAGAGTAGCAGAATGCAAGAATTCAAACGAAGAAGATGAAGTACCAGGCCTTCAGTACTTATAGACCAGTCCATAACTCGAAGGACGATAATGACCTCGATCTATACCGTACGCGTGTCCACGCGTGCAGACAACATGAAGGACAGGATTGTCTTCTGACCGAGTTAAGTAACCGTCGGGTAAAACGAAATATCCGAAAGTTAATGATGACAGCCTGCCAAACATTTATGAGGTTTGACGTTTCGGCACGCGCAATACAGCTGGCACGACGATACATCTTCACGTGCAGAATACGTGACCTATCGCCACTGAGGTTAGCAGTATCTTCTCCTCCGTTGTTTCGCTATATTTATGACACTCTGAACCACGTTCAAAGTATCATAAATGGAAAATTTGTAATGGGTAAATTTCGTAAAACCCTAAGTATGGTAGTAACGAGCTCGTCCTCGGTGTGGTGTTATCATTTGAGCTCATTTCCGTCGTCTCTTCGACGACGAGCTCGTTGTCGTATGGACAACGAGAACATTGTCTACCGAACGACGACCCCGTTGTCTCATAAACGAAGATCATGTCTTCGTTCTGACGACGTACCCGTTGTCTCATAGACGACGATCACGTCTTCGTTCTGACGACGTATTCGTCGTCTTATTATCAACGATCCCGTACTCCAACACGTAATGAGATCTGGTGCTATTGCCCAGTCGCCTGGGACTGATCCTACCCCTACGATGGTAGGTGGGAAATACTGTCTTGGCATTAAATACAGCATTAAATGCCATTTAATGCTAGTCACCTTGGACGAGTTCCTACTCTATGCCTGCTCTCTTTTATATGTAGGTACGCGTGCAGTACGAACGACCGGGAGATCTATCTAAAATGATTACTGAAGTACACATCAGAGATTTGAGGTGTGCATGGACATCCATGGGTGCCCATGGCCATGGCAGGAGTGGCCTATAAGAACCTGTGAAAAACAGTGTGAAAGGGACGGAATTTTCAAGAGCTAAGACCCTCAAATTTTCTGTATTTTCTTACTGTTCATCATCTTCTACACCTACTGACTTTATCATCGGAGTACAGGTCAGGGTGCCACACCCTCCACTCCAACCTTCGACCGGTAAACCAGAGCGTGAGGAGGAGCTGCTGCTGACGCGTGTTCTTTCGGTAAATTCCCCTCACAATAAGCATAAAAGTCCTTAAAGGCATTAAACCAAACACATAGAGTACCTAATAGTGGTAGTTTACATCCAAGTATGAAATCAACATCCAATCAACCTAAGAACATACTTTGATCATGGTTTTCTTAAAAGGAATAACACATGGTAGGTAGTAGAGTGTATCTACCTTGGTGAAATTGAGGAATTCGATTCCAAATGCTTGAAACAAGTAAGAACTTTGAGGTCTTTGTTGAAAAACACTAAAAAAGGGAAGATTGATCTTCTTCTTCAAGCTTTAAGCAAAACCCTAGCTTTTTTCCTTCTTCTCCTCTCAAACTCTTCTCAAAATTATGCTTCAAGGCTTTCTGCAACCCTAAGGCACGAGCTGGGCCTTTTATAGGCAAATGGGTGATGGTTAAAGACTAAAAACCCTTAATAAAGAAAATCTGCGTATAACCGATCGATCGATGGTCAGGATCGAGCGATCGGTGGTTTCGACCGAGAGATCGGTTGAAAACACCCTCTCTAAAATTTTTCTCCATACAAAATATTTGACCAGTCGATAGCTACCGAGCAATCGGTAGATGACCGGTCGATCGGTGTTATCACCGAGCGATCGGTGCTCCCCTGTTTTTGTTGCAAAAACCATTTTTTCACTATTTGGACATTCTCCAATCCAATTCTAATACCTTATATACTCAAAACACACTCCTTTAGGCTAAATATATCCATCAACACATGCACACCATATATCCAAACATTTCCATTATCATAAACCCCCTTAGTGTACAAGACGTCACTTGAACACTATACACACACTATTCACTACTTAGTGAAATGAAGATTCGGGATTCTACACATACAATAAAGGGCTTTAGCAGACGGCTTAGCTCTAGGAACAAGCTCTATCTCGTGGTCGATTGCTCGATGAGGAGGAATGGATTTTGACAACTTGTTGGGCATAACGCTAGCAAACTTCGCCAACACCTCGGTTACTCTATTCTGAACTGGACCTTGCTTCGATTGAGATTATTCCCTTAACGTGGTCAAATAAGTCATCTCTCCCTTCTTTAACCCTTTTTTAAGTTGTAGGGCCGAGAACATCTTCTCTTCACCTTTGCTTGCCACTGTTGGAATCTTAATTTTTTTTTATCGAAATGCCCTCACTAGAGTCCCTTTTCTCAGTCTCTCTCCCCTTCCTCTCTCTCACGTGGATCGCACGTGCTGCCCACTAGTATAAAGAAAGAGGAAAGTATTGATAATTTGGAAACACTGTTAAATAAATTGCTAAATAAATGAAACCAAATCCTCTACGGCAAATTCGGTTATCACTCCTGAGGTCACCATGTGTCCCTTTTGATACCCCTTAACTGTGGTTAAGATTCACCAACCCTTAGGGTTCACAAGTTTGCTACATGCTATAGCGAACCGCGAACTATGCAAACCCGAATTGGTTCGTGGTTTGGCTTGGTTCGTGAAATTGAGCGAACCACTTAGTAATTTCAAAACAATCTTAGTTTACGAAATGTTTTATTTAAATTCATTGATATTTTTTATTAGGTTTGACAAAATTATACTTTGAGTTCACAAACCGTTTATAAAAAGACATTTTAAAAAAATTATTTTTCAAATAAGTATGTGTTGTTTATATGCTTAAAAGATATATATTCTTATAATATAATATAAAAAAATATATTTTGTTTTACATGCTTAAGTAGCCAACCAAACTAAAGAACCTAAGCGAACCGAAAAATGAATTATCCCATCTTACCTCTTGCGAGCTAGGTTTACTCTAGAAGAGCGAACTGCGAATCCAAATTCAAACCGTACAAACCGACGAACCAGGTAACATTGGGTTCGCCCACCCATCCTTTGTTTTTAGAAAAAAAATATTAATTCTTTATTTTAAATATTTTAATATTAAAAATAATTTTTTAATATAAAAAAAAGAATTACTATTTTTTTCTAAAAACCAAGGATGGGTGGGTGATTCTTAGGGGTGGATGTATCTTAACCACAATTAAGGGGTGTCAAAAGGGACATGTGGCAACCTAAGGGGTGATAACCGGATTTGCCAAATCCGGTTATCACCGTAGATGATATAGTCTCTAATTACGAAGTTAAATGCGACCGGAAGAGGGTTTACGCTACAGCAAGATCTCAATTCTCAAGCAAAGCAGAGCAGGAGGGAAATTTCAGTTCTTCGTCATGGTAAATCCCTCTATTGACGAACGATAAATCTTACTTTTATTTTCACACTCACGACTAAACTTCAGAATTTCTTGCGGATTTTCATATATTTTTGGCTGCCGGTCATGTCTGCTCACGTTCTTCTCAGTTATCATCTTTAGGCTCATCGAATTTAGTGTTGCAATTTGTGGGATTTTTGTTTGTTTAACGCTAGCCATGTTCAATTACTGAAATATACTTATTTTAAATTCTAAAACGATTTTTCAGGATTTTGTTTTGGGCTCTCCTAACTGTGTTTGAACGCAATCTTTTCTGGGTTTCAGCTTCTCTTGCCTCTTATCACATAATTCATCTTGAGTACTCGTTTTTTGCTTTTTTACACTAGGGCAGATAATATTTCTTTTGATTTCTAAGTTAATGTAGCCTCTTATAGTGTCCGATTTCGGTAATAAAGTGCAATTTCATGCTCTTTTGGTTTGATTTAATCAGTTTTTTTTTTCTTTTTTTCTTTTCTTTATGTGGTTACAAATTCCCATATGGATGTAGCATAGAAATTATTTACTTCACAATTCTCTTTTACTATTCCTGTTTTTCTTCTTGGAGTTTTTTTTGGTTAGGCTTTGGTTGATTTGGATTTCAGTTGTGTTTGATATTTGAAATAACTGTAATTTAACACATTTTCTTGCTTAAATTTATAAGGTTCTTCTGCAACCGGACCCGTTTCTCAATGAACTCACTAGCATGTATGAGCGCACCATGGAAAAAGGCTCTGTTTGGGTCACCCTAAAACGCTGTAAATTTCATTTATCTTCAACTGTTTTTCTTTCCCGTAATATATTGATTTTCTTTTGTTGAGCCTATGAAATTGCAAGGCGTTCTTTGTAGGATTTTGATAAGGATTTTGTTTTATGTTTTTTAGCATCAATGAAGTCTAAGGTGAAGAGGAATAAAATGACAACCGCAGGTGACGCCATTGAGTACAGATGCCTTGTCCGGGCAACTGATGGTAAAAAGACCATCTCCACTTCGGTATAGTTTTTTTTATCCCCACATATTTGTTTTTTGGTAATTGTGATGTTGAAGCTTTCCATATAACCTTGAGCAAACACACCGTTTCAAATGCTTAAGTATATGTCCATAGACGATCGATGATTTTAATTAAGAATCACTCATATACACGTCATAACCACATAGGCATGTATATGTGACTATGCATACAACACAACGCACTTACATAGGGACATGGACATACATCAAAATGCATCCACATGCACATTTAGGTTTCATTTGAAGTTTATTTTGTTATGTTGTGTTTATATGTCTATACTTCATATTTATTTATAGTTTCAATCATTCAAGTATTCTTTCCATTGGCTGAATTTTGAGAAGTTCCTAAAATGAGCAATGCACACTTTTCTCATACTAACACATTATTGAGTGAGAAAAAATCCTCACAAGATACCTCGTTATGCTCTATTAATTTATTCAGTTATTTTTTATGGGGTATGTATGAAATTCTGTTGTTCTTGTTTATATGTCTATACTTCTTAGTTATTTATAGTTTCAATTGCTCAAGTATTCTTTCCACTGCCTGAATGATGAGGAGTTCCTAAAATAAACAATGCACCCTTTCCTCATCCAAAAACATTATTGAATGAGAAAAATCCTCAGAAGAGCTCTTGTTATGTTCTCTTAATTTATCCAGTTATTTTTGGTGGGGCATGTATGAAATTCTTTTGTTCCTAACATAGGTAAGGCCAATTCCATAGGTCATGACATGACATTATTGTGTATGTGTCCCTTTGCCTATTGATAGGGAAACATTATAATTAGGTGTGACTGGTTGTTAAGCATCACAAAATTGTGTCCAATTGCATAAGACACCTTGACAAACTAGGGTGTTTTGGGGGACTTATGAGATCCACAACTAAAGCTTTAACCTAAGGCCAACATACTGTAGAAGCTTTATCCATCTCGCCATCCAATAATGGATCTCCATCACTAAGATGATCCAACGGTGGATCTTCATCGCGAACATGATTCAATGGTAGATCTCCCTTAAAAACATTATTTAATGGTGGATCTCCCTCAAAAACATGATTCAACAGTGTATCTCCGTCAAGAACACGATCTAAGCTCATATATAATTCACCCATTCATAATGAGACTTGTGTAGGGGCTCTCCTCCACCTCTACTGGTATACTCTCATATGAGGTGATCCGATGTCCGCATCAACTCCCTTAGCTGAGAAGATTTTGCCACTGGTAAAATAAAGTTGTCATACGCTCCTAAAAATCATGATGAAGTTGCTATAACTCGTCCTGCGTGATCCACATACAATCTATCTCTGACTTATTCCTCTACTGGATGAGATACTTTTGATATTCCCATGTCTAGTGGAAACCATCTGCTTGTCCAGAATATCTCCAATCTCTTCTTTCCTGCTAGGTATAGATGGTGGAGGCAATGGTAGGGGAGGTGGGTCTATGATAAATAATGGGTCTATCTAGGATCATCAGGAAGGTCAATGGGGGTGATGTTGTTGGACTTCTGAAAAGAACAAGGTCCTCCATATTGACTATCGGACATTACCCACATCAGGTGGAAGGTCCACCAAATAAACATTATGGCCAACAGCTTCAAGGTTTTAAATGGTCCAGCACTACGTGCTTGTAACTTTTTAGCAGTTCCCTATAGGAAACACTTTATCCTAGCTCGGATCTTACATAATTACCCAGTTGAAACTCTTTAAAATAATGGTGTGAATTAGCAGATGTTTTAAACTTCTCATTACTAACTGCAATTCGTTTTTTGGTCTCAACAAACAAATCATTAATGTGCAAATGCATCTGCGAACACTGATGACCTATGTGGGGATGCCATGGGAATGAGACCTACAAGCATTCTAGGCTTATATTCATGCATCACTTCAAATGGACTCATGTGTATTGTCCTATTGTGATCACTTACCAAACACCATAACAAACGTCCTAGGCTCCTATTGACCAATTTAGTTTGAACATCTGTCTCCGGATGGTATGCTAATGAAAATTGAAGATGAGTGTTCCCATGATGTGCCAAAGTGCCTTTTAAAATGCGGGAATCAAATTGATAGGCATGCTCTAATTGTCTGGCAGGATTTCAAGAATCAAATTGTCTGGTATATTGCAATTTCAAATATTGTTCTAGCTCTTGCACCACTTGATAGGTATGCTTTAAGGTGCTAATATCATGACTGATAAGTTCGATCTCGAGCTTTGAACGGAGGCCCATTCTGAACCTAGAAAATGTGACTAGAGGGTCCTCCATAACCCATATGAATTAGAACATAATTTAGGGAAGAGCAGCCCACATGCTTGTGGTCCTTTTTCACGTTGACTTTGCACATGATCCCCTTCACCCTTGATTGGAGTTTGGATTATATGGTGTTTACTGATGAGGACCTACATATACGGATGAAGTTTAACTCAAAGCAACCAATTCCATTATCTTTGATTGATTGCAATCAAGGATGGAGAGATTGAAATGGGCCTTCCCATAGTATTAGATATGGGTGGCAAGAAGTGAGGATGTGCTTCCGGATACTGCTGGCCTACGTATACTAATCAACTTAAAAGGAAATTTTTTTAATGATATGCATCTAAAAATTGAGAGATTAAGATACACCACTGATTGGGAAAGCTAAGATGAGAATGTAAGTGAAATGAGTGGCAAGACTAAGAAGAACAAAGTTAGAAGCGATTGCAGAGGAGTGGAACCTAGGAGTAGCCCCAATAGGCGATAAAATAAGGTAGAGCCATTTGGGATGTGGTCTGATCACGTGCAACGAAGACCACCTTTGACAGCACTTGTGAGAAGAAGTGCTCTAATGAAAAGTCTCTAAAAGGACAAAGAGGGGAGAAGGGGGAATTGGAAAACGACATGGATGGAAATGGAACAATGAGAAGATTTGAAGTCTCAAAATCTTACATACGGCTGTAGATAGTGTTATATTGTGGAATAGAATTTATCATTCATGTAGGAAATCCCATGTAGTTGGGATTATCAATTGTAGGGTAGTATTTATCTTCTAGTGACTCTTTATCATTGGCTTCTCATTTGCAGTTTCCAACATGAAATAAGTTGCAGGACTCAGGAGGGTTACTTAAACCTCTCCAAAGTGCTCTCCAGATCCTTCTTCCACCCACTTGCGTCTCGTAATGTGGCAATAGAGAGCTTCAATGCCATTTTAGCTTTTCATTGAATTACCAAGGAGACTTGATACTTAGGTTCTGTTTGGCATCATTCCCCGGGAATGATTTCCCTTATGCCAGGAACTGAAACAACGACAATGCGTTTGGCAACTCATTTCTACAATTTTAGTGGAACAAAAAAAGGTGCTTTTTGGAATTAAATCTGAAACGCGCTTAAAACGAATGAGATAAGTGTGACAAAGAATGAAATAGAGGGGAGTAGAATTTTGGGTATTTTTTAACACATTTTTTAATTGGTAAAATCAGGGAGTATATATATAAAAGAACAGAAAACAAGGGCCAAGTGCCACGGGCAATTTACGTTGCTAGGCAAACCCCATGCGGCACTTTATCAATCCGTCGATCAAGTCAGCCTGTTCGGACAGTTACCTGAGAAACAAGAGTAAAACACACCACAATGCACAAGAAAGAAGCAAAGATCAATATTATTGCATGAAGGGAAATGTTACAAGACACTAAACAGGTAAAGACAATAAAAGACACTAGGGGAGCAGGTGATCAAAGATGGTGCAAAGATAACCCACTCAAGTGAACTACCACCTCCTCGACAAGGTGGATGATAAACCTTGTACCAATTAGCGGAAGGAAACATCCTATGTGCTGGTGGAGTCATACTCCCTTATTACAAAAATGTCACTAAGACTTTGGCGACTAAACTACCCTTTAACAAAAGATAAAAATACACAAATACTGCCACCATCAAGGCCATGCAAACATTGCTGGACGAATGGTCGTGACACACTCCCCCACTTGTTAAGTTGACGCCCTCGTCGACTTGTTCGCTAAGTATTATTTAATCTTGTTTGCGAAGGGGAGAAGAGCGATGCCTAGTTCCCAACTAGCTTCGGCGTCGGATAGCCCTTTCCATATTACCAAGTACTCCATGTGCACGGGTCTGGTCGGTGAGGCTTGAACATGACGATCCGCAACAATACGCTCAACTTTTATTTGCGGTACGGTCATTACGATAGCTGCAGGCCGGTTTGGAGTGTTGCGAGTGGGGTTTTCTTTGTCTGCATTATACGGCTTTAACACACTAGCATGGAAGACCGGGTGATATGTGCGAAGTGACTCGGGCAATTTCACCCTGTAGGAGACTTTTCCCACCTTTTCAGTGATAGGAAATGGTCCTCCGTACTTGCGAACTAAGGTTCTGTTGTCTTTACGAAAGAACTTCAAGTTATCTGGATTTAACTTTATCAGCACTAAATCTCCCACCTTGAACTTATCTTGCCTTCGCTTGGGATCCGCAAATTTCTTCATTCTTCTAGTGGCTTTTTCAAGGTATGCTCGGGCAATGTCTGCATTCTTGTTCCACTCTATGGCAAACTTATAGGCGCTGGAGCTGGTTCCTTGGTAACCGACAACGACTGTATGAGGCGTTAAGGGTTGTTGCCCGGTTACTAGCTCGAATGGGCTCTTGTTTGAAGAAGAGCTTTGTTGTAAGTTGAAACAAAATTGAGCGACATCAAGCAAGTTCACCCAATTCTTTTGATTAGCACTGACAAAGTGCCTAAGGTATTCTTTAAGAAGAGCGTTAAAACGCTCGGTTTGGCCATCAGTCTGAGGATGACTACTTGTTGAGAAGTTGAGCTTGGTCCCAAGAAGTTTGAACAATTCTGACCAAAACTTTCCCGTGAATCTTGAGTCCCTATCGCTCACAATGTTCTGAGGCACACTCCAGTATTTCACCACATTTTTCATGAACAAGTAAGCTGCTTATTCAGCTAAACAGTGTAATGGTGAGGGGATGAAAGTAGCATACTTTGAGAATCTGTCGATCACCACCAGGATCGACCCAAACTTCCCCACTTTTGGTAAGGCTGAAATGAAGTCCATAGAGACACTCTCCCATGGTCTCCTAGGGATAGGTAATGGCTCCAAGAGCCCATGAGGCCTATTCCTTTCCACCTTATCTTGTTGGCACACAAGATAAATCTTCATATATTCTGTAACATCAACTCGCATACGAGGTCAGTAGTAACCCCGTTCTATCAAGGCATATGTGCGGCGCCATCCCTGATGGCCTGCCCAAAGAGTATCATGACACTCTTTGATAAGATCCTTCCTTAGGTCCCTTATCCTTAGGACAAAGATGCGACTTCCCTTTGTATAAAGAAGCTCATCGTTGATCCAGAAGCGACGAGTCTTGCCACTTTCAACTAGTGGCCAAATTACATTCGCTTGGTGATCGGTCTTCAACCATTCACGGATCTTATTGTGCATGGTAGACTGTACCCGTTGAACACTTCTATGCATCACCTTCTTTAGGGCCGCAAGTTCCGCTTTGCCACTTAAGGCATCGACAACTTTGTTGTACCGACCCGGTTTGTACTCTAGCTCGAAGTCGAATTCCGCTTGCAACTCTTGCCAGCGCGCTTGCTTAGACGTTAGCTTCTTCTGCGTCATGAAGTGAGACACGACAACATTGTCGGTCTTCACCACAAATTTCGATCCAAGTAAGTAATGCCTCCACACCCGAAGGCAATACACCACTGCAAATAACTCTTTCTCTTGAGCTGTGTAGCGACGCTCAGCTTCAGATAACTTTCGGCTCTCATAAGCAACCAGATGTTCTTCTTGCACCAACACTCCTCCAATAGCATAGTCTGACGCATCAGTCTGTACTTCAAAAGGCTTCACCAAGTCTGACAGTGCAAGAACATGATGTTGGGCCACGGTAAGCTTCAGTTTCTCGAAGGCTTCCTGGCACTCCCTTGACCGTACCCATGCATGATCCTTCTTAAGTAGGTCAGTTAATGGTGCTGCAGCGGTTGAGTAGCCTTTAATGAACTTACGGTAGTAATTCACAAGGCCTAGGAAAATCGCAGCTCGGTGGTAGTCGTAGGTGGCTTCCACTCTTGAATGGATCGGATCTTGTCTTCCTCCATTCTCACTTGTCCCTCGCCCAAAACGTGGCCAAGGAAACTAATGCGCTCCTGCGCAAATGAGCATTTCTCCTTCTTAACATACAAACTATTCTCTTTAGTAAGGCCAACACCTTTTGCAAGTGCTTAACATGCTCCTCAAGAGTTGAGCTATACACTACAATATCATTCAAGTAAACCACAACGAACCTGTCGAGGAACTCATGGAATATCTGATTCATTAGTGTTGAGAAGGTAGCCGATGCACTGGTAAGGCCGAAAGGCATCACCATGAATTTGAAAACGTCGTATCTCGTCATGCAAGTCGTCTTAGGTTCGTCACCCTCCGCGACACGAACCTGATAGTAGCCTGATCGCAAATCAAGCTTACTGAAGTACTTGGCTGTCCCAAGTTGGTCGAATAAATCAGCAATCAACGGAATGAGATACTTGTTCCGCACAGTCAACTTGTTTAATGCTCGGTAATCCACGCAAAGCCTAAGACTCCCATCATGCTTGCGCTGGAAGAGGATTAGTGCCCCAAATGGTGCCTTGGAGGGACGAATGAGGCCTGACTCCAAGAGATCATCAAGTTGCTTCCGAAGTTCTGCAAGCTCCGGAGGGGCCATACGATAAGGGGCTTTAGCAGGCGACTTAGCTCCGGGAACAAGTTCTATCTCGTGGTCAATTGCTCAATGAGGAGGAAGGGACTTTGGCAACTTATCAGGCATCACGCTAGCAAACGTTGCCAACACCTCGATCACTTCCTTCGGAACTGGACCTTGTTCTAGTTGAGACTCTTCCCTCAACGTAGCCACATAAGTCATCTCTCCCTTCTTCAACCATTTCTTAAGCTGTAGGGCCGAAAACATCTTCTCTTCACCTTTGTTTGCCACTGTTGGAATCATACATGGAGTCACCAAAGATGCACAACGATCGCAGGTAAGGCATTGGCACGGCCTTGGATTCCTGCAAGAACTCTATCCCAACAATGACTTGGAAGTCATCCATGGGAATTGTTGTCAAGTTGGTCTTTCCTGACCAAGCTCATACTTCAATAGGCACCCCCTTGGCTACCCTATGTATAGGCTTCGCTGCTGAGTTCACGGCTTTGATGCGACTTGAATCTTTCTCTAGTTTCAATCCCAGCCGGTTAGCTTCTCCTTCTGCAACAAAGTTGTGAGTCGCCCCCGTATCCACCATAGCACGGGTGGCCTTCCAATTGATTTTCAACTCAACGAACATGAGCCCCTTCGACTGCGGTGTCTTTCCATCACCCTGAGTCTTAAGAGCATTAAGCAACCTGATGGCTCCCATCCTAGGTTGCTCATCCTTATCATTATCACTCTCGGATAATTCCTTATGCATAGCCGAGTTACCCACTGATGCCTGCAGGGCATTCAGGGCTTTTTTCTGTGGACAAACTGCTACTTGGTGCGGTCTACCACAAAGAAAGCACTGCATCGGCTTGGAACCCGAACTCTTTGATGTTGAAGCTTCCTTGCTCGGCCCAGACTTGCCATTGCTATGCTTCTTCTCATTCGATGGTCAAGAAGATTTGTTGTGGCTAGTGTGGGTCGAGTTTGCCTTCTTCTTGTTAGGATCACTTGTGGAGTAGTCATTCAGATGCTCTGCTGCTGCTTGTGCTGAAGCTAAGTGTTGAACACGTTGCCTCTGCAACTCTGTCTGTGCCCAAGGTTTCAATCTCTCCATGAAGTAGAACATCTTGTCTTTCTCAGACATGTCCTTAATGTCTAGCATGAGGGCCGAGAACCGCTTCACATACTCACGTACCGCGCCTGTCTGTTGCAACTGTCGTAAGTTCCTCCTAGCAATGTACTCCACATTCTCGGGCAAGAATTGGGCTTTCAACTCCCTCTTCAAGTCTGCCCAAGAATCAATGATGCATCTTCCATTCTGAATGTCATCGTATCGAGTACGCCACCATAACTTGGCATCACCCGATAGATACATTGTTGCTATCGTGACCTTGGCTTCCTCTAATTCCTATCTCATGACTCGGAAATACTGTTCCATGTCGAACAAGAAATTCTCAAGCTCTTTGGCATCTCTCGCACTACTGTACGAGTGAGGCTCTGGCAACTTCACCCGACTATATTTCTCGGTAGGGCCATGAGGGTGCGAACCAAAATGCCATGGTAAGCACATTCAACCGGTTTGAGAGCTCCTCAATCTTGGCCTGGAGAGCATCCACTGTTCCCTTCACGTCCTCGGTCAAGGTCTCTTCTGATTCGGCCAATTCCTGGTGTCCTTGTTCCATGTTGCATACTTGGTCATCCATTTGCACCAAGGTATGCAACATCCCATCAATCTATGCTGTCTGGGCTTCCAACTCATCCAGACGATCCTTGTTAGTGCGCGCTCCTGTCCTCTGTGCCATGTCTTCTAGCCTTGAATACACAGTCACAACCTGGCTCTGATACCAACTGTCACGGACAATTTACGTTGCTAGGCAAATCCTGTGCGACACTTGATCAATCCGTCGATCAAGTCAGCCTGTTCGGATAGTTACCTAAGAAAGAAACAAGAGTAAAGCATATCACAATGCACAAAAAAGAAACAAAGATCAATATTATTGCATGAAGGGAAAGGTTACAAGACACTAAATAGGTAAAGACAATAAAAGACACTAGGGGAGCAGGTGATCAAAGATGGTGTAAAGACAACCCACTCAAGTGAACTACCACCTCTCTGACAAGGTGGATGATAAACCTTTTACCAATTAGCAGAAGGAAACATCCTATGTGCTGGTGGAGTCATACTCCCTTATTATAAAAATGCCACTAAGACTTTGGCGACTAAACTACCCTTTAACAAAAGATAAAAATACACAAATAGTGCCACCACTAAGGCCATGCAAACATTGCTGGGCGAATGGTCGCGACACAAGGCCAGCCCATACAAACTAGATACCGGGCCACACCCTTGTGAACCCGAAAAGAGAAAAAAGAAAGAAAATATGCTCCTACTATGTCAGATTGACACAATGACACTTATAAATGTGTTGATGAATATAACCATATTTAATGCCAACAATAGTCTTTTTTTCCCCCATCCAAACGTAATATTGTTGTTTCTTTTCTTCTTAATTGATTCCAACAGACAATTGTTAAACGCCTTCTCTGTGCTTAATTGATTATAACAATCAAAACTTATGACGATTAATTTTTTTTTCAGAACGAGAGAATAACTAGAATTGATGCCAAATGGCCCCTAATAGTGTTATATAGGAAATAAGAATTTTCAATATCTATAATTTTGCACTCAAAATTCAATGGGGATATAATTTATTAGTATTCTTCTTAAACATAGAAATTTATGGCATAGAACTCCACCTAAGATGTTTACTTGAATCACATGAGATGAGCTTCCTAATTAGATTACTCTAATCCTTTATATCATGCTTTGCCTTTTTTCTCCACATATTGTTGTTCTATTTTGTTTTGTAGAATGAATGATGTCTGACTTCATACTGCTTGACACCCTGCTATATTTGTGGTTCCATTCTACTTGAAACATAAGGTCTCGGCAAAGGATCACCAGCGTTTTCAAGCTTCTTATGCAACTATTCTCAAGGCCCACATGCATGCTCTCAAGAAGAGGGAGAGGAAGGACAGGAAAAAGGCTACAGAGGGAGATAAGAAGAAAGAAAGTATGAAGAAGCCATCTTCTTCTACCAAGGCCTCTCTCTAATTTAGGTCTTATTTCTCTCTGTGCGTTTGTGCGCGCTTTCTTGATTTTTGTCTCTGGGGTAGTATTAGCCAGCCTTATCCCAAAAAAAACATTCCGACTTCAAGCAATTAAAGTGATTAAAGAGAAGCTTTTCCTCAACTGTACATTTTTTTCATTCAATTTGATTTCAGTCAGATGACAAGCTTGTGATCATCTTATTCAAATTGCTGTGAAATAATTTGTGAATTTCTGATTCCAACCAGTTTCATGTTCAGCCTATTGTCCTATAATGTTCACATTCCCATAACAACTTGTAGAATCAGAAAGTTCATTTGGTGGAACCCTGATAAGAAGATGCACTAAAGGTCAATCAGTATCATTAAGTACGAGGCATTGCCAAAAGTTGTGATCTGGTTATCATAACCATCTGATAGCTTTAATGGCTTTTATCAAGGTCTTGTTTTCTGGTCAGCAGCTAATGTTCGAGCCAGATCTGTGCTGTTTTTAAGCCACAGATCAGTCATGCTTTGTCCGTCAGTTCAAGGCAATTGCCAATACGGACTACTAGTAGCATGATATTAATATCTGTATCAATAAGGAAAATGTAGGGCTACCATTCTCACCGGGTGACGACTTGCAAGAGCTCCACTCATGCTATGGAAATGAATGGCAAAAATAGGTCCATAAAGGTTAGGGAGCAGGCTTGAAATTGTAGGGATATCTGTTGATAGTATTGTCCACAAGAAGTATCTATCTGGTTTGTATCAAATCTCACACACAATCTGTCTAATTGGATATGTTAAATGTGCTCTCCTTTTCTACCCATTTAGCATATGAGGAGTGAACTCAGGTTATCTTGTAAGCAGCAGCAGCAGCCTGGCAGTGGCATTCTCGCCTTACCCCAGGATACGAATCACTACTGAACATCACTTCTCCCCTTACCGCAGGATATACATCCATATAGCAGTGTCAATGGGCCGGGCTTCGGCTTGAATTTTGGTTATTTTTGAAGAGGCCCGAGCCGCACCATTTACAAGAGGCTTTTGAAGCCCTAATTTGGCCGATTGACATCCCTACATCCATATGCTATTCTTACGATTGCTTGGTCCCCACTTCCAATAGGGTTGGATTAAGTGCAATTTTAATGGTGCCACCCTCCGCAAAGCTGGTGGATGCAGTGTCTTAAGGTATGAATGTGTCTTAAGGTATGAATGCAATTTCTTTGATGGCTGAAGCGGGTAATCTCTCAACCTCCGAGACACCTCTCTGGGAGACGCAGCCAGTCGACCAAGGCACGAGCAATGCGGGTCCCCAAGGCTGGGATCCTGAGATTGAATGAGCCTTATCCCCAGCTTCCAAAACTGGTTCTCAGGGCTAAGCCTGCCCACCCCAGCGCCCGAAGTTGTGCCACTGTCCAGAAAAGCGGTGGCCTTGACATTGTCAGCAGGGGCGGAGTCTGGGGAGGGGTGTGTGTGCATATCTTAATTGTAGGAATATCTTAGATGATAAACCTCGGGTTAAACTACGCCCAGACTAGGACTAATTAGCACTCCCATGCATTAGAATAGTGGCCCCCAAAATAACTCTAGTTAGTTTACTATGTGGGACGTTTGGCCCCTCCAAATGTTTTTAATTTTTTATATGTACACTAAAAAAAGTTAATTTTATTTTGAGCTGTGATGAGCGGATCTAGCTGAATGTCGTGTACCTTTTAACACATTTTTTTGTAACTATGTTTAAGTTTAACTACATTAAGGTTAATAATTAAAAAAAAAAGATTGGATGGATGAACCCAGGGGTGGTGAGTGAATCTTAACCACAGTTGGTGGGTGTTAAGAAGGGGTGTGTGGACCATTGAGGACCGGCATTCATCCGAATGTGCAGTCCGCTATCTATTTCCCTTTTTATTTATATAGTGGTTCCCTCAAAAGGTGCATGCTACTATACCTTTATTAGAATGTAACAGTAGCAATTTTATGACCATAGTGGACCCACCACTCAAAAACAATTCTCCGGCGATTACTCCCCCGAACCTTAGACCCCATACCCCCAAACTATTAATTTTTTTGATACATGTATTTCAGCTCCCTCAAGGAAAAAAATCTTGGCTCCACCCCTTCTTGAAATATCTCGAATTTCAGAAAATGCCTTTGACCCAACTTATGACCCAGATCACCCATTGCCCGAGAACTCGAAGAGTTATGATAAAAATTTATTAAAATTAATATTCTCAACTCATTCATTAGTGAAAATAACACATTGTTATCACAAATTTTAAACCATATTAATCAATCTAAGATATAATGTGCAATAATAACAATTATAATTAGATTACCATCACAAAAAATTCAATAACATAGTACTGCCAAAATGAAAGGCTAATAAGGCTCAATTAAGTCTTACAATCATTAATCCCATTCAATATAAATATTCAAAGAAAATTAATAAAAATTTTTATCCTTAGTCCAAATTCTCACCACGTCCAGTAGCTCAATCTGAGACATAAATAAATGGTGAGCTTCACAAGCCCAATAGAAAATCAACAAAAATCAAATATCATAATAGTGATGATAAATATTAAATAAAGAAAATCATTTGTTTAAAACTAATGCAATGCAAGAATTTCTCTGAGAATAGCTCAAATCAATTTAACCATACACTCAAACTTGTACTAAAGACGTTCTTTCATCAGAATTCATGTATCAATGTGGCTCGATTATCTCATCAACTCGGGCTAACTCTCATAATAACCACATCAGGGTCTTCTCGAGAATGTTTGAGACCTTTCACCCTTGGGCACCAAGCCCTTCTTGTTTACTTTAGAATTATGTTTCCAAGGGGTCTCTTGATAATGCCTATATACACGTATTCAAACAAAATTTAAGACTGTTCATTTTAATTTTTCTTATTCAAATCTCAAGTATAAACACTCGAAATGCATTAACCATTATTCTTTAGAAAATTAACTCAATGTGATTATTAAAAAAATATTAAACATTTCAAAATCATAATTTTTCACATAAAATAAAATTATTTCAAACCTAAGTAATGATGCTGAAAACAATAAACAGAGAAATAGTTCTGGTTCAAAGAATTATTATAAACTAAGTTTAAATCTAATTGTAATAACATTACAGGGGTTTTAAAGCTAACTCGCATATATATATTATAAGAATTTTTTGAGAATTTATAGGATAATATTTCATATCTAAAATATTATTCTAATAGGTTTATAGTATTGCAGGTTCTGAAATCCAGATTCGAACACGTCTCATAAATAAATACATATTAAATTAAATATAACTCGGGATTAGATGAAACTAGTGGAGTTTTAAAGAATCCAGATTAAAACATTTACAATACAAATTTCACGATTTTGTATAGAGAAAATGTTTTTTAAAAAATTCATTGAAACTCTGTTACCAAAATCTGGGAGTTGCAGTTTGTAGCACAAACCCCTAAACCACGTGATTACATAAAATACTAAATTATCAAGAAAAAATCTAAAAATATTACAAGAGTAAGGTTGATCAATTATGTTTTTTTTTTTTTCTAATTAGCCAAAGTATTAAATTATATATATACAAGAAGTTAAATCTATTTCTCTCAATTATATACAGTTGCTGAACATATTTTATAGAAATCAATAATATGCACAAAAATAATTGATGAATCACTTGGAAATTTTAAGAAGAACACTATGATAATTTATAACAATAATATGAATTTTAAAATAATTAATATCATCATAATAACATTTATTTTAATTTATTCATATACACATTATGATCTATGATTTATGTTAAATTCCTACCTCATTTTTGCCACTCGAAGTCTTTGATCTATAGTCTTTCATGACCTCATCTTCCCTCTTCTTGATTGCTTCCTTGAGCTGTTGAATTATATATGAATTTTTTCTTAGGTTTAGACTTTTGGATAAAATATGAGAACATAAGAAAAATCTTACGTAAAAAGTTCTTCACACTCCCTTAATTATCTCAACCCCTTTAATCTCTTCCCACTTTTCTACTCTTTTTATATTTAAACTACCACTCAAAGCTTAAGAGCATATGGACATGGCCAATCAAACCTCTACTAAGGGCTTTCAGGCTTTGCGCCCCACAAGAGAGTAGGCCGAAAAACACAAAATCCAAAAGGTCTACTTCTCGTCAGAGACAGTCAACAGGGAAGGCACAGGTTGGGTCTTAGAATCAGATGGCAATGCCTATTGCTTCCTCTTCTCAGATCCAGAGGAAAGTGCTAAAGGACAAAGGGCGTAGAACTTTGCCCTCCTGAGGGTCCTTCAGCTCCAACAATGGGAGGTGAGAATGAGATACCCGATCCATTGGGTAAAACCAGTGCGAGTAGTCGACGGTGCATAGCTCTACGCAAGAGAAAACGTGACTAGAACCCACAAACAACAAAGAAAAAAAATCATAGAGTAGACGGCAAAATTTGAGTAGGCTTGAGAACTTAGAAGATTTTTTAGAGCCTTCACCTCGCATTTTATAAGCGTTCAAAGTATGAACAAGAGAACAGTTGCCCTTTCTATCAGGCCGGTCACGTCTCTTCAACTATGGACAAGATCATCATTGTGAGGACAGAGAAACTGAAGCGCCAACCATCACGTTATATGATTGTCCCTGAGGTCCTAGAGGGGGCATTTGTAAGGATAAAAATAAGTTTACAGGTGTCAATACTACATCACGAGAGCCGACCTAACTACACTTGCAATATTTGTGTGGGCTCAACTGAGCTGACCAAGAGAGCCGAGCTGAACTCTAGCCAAGCTTGGCTGAGTTTGAGCTTGGCTTGAACATGTTCGAGCTTTGATTCGAGCCCAAATGTTTAGGCTTGAGCTTGGCTTGATCAAGCTTAGTCGAGATCCATTCGAGCTCGAACTTGTAATTATTTTGGGGTACAATCCAAGTGTCAGTAGTGTTAGTATCAGTCATGAAGGCCTAGCATTAATGGAAGCTTAGCAAAAGGTGGTGAGCAGGGTTACCAAGTTGGCAATATGCTATAGCGAACTGTGAACCGAGTGAATCTGAACTAGTTTGCAGTTCGGTTTAGATTGGTCCGTGAAATTGAGCGAACCACATAGTGATTTCAAAACAAACTTAGTTTTTCAAATTTATACTTTTAGCTCACAAACTGTTCATGAAAAGACATTTATTGTTTTTCAAATAAGAGTTTGTAATTTATTATTTACATGCTTAAAATATATATTTTTATAATATAATAAAAAATATATATTTATTTTACATGCTTAAATAGCGAACCAAACTAAAGGACCTAAGCAAACCTAAAAACAAATTATCTCATCCTACCCCTAGCGAACCGGGTTCACTCTAGAGTTATAAACTGCAAACCCGAATTCGAATTGACGAACCAGGCAGGGGTGGAGTCAGGAATTTATCATATGGGGGCACATTATAAGGGATGGGGATTCAGGGGCGAAGCCTTTGAATTTTTTTTTTGGTGACTTAGTTTGTGGGTCATTTCATCCATATATTTTGCACATATCCTACTGGTATTATTTCCTTGTTTACTAGAGCAGTTGCCCCCTTGTCCTATGACTATGCCATATTAAATAATTAACATAATATAAAATATTTTGATTTCAAAAGTTTAGAGGTCTCTTATGCAATGACTATGCCCCCCCCCCCCCTCTTTTTTTGTTGCGGTTATCATTTACCTATATTAGTTTGTGCCCTATTAATTAATATAATATATATTTTTTTTAAGTTCAAGGAGAGTTGAATCGCATTCACAGGTCAACCAGTGTTCCCATTAACCCCTATTAACTGTGGTTAAGATTCTATAACCTTGGTGTTCAATAATCTAACCTTAGTATTCAATAAAAAATATTAACTCTAAGAGTTAAATTTAATTAACCAGAGTTAAATATCTTTTTAATATTTGTTTTTAAAAAAACTAAGGTTAAATTATTGAACATTAAGAGTTAGAGAATCTTAACCACGGTTAATACGGTTTAAAGGGGATACGTGTTGACTTGTGGGTGCGATTGAACTCTCCCTAAATTCAATCACGATTGGCTGTGTTTAATCTCTGCCCCATATGCTATGTTATATAAATAAATAAATAAAAGTTCTCCCAAAAGTTTAAGGGGGAAACGTGTCCCCCTAGGCCCCCCCTTGTCTCCGCCCCTGAACCAGGTAACACTGGATGAGACAACCAATACACCATTTGGGATTGATCCCCGAACCGACAAACCAGATAACATTGGGTGAGACAACAAAGACACTATTTGGGATTGACCCCCCAAACGTCCCTCCTAGTGACATGATTATTAGAGATATGTTTACATAATACTGAATGGTGTAATAAAGTGAGATGTGATACCTGGGCTTATCCCATGATGTATGCTTTGTACTTGAATAGCCATTAAATCCATTGCAAAATAATGGTGTAGTTCCAATAATATTGAATCTTTAGAGTACACATTTGTATCCATGCACATTATTTAGGTTTCTAATGGCCTCAATTTCCTGTAAATATCTACGAAGATCTTATTAGATAAACAATTAGTCTAATTCAATAATTCTAGCCACCCTATCAATTCAAACTTTTGGATGAAGAAATTATTACATTATCGTTTTAAGTTGAATCTCAGAGTTAGTGCTATTATATCTTTTTTTTTTGTTGGAGGGCAGTGCTATCATATCTTTTGCATGTGAGAAAATGCAGCTATCCTTTACAAAATTGGGTGGTTCAAAATAATGTTAAGGTTACACCCCTTCTTTCTCAAAGTTGTATCCCTTATATTAAAGAGATCGAATGATCGAGTCTCTTGGATATGAGTGTCATGGTTCATATGGTCACTTGCTATCTGTTTTTTGCAACTAGCTTTTAGAAAATTGAGTGAATTTTTATTTTATTTTATTTAAAAACATGGATTTCCTAAGCCTTAAACTCAGATTAGTCTCACGGGCTCCATAGGAAATACCTCCACTCCATACAACTGATATTGAGGGGAGCTTGGAAATTGACCTCGAGACCTTCGGTCACTGGGCTAATATATATCATGGTTACACCCGCCTTCTGGCTCAATGGAGACTAGGGGTCGAGTCTTTTGGAATTAGTGTGATGGTTCATATGGCTCACTATCTATTTTTTGAAACTGTCTTTCAAAAATTTAAGTGATTCACATGATATTATGGTTACACCTGCCTTCTTGCTTAAAGTTGTTTCCCTTATATTGAGGAGACTTGGGATTGAGTCTCTTGAAATGAGTGTAATGGTTTATATGGCCACTCGTCAAGGGCGAAGTCAAGAATTTTTCCTTGGGGAAGGGGGGACAAAGTATGGGCTTCGAGTATGAGTCTTGGCAGGGGCCTAGTCCCCCCCCCCACCCAAAAAAAATAATTTGGGCAATGGCTTTAGGAGAGCTATTATTTACAATTAATTGTATATTTAATTTATTATATTTCCAAAAAAAATAAATTTGGGCAATGGCTTCGGGAGAGTTATTATTTATAATTAATTGTATATTTAATTTATTATATTTTATATATAAGGAAAATTAATCTTTTTGACGGAATGCGAGGGCCTCTGCAGCCTCCGTGTGTTCCTTTTTAACACCCACTAACTTTGGTTAAGATTCACTCACCCTAAGGTTCATCTATCTAACCTTGGTTTTTAGAAACAAAATATTAACCTTCAGTTGTTTAAGCTTAACCATAGTTAAAGGAGGATCTACTAGTTGCGGTGTGTCCCTTTTAACACCCACTAATTGTAGTTAAGATTCACTCACCCCAAGGTTCATCTATCTAACCTTGGTTTTAGAAAAAAATATTAACTTTAAGTTGATTAAGCTTAACCATAGTTAAAGGAGGATCTATTAGCTGCTATGTGTTCCTTTTAACACCCACCAATTATAGTTAAGATTCACTCACCCTAAGGTTAATCTTAGTTTTTAGAAGAAGAAAAAATATTGACCTTATTTTGATTAAACTTAGCCATAGTTAAAGGGAGACGGAAAGAGGGCATGTGGAAATTTAGGAGGGGGGCATTTACTCATATTTTGGGGGGCACTATATAAAATTTTGATACAATTTTTCTTAAAAATCTATACTATATAAAAGATTTCCCAATTTTTTTATTTGGATATTAAGGTTTATTTTAGCCATCTTGTAATAGAAAATTTTCATTGGAAAAAAAATGGATATTTGAAGAGAGAAAAATCGAGTTGAGGCATCAAACACAAAATAAATCATCCACGTTGTTCTCAATCGTGAATTCATTTTCTCATGTGCTATCAAGCGATCATGGAAAATGTTTTACTTTAACAAGAAATTAAGTTGTGTGACAAAGAGAGGGCAATTCTTCTACCTAGAATTTGGCTACCATAAACTTACAATTTAGCTCATGTAGCAAAGTCTGCCACTCTCATGAGAATATTCCGGAATGAAGTCGAGAGATGGAAACTTTTCATTGGTGATGTGGCAAGCAGGAAGGTCCACTTATATTACCAATGCATTAACCTTAACAATAGGTCCACTTATATTACTAATGCATTAACCTTAACAATAGATTGATCAACGGGTTGAGTTAGATCACATCAGGCCGTATATATATTTTTTGGTGGAGGATATCTTTACCTACGTTAGTATAAGGTTAGTGGCTTATGGCTAACATGAGAGATTGGAGTTCTTGTTACTCATCATCATCGGAAATGTATCTTGTGAGTTTTCTATCGAAAGAGGTCAGATCCGTTTAGAAATATATTAAGATCTAAGCTATTTGAATAATCTTTAAATTTATTGCACTATAATGGGGTGGGTCCCAATAGTAATGAATCTTTAGAGTACACGTTGTATTCATGTGTACCGATGGGCTTCTGGTCAGCCGCCCCCATCTTAGAGATCTTCCAAATAAAATTGGTTCTGATTCAATAATTTTTTTGACATTTAATTTTTATTTTGTTTTATTTTATTTTATTTTTTTGGTTCGAGACATACGTTTAGGCCATAATGCCGATTAGGTGTTAGTTTCTGTTCAGTTAGTGGGCACGGGTGGAGAGTATATACAAACTTCTACCATCTCAGAAATGGAACCCGGGACTTCCCCCAAAGTAGGGGATACATTATCACCGGGATAAAGCCCTTGCGAGTTTTTTGACATTCAATGAATTCAAACTTTTCGATGAAGGCAAATTATTACATCATCATCGCGTGGAAAAATGATTGCGCGTATCCATTTAATTTTTTGTGGGTGCTTTAAAGGTCCACTCGAGTTTTCTCTCACACTTGCCAGAGGAGAACCTTCTTAAGTGTCACGTTTCCTTTAACATGGTGTCAATGGATAATTTGAATTTTTCTTTTTGGTACCATAATCATAAGATAGCCAAACCTAAGATAGCCGTTAAGGTACCATAGTCCTATTCGAATTCAAATCCCCATCGTGGATATTAGTTCAAACTTCAAATAAGTATCCAATAGAGCTATAGCATTTTCTATCTGTTTATAATTGGATGTGTATTCCGATATATATCTGATTCCATAAATATCTAATCGATTAAATATTATATTATTATATATACAATCTATTTAAAATCAAAATATTTTTTTATATATAGTTTTGAAATATTAAATTATTATATATTATGATAAAATATTCACTTGTTATTACTAAATAAAATTTATATTTTTTGTTTTTTAAAGTAATTAAATAATTAGGAAACTATCCCAATTCGAATTTTCAAATCAAAATCGGATACAAATACTATATATTTCACTGGTCGTTGGATATTTAATCAAATTCAAATGTCAGATATGCAATTGGATACAAATTCCAATATACCACTATCGGTTTTGTATTCACTCCGTTTACCCTCTAGCCTTAATTTGTCAACTTTAATAGGTTATTGTTTATCATTTAATTATTATTATTATTACTATTTTTTAAAAGGAAACTCCAAGAAGCGGGCATCATGCATGGACAGTTTGCCTTCTCACCATCTCCTTCTACAAGCTGTTTTTTTCCTCACCCTTGATCAATCGGTCGGGATTGAGCTAGCTGAGGTCTATTTAAATTCAGTCCTCATATGTAAGGGATTGACCCAAGCCCTCGAAGGGCACTAGTTAAACTCAAGCCCTAAGGTTAAGGTTAGGTTAGGATTGGTCTTGAAAGAATATTTAGGACATTTTTTATTTTATTATAAACCACAGTCAATACAGCCTAAAAGAGTCGGTGATTCAGATACCTTTCTCTAGCTTCTCTTTTCCAATCTTTCAATAGAATGCGTGGGCTGTAAGATTTTCTATAAGGTTTATGGTATTGGCAATGTTCATAGTCCAAACCCGGATAAAGTTTACTCCAATTAAGGTTTCAGTTGTAGCCAAACAGTGGTGATTTATGCATTAATTAAGTATATCGGGTTATAAGGATGGTCTATAGTCTCCTTGATGGGTTAGGGACTCTATTGACCTAAACCCTAAGTATATATAATACATATAGGCTATCGGTCCCAGATCCAACTCCTAAGAAAGCCTGCAGAAAGAAAAACATCTTCCCCATCGAGAGCTAAGGAGTCATGGAATCTGAAGACTGTGTTCTTCATCGTCATCGACAATGAAAGGTTTTCCTCTCTACTTTCAATGGCCGACACAGGTATGTGATTCTTAATATTGATTGGCTAGATCCTAATAAAGTATAACATGTGGTATCAGAGCCAGGTTTGCTCAATCAAGTTCAAGAATGCATAAAGTTTTACCTATTAATTTTCAATAGGATTTACATTGATTTTTGCAATGAAATTTGTTCAATTTTGTACAAGATTTTATAGGTTTTCCGGCGAAAACTCATCGCCGGAGAACCATGGTAGGCTTCATATGTAGCGTTATTATGTGGCTAATTTTTGGTTCACTGTTTCAATTTTTAGGGTTTTAGAAAAGGGTTTCGGATCTGAAATCATTAAACAAAAAAAAAAAAAGGGGAAAGGGGAGGTTCTTGGTTTTCCGGCAATTACGCCGGTTACCGGAGATAAAATACCTTCAAATAAAGTTGAAAGTTTTTTTAAATTTAATGGATTTTATTTTGAGACCCTCCAAGATCAGATCTGAGAATGGGATTGTGAGTTATAAAAAAAAAAGGTTTCGGCCGTTTTCAGTTAGACGGGGATTCCGCCGTCGTCTGTTGCCGGCACAGGATTCCGGCAAAGGGGTTTTGCTCGCTGGAGAGTGGCCGACCATTTGGCACCGGCGGCAGCCGGTAAGGTGGCCGGTAGGGCCCCCAACAGAAGGGAACCAGGCAACTGTTTCAAAAAACAAAAACCGGGTTGGGAAGACGAGTTTGTAAACACCCCAATTTTTTACCCCTTTAGCATCTTTTACTCTCCTAAAAACCCTCTTAAAAACCCTTTCTTAAGACCCTCTTTCCACGTGCTTCGAGTTCCGAAAAACGCCCCTCAGGTGAAAATTGACCAAAATACCCCTAGGGTGAAAAATGACCAAAATACCCTTAAAAAAGTGATAAAAAGTTTTCATTTTGTTTAAAATGATTTTATAAATTTTTTGATAAATTGTAGCTATTTTTGGAGTTAAATCGGACTTAAAACGGTTGAAATGGACCGAAATGCCCCTAGAGTGTAAAATGACCAAAACGCCCCTGAAAAGTACTGAAAAATCCATGTTTTATGTAAAATAATTTTTCGGATTTTATCGGCTCAATTTAGACTATTTTTGGGGTCAAAACGGGTTTAAAACGAAGGAATTATCTTGGGAATGACACGTGGCAAGTCAAAAGTCAACAAAACAACAAAAAAAATAATATTTTGGGCCCCTAAATGGGGGCGCTACTTCAAGTAGCGCCCCACCTATTTTTGCCCACTTATTAGATGGGCGTTACTTCAAGTAGCGCCCCAACTAATCCCCATTTTTTTGCGCGTGTCGGTAGGCTTTTTCGGAAAAAACGAAAAGGGGCGCTACTTGAAGTAGCGCCCCCCCAATGTCGACCCGATTTATCGCCGCACTGTTCACAACCGCCTACTGTTTGGGGTTTTTATCCAAAAGGGGCGCTACTTCAAGTAGCGCCCCCATGTTTTTGCTTCCTATAAATACCCTACCCCCCTTTCTTCATTCCAACTCATTCCCACAAGTCTTGCTCTCTTCTCTCTCCTCTTTCACGACCTCTTTTTGGCATCGGCGATCCTGGGAACTCGATTTCGAAGAATCGTTCTCGGGAGCACTTAATTCAGAGACCCTTTTGGGTTTCCCGGAAGGTAAAATCGCCGAAACTCTGACGTTTGCTTTGTCATTTCTTAGTCTAATTATTTTATTGTTTTTTAATGCTTAGACTGTTACCCTGTCAAACCCTTGCCCAGTTTTACTTAAACCCAGCTTACCCTGTCAAACCTCTGCCCGATTTTACTCAAACCCGGCTTACCCTGTCAAACCTCTGCCCAGTTTTTACTTAAACCTGGCTTACCCTGTCAAACCTCTGCCCGGTTTTTCTCAAACCCGGCTTACCTTGTCAAACCTCTGCCCAGTTTTACTCAAACCCGGCTTACCCTGTCAAACCTCTGCTCGGTTTTACTTAAACCCGGCTTACCCTGTCAAACCTCTGCCCGATTTTTCTTAAACCCGGCTTACCCTGTCAAACCTCTGCCCGGTTTTACTTAAACCCGGCTTACCCTGTCGAACCTCTACCCGGTTTTATCCAAACCTAACCTCGCCTAGTCAAACCCTTGCTCAAATCCCAGTTCGAAACTAGTCTCGCCTAAGTCGAACCTCTGTCCAAATCCCAGTTTAAAACCCTAGTTATACCCCGATCAAACCCTAATTAAACCCTATCTATCTGTTCAAACCCTGTTCAAATACCCACCTCGCCAGGCTCCTCGGCACGAGCTTAAACTACCCCGAGGCTCCTCGGCACGAGCCTATACTGCCCCATCGCTCCTCAGCACGAGCTTAAAAGGCCATTCTGCTCCCAAATGAGCGTAAACAATCACAATCACAATCACAATCACAATCAAATCAAACCTCCAATCAAAATCAAATCAAACTTCCAATCAAATCAAACCATCAATCACCAGCCGGAACTACGTGTGGCTTGATTCCACTAACTGTGGATACGTAGGCAACCCTGATCGGGTTCAGCTCCCCTAGGATAGAAGCCCTATTCCATTCTTATCCTACCTATCTTTATTTATTTCATTCATATTACATTACTCAGCATATAGATCGAATTTCAAGCTTCTCTTATGGTTTCCTTTATTTGATTCAAACTTAGGGAGTAGGTAACCATCTCTGGATGGGAGTTTAGGGGTGCCTAACACCTTCCCCTAACTCAATTGAATCCCTTACCCTGACCTCTGATTTCCAGACCATGCCTTATCCAATAATTTCAGGGACCTATTTCCCTCAGAATTAGATAGGTGGCGACTCACAACCCAATTACAATTTATCCCTATTTCTTATCGGGATCCATCCTGATCGGGAATGGAAGAGTAAAATTCAGGTACTCACAGCTGGCGACTCTGTTGGGGACTCTGGTTTCGCAGACCAGGGTTTAAGCCAAATCTTGAGTTTTAATCAAACATTGGAAACCATATTAGAAGCTTCAAAATTCATCTATATGCTGCAAATTTTTATTATTTGAACCTCGGACATTTGTTTGCCAACTTAACAACATGCATAGGATTCCATTTCTTTTATTCATTGCTTGATTTTGATTGATGTATATACATTCATATTCATTGCATACCAGAATAAGAATCCCTTCACCTATCTAGCTGGATCCGGTAGGCTTACAATCGAGGGATGGTTATCCCCGATGCTGGAGCCCAAAGATCTGTGGAAAGTATTGGTTGTAGACCGAGAGATGGTTATCTCCGGTTAACGTAATTAGTCTTTCCCACTTGCACCAATCATCCCTTTTCAGGTATGTTCTATACCGGGAAGTCGTATATACGGTCAAGTGCTCCTCAAACCTTTAGACAAAACCCTGCATACGCCAGCATGAGCATGTAGACTATGAATCTCTGTTTGGGCATAAACCAAGAGCTACCCGTCAGGAGGGATAACCTTATCCCTATTCTACTACTGGTTTAAAGCCGCTCCTGCATCTTTGTTCAGGTATTAGGACAAATTTATCCCTATACCTACCTTTTTGGAGCTTTGTATGAGCCTTGATTGCTAGATAGGTCTAAGCCTAATCCATTCATTTTAATTCATTTCATACATGATTCTTTTTAATTCAATTCAAAATTTATAAAGGATTCAATTCATTCAATTCAATTCATAAGGTTCAAGTTAAAAAGTAATTCAATTCATCTTGTTCATATCATCATCCATTCTATTAAACATCATAGCCATTATATAGGTCAAGTCTTGTCATCAACTACCTCATTCATTTCATCTCCAATTGTAGTACATTCATGAGTCGGAGATTTACTCGTTCTATGACTAAAGCACTTGCCCTTGCACAAGCAGAGCTAGAGAAAGAGTATCCCGAAGATTTACCACTAGCACTCTCAGAGATGGAGCACGAAGAAGCACCAGCTGACATGTCCACCATGCAAGCTTTGGATAATGCATGCGAAATTCATGAAATCAAAGGCTCAATCACTGCAATCTTTGAATCACTGAAGAGTCTTACCATGACACAGGCATCTAATCGTCCCATTCTTTAACCAGGACCTTCATCCGTTGAACAACCTACTAGATCATCCCCCAATCCTCAACCCACTGATGACCCAGACTTTGGCCAGTATGACCAACCTGCTGATGAAGTAAACCAAGCCCCACCAGATCAACCAAATTCGCTCACCCCAGAGATAACACTATTCATAAAAAAGCAACAAGAGCAAATGGAAAGAGTCCAAGAGCAGCTCAAGCAGATGCAGAAGGGGAAAACAGTCCAGGGGAATGATTTCTCAGATTTAACATTCTATACTGGGGCAGCAGTGTCTGAAAAGTTCGAAGTCTCAGTCTTTGAGAAATATGATGGTAAAGGATGTCCTCGTACTCACCTCAGGCTCTACTATGGAGACATGCTTGGCCATGGTGGAAATCCTGCACTACTAGTCCAATGCTTCCAGAAGAGTTTGACCGGTCCGGCTTTGAGATGGTTCACGTCACTGGATTTAGAGAGAATCAAGACATGGAAGGACCTGACAACTGCATTCGTTGAACATTACTCTTTCAACATGGAGCTCCTGCCACAGAAGGGTGACCTTGAGCTCATGTTCAAAAAACCTGATGAGTCATTCATCGAGTATGCAGCCTGATGGAGGGAGATGGCCGCCAGAATGAGAGTTTCCCTACCCGATGATGAGCTGATAGACACATTTCTCAAGACTCTGAAGCAACCTTACTCTACCTTACTAGCCGTAGTTCAGACTTCAGAATTTGCCGTAGTAGCCCGAAGCGGGGCCCGTATTGAAGCATCCATCCGGTCTGGGTCTATACATTCCACATTATACCAAGATTCATCACAAGCTGAAGGCAGCCACAACAACAAGTTCGGAGGGAGACGTGATCCCAAGAAGAGAGAAACCGATGTCCAAATGGTGACACATGTAGCACCAGTCCGAGTTCCTAACTTTGGGGCACCAGCACCACAGGCCCCTAATCAGCATCAAGTTCAGCAGCCAGTTCAACCCCAGTACAAAGCCCAGGGTCAAAGGCAGCAGCGCGGGCCAACCAGGCAATTTACCCGTCTCCCCTACTCACTCAGTCTGCTCCTTCCGTTCCTCATAAAGAAAAAGCTGGTTGAGCATCCAGAGCCAGTCCCTATACCTAACCCAGTACCGCACTATTTTCGTGTGGATCAACACTGTGACTTCCATCAAGGCCCAGGTCACTTAACCGACAATTGCCGAGCATTGCAACATAAAATCCAAGATATGATTGAGCAGGGCAAGATTGAGTTCGCTCCTGGAAAGACCAATATCCTTGATACCCCCATGCCACCACATAATAACCAAGCTAACCATATCCAGCCTGCCCAACCCATCCAACCGGCTATGCCTGTGCCGTTTTGATAGCCACTGGGAATGAAGCATCTCGGGGCAGAAAGCCAGAGAAAGAACACTTCTGAAGGGGTCGACAGAGATCAAGCCGGTTGAAGTCTGTTTTTTGTTTTTTTGTCAAGTCTTGTAAGTATCAGCAAGTGGCTCATAGTTTGGTCCATATAAAGTCTGTCTTTTGTAGTCAAATATGTCATGCTCACTTATCATTTTCTATAAAACAAATTTTTTTGAAAGAAGTCTCATTTTGTTTACGCCTAAATTTGGCCCATGATGATCTAGCACTTCTCAGAAGCTCTAGTAACCTGAGGCCACCTAAAAACACAATTGTTTTCTCTCCTCGTGCTAGTTAAGTCTGTTGGTTTAAAAAGGGCTCGCCTGAATCATATGATTAAACCACTTTATTCCAAGAATACCCAAGGGCAGCATATGTCAATGAGCAGGAAGAGGAATTTCCAAAAGAAATCCTCAACCTTATAGAGCCAAGGCAAGAAAGAAACGAAACTCAGTAATGACCTTAGGTATGCAAAAATTGGAACCTTGCTACGGTAGGGGCAGAGGGAAAATCAGAGATTTCTTAAAAAAAAAGGCCTCGCACAGTCTATCAGACCAGTGTCAAGACTTCAAATTACAAATCATTCATAGAGAAGAAAGTGTACAGAGCATCCATCATCTATACTGAGGCAGTATACAAGACAGGAGCAGAACAATATATGAAGCACTCAACAAAGAGATTGACCAAGCATCACACCGAGGGGCAAGGTCAGTCCATTGTCGAAGACCCATACGGTTGGAAACAGATTTTCTAAGAGTATTCGTCAACACAACCGTATGGAGAATGAAGACCTCTTGGAGCCAGTCAACACAGATCAAGTCAAAAGATGCTATGCTTAAGGATCTTGTCAGGAAACTGTTTGTACTCTCATTCCCTGTAGGACATGAAAGGAGGCTATGTTTGGCACATATTTTTCCCTACTCGCACACCCGATCAAGTTCATATCAACAAAACCTGCTAGTTAGCCCTTCGAGCCTAATAGCCTTTCTTTCTTAAAACACATCTACCGGGACTCCCCTATCAAAGCTTCATTGTAGGCCTAAGCGCCTGAACTACGACATGACCTGATCCTAAAAAGGGTACGTAGGCAACCTGAAAATCAGGTGCGGTCAAATCAATCAATTGAGCACATTTGCCTCTTCAAAAAAGTAAAGAGCAAAAGAAAAAATCATCAAAGAGAAAAGAAAAAAAAAAAGAGCAAATCCAAAAAGCTCAACAAAAAAAAAAGCAAAAGCTCGAAAGAGGTGCTCAAGTAAACAAAGCTCAGAAGCAAGGGTGTTCCCAAAACCTCGACCCCTAAGCCTACGTTTCGTCCTATCTTAAGTCCTCCCAGATCTCGCAGGGCTAAGAGTACAGACAGATTGATAGATAAGTATCCGAAAGCAACACATCAAATCCACCAAGGCGATGACGGGAGAAGATAGCTCAGCTCAACTCAAAGTCGCAGGCCCAGTGAAAACCAGAAATGGCACTAAGGCGCAAAAATAATGCGAGCCCAGCTCTAGTATAGCTACTAGGGGTAAAAAAGGGAATAAATTATTAACTTCGCAGGCATGAGTGAAAACCGGAAACGGCCTCATTGCGCAAAAATTATGCGATCCCCATGACTTGGTCATTCCAAGGGTAAAAAAGGGAAAAAGTTGAATTCTAGTTCGATGACAGAAGAAAACTGTGACTCTCCAGCAACACATCTCTGCAAGCTCAGATCGAAGAAGCTTAATGTCATAATGATCCAATGCCCTTAGCCCCAAGTAAGACCCTGTTCAGCATACGAAAAGGTCAGAACTGAGTAACTATCTCCCTTCGCAATAACTTTAAAGGTTAAGATTGCTCATTGCTATATCCTGCCCAAGAGGGGCAAGAGATCCACAAACTCCAGTCAGGACAGGCCCTTTCATAAACTAGTAAGCAAAGAAGGCACCCTCCTTTTAAACTTTTGATCTTAAATTCAAAATTTTTGAAATCTCATTATTACTTTCAAACTGTGTTCAAAACTCAAAATTTTCAAAAGCAAATCGTCTTCAAAAGAGTCATAGTCCGTATCATGGCTTGGTCAAAGATCGATCTCCTTCCAAACAGTTCTCAGAAGAGCCGCAGAGAAAACAAGCGCAGAAATTGCAAGCCAAGGGCAAGTGCGAAATTAGAGCTTCATTTAGCAAGTCATCTCTCTGTTCTTTGCATTATCATTCTATCTCATCCGTATTTATTCTAAGCATATCACCATTCATTATAGGCATCATCATGCATCTCATGTCTCATCTCCTTACATAATAGTCACATCACACACTTCACATAGGTATCCACACTACTCACACACCTACATACGCTGTCACACTGTTCACACACTTGATTACACTGCTTGCACACCTACGTAAGTAGCTGCATTTTACATCACATACCTACATAGGTTGTCATTGCTCATACACCTACATAAGTTGTCACACAGTGCACACACTTAGTTGTATTGTGCACACACATTCATAGAGCTACACACATTATACACATGCACCCACATATCTTGATTTGATATCATCTTCAACCTCCTTCGTGCATCTCGTCTGTTGTATTCCTTTTGACATCTCGTCTGATGTCACCCCTTTCGTGCATCTCGTCTGATGTCACCTATTTCGTCCATCTCGTCTGATGCATTCCTCATGACATCTTGTCTGGTATCACCCTTCGTGCATCTCGTCTGATGCGTTCCTCTTGACATCTCGTATGATGTCACCTCCTTCATGCATCTCATCTGATGCATTCCTTTTGACATCTCGTCTGGTGTCACCCTTCATACATCTCGTCTGATGTCGCATCTTCAAAGTCTGCTGTGAGCCCTCCTGTGATGAGGTTAAACCCACGAGTCTACTGTGAGCCCTCCTGTGATGAGGTTAAACCCACAAGTCTGTTTTGAGCCCTCCAGTGATGAGTTTAAACCCACAAGTCTGCTTTGAGCCCTCCAGTGATGAGGTTAAAACCCACAAGTCTGCTGTGAGCCCTCTTGTGATGAGGTTAAACCCACGAGTCTGCTGTGAGCCCTCCTGTGATGAGGTTAAACCCACAAGTCTGCTTTGAGCCCTCCTGTGATGAGGTTAAACCCACGAGTCTGCTGTGAGCCCTCCTGTGATGAGGTTAAACCCATAAATTTGCTTTGAGCCCTCCAGTGATGAGGTTAAACCCACGAATATTCTTTGAGCCCTCCTGCGAGGAGGTTAAACCTACATATCCTATCATCCTTCTTGTGCATCTTGTCTAGTGCATCTTTTTGTCATAAGGCTGACAACCTTCGAATCCTGTCATAGGGCTGACTACCTTCGAATCCTGTCATAGGGCTGACAACCTTCGAGTCCTGTCATAGGGCTGACAACCTTCGAATCCTGTCATAGGGCTGACAACCTTCGAATTCTGTCATAGGGCTGACAACCTTCGAATCCTGTCATAGGGCTGACAACCTTCGAATCCCGTCATAGGGCTGACTACCTTCGAATCCTGTCATAGGGCTGACAACCTTCGAATCCCGACATAGGGTTGACTACCTTCGAATCCTGTTATAGGACTGACAACCTTCGAATCTTGTCATAGGGCTGACAACCTTCGAATTCTGTCATAAGGTTGACCACCTTCAAATCCCGTCATTGGGTTGACAACCTTCGAATCCTAACATAAGGCTAACAACCACCGTATCATGTACTTATACAACCCATTTGAGGTCACCTTCATCTATTCCGACATCTCGTTTGGTACCATATTCTGCTGTTTCGTCACTAAGCACGAACCACCCATTTCCACTCTATCACTGTCGTCCTCTTGAACCAAGTCATGATTTCATCACTGAGCATGAATCATTCATTCCTCCTTTTCCTCTATCTCTCCCATACCTCAGATGTTTCATCACTGAGCATGAACCATACCTTTCTTCCATCTATACCCGTCTACTGAATAGGTTCTACCATCAATCTCTACCTTTAGGATCCCATTTGTGTCAAGCAGTCTAAGCATAAGTTCACTTTCTTTTTAACTTTTTGTTTTCAAACTCACAAGTTTTTAGCACGTGCAAAATTGAGGTCTTATAGTCTTTGTCGTTCACGTGCCCGCACCCTCCGACAAAGAGGGTCAACTGTAAACACCCCAAATTTTCACCCCTTTAGCATCTTTTACTCTCCTAAAAACCCTCTTAAAAACCCTTTTTTAAGACCCTCTTTCCACGTGCTTCGAGTTCCGAAAAACGCCCTGTAAGCACCCCAATTTTGCACCCCTTTAGCATCTTTTACCCCTCTAAAAACCATCTTAAAAACTCTCTTTTAAGACCATCTTTCCATGTGCTTCGATTTCCAAAAAACGCCCCTTAGGTAAAAAAAGACCAAAATGCCCCTAAAGTTCAAAGTGACCAAAATACCTCTGAAAAGTTCTGGAAAACTCCCATGTTATCTAAAATATTTTTCTGGATTTTATCAGTTCAATTTCGGCTGTTTTTGGGATCAAATCGAGCCTAAAATGGTAAAAATGACCAAAATACCCCTGGAGTACAAAATGACTGAAACACCCTTGTTAAGTTTTGAAAAGTGACATTTTATCTTAGATATTTTTCTGGATTTTATCAGTTCAATTTTGACTGTTTTTGGGCTCAAATCAGACTTAAAACGAGAAATCGGGTTTTCGGTCAACTGGAAATCGACGCGCGCCGCCAAAAAAATAAAAAAAATAAAAAAATTAATTTTTTTACAAAATTATTCCTTCGAATATTCTAAGAATATTCCTTATGATATTTTTTAGAATATCCTAAGGAATATTCCTTTGAAAATATCCAAAGGAATATTCCTTAAAATATTCATTGGAATATCTTTTTTCGAAACCTATAAATAAGCTTTCACATCTTTTTCATTATTCATTCCTTTCCACTTGCTCTCTTCTCTCTCCTCTTTCGAAAATATCCCTTTTGGCGTCGGCGATCCCGGGAACTCGATTTCGAAGAATCGTTCTCGGGAGCACTTAATCCAGAGACCGTTTTGGGTTTCCCGGAAGGTAAAATCGCCGAAACTCTGACGTTTGCTTTGTCCTTTATTAGCTTTTAATTATTTTTTAATGTTTTTTAGACTTAGACTGCTACCCTGTCAAACCCCTGCCTGGTTTTATTCAAACCCGGCTTACCCTGTCGAACCCTTGCCCGGTTTTACTCAAAACCCGGCTTACCCTGTCAAACCTCTGCCCGGTTTTATTCAAACCCGGCTTACCCTGTCCAACCTCTGCCCGGTTTTATTCAAACCCGGCTTACCCTGTCGAACCTCTGTCCGAACTTCGGTTCAAACATACCATACCCTGTCGAAACCCTGTCCGAATCTCGGCTCAAACCTTGATTCAAAACCTCACCTAAACCCTAATCAAACCCTAGTTGACTCCAGTTACCCTACCTAAACCCTAGTTACCCTACCTAAACCCCAGTTACCTTACCTGAACCCTAGTTAACCCTAGGTAGACCTTAGTGACCTCTAGTTAAACCTTAACTAAACCCTAGGTCAAACCTTACCCACCTAGTCGAACTTTTGTCTAGAAACTCCGCTCAAACCCTGTTTCAAATCCCATCAAACCCTAAACCCAAAGGCTCCTTGACATGAGCTAAAACTGTCCAAGTGCTCCTTGACATGAGCCAAAACTGTCCAAACGCTCCTCAGCACGAGCTTAAAAGGTCACCTCGCTCCTCTAACAGGAGCAAAAACCCCTGAACCATTCAAAAACACCCTAACATCCAAATACCAATCTCAACTTGTCAAACACCCATAATCCAAACACCCAACAAATCAAACTATCTACTACCCATCTGGAACTACATGTGGCTTGATTCCACTGACTGTGGATACGTAGGCAACCCTGATTGGGTTCAGCTCACCTAGGATAGAACCCCTATCCTGTCCCGGCTTACTTTAACATGTACATTACTGTTCTTACAATATTTGTCAAGCATATAGATGAAATACAAGTTTCTCTTATGGTTTCCCCACTTTAATTCAGACTTAAGGAGTAGGTAACCATCTCCGGATGAGAGTTTAGGGGGCCTAACACCTTCCCCTGACTCAAATGAATCCTTACCTTGAATTCTATTTCCAGATCAAAGCCTTATCCAATCTTTTAAGGGACCCTATTTTCCCTCACAATCTAAATAGGTGGCGACTCTCTCTTTTCAACATTTTTAACACTATTCCTCATCGGGTTCAATCCTGATCGGGAGTGGGGGTTAAAATCCCGGGTCTACAGCTTGGCGACTCTGCTGGGGACTCTGGTTTCGCAGATCAGTATTCGAGCCAAAACCTAAGTCTGAACTGAACAAGGGAAACCATATCAGAAACTTTTAATTATATCTATATGTTGCTAATTTTATTAATCTGCACATATGCTAACTTATACTTCTATCATTCATCGAATCTCAGACATTTGTTTGCCAACTTAGCAACATGCCTAGGATTCCATTTTTTATTCATTGCTTGATTTTGATTGATGTATATACATTCACATTTATTGCATACCAGAATAAGAACCCTTTCACCTATCTAGATTGGATCCGGTAAGCTTACAATCGAGGGATGGTTATCCCCGATGCTGGAGCCCAAAGATCTGTGGAAAGTACTGGTTGTAGACCGAGAGATGGTTATCTCCAGTTAACGCGACTGGTCTTTCCCATTTGCACCAATCGTCCCTTTTCAGGTATGTCCTATACCGGGGAGTCGTATATACGGTCAAGTGCTCATCAACCTTTTAAACAAAAACCTTGCATACACCAGCATAAGCATATATATTATAGGTCTTTGTATGGGCATAAACCAAGAACACCCTTCAGGAGGGACAACCTTATCCCTATTCTGTTACTGGTTTAAGCCACTCCTACCTCAATTGTTCAGGTATAGGGACAACCGTATCTCTATACCTAAACCATTTTCGGAGTTTGTGTGAGCCTTGATTGCTAGATAGGTCTAACCCTAATCCATTCTTTAGCTAACTCAATCATGTGAGGTTTAAAAGCCTAGAATCTAAAGCGAATCATATGGCGAATCCATTGATTCATTTCAATCTTGACCCATTGGGCTCTGGCTTCCTACAAGCCAGATAAGTGAAATGGATCTCTGCCCATTCACCTCATTGGATCACACGTTGAGCTGACTCATCCATTTTCTGAGTATACTTGCTCAGTTCATTTGTGCATATCACCACATTCAACATGCTAACAACTGAAGTTTTGTGCATTAGACATCCATCATTCTTTGTACATATCTATATTCATGACCAGACAAGGGGCAACGTCCCATGTCGAAACGTCATCCATCAGATCATATGTGTGTCGCATCACTACTTTCATCATTGTCTTAACTCAGTCTGCCTTTAGCATCTCTACCGTCATTTGACTCATCTGTACATACGTCTTATTACCACCCAGTTTATAGCACCCTGAGCGGAAGTAGTACTAAGCTACCTGCCCTCTTCGAGATGACTCCAGTAAGCACAAGACTAACTGATCGAGATGAGCCAGTTGTCGAAGGTTTGGAAACCGACCCTGACAGCCCAATATCTCCTCAACATGTACTGCAGCAAGTCCTTGATTTAGAGTCAAGGGTATTCGGGACTGAACAAGGCATCCTAGAGTTGAAAAACATCATGTAGGATATCTTGAATGCCGTGAATAGGGAGCAACCGTCCTCCTCTTCTATCCTGATCGCCGAACCACTCGCCTTAAACCAATCAAACCCGTCATCTCACAACCCACCACAATCAAATCCACCACTTCACAACCCAGTACCTCCAAATCCACCATCTCATAATACATCACCTCCAAATCCACCATCTCATAACCCACTACCTTCAAATCCACCATCTCATAACCCGTCACCTTCAAACCGGCCATCTCATAATCCACTACCACTGAACCAACCATCCTTCAACATCCCGCCACCACACATTGGCCAGTATCAGGAAGAGGAGGCAAGGATTGCCCAAAATACAGAACAGCCAGGCATATCAACCAGCTCAGCACATACCCCAGACTTCTACAAGGACAGGATTGAGAGGTTAGAACAATTGGTGAAGAGGGCCCAAGGGTCCTACAACTTACCATCCACGGACTTCCGAGATATGTGTCTGCATCCAGGGATTCAATTACCTCGAGACTTCAAAATGCCCGAATTTGAGAAGTACAACGGAAAATGATGTCCAGAGACACACCTGAAAGTCTACTGCGGAGAGTTGTTCCAACTAGAGCACGGTGACAAGCTGCTGGTGCAGCTATTTCAGAGAAGTTTGAAGGGACCAGCCCTACAGTGGTTCACCAAAATTGACTCAGCCAAGGTCCGTACATGGGAAGGCCTCTGTGAGGCATTTATTGCTCAATACTCTTACAACATTGACTTGGTCCCACAAAGAGCAGATCTAGAGAGAATGACTCAGAGAGAGAATGAATCCTTTATCGAATATTCTGTTCGATGGAGAGAAAATGCTGGAAAAATGAACACTCCTCTGCCCGAGGATGAGTTGGTGACCACGTTCCTCCGCACACTCAAGCATCCATTCAAGACTCTGCTAGCAGCCCAACCTATTTCCAACTTCAGCACTATGGCCAAATGTGGGGCCAGGATTGAGGCTACAATGGGAGATGTGGGAGCAGTCGACATGTTCTCAGGAACCAAGGGGTTGTCATCCTCTAATCGTCCTCAACCACCACGGAAAGATACACGAAGAAGAGAGGATGAGGTACAAATGGTGACAGCAATGCCTATTCATATTCCCCATTTACCCCAGCAACCTCGACAACCAGAGCAGACTCAGCAACAGCTTCCCTCGCAGCAAATGACCTTTGAACAGAAAAAAAGAAGAGTTTTCTCGCCTATGCCATATACCAATTCGCAACTCCTCCCTTACCTACTAGACAAGAAATTGGTCACGCTGAGGGAACCCAAGCCGCCACCAATCACGCTGCCAAGGTCATACAGGGCTGACCACCATTGTGGGTATCATCAAGCCCCGGGGCATTCCACTGATATGTGTTTTGAGTTAAAGCACACAATCCAAGACATGCTTGAAACGGAAAAGATTGAGTTTGCACCAGGGAAAGCCAACATCAACCAGGTCCCTCTCCCTAATCATGCACCAGCAGGAAACCGAGGTGCACCAGCCTGAGTCGCTCTACAGCCGATTTTGAGCAGTCCCACCAGTTTTTTGTCTTTTTGGTTTATTCCTTAATTTCTCCTTTTTTGAAAATGGCCATGATGGCCCAAATCGAAGTCTTCCCTGCCAGTCAATATGTTGGCCAATGGCCACCTGTCTTTATCTTTCGTAATTAAGTCTGTATATCCATTCATACTATAATGAAATCTCCCACTTTTGTTAAATCTGTCTTGCTTATTACTCCGAGATGCCTAGTTTTGGGAATTGAACTAGATTCTAAAGCCTTTAAAGGATAATTGCATGATCATCGGGTGAGTAATCTAAAAACTCATAAACTAGAAAGGTATTCTGCTCCCTAAAGATTGCAAGGCGAGCTACCAACCCATTAGAAGACGAGAAGCAAAGGGGCGACGAAGACCTCCCCGAGCTATGAAGCATCAAACATATTTGAACAAGGATAATGCAATGACCACGCATGCTCTTGACCAATCAGAGAAAGGATAAGAGGCCATCCTTGGTTAACCCTTAATATCTCCTTCGTACCCATGCAATAACATACGCTAGTTAGCCCTTCGAGCCTAATAGCCTTTCTTTTTAACCCATACACTGGGGCACCCTATGAATGACAAGTCAAACAGAGAAGAATTCGACCAATCAAAAGCAAAGCTTATTTTGAACTACGGCATGACCTGATTCCACTAATCGTTGATACGTAGGCAACCTAAAACAGGTTCGGTCACATTATGGCAAATCTTCATCAATACCGGACAGCTATCCCTAAATAGAGCAAAAAAAAAAAAAAAAAAAAAGAGAGAAAAAAAAGAAGAAGACAAATCTCCAAAATGATGAAAAGAAGCCAGCTGGTTCCGTCTCTGTATACAATATCAAATAAACATTTTAGGGTGTCCTACCCCTGACAAGAAAAACTTTGAGCCTCCATCGTTTCTACCCTTACTACGTTTCGTCCTAGTAACTAAAGCCCTCTTTGATCTTTGAAAGATCTTGAGCATCAGTGGTCAAAAGCATTATTCTCTACCCTTTTACCAGGCAATGACGGGAGAAGATAAATCAGCTTATCAAAAATCGCAGGCCCAGTGAAAACCAGAAATGGCACTAAGGCGCAAAAATTATGCGAGCCCAGCCCTGACATTGTTGCCAGGGGCAAAAAAGGGAACAAATTAATCAATTACGCAGGCATGAGTGAAAACTGGAAACGGCCTCATTGCGCAAAAATTATGCGACCCCAAGACTTGGTCATTCTAAGGGCAAAAAAGGGATAAAGAAATTTTCTGATTTCACGGGCTTAGTATGAAATTATCAATCCTGCTAGTGCGCAAAAATAATGTGAACCTAGTCCTGGTGAAACCCGTTAAGGTCCAGGGGCAAAACAAAAAAAAATGGAAAATCGTAAAGTGCGAGCTTTTAGATCAAGTGCCACCAGCAACAATCAGCTAATGCAGTCAAGTACTATCTTATGCATCAGGCATCTGGCAAGGACATCCAGGAGCAGATTTACCTATCTATTTCAGGAGCTATGAACCCAGACTTATTCAATTACTTTCTAAGGCAAAGGAATCCTAGCTAAGCTTCCCATCAATAGGCAATATCCGACATCTTTCAAAATACTTATGTAAATCTGTCAGTCTGTCAAGTCATTTTGTCCATCTATCACCAAGATGTCAGTCTACCATGTCAAGTCAGTCGGTTAGAGTCGTGTCTTCGTGTAAAGTCAGCTCAAACTTGGCTAATCCTTTCGGTGGTGCAATCGGTTCTCCTGAACTTGACATTGGTTCAAGCAGATTATCCTGCCAGATTATTTCAGTTGGACAAACCCAAGCATAACCTCAGTGCAGTATTGATACATCAGGTAGAGGGCAGATATCAGATAACGGCTCAGGGTCGTGCCACACTCTCTCCATCCTCATACCCCATTCATTTCATTTGCTTGCTTATGGGTAAGCCACGTGGCTATCCCCTTTCATGCATTTACATTTTGCTAGCTATGTGGCTATCTCCATTTGTACATATATTGCATGCATTTGCTTGCTTGTTTCATACCCGATGGAGATGGTTGTGTAACCAATCCTCACTAACCTTACATTTTACTTTCTCATGGGTTAGTCGTGTGGCTTTCCCCATTCATACATCTTGCTTGTACAATGGAAAACCATGTGACTGTCTCCATTCATCATATACCCCGCTTGCTTATACACCCTGTTTATGGACTAGCCCTTCGGCTATCTCCACTTATACAAACTAGCTGATACACCTTGCTCGTGGACTAGCCGTTCGGCTATCTCCACTTATACATCTGCTTGCTTGTGCTGAAGTGATCGTGTGATCCCTTCAAAACTTGACTTCATTGCATCTCACCCGGTGGGGCAACCGCGCGGTTGTCAATACTAATTGCATCTTACCCATTTTTTGAAGGAGTAACTGAATGGTTGTCTGACCGACCTTCAGTTACGGCCTCTCATTGCATCTTACCCATTTTTTGAAGGAGTAACTGAACGGTTGTCTGATCGACCTTCAGTTGCGGCCTCTCATTGCATAGTACCCGGTGGGGCAACCGCGCGGTTGTCAGCACTAATTGCATATCACCCATTTTTTGAAGGAGTAACTGAACGGTTGTCTGATCGACCTTCAGTTGCGGCCTCTCGTGAAGCTGGTTGTGTAACCAACCTTCACTCATTTGCATCATTCATCACATGTTCACATTTCACTGCACATCACTGCAATACTTGCTCACTCTTAAAGGAGTAACTGACACGGTTGTCTGATCAACTATCAGTTGCGGCCTCCTGTGAAACAAGTCTTGCACACTTCATACACTGCACAGCACTGCAATACTTGCTCACTCTTAAAGGAGTAACTGACACGGTTGTCTGATCAACTATCAGTTGCGGCCTCCTGTGAAACAAGTCTTGCACACTTCATCGCACAGCACTACAATACTTGCTCACTCTTAAAGGAGTAATTGACACGGTTGTCTGATCAACCATCAGTTGCGGCCTCCTGTGAAACAAGTCTTGCACACTTCATACACTACACTGCAATACTTGCTTACTCTTAAAGGAGTAACTGACACGGTTGTCTGATCAACTATCAGTTGCGGCCTCCTGTGAAACAAGTCTTGCACACTTCATGCACTGCACATCACTGTAATACTTGCTCACTCTTAAAGGAGTAACTGACACGGTTGTCTGATCAGCCATCAGTTGCGGCCTTTTGTGAAGTCGGTTTTGCAACAATCATTATTCACTTGCATCTCACTCATTTGCATCTTGCACCCTACTGTTTGGTCGTGTGATCGATTAGCAGACAGCTTCATACACCATAACCTTTCCCAATCCCCAGCAAGTGTCGACTTGGCATGAGCGCACCCTTCCTTTGTCACCCTTCAGTCATCCAACCCAGGGCAAGCAGTCTAAGTATAATTTAGCTTTTCCTTTTTTTAACTCTTTTGTCTTCAAAATCACAAGTTTTTTCTGCCCGTGCAAAATTGAGGTCTTATAATCTTTGTCGTTCACATGCCCGCACCCTCCGACAAAGAGGGGCAATTGTAAGCACCCCAATTTTGCACCCCTTTAGCATCATTTACCCCTCTAAAAACCATCTTAAAAACTCTCTTTTAAGACCCTCTTTCCATGTGCTTCGATTTCCAAAAAACGCCCCTTAGGTAAAAAAAGACCAAAATGCCCATAGAGTTCAAAGTGACCAAAATACCTCTGAAAAGTTCTGGAAAACTCCCATGTTATCTAAAATATTTTTCTAGATTTTATCAGTTCAATTTCGGCTATTTTTGGGATCAAATCGAGCCTCAAATGGTAAAAATGACCAAAATACCCCTGGAGTGCAAAATGACCGAAACACCTTTGTTAAGTTTTGAAAAAGTGACATTTTATCTAAGATATTTTTCTGGATTTTATTAGTTCAATTTTGACTGTTTTTGGGCTCAAATCAGACTTAAAACGAGAAATCGGGTTTTCGGTCAACTGGAAATCGACGCGCGCCGCCAAAAAAATAAAAAAATTAATTTTTTTTACAAAAGTATTCCTTGAAATATTTCAAGAATATTCTTTATGATATTTCTTAGAATATCCTAAGGAATATTCCTTTGAAAATATCCAAAGGAATATTCTTTAGAATATTCCTTGGAATATCTTTTTTCGAAACCTATAAATAAGCTTTCACCTCTTTTTCATTATTCATTCCTTTCCACTTGCTCTCTTCTCTCTCCTCTTTCGAAAATCTCCCTTTTGGCGTCGGCGATCCCGGGAACTCGATTTCGAAGAATCGTTCTCGGGAGCACTTAATCCAGAGACCCTTTTGGGTTTCCCGGAAGGTAAAATCGCCGAAACTCTGACGTTTGCTTTGTCCTTTATTAGCTTTTAATTATTTTTTATTGTTTTTTATACTTAGACTACTACCCTGTCAAACCCCTGCCCGGTTTTATTCAAACCCGGCTTACCCTGTCGAACCCTTGCCCGGTTTTACTCAAAACCCGGCTTACCCTGTCAAACCCCTGCCCGGTTTTATTCAAACCCGGCTTACCCTGTCGAACCTCTGTCCGAACTTCGGTTCAAACATACCATACCGTGTCGAAACCCTGTCCGAATCTCGGCTCAAACCTTGATTCAAAACCTCACCTAAACCCTACCTAAACCCTAATCAAACCCTAGTTGACTCCAGTTACCCTACCTAAACCCTAGTTACCCTACCTAAACCCCAGTTACCCTACCTGAACCCTAGTTAACCCTAGGTAGACCTTAGTGACCTCTAGTTAAACCTTAACTAAACCCTAGGTCAAACCTTACCCACCTAGTCGAACTTTTGTCTAGAAACTCCGCTCAAACCTTGTTTCAAATCCCATCAAACCCTAAACCCAAAGGCTCCTTGACATGAGCTAAAATTGTCCAAGTGCTCCTTGACATGAGCCAAAACTGTCCAAACGCTCCTCAGCACGAGCTTAAAAGGTCACCTCGCTCCTCTAACAGGAGCAAAAACCCCTGAACCATTCAAAAACACCCTAACATCCAAATACCAATCTTAGCTTGTCAAACACCCATAATCCAAACACCCAACAAATCAAACTATCTACTACCCATCTGGAACTACATGTGGCTTGATTCCACTGACTGTGGATATGTAGGCAACCCTGATCGGGTTCAGCTCACCTAGGATAGAACCCCTATCCTGTCCCGGCTTACTTTAACATGTACATTACTGTTCATACAATATTTGTCAAGCATATAGATGAAATACAAGTTTCTCTTATGGTTTCCCCACTTTAATTCAGACTTAAGGAGTAGGTAACCATCTCCGGATGGGAGTTTAGGGGTGCCTAACACCTTCCCCTGACTCAAATGAACCCTTACCTTGAACTCTATTTCTAGATCAAAGCCTTATCCAATCTATTAAGGGACCCTATTTTCCCTCACAATCTAAATAGGTGGCGACTCTCTCTTTTCAACATTTTTAACACTATTCCTCCTCGGGTTCAATCCTGATCGGAAGTGGGGGTTAAAATCCCGGGTCTACACGCCCCTCAGGTGAAAATTGACCAAAATACCCCTAGGGTGAAGAATGACCAAAATACCCTTAAAAAGTGCTAAAAAGTTTTCATTTTGTTTAAAATGATTTTATAAATTTTTTGATAAATTTTGGCTATTTTTGGAGTTAAATCGGACTTAAAACGGTTGAAATGGACCGAAATGCCCCTAGAGTGTAAAATGACCAAAACGCCCATGAAAAGTACTGAAAAATCCATGTTTTATGTAAAATAATTTTTCGGATTTTATCGGCTCAATTTAGACTATTTTTGGGGTCAAAATGGGTTTAAAACGAAGGAATTATCTTGGGAATGGCACGTGGCAAGTCAAAAGTCAACAAAACAACAAAGAAAATAATATTTTGGGCCCCTAAATGGGGGTGCTACTTCAAGTAGCGCCCCACCTATTTTTGCCCACTTATTAGATGGGCGCTACTTCAAGTAGCGCCCCAACTAGTCCCCGTTTTTTTACGCGTGTCGGTAGGCTTTTCCGGAAAAAACGAAAAGGGGCGCTACTTGAAGTAGCGCCCCCCCAATGTCGACCCGATTTACCGCCGCACTGTTCACAACCGCCTACTGTTTGGGGTTTTTATCCAAAAGGGGCGCTACTTCAAGTAGCGCCCCCCTGTTTTTGCTTCCTATAAATACCCCACCCCCCTTTCTTCATTCCAACTCATTCCCACAAGTCTTGCTCTCTTCTCTCTCCTCTTTCACGACCTCTTTTTGGCATCGGCGATCCCAGGAACTCGATTTCGAAGAATCGTTCTCGGGAGCACTTAATTCAGAGACCCTTTTGGGTTTCCCGGAAGGTAAAATCGCCGAAACTCTGACGTTTGCTTTGTCATTTCTTAGTCTAATTATTTTATTGTTTTTTAATGCTTAGACTGTTACCCTGCCAAACCTTTGCCCAGTTTTACTTAAACCCAGCTTACCCTGTCAAACCTCTGCCCGATTTTACTCAAACCCGGCTTACCCTGTCAAACCTCTGCCCGGTTTTTACTTAAACCCGGCTTACCCTGTCAAACCTCTGCCCAGTTTTTCTCAAACCCGGCTTACCCTGTCAAACCTCTGCCCAGTTTTACTCAAACCCGGCTTACCCTGTCAAACCTCTGCCCGGTTTTACTTAAACCCGGCTTACCCTGTCAAACCTCTGCCCGATTTTTCTCAAACCCGGCTTACCCTGTCAAACCTCTGCCCGGTTTTACTTAAACCCGGCTTACCCTGTCGAACCTCTGCCCGGTTTTATCCAAACCTAACCTCGCCTAGTCAAACCTCTGCTCAAATCCCAGTTCGAAACTAGTCTCGCCTAAGTCGAACCTCTGTCCAAATCCCAGTTTAAAACCCTAGTTATATCCCGATCAAACCCTAGTTTAAACCCTATCTATCTGTTCAAACCCTGTTCAAATACCTACTCGCCAGGCTCCTCGCACGAGCTTAAACGAGTAAACAATCACAATCACAATCACAATCAAATCAAACCTCCAATCAAAATCAAATCAAACTTCCAATCAAATCAAACCATCAATCACCAGCCGGAACTACGTGTGGCTTGATTCCACTAACTGTGGATACGTAGGCAACCCTGATCGGGTTCAGCTCCCCTAGGATAAAAGCCCTATTCCATTCTTATCCTACCTATATTTATTTATTTCATTCATATTACATTACTCAGCATATAGATCGAATTTCAAGCTTCTCTTATGGTTCCTTTATTTGATTCAAACTTAGGCAGTTTTACTCAAACCCGGCTTACCCTGTCAAACCTCTGCCCGGTTTTACTTAAACCCGGCTTACCCTGTCAAACCTCTGCCCGATTTTTCTCAAACCCGGCTTACCCTGTCAAACCTCTGCCCGGTTTTACTTAAACCCGGCTTACCCTGTCGAACCTCTGCCCGGTTTTATCCAAACCTAACCTCGCCTAGTCAAACCTCTGCTCAAATCCCAGTTCGAAACTAGTCTCGCCTAAGTCGAACCTCTGTCCAAATCCCAGTTTAAAACCCTAGTTATATCCCGATCAAACCCTAGTTAAACCCTATCTATCTGTTCAAACCCTGTTCAAATACCTACCTCGCCAGGCTCCTCGGCACGAGCTTAAACTACCCCGAGGCTCCTCGGCACGAGCCTAAACTGCCCCATCGCTCCTAAGCACGAGCTTAAAAGGCCATTATGCTCCCAAATGAGCGTAAACAATCACAATCACAATCACAATCAAATCAAACCTCCAATCAAAATCAAATCAAACTTCCAATCAAATCAAACCATCAATCACCAGCCGGAACTACGTGTGGCTTGATTCCACTAACTGTGGATACGTAGGCAACCCTGATCGGGTTCAGCTCCCCTAGGATAAAAGCCCTATTCCATTCTTATCCTACCTATATTTATTTATTTCATTCATATTACATTACTCAGCATATAGATCGAATTTCAAGCTTCTCTTATGGTTTCCTTTATTTGATTCAAACTTAGGGAGTAGGTAACCATCTCTGGATGGGAGTTTAGGGGTGCCTAACACCTTCCCCTAACTCAATTGAATCCCTTACCCTGACCTCTGATTTTCAGACCATGCCTTATCCAACAATTTCAGGGACCTATTTCCCTCAGAATTAGATAGGTGGCGACTCACAACCCAATTACAATTTATCCTTATTCCTTATCGGGATCCATCCTGATCGGGAATGGAAGAGTAAAATTCAGGTACTCACAGAGTTCACGAGGGTCAACACGACCCTGTGACCCGATCCGGCATCAAACCCGATCCGGGTAGTTTAAATCGGAGCCAAATTATACCCGACCCGAACCCGGATATGTCATAACCCGACCCGAATGAAACTCGACTAGTTCGATGGACCGGATCGGTTCTCTCGGACCGATCCTGAACTAGACCGGACCGAACCCTATCCTGGACCGGACCGCGTGATTGCGTCGAACCGCGCGCGCGTGAGACGTACTCCGCGCGTGAGTCTCAGACTGCGCGTGAAACGCATTTCCTACGTGTGAAGCGCACGTGCCGCGCGTGAAAGGCACTCCAATGCCCCTGTTGCTAATCCCTGCGCGTGCCAGCGTGTCCGACACGTTTTTTGCCCGTGTCCGGGGTCCCCTGGCCTAATTTTGTCTGTAAAACCTTAATTTGGGTCTATTTTATTCTTTTTTTTTCATTTGTAGAGGAATTTTATAGCATTAAGTGCCCAAATAAGGCTATTCTTCAATTTTAGACCTATTTTTGATGCCTAATTCAGCTTTTGGAAACTCCGGAAAGCTCTTCAGACCTAAAGTAACTCTTAGATTATCATTAAAGTATACCTAGTTCATATATGGGGTTTGTTTGGCATAATTGTGGTATTTATTCTAGTTTTTGGGCACTATAGATAGCCTTATAGACTACAAACAACTTTTGTGCAACTTATCAAGTATGTTTGGCCAATTATTTGCCCTTTCAAGGTTTTTCAGGCATAAAGTAGTTAATAAATAACTCTAAAGAGGCATAAGGTATCCCTATTGTATTGGGTGAAGGGGTGAGCACATGATTAAGTTTCTTTGTGCATTCAGAATAACACCCATTATAGTTGTTAACTCTTACAGACTTCAGACACCTATTGATTGCACACTTTGATGTAATCTTTTGAATATAAAGTACTTTCTTAAACAAATTTTTGGGGCTAAGACCTGTTTATTCGTGTTTCAACATATATGGGCATGACTACTTAATATAATGTGCATGATATATTTTGTTCAACAAATTCTTTGAAGTTCAAGGCCTTAAATGTACGATGATTGCTTGTATAAAAAATGAATTTTGTTTTTTAAAATTCATGAATTGCATTATTGTTATGTTTTCCAACGCATGTTTTAAATTATGTTCTTTTAATTTAATATCATGTATATGATGGGATTAGTGGGCCTAAAATGCATATAAAATTTTGGATGATGCCCATAAGGATTTTGTAATATGTTATAATGTTCATTGATGCATGTTTATTTAAACAATTGCTAATTTCTTGGGGTATGAAATTTTAGGCAATTCCCTATTTGGAACCAACCAGATTGAAATGGTCGTGTTAGTCACCAAAGTGGCCTCGATCAGGAAAATTTGGGTGGCGTTCAAATGTGCATGGTTGTATGATTATTTGCTATATATTGAAAAGGGAGTGCTATAAGGTTTTGCGTTTGATTGTTATAGGGTGGTGATCAAGCCCAAAGGTGGGTCATCATCTTGTACAATTCAAATGGAGCAGGAAGGTTGGTGTGACATTGCAGACTAGAGGAGTTTAGGCCCAAAGACTTAAAGTTTTCGAAATTTGTAGTGTTCATGATCAACTTGTCTTGTGGTGAAGTTAATTCACCAAAGAATATGAGCTAATCGCATGTTGCATTTTCGGCCCAAAGGAGGGAGTGTGATGATGCAAATGGCTGTCTCACCAGAGGATGTATTTATAATTACAGTCACTCTGGGTTGTTTGATTAATACCCCATCAGTCAGATGTGTTTTTATATCAATAAGAGCATGATATAAGGATAATAGTTCATGCATAAGGATAATAAGATGCAAATTTTATGTGAGTCTTTTAGTCTTTTCTTACAGATAATTGTTACTCTATGGGCACTGAATGTGTCAAGTTATGCTGACCTTAGGTAGTATGGACTAAGACTTAGTCAATTTAAGGATGAAAGTAAGAAATGTATAATTAAAGATAAGTTAAAGATTAAACATAAACATAAGGAATGAGAAACGTCAATAGTAGGAGCTTGAAGACTGTGAATGGTTAATCTCAAAGATTGTTTAGAGTACAATCTCTAATACCATATAAGGTGGTAAGTTGAATAATTATATTATTTGAGAATCATAAGTGTTTATTTAAGTCAATTGACTTATGTTTGATATGATGGACTCATTGGAGTTCATGGAAACAACCTACATAGAGTTAATCTGGTTTCAAATAAGGATGCCGTTAGGATGAAAAGTTAACATTAAGTCTCTATTGCAGTTCGGGTTTGAATCTCTCCGTGAGTATTTTAACCAATCTGTAACTAAACTAAAGTGCATAAAGAAAAAAAAAATAGATAAAGTGTAAATATATTTACATCCATATAAGTTCAGGATGAGAATAAATTACAGTATTAAAGTCTAGAAAGCTCATAAGGTAATTAATAGTTAACGTGACCAATTCACATTCGTAATATCTTAGAGAGATTCATCAGAATTGAAAATACAAAGGATTGAGAGAAATTATTGATAAAGAAATATAGATTAAATGCTAATACTCACATTGTTTATTAGATTTAAATCTGGTAAGAAGATTATTTCTTTATAAATTTGTTAATGCGTCATATTATTAAAATTCATGGTTTGTAAAGTGAAAATACATTGACATTAAAATATAATATTTTAATAATGTGTTTAAAGTGATACGATAAAGTAATTTTGAAATGTAACAATTTCAATATGAAGATTTGCTTGATAGCATTAACTAAAGGAAATTTAAAGGCTTCAAAGAATTTCTCTACAAACACAAATACTGATAAAATGACCTACACATATATTTGTAATCATTTTTCTACTTTTCATGAGATATAAAGATGTTTCATTAATCTATATATATATAGATATCAAAAGTTCAGATTTTGTTTATGATCCATAAAGATAAAGTTCATAATCTTCTCAATAGAAAGATTTAAGTTATGAAATATGACATAAAGTAAAGATTAAAGGTTGTTTAATTAGTATCTTCAAGATTATGAGATACTTAAAATGTAATTTAATTCAATCATTTAAGAACATAATGAACAATTGAAAGAGAAAACCATGTTACGAAAAGTCATGAACAATTATTCATTTATGCTAACATTCCTATATGGAAATGCTCTAAAGGCTATATTGTATATTTCAAATTAAGTTCCTTATAAAGTAATATTCAAGACACCATTAAGTGTTGAAAAACGAGGAAAATTTCAAGAAACTAAATTGCTTCTTTATCAGACATTCAAATAAATTAAGGAATATATATATCATCTAGTCTCTCTCAAAACACTCACATATTTGAGATTAAAAATGTGAAATGTTAAAAATGGCGATAACAGTGAGTATAAAGTCTCTACCTATTAAGGTTAAGGATAGCCATATTTTAGTCTATCAATTGGCTTAAAGAAGTGATGTTGTGTCACACCTAAAGTATCTTCTTTTGATAGAGTTGATGGTCATCATATGGAGGTTTGAGGTGCTATTAACTCCTATTAGGTCTTTTTTGTTTCGCCTGAAGTTAAGACATGTTCGAAGATGTCTTAAAGAGGAGAGATACAAATCTAATGATCTTGTACATTATCTCAAAGTTAATACTTGATTTGAGAATAAGGATGATATATTACTTTTCATCAGGATAGGGGAAATATTATGTTGATTATAACATGAAATCCATGATGAAAAGTAATATTTTAAATTTAATAGAGTTATATCTAATAAACATTGGAAGAATATTCCTACTCAACGTTCTTCATAAGGAGGTGTATATAAAATGATAAAAGATTCTTAGAAAGAAGATAATGAGTATTAAGTTTGTAAGCTTAGGAAGCTTGCATAAGGTTTTGAGTAGACAATCAAATGAATACTTCTTTCGATTTTTAGGGTGAACATTATAGTTGAGTACATCAACATTAAGGTCAGTGGGAGAAAGTATATTCTAATGATATACTATAGAATAATGAGAAAGTTCTAAGGATGATTGATATTTCATATTAAGCTCCTAAAGAGAAATCTATATTGTGAATTACAGGTTAAAGTGTTCTAAGACTTATGCTAAAATTTGTGCTATAAAGTTACATTATTACTTATTGCACTTCGATTGAAGAGTCTTATATATAAACAGGTCCTCACTCGTTCGAACATTTCTCATGCAGTTAAATAAAGTTCCCATTTTAGTTGTGATATATTTGAATGTTAGACCATTAAGATAGTTATAGAGTAATTATAGAAGATTAAAGAATATTGGCTCACATATATAATGGTACTGATACCCATCAGGTTATCGGGTATTCAGGTTCAGATTGTGTTGGACGTCTGAACATCAAGTAGTCGACATTGAGTTTTATTCCTATTGGCTGTGATATTGCTATCTAGTAAAAAGTATAATGCTTTTCAGTATGGAATCGTCGACTAGGTAGGAAGGATACATGACTTGTTATGAGGTTTTTTGAACAAGTTATGTGATTGCGGAGTTTTATCTCAGGGCTCTAGGTCTTCAGTTTTATTACCGGGCCGTTGGATATAATTCTGTATCAGTTTACTTCTCTTAAAACAATAAGACTTAAAGTTAGTCCAAACACATGGGCGAAAGTTGTCTTGTTGTGAGAAAGAAGGTTAGAGAACATAAGGTGTTTGAACCATTAACCATAAAGTTGAATCACAAGGTATTTTAGAGCTTGTTTAAAATGAAACTAAAAGACAGCTTGGATTCATTTGGTTAGTGGGAGTATGTTGCTAGCATTTCAGTTACAGATAAAAAGTTCTCAACTACAATTATTGAGATTTGCCTATTAATTTATTCTAATCAGAACAATATAGCGATGCATTACTCTGCATTTCCATTTTGTGTTAAATGGTGTTTTAAATTTGCAGATTAAGTGACCAAGACAAATTTTGAGGATCGAATTTTAGGATGTGTGAGGTCAGCACATCATAATGTTATAATACTTGAAACCATGGAAAATGAGGGTACTAATATAGTGACCATGGAATGGTGTCATGTCATAGTATTAATTGATGGCCTCCGTGATCCGGTATTATTGTTTTAATTTGTCTAGGTTTTGTTCACCACATTTAAGTATATTGGCTTGACTATCTGGAGTATGTTTTTAGTGTGGCCACACGTCTTTTGTTTTCAAAATTGAGTCGTTTATCCAGGAGAGTCATTTTAAAAGAATTTTTCGCATAAGTAAAATGTTTTCTCGTTTGATGATCATTGCAGACCAAGTGGGAGAATGTAAGATTTTCTATAAGGTTTATGGTCTTGGCAATGTTCATAGTCCAAACCCAGATAAAGTTTACTCCAATTAAGGTTTCAGTTGTAGCCAAACTGTGGTGATTTATGCATTAATTAAGTATATCGGGTTATAAGGATGGTCTATAGTCTCCTTGATGGGTTAGGGACTCTATTGACCTAAACCCTAAGTATATATAATACATATAGGCTATCGGTCCCAGATCCAACTCCTAAGAAAGCCTGCAGAAAGAAAAGCATTTTCCCCATCGAGAGCTAAGGAGTCATGGAATCTGAAGACCGTGTTCTTCATCGTCATCGACAATGAAAGGTTTTCCTCTCTACTTTCAATGGCCGACACAGGTATGTAATTCTTGAATATTGATTGGCTAGATCCTAATAAAGTATAACATGGGCCTCTACAGCCCCACATGTCCCTTTTTAACACCCACTAACTGTGGATATGATTTATTCACCCTAAGATTCATCTATCTAATCTTGATTTTTAGGAAAAAAAAATTAACCTTAAGTTGATTAAGATTAACCGTAGTTAAAGAAGGATCTACTAGCTACTATTGGTCCCTTTTAACACCCATCAATTGTAGTTAAGATTCACTCACCCCTAAGGTTAATCTTGGTTTTTAGAATAAGAAAAAATTATTGACCTTAATTTGATTAAGCTTAACCATAATTAAAGGAAGATGGATAGAACTCGCGCGTGGGGGGGGGGGGGGGGGGGGGGGGGGGGGGGGGGAATACTCATATTTTGGGGGGCTACTATATATAAAATTTTGATACTATTTTATCTAAAAAACAAATCTACCTAATATATAATTTCCCAATTTGTTTTTTGTTTGGGGGGAGGCTCCTCCCGTCACTCATTACTGACCAAACTAATTGGGGGGGGCGGGGGGGGGGGGGGGGGGGGGGGGGGGGTGGGGGGGAAGATGGATAGGGGGCTACCATATATAAAATTTTGATACTATTTTATTTAAAAAACAAATCTACCTAATATATAAAAGATTTCCCAATTTGTTTTTTGTTTGGGGGGAGGGGCTCCTCCCATCACTCGTTACTGATCAAACTAATTGGGGGGGGAGCTCCGCCCCTGTCACTCGTTATTGACCAAACTAATTCGGGTGGCAGCAAATACGTGACGTATAATTTTATTTTTTTTGAATATTAAGGTTTATTTTAGTCATCTTGCAATAGAAATTTCTCATTTTGGGGGGCTACTATATATAAAATTTTGATACTATTTTATTTAAAAAACAAATCTACCCTGTCACTCGTTATTGACCAAACTAATTCGGGTGGCAGCAAATACGTGACGTATAATTTTATTTTTTTTGGATATTAAGGTTTATTTTAGTCATCTTGTAATAGAAATTTCTCAAAGGATATTAAAATATATATTTGAAGAGAGAAAAATCGAGTTGAGGTATCAACACCAAATAAATCATCCATGTTGTTCTCAATCGTCATTTCATTTTCTCATGTGCTATCCAAGGGATCATGGAAGATGTTTTACATCCTCTAACAAGAAGTTAGGTCATGTGATAAAGAGAGGCCAATTCTTCAACCTAAAATTTGGCTACCATAGACTTACAAAATCAAGTTGAGAGGTGGAAACTTTTCATTGGTGAGAGGGGCGGAGCCACATGGGGCCCGGGGGCTTCACCCCCCCCCCCCCCCCAAAAAAAAAATATTTTGAAAAACAAAAAATCTAATAGTACTCCTAATAGGGGCATGGGCTGGGAGAGTGGCGGAGCTGAGGCGATGGGGGCTCTAGCCCCCTCCTAAACTTTTGAAAAACAATATATTCTTTATCAACGGACACAAATAGATGCGATGGTCAATGATCTTGGCCCTAAAAAAATTCCATTGTTAACCCCTGCGAGAGAATTCTGGCTCCGGCCCTGATTGGTGATATGCCAAGCAGGAGACGTCCACTCATATTACTAATGTATTAACCTTAGCAGTAGGTAGAACTATCAACGGGTTGAGTTAGATCACATCAGATCCGTATATATATTTTTTGCTGGAGGATATCATCTATCTACAAATAGGGTTAGTGGTAGCATAGAGATCGGAGTATTTGCTACTTATCACCATGGGCATGGATCTTGAGAGCTTTCTAGTGAAAGAGGTAGATCCGTATAGAAGTATACTAAGACGTAAGGTATTTGAATAGTCTTTAAATTTAGGATAAAGCTTCTGATAGCCCTTAGGGTGGAGACCATGCTCTAAGAGAGTGGGATTTCAGGTGGGCCTATCATGTGAAATGGGCTCGGGCTCCACTTGAAATCCATTGTTTTAAGAGCATGATCTCGGTGGTCTCAACCCTAATGGGTCTCAGTTACAAAGTCCAAAAATTTATTGCAGGATAATAGGGTGGGTCCAACTCCCAACAGTACTGAATCTTTAGAGTGCACGTTGTATTCATGTATATCGATAGGCTTCTGGTCGGCCGCCCCCGTCTTAGAGATCTTCGTAATAAAATTTGGTTCTGATTCAATAATTTTTTTGACATTCATTGAATTCAAACTTTTCGATGAAGGCAAATTATAACATCATCATCGCGTGGAAAAAATGATTGCGCGTATCATTTAATTTTTCGCGGGTGCTTTAAAGGTCCACTCGAGTTTCCTCTCACACTTGCCAGAGGAGAACCTTCTTTAAGTGTTACGTTTCCTTTAACACGGTGTCAACGGATAATTTGATATAGATATTTTTTTTTTGGGAACACACACAACCTAAGGGCCGGTTTGGATACACTTACGTCTTTTTTTATTTTTTGTTTTCAAAAATTGAAAATGATTTTTTGTTTTCAAATTTTTTTTTAAAATAGGAAACACATTTGGTATTAAGTAACTGTTACTTATTAAAAACAAAGAAATAAAAAGTAAATATGATTAAATAATTTCAATTCATGTTAGTGATGAGTGGTGGCGGTGGGTATAGTGTGGTGGTGGTGCGTGGTGGTGGTGGTGTATGGTGGTGAGTGGTGGCGGTGGGTGTAGTGTATTGGTGAGTGGTGGTGGTGGTGTGTGGTGGGCCGTGGTGGTGTTGGTGGTAGTGATGGTGGTGGTTGTATTGTGGTGAGTGGTGGTGGTGGGTGTAGTGTATTGGTGAGTGGTGGTGGTGGTGTGTGGTGGGCCGTGATGGTGGTGGTTGTATTGTGGTGAGTGGTGGCGGTGGGTATAGTGTGGTGGTGAGTGGTGGCGGTGGGGTGGTGGTAGTGGTGGTGATGTGTGGTGGGTGGTGGTGGTAGTAGTGATGGTGGTGGATGGTGGTGGTGGTGATGTGTGGTGGGTGGTGGTGGTAGTAGTGATGGTGGTGGATGGTGGTGGTGGTGGTGGTGGTGGGTGGTGAGTAGTGGTGTAGTGGTTGTGGTGGTGGTGGTGGGTGGTGGTGGAGGTGGAAGAGGAGGTGGTGGTGGGTGGTGAGTAGTGGTGGTGTGGTGGAGGTGGTGGATAGTGGTAGTATTATGATGGTGGTGGTGGTAGTATTGTGGTGGTGGGTGGCGGTGGAGTTGGATGGTGAGTAGTGGTGTAGTGGTGGTGGGGGTAGTATTGTGGTGGTGTGGTGGTTGTTGTGTGTGGGTGGTGGTGGTAATGGTGGGTTCGTGTTTTCCATTTTTGTTTTAAAAAACAGAGGTAGTAGAAAATTTTTGTTTCCTTGATTATCAAAAATTTTGTTACTAATTTTTCAAAAATAGAAAATAGAATCATGTTTACAAAACATGTTTTGCATAATTTTTTTTAAAATTTTATTTTTAAAAACATAAAAAGGGAAATCGGAAGTGCAACCAAACGGGGCCTAAGATAGCCATATTAGTTCAAACTTCAAATAGGTATCCAATAGAGCTATATCTGTTTATAATTGGACTAATGGGCAACATGTGCGATGCACGTGAGAGAGAAGGAAAGGGGAGAGAGACTGGGAAAAAGGATCCTAATGAGGGCATTTAAAAAAAAATTAAGGAATATTGTGGGTATAGAAACTTGAGGGACATTTTGGATATCCCCTATTAAAAAAATTATGAGGGCATGTTGATTATAAAAATATGACGTAGGGACATTTTGAGACTCAAAAAGATTTAGGGGCATTTTCGGTAAAGCAAAGAAAGGGGGCGGGCGGGGCATTGGCGAGACGTTTTTATTTAGAATGGTTAATCTGTTAATAGTGGTTAAGATTCACTAACCTTTTACAAAAAATAAAATAAAATTGCACCTCCTAAATATAGTAAATAAATGTTAGGGACACATGTTGACTTATAGGTGCGATTGAACTCAGATAGATTTTAATCACAATTGACTGTAATCCAATTTTAAGAAAGAGCAGAGTAAGAAGACTTAGTAGACACATCAGGGCTTTGTCCCAATGGTAGTGTATCCCTTGTTTTGGGAGGAGGTTCCGGGTTCTACTCCCGAGAGGGTGAGAGTTTGTATATACTCTTCACCCACCTACTAACTGCACATATACTAACACCTAACCAGTGTTGCGGCCTAAATGCATATCTCATACCAAAAAAAACAAGACTTAGTGGGATTACCAAAAAAAAAGAAAAAAGGCAGGATTCTCTCAAGTTCAAACCGGGAGAATCTCTCCGGTTTGAACCCCTAGAGGTCGCCATGTGTCTCCTTTGACACCCCTTAACCTTGGGTAAGGTTCACCCGTCTCCTTTGACACCCCTTAACCTTGGGTAAGGTTCACCCACCCCTAGGGTTCACTCACTCATCCTTGTTTTTTTTTTTTTTTTTAATTTTATATTTATTATTATTTTTAAAATTAAAAAAACTGTCTTTAGAGTTTTTTAACATTAAAAATAGTTTTTTAATTTTAAAAAAAGAATTAATATTTTTTTAAAAAAACCAAGGATGGATGGGTGAACCCTAGGGGTGGGTGAACCTTACCCATGGTTAAGGGGTGTCAAAGGAGACACGTAGTGACCTCTAGGGGTTCAAACTGGAGAGATTCTCCCTGGTTTGATTGTAGCTTCACCTAGTGTTGTTACCTTAACAAAAAAAAAAAAGACTTAGTGGACCCAACGTTTGCAAGTGAGAAAGAGGGAAGGTAAATGGAGGAGAGAGGAGTGGGTAACTGATGAAAAGTGATGAAATGAAGGACATTACTTGAGACGTGGGGAGAGAGAGAGTAATGATGAAATGACAAAACCTTCCTTCTAATAATTTCAGTATTTTGTAAACTTTTGTTTACACATTTTTTATATTCATTACACTAAAGGGTATTTTAGGTATCAAAATTTTTTCGTTAACGTTTTGAGTGGAGGCATCTGCTTTATAATAGTAGAGATGTGTATTTGGATATGTACCTGATCAATTAAATAATATATTATTATATATACAATCTATTTAAATTCAAAATATATTTTATATATAGTTTTAAAATATTAAATTATTATATTAAGATATATTAAGATAAAATATTCACTTGTTATTTCTAAATAAAATTAATATTTTTGTTTTTTTAAGTAATTGGGAAACTATCCCAATCCCAATTTTTAAATCAAAGTCGGATACAAATACCATATTTCACTAGTCGTGGATATTTAATAAAATTCAGATATTAGATATGGAATTGGATACAAATTCGAATATGCCACTGTTGGTTTTGTATTCACTTCGTTCACCCCTCTAGCCTTAATTTTATCAACTTTAAAAGGTTATTGTTTATCATTTCATTATTATTATTTTTTAAAAGGAAACTGCATGGACAGTTTGCCTTCTCACCATCTCCTTCTACAAGCTGGCTTTGTCCTCACCCTACATCAATGGGTCGGGCCTGAGCTAGCTGAGGTCTTTTTAGATTCAGTCCTTTTTCTAAGGGTTTGACCCAAGTTAAACTCAAGCCCTACACTCAAGGTTAAGGCTAGGTTAGGATTGGTCTTGAAAGAATACTTAGGGCCTTTTTTATTTTATTATAAACCACCGTCAACTAGAGCCTAAAGAGTCAGCGATTCAGATACCTTTCTCTAGCTTCTCTTTTCCAATCCAACTCTAAAAATGCATTGCATTAGAGGTCAAAAGCCAATCAAATGGATCAGCGACACCGTCCCTGTTTCGCCTCAAAAGCCAATCTAGTGGATCAGCAACACCGTTCGCTGCTAACCATTGCCTCAAAAGCCAACCATGTTGTGCCACATCAGCAACTTTGATATGATGTGATTGAATTTTGGATACAACAATACAACAAGGGGTGCTGTTGTTGATCCTTATTCATGTTACAACCAACTCAACTCAATCCGGGTCTCTGTCTCAGAGCTGTCGAACCCCATTTGAGCTCTGTTTTCAAACTGTTCTAGAACGCAATGAAATAGTCAGATAGTTGACTTATCCTCCCATTTTGAAATGAAGGTTGATCTATACCGTAAGAGACTGGATCACATTCAATTGCAATTGAACTATCTTTTATCGAGTTCAATCACACTCACTGGACAACACATGTCCCTTTTAACCTCTATTCCCTAGTCGTTACGATTCACTAACCCTTAGAATTCAAACAATCTAACCTAAGATTTTTGAGAAAAAATATTAACCCTAAAGGTTAAAAATTCTTAACTAGAGTTAAATTAAAAAAAAAATTAAGGTTAGATTTTTTTTTGATAGTATACAACACATAAACACACACAACTCACACACACCCTAGTGACATAGGATCACAGGCACCCACACAACCCTCGGGTTTTTTGTTCTTTTGATGGTATACAACACACAAACACACACACACCTTGGTGACACACTTGTCACAGTTAGTGAATCTTAACCATAGTTAATAGGAGTTAAAAGGGACACGTGTTGTCCTGTAAATGTGATTAAACTCAATTGGGGCAATTGACTGTGATCCAATCTTCTACCATACCCATAATCACTTTTTTAAGTTGACATTTTAGAATAACTACAACCGTTTGATCATCCAACACTCTATTGATCGGATGGGTAGAACCATGTGAAGCAACGTAAAAATCTTGCTATCAGCATCCAAGAACTAGACTATCACTTGAAAGGATTTGCTAGTGGGAATCTCTAGAAGGCATGGGAAATGCTTTCCCGTCAACTTTACCTAATGCATCCTTACCAGCAGTGGCTCTGCCTTATGAAAAAGTCAAAGTCAAAGTCAAAATCAAATTCAGACGCGTTTGTAACACAGATAATAGATTTGACTTTTAACTTTTTAGGACACATTGGTAAGCTATTTTTGCATTATAAATACCTCCCTCCCTACCTTGCATTCTTATCACTCAGTTGCTTGACATTCTTTCTTCATGGCTACTATTAGCAAGAGCTTACTAGCCATCATTTTGACCGGAGTTCTCGCCGGTCTTTTGCCGGGATCAGTAGTGGGTCAGGACTGCGGTTGTGCGGCTGACGTTTGCTGTAGCCGGTGGGGGTATTGTGGCACAACTGAAGATTACTGTGGCACCGGATGCCAAGAGGGTCCTTGTACTGCCCCGCCTCCTACTAATAATGTATCGGTTCAAGAAATCGTTACAGAGGAATTCTTCAATGGGATAATTGATCAAGCGGCCGCAGGGTGCGTAGGCAAGAGCTTCTACTCCAGGGCGGTGTTCCTTGAAGCCCTCAATACATACCCTCGCTTCGGCAAGGTTGGGACAGTTGACGACTCCAAGCGTGAAATCGCCGCTTTCTTCGCGCATGTCACACATGAAACTGGACGTAAGTTTTCACTCATTAGTCTCTCTCGTTTTTTATTCTACGTTAGTTCATTATTTACAAGGCTTAGTCACAGGTAAGGAGGCAGCTCCTGAACTTAACAAAAAAAAAAAAGAATTATATTATATTAATTAATTATTTAATAAGGTATAACCATTTGACAAGGTGACAGCTGTCTCTTAGGACACTTTGTCTTAAAAAAAAAAGGAACTGCTATTGAGATCGCAGAAGGGCTGAGACCTCCGGGACCTCGCGCCTGTGCGCGAGATTTCTGGTGGGGCCCACCATATGAAGATGGGCCCCACCTGAAATCTTGCGCGCGAGGTCTCGGCCCTTTTGCGGTCCCAGTAGCAAAGTCCTAAAAAAAACCTCCCAGGGGTGGGAAGAACCATTTTAATTGGTACAGCATAATTATTCTCTACAAATCTATTAGCAATTACTAATATTTTTAATCCACCATTACTTGCCTATGCAAGAAAATCCTGTCTCGGCCCCGCTTATATAGATCTTTTTCGTAAAATTAACATAACGTGAAAACTGTTGAATTGCAGACTTCTGCTACATAGAAGAGATAAATGGTGCATCTAAGGACTACTGTGACGAAGACAACACCCAGTACCCATGCGTCGCCGGAAAAGGATACTACGGCCGGGGACCGATCCAGCTATCGTGGAATTTCAATTACGGACCTGCCGGTAATAGCATTGGATTCGACGGCTTAAACGCTCCAGAAACTGTGGCCACAGACTCACTTATTTCATTCAAGACCGCCTTGTGGTTCTGGATGAACAACGTCCATTCCATCATAACTTCGGGACAAGGGTTCGGGCCCACCATCCGAGCCATCAATGGTGCTCTTGAATGCGATGGTGCGAATCCAGACACTGTTCGTGCTCGTGTTGGCTATTACACGGACTACTGTAGCCAATTAGGTGTATCACCTGGTGATAACCTAACTTGCTAGAACATAGTAATGTATAGATGTATGAAACTAAGAAGGAAATAAAGATGGGTTGATTTAGGTAGTAATATTTTAGGCAAGGGAAAGAAATAGTAAATGACAAGTAAATGCTGTAATACCCAACACTAAATTGAATAAGACCAGTAACCTCTTCAGGGTTTGTTTTTATTATAGGTAGGGTTGTCAATGGTTCGGATTAAGACTTGGCCCTGAATAGAGTGAATTTTGATTTGATTGTTATTCGTGATATAAATATTATTTGTAAATTCAATATAATAGGATTTGAATATGGTTTAATTAATATTAAAATTCTAAATTAATTTTTAAGCATATAAAATTTTTATAAATAAAAACAAACAATGTATTCTATACATTATAATTAATCTTTCTCTCTCTATATACATAATCAATTCGATCATATTACCATAGATTCAAATTTGATATGATTAAAATTGATTCGAAAATTGGATCATATTATCATAGATCTGAATTTGATTCGATTATAATCAAATTTGAAAATTAAGATTCGCATCCAATCCACCATATCTATAATTAAATTAAGATTTGTTCTAATAATTGAATGGTGGATTGGGTTGGATAGGGACCATGCCTTAGGAAGTGGAAGTCATGAGTTCAACTTTTGCCATCACTTGGGACCACCCGCATAAGATTATATGGTTCTCATGGACCTGGGGCTTATCAGTTCATGTGGGTTGTGGGGTCTTAAATACGCCGTAGGTTTTATTTGGTCTACCCGAAGGGTGGGCTTGGGGTTCCTCCTTTAAAAAAAAAGATAGAATTTTTCTAAAATTGTTTGCACAACTTTAATATTAAAAATTTTAAAGCTAATGTGACGTTTGGATTTGATTTTTTTGGCCAAAAATCAATTCTGATAAAATTGATTGTGTAGAAATTCATTATCAAATAATTATTTTTTCAAATAATAGTGTTCAGAGAATACAAAGTTGAGAGACTCACCTACGTATTCTCCGAACACTATTATTTGAAAAAAATGATTATTTGATCATTAATTTCTACACAATCAATTTTACCAGAATTGATTTTTGGCCAAAAAAATCAAATCCAAACGCCCCATAACCAAATGGGGTTAATGGAACAAACAACATAATGACATTAAAGTCGAATGATGTTGTTGGAAGTGCCGTGTGAATGAATACTTGTACCACGCATGGTAACAAGAATTTAGGGGTATATTCGAGATGAGCTGAGCCAAGCTTGACCAAGTTTAAGCTTGATCAAGTTTGAGCTTGACTTGAACATGCTTGAGCTTGACTTAACCTTGGCTTGAGCTTGATTCAAACTTGAATGTTTAGGCTTGAGCTTAGCTTGAACAAACTTGATCTAGCTTAAGCTCCATTCGAGCTCAACTTTATCCAAGTCGAGCTGAGCTCGGGCTGGCTCAAGCTTGATTCATCGAATTATTTTGTTTAATTTAACATAATTCTAATAAAAGTGTTTATTAATAGATTGCAATACAATAAAATATAAGAAATTAAAATATTCATATACAAAAATAAGATTTGAGTAGTTCTTTGGTCCAAAGAGTTGAAAGTTAGATAAGAGTTTCTGTATTTAACTTCTTAATTTTTTTTCGTTATTATTATTTCTTAAACTTATTCATTAGAAATTAAAAATTATTACAATCTATAATTAAAAAAAATTAATTTATTTTGTATATATATATATATATATATATATATATATATATCGAGCCAAGTCGAGATCAAGTCAAAATGAGCCCTAAATGAGCCGAGTCGACTCAAACAGGGTTTGGCTTGAGCTTGGTTAGTTTAAACATTTGAGCTCAAATAAAAGCTTGGCTTGATTTGTTCGAGCTTGAAATGTCAGGTTGAGCTTCATTCAAACAAGCTGAGCTGAGTCGAGTTGTCTATCTAACTTGGCTTGAGTGTGACCTTAGTAGAACCCAATATCAAGACACAATCGTGTCCCTTCAAACTGCACATAATACTCATCTACGAAATACTGCGGTGCCCCAATATTAAGGCACCAACCTTACACAATATTGTGATAACACTTGTATAATGCATCGCCTATCACTAGGCACGACAATAGTTAGGAAGTTCGGGTACAGAAAAAATACGATACGGGAAATGTTCGGGTATTATAGTTTTTGGTCTCAAAAGTGCGTGAGAAAAAATTCGGTCTAAAAGAACGGAAACGTCAAACAGTCGAATACAGATTTATTCGGGTTTATTACGTTTTTGCTTGAAAAGTTTAAGACCAAACATTTGGTATTATATATATATATATGTAAATATATAAGAACGGAAACATCAAATAGTCGAATACAGATATATTCGGGTTTAATACGTTTTTGCTTGAAAAGTTCAAGACCAAACATTTGGTATTATATATATATATATATATGTAAATATATAAGAACGGAAACATCAAATAGTCGAATACAGATATATTCGGGTTTAATACGTTTTTGGTTGAAAAGTTCAAGACCAAACATTTGGTATTATATATATATATATAACATAAACATTCAAATATAGATATCACTCATGCTATCCTAGAATAATATTTTCTACAAAATTTAAATATGAAAGGCCCAACTGTATGAGTGATTCTACTTCTCTTTAAAAGAAAAATTGTTCTAATAAATATAACAAAACAAGATTAGTAGAGAAAAAAAAAAAGGCAACCAATTACAAAATTTAAGAACAACCAATCGCGATTGAACTTGGAAGAGTTCAATCTTACCCACAGGTTAACACGTGTCCTTTTTAATCTTATTCATCAGGGTTAAGATTCACTAATCCTTAGGATTCAACCATCTAACTTTTGTTTTTAGATTTTTTTTGTCTAAAAAATTTAACCTTACGGTTAAAATTCCTTAACTCTAGGGTTAAAATTTTTTAAATATTTTTTTCTAAAAACCAAAGTTAGATTGTTGAACCCTAATAGTTATTGAATCTTAACCATGGTTGATAAGGGTTAATAGGGACACGTGTTGACCTATGGATGTAATTGAACTCTCCTAGAGTTAAATCGTATTGGCTTTGATTTTTTTTTTGTTTTTTTGTTGTTGTTATCGATTGGCTTTGATTCGATCTCACCACTTACATTCTACTATATGTGTGGTAAACAAGATAGATTTTTTTTCACAAGATCGATATGTTAGTAAAGCGTAAACATCAGAATCAATAAATAAAGACTAGGGTAAAGACCATTATCAATCATTAATAAGTAAAAACTAAAGGATAAAGGGGTGTCTTCTCTCAGGTTAAGTAAAGACTTAAAGGATATTGGAGGGATACGTCTTCAGTACATAACCTCCCCAAAGCTCAAACCAATCTCAATTACGCTAGTCTAAAAGGGATGCGAGAGCCGAAGATAATGGTTAAGTGTTACGTTGTTGTTTATCCCTCTCCAATTTCTAGGGTTTTAAATGATTTCTCTTCCAATTTCTAGGGTTTACTTTTAACTTGTTTCTCTTCCTATTTCTAGCGTTTTAATTTGCATTCATGATGCAAAAAATGCCTTCAAATTAGGGGAAATAGTGTATAGCTTACCCGGATTGGAAGATAGCTGACGGTGTGGAGAGCTTTGCAATTTCTCTGGTTCAATGAAGAGAGTTGAGACTTGGAAAAGAAGAACGATGAGATATGAAGAGATTTGTAGAGATTTTTTGAGTATTTAAAATTTTTTAATTTAGAGATACGTATTTTAAGTAAGTATTATTAATTATACGATTAATACGGTTTAGATATGGTCAGAGACAAATAAACGCATATGTTTCCGTATCATTCCATATAAATCGTGAAACAGGATTTTTTTGAAAAAGTCATGTACGCACGTATTATACGGGTACTATAGGCATACTTACTAATTTTGGGCACGACATAGGCATTGCCTACCCATATCCGGGCTATCCCAACCCATCATAACGACAATGGTACTACATCTTTATGAACATGACACTCTCCATCCGATTAGGTTGATGTCTTCCTCAAGACTCGTCAAGTATTCATCAACTCCACAACACACCCTGCACACATGCTTCTTCCCCAAATTAGAACTCATGTTTGGTGGCTTACCTCCATAATTACTGCCTCAAACTTCACATTCTTATGAATTCCTAGAACATTTATTACACTTACCCAGTCTCACGCTGACTGAGCTTGGCCTTTGATTTTCTTTAATACTTCTGTCTTCAACATGTTGCCCAAGATCCTGAGAGGGATAATCTACCTTAAAATTTCTTTGAGTGGACATCCTCTTGTGCAATCTGGTACTCTCAAGACACTATTTGGCTGCCCCAAGCATTACTCTGATAATTGACCCTGACCACTTGAACATTGATCTTCAATATAGCTATCTTGATCTTCAACTTCATTGTAACTTCAGTTGCCAATCACTTCACCCTTGAAGCTTCATCATTGTAGTTCATTCTATTGAACCACACTCATTGTTCATTTGAACATGAAGTACGTCACATAGAATGAGGCTCGCAGGTCAACCACATCTCATATGGTACTTCCTCTATAGTCTACTTCATTGGTTTACGCATGCGAGCATCAGCGTGTCTTCCCATTCGAACATAAACACCATCTCACACTAGCACTAACATTCACATTCTTCACCCAAAGTCATAGACACACACCAAACATCTTCAATGGCAACATGGCCAACAACTCTAGACGTTACTTGAAATCGTCATCAACGTGTACTACGTCAAATTCTCTAAGAAAATCTCACTTAATGTATCAACCCATTGATACACTCTACTTGTTTCTGCAATCCATTTGTGCAAAACTATTTTTCACGTCTTCCTTTGTTGTGTACCAATCCATTGGCACGCTTCCTCTTGTGATTAACTAAATTACTTGTATTGAAATTGATCCGTCAAGCCTAAAACTTTTGTGCCCCAACAATTTGTTTTATTGTCTAAAACCACTGCATCTTTTCAACCTTAGTACATTACCTCACTCTTGAGGTGAGTGGATGCTTTGACCTTATGAAGTATAATAGTGGTCCGCAAATGTGATGCAAATGAGAGAGAGAGAGAGAGAGAGAGAGGAAGTAATTTTGTCATTATGAAAAAATTCAACCAACGTTTTTAACTGCCTCATTCTCTTTATAATAGTAAAGATATATTATAATGGGCCGCAAGTGCAATGCATGTGGGATCAACTACCAAACACCTCATCAAAATAATATCCTTATACATGTGGGCACATGCGATATCCTTATACATGTGGGCACATGCGCTTGCATAGATAGTATAGAAATTTGAGGGGGCCTAATTCGGCCCAGTATAGTTTTAAAAACTAGGAATTTGGCATATATATATATATATCAAGCCTATTTTGAATCAGACCTAACAGAGCCCGGCCCGACAGCCCTAAATTTAATGTGTTTTTTTTAAGCATTGAATAATCCTGGGTATTGCATGGTTATTGATCGATGCTAATTGTTATACATTTATGCACTTCAAACTACACGTGTTAATTCCTTAGAGTTCTCTTTTAAATTTTTTTACGGGACTTGGTTGCTTTTGTCTATTTCAGGTTCATGCAATGAACAGAAGATAAAACTAAAGATTTATAAGTATTAAAGAATCAGAAGAACCTCAACCATGAGCAGAACAAAAGAAAAAAAGGGAAGAAATATCAAACCAGAGGAAAATTAATGCTGCAATTGATCGTGGTGCACAGGGTGATCAATCGCAGGTTAGAACAGTGGTGATCGATGTCAGCATAACTGGCGATCAATTGCCTGAAAAACAGTACCTACCTAAGAAATTCCAGGTATGTACGATCGATCGCAGCCAACTAGCGATCGATCGCCAATCAACATTTTTGCCTCGAGATATGCGCACAGAAGTGAGGAGTTTGAACCTAATTAGGAGTCTTAACACCCTAATTAGCAAGGAAACGTGTCTCGATAAATAGGAAGGCTACATACTTTGAAAAAGTTTCTAAATTTTGGAAAATTAAAAGAGAAAAAGAGCTCTGGAGATATGTGAAGATGAAGAGATGTGTTCTTCATATTCATCGTTGAAGACGGTGTTCTCCTCTCCCACCATGAACTAATCTTCTGTTCTAGGGTTTAGATAAAATCCTAGTCAAGTAACTGTATCTTTGTGTATTTTATTTAGTTTTTTCTGATTATAAACATTGATTGCATAATGAGAGGGTTGTTTAACAACCAAGCTTTAGTGATTATATTTGATTTCAATAAGTTCCAATCCTTGTCTTAGGTGTTAAGAAATTGAAATTGAAAGCATTCACATTAATTTTATGTGATCATTTATGTGAATTTATGAAATGATATTTATTGTTCAAGAGATTAAATACTGGGATATTTTATACTTAGGGAAGACAAGTGATTTCACAACCCTAGTTTAGTGTATATCACTTATGCTAACCACATATAAGACATACTTAGGATTTGAACCCTTGTATCATTTTCGATATGTTGAGTAGGGACTTGTAATCACTCTCACTTTAATTGTTCACTTCGAGAAATCTAAATCGATACATTCGGGATCAGTTATGAGGATAGTGGTGGATTCAAACACTCTAAATCTTCTCTGCTTAAGATCACCAAAAACTCATTAATTGATTCCATTAATTAGAAGTCATACATTTAATTTCTTTTTTAATTTAATACAATTCAAATCAACTTTTGTTACCTATTAATTTATAAATAATCTTGAGAAAAAGGCAATGAAACTAGCATAATCCTCTGTAGTTCGACACCCTTACTAGTCACTATTCTATGGAATTCGTGCTATTACGAGGTATATTAAATTGAAACGAGTAGTTACTAGCACGATACAAGTTCTGAACACATCTCATGGCTACTGGCATACATGAAATTTATGGTACATGTTTAAGTGTCACACAAGTACACAAGTCAATGTGATGATATGGTTTATTCACGTGTTTCTGCACTTTGATTATGTAAATATGCTATGCATGATAATCTTGATTATGTACATGTGTTATCACATTATTGTTTGGACTGTATATCCGCTGAGTGTTTTCAATACTCAATCGATCTATTATTGTCTTCAAGTTAGAGCAGGAGCCTATCGTTGATCCTTGGGTTGAGGAGGAATACCAAGAGGAGGAAGAAGAAGGTGACCTCTTCGAACAGGGAGCGAGAGACTTGGATCGCTTCCCTTACTACTAGACTTTTTTTTAGTTTTATTAAGAAAGATAATTATAATAGATATATTATACTCTTAGTTGATGTTTCTTAGACTTGGTTTTATTTTGGGGATCACAATGAATGATCCGAATTGGGTTATGTTGAAGTTTCTCACATGATTATACTTTATCGGTTAGTTTGATTATATCAAATCATATTATCATTATTGATAAAATAAATTTTAGGCTCTTATTCTAGTATATATTGTCTTGTATGCTATTAAGTCAAGTTGTCGTGCCCCAAAATACCCCCTAGGAGTTAAGGGATACGTTAGGAGTGACTATGTGTACCTGTCAAACCATCCTGAAGTAAACATGGCTAACACAATACAATAATGATAATAATCAGAGCGCGGAAGCTAAACATAAATGAGGAAGCTAAACATAAATGCGGAAATGTGAACTAATTTTTTCTTTTCTTCTAAAGTTCCAAGTAGTATTCTAAGTTAACATATACACAACACATATCCAATTCTAAGGTGGACAGGCCCACCTATCAAAATATCAAAATACATAAAAGGCCCTCTCGTACTCTCCCCTCAACAGTAATCGAGGTATGGTCACACGTCGAGGTCTCGGTCCGCCTGAGACTGTAGTGGAATAGACGGCTCTTTCTCCTCTATGTACTCTTCCTCGACCCAAGGCTCCGGGTCGAGGGCTCCCTCAGTACCTGCCGACATGAAAGTACGGCTGAGCATGAAATACTCAGAGAGTACAAGCTACTAGCTAACCATAACAATTAATAGAACACCACAACAGTAATACAATACAGAACAGTAAGAAGACCATCACCAAAAGAAACAATATTAAATATGGTACGATACAATCATCTTGACGTGCGTGCATGAATGTGAAAACTCCGATAAAAACTCGTGCTTGGAAATCCGTTTCATGTCTCTGTATGGCTTGAGAAAAATCATGTATGCGTGCATGCATGAATGCCTTGTCATCATCTTGTACACTTGCATCTTGTAACTTGTGAGCCAGAGGCTAGCACCCGAATCTCCCTGGGCTGCCAACCTCCTTGATATATGGTTTTCTTGTGAGTCAGAGGCTAGTACCCGAATGTCCCTAGGCTACCAACCTCCTTGACAATACGTGAATTTTAGTTACTTGTTTAGTTTTCTTGTGAGCCAGAGGCTAGTACCCGAATGTCCCTGAGCTACCAACCTCCTTGACATGCAATATTTTCTTGTTGATTATTATATGCATATGCTCTTGAAATCTCGGTCCATGCATACATGCGTGCTCGTGTTCATGGCAATGGTGACAATCATTGGAAAGCGTATAACAAGAGAGATATGACATCACAATTCAATTCATAGTATAAGCATAGGTAAACTTGAGTAATCTACATGGCATTTGATCAATTCATCAGTCATAAGAACACATGCCTAAGACCTACTTCCATTTTCTTCATTTAAGTCATTTATTCATAGTTTAGGCATTTTGTCAAACACATAACATGCAATGTTTCATAATAGTTCATCTTCTTCTTCTTAGTGCAAATTTTCCATCCAACCATCAAGGTGAGTTCATTATTGGTAAAATGCCCATCCTCCATGTTCCATTTCACACATCACACACATCCATACATTTCGGCATCCAATCGCCTCAATCCACCCCATACACATCCATAACCTTTTCTTATCTTATTTATATTTATTGGAGATGTTACATTTCATAGGGAAGGAAAGCATAATAGCAAGAATCACATTTCACATTAAAGATAACTAGATTATTGCTAGGGGAAGTTAGTAGGGTGTACTAACCTTGAATCAAGCCTTGATCTTGGTTGTAAACCTTGATTGAAGCTCCAATTTGCAAGAAGAAGGACTCTTGCTTGAAGAAGGCTTAAGTGGGAAGGAAACCCTCTTGAAAATACCTTGGGAGGTGTTGCCCTTGCTTGAAGGAGGACTCCCCCACGAGCTTGAGGCTTGGCTTTGAAGACTCCAAGCTTTGGGACAAATCTTGGGTAGCCCAACCCTTGATTTCTTCTCAAGAGGAAAACCTAGGTTAGGAATTCCCTTCTCCTCTCTTTCTATCTCTCAAAATCTCCTAAGTATAGTGAATGAAGCCCTAAGGCTCGGGTAAGCCTTAAGACGAAAGGGTGTAACCCCCAAAAGACGAAAAAGCCCTTACTGAAATTTCTGCAAAAACGCGAAGACCGAGCGATCAGTGGTTATGACCGATCGATCGGTTGCCTACCGAGCGATCGATGTTTTGACCGAGCGACCGGTCAAAAACATGCTCTCGAAAAATTTTCCCATACAAAAAAGTTAACCAGTCGATAGCCTCCGATCGATCCGTTTTGGACCGATCGATCGCTACAATGACCGAGCAATCGGTGCTCTGCAGGTCCCGACTGTTTTGACCATATCTTTTGACTCGCTCGTCAGATTTCGACGATTCAACTTGCGTTGGGTTCGTCTTTCAAAAAGGAACATTTCTGACATTTCCAAATTTCTAATTTCTCCCTTTTTTTTAATTAGACTACGAGAAAGACCAATTAGCTATGTAAATGCTATTCATTAAGTATAGAAAAGTTCGGGGTGCGACACAAGTAGAGATAAACAGCGTCACGGGCCCAAAGTCTAATTATGACCAAGGTGGGGTTTTGAGGTGTGACACATTCCGTCGAGGGGTTAATTAACCTATGAAGTAGATGCGAAACCGTACATTTTGTTTAGGAGCTAACCCTGTGAAGTAGATGCGAACAGAAGCCGATTGATTCTGAGATAGAAAAGTTATAAGAATCAAAAATAGGAAAGAGCAAGAGGGTCTGAACTAAGAATGAATGAATAAAAGGAGTTAAAGGACTTGCACTTTGAAAACTAAATGTGTGTTTATAGTGTGAAAGTGATTTGAGGGAATAGTATATGGCCGAGTGACCACTAATACAAATGTTATAAAAAGAATATATAAAAGCCCAGTTCTGCATAATGAATGGAAAAATGATTTGCATATGACATCTGTTAATATGGATATTTATGCTTTCAATATTATCTATTGTTATTTATGAGAAATGATTTTGTTGATAAACTGCAAAGGATAGAAAATAATTTAGAAGATTATAAGAAATTACAAGGCTTCATAGCTCACTGACGTTTTATGTCTTCAAATTTTGAGACGATCGTTGAGTAAAATGATTAGGTGAAGAATTAGAGAAATTGCATTTTGTAATCCTGGAAAATGTGTCAGCATGATGATGGCACCATTTTGTAAAAAGGTAGATGTATTTTATAAAGGTATGGTATTTGTGTATGATGAGTTATTGTAATGAACATGTTTAGAGCTTTAAATGAACTCCTATGAAAAGTTTTCAATTCCCGCATTTTTTGTTGGACATTATGCCCTGAAAAGTCATTTAGATTGTAAGATTTTTATTGATTAGATTAATAAAGACATCTTATTTATCTATTGTGTATTCATTATGGGTAATTGACCAAGATTATGAGATGATCTATACGATATGAGATATCGAACAAGGTCCCTAGGATATATTGTAGGAAAGCTATGTGATAGGTATTGGAGTATCATTGGCAGATATAGCTTTCTAGTTCTTTATACCTCATAGAGTCACAGCTATAGGTGAAGCGGGACACTTCACTTATAGGGCTGCCACACTGCATGTTTAGATGTTCTCAATGGTTGAGATGTAGTTTATCTCGAACTATTGTAGTGAAGACTACACATTGGCATTTGGGTGGTTAAATGTACATTGACTGATTGCATTCAATGAGTGACCTCTTGCATAAACATACTATCCGATAGTTGGTCTCTCATTCATATTGAACAGTTTTGATGATCCTAATATCTGATGAGTTCATTTATAGCTGAATAGTTATCTAACTGTTTTGATTACACCAAAATACTCTCTACCTGAGGGACTACGATAAGGTGACAGTTGGATAATTAGAAAGCTGTTCTAGTCATGATGAATTTTAAGCAAGAAATCCATGCTCATTAAATTGAGAGATTATCTAAGTTTCGGGTCAGACAATACATTAAGCTTAAAGCCTGTGCAGGTGATTTTGAAATCAAATAAGTTTTAAATATATTTTTTTAATAAAATATATAATACTTATTAAAAGTTTTTCTCAAAGTGTTTTAACATGAGAAATAGTTTCTCATGGCTTAATCAAAGGTCTTGGAAACCCGGATGATCTAAATAGGCTAAGAGTTAGATAATATATTAATCTCGAAGGCCTATTATGGATAATGTTATTGGAAGGATTAATCGAATTCAAAAGTTCATGTGGTGGGATCCTTTATTGATTTATGTTCTTACACTGGGATTCAATTGCAACAAGGATATCTCACGTCACTTGCAATTCCGGTGTCATTCCTATTAAAGGGTCAATAGGATAACATCGGGTAAGCTAGGGTTAGAATGTCTCTGAACAATCTGTGAAGATGCTTACAAAGAAATACAAGCTCAAAATAATAGATTAAATGTTAATCTATAATTAATGGATTAAATGTTAATTTACATTAAATAGATTAAATGTTAATCTATAATTTTAGATTAAATGTTAATATAAATTAAAGGGTAATAATAATAATTATTTAATCAACCAAAAATAAGGGAATATGGGTTGGACCCATATTCATAAAAACCCAATCAAAATGGACCTTATTGGTGGGCCTAAGCCCATGGATTGACATCCCTAAGTGGGTGCCCACTTCTTGTTCCCTAAGATTATGGGACTTTGGTTAGTAGATAATTATTAATTAATCAACCCTTATCTAATGAGATTAGATACCTAACTTGGAAGTCAAGAAACAAAATAGATAAGGATGAACCTTATCCCTACAAAGTAGCTCAAGCCTCTCCCTCTCTCACGCCCCCTCTATTGTGGGGGCTTCTAATTTGGTTAGATTCCCTATTATTTAGGGAGTTGGTTAGAATCCCTATAATCCATGAAGTTAGTTATATTCCATTAATTAAGGAGTCATTTTAGGAAAATGAATCCTAAATTAGAAGGTTTGTTATAACTAACTTATTATAGATAAACTAAGAGTCTATTAATGATAAAGGTTATCATTAATTAGAAACTCTTAGGGATAACTATCATTATTAGATAATGATAAGGATAATGATCAAGATGTGGATAAGATCCACATCTATATATATCCAACACCCAAACCGTATAGGGGAGGATGAATCATAATTATTCTTCAAGGAATTTCGTGAGCTTCAAGGGAGAGATCCAAGGGATTTTCGTGGGCTAAGGGAAATCTCCAAAGGGACTTTCGTGAGGTAAGGGAGCACACCCCAAGGGATTTTGTGATGTAGGGTTTGGAATCTTAAGGATTTTGTGAGATAGAAAGTCTACTCTAAAATCTCCTTCATCCTTTTGTTCTTCAAAAACCAAGGAAAGATTCGAAAGCTTCATGGAGATAGCGAAGAGAGAGGATTGAGCTTCGAGTATTTCTTTGAGAAATCTCTACAAAAAGTTCTAAAGCTTCATCGTTTTGGTGCTTCACCAGTGAACATCATTCGCCGAGGTAATCATATATCAAGTAGTTAAAATTAATTGTTTTCTATGGTGTAAAGATCTTCAGGATCCAGTTTTTCGCATAATTTTTTTATCTGGATTCCCTTCATTTTTAGGAGGGCAAAAGTCTTCCACTGCGTGTGAATCGCGAATGGACACACGTTTCAGAATAATTTCTCTAATGCGCGGGTTTGGGTCGCTACATAAGTACACTTGAATTCTTATACATAAGGCAAGCAAAACAAAGAATTGTATCATATTAAACATTAGATCGAGATCACCCCTTACTTTCTAATTAAACATGCCCAGATGGACTCCAAGAAACTCCAACAATATGTGTATAATTATACATTTGAAGTTCATATACATGGACATGTATTTCTTCATCTCAAAAATTTTCAAGGCTACCAATATCGTTACTAATATAAAGAGGATGGGTGTGTTCAAAGCGCTGATTGAAAGTTTATTTAATTCCAAAACTACCCTTGCTCATATGGATTCAAAAATATTAAATAAATTTTGGTTAATTCCAAAGATGTTGATCAGGCGCCTCAAATGTGCCTAGAAATGATAAGTGACTTAGAAGACATCTACCCTAGGAAGAATTGACTTAGACGATGTCCTATATACCCTCGGAGGTTAGAAACATCCTTAAGAGTGATTGTTTTGGGGTAAAAACCATCTTGGTGGTTCGAACCACGTGTCAGGAGTTCAAACAACCATGTAAAAAAATGAATGGGAAAAAGTTCTAGAGAATAGCCTTAAGGTCGTTTGAATGACCCAGAGGGGCGTTCAAATGACCAGTAGGTCGTTTGAACAACCCCCTTTGGTGTTCAAATGGTTTGTGTGGATTTGTCTGATTTGGCAACTTCTATTTTCTCCACTTTGATTTGCCTATATAATGTATTGTTCCCTATTACAAATTAGGGCTTTTGAGACTGAGAAGAGATGCTCCTAAACTTCTATTAAAGTTTTCTCATTATGGATGATTTATCCTTTCGAGCTCTCTCTCATGTCATAGACTAGAGTTGCAAGGTTTCATTAAAATACCTACTTGCATTGCTCATTCTTACTATTCATGAGATCACTTTGGATCACGTTTAAACTAAATTTAACCCCACAAACTCTTGCGTGAGATTAAACTTGGTTGACACGTACCAAAGCCTTTGAAAAAGGAGATCGGTCCCTATAGTGGATCGTGGATATATTGTGGTTGGACGAATCTGAAGCCATCGTAGGCAGTGTTCGATCGAGAGATTGTGATTGTTGAGCACTGAAAGCACAATCTACTGTGGTTAATTATGTTGCTTGCGAACGCATGATTACTTATTGGGGCGTTGAGGATTGGTTACCGATGATCGTTGTGTTGATTCCGATCCGGTACAAGTCCGAGTTTTGTAAGTATATATTTGTTGTTTTTGCTCTTAGTTAAATCTCTTTTATCTAGACCAAGTCTCGTGACTTTTCTCGAAAGGGTTTTCACGTAGAAATATCGCTGTTGTAGTTTGCTTATTTGTTTCCGTTTTCGTACTTTAATTGTTAAAATTAAAATTAATAGAAAGACCTTAGGAAAACCTATTGAACCCCCTCTAGGTCTTGATTCATACATAAGGGATAATTTCAAAGACTTCAACCCCAGGCCCGACCTGTTGATAGTGGCTGCAAAAAGACATGAATATAAAATTTTTCGAAGCACTATTTTAAATTCAAACTTGATTTTGATCTAATCAAAATCTTTCCAAGGGTCATCTTATGATCATATTAAATCATAGTGTGAGGAAACATACTTACAAAACTTTTCAAGTTTAAAGTCTTCTATTGATTCACACGAATCTTCTTTGAATCTTCAAAGCTTTACTCCAATGGAAGCTAATGGCCCTTCCAATCAATGCTATTTAATCTTTTCTTCTTTTCTTTGATCCAAGAACCTTTCTTGATCAAACAAGAATCAATCTCGATTTTGTTTTTGATCTTCTTCAAGATCAAAAGCCAAAACTAAAAAGAAACATGGGAGAGGTGACCGTACACCCCTAAAGGGAGAGAGGGATGGGCGTCCAGCTAGGGGAGAGTGAGAAAACATGGGAGAGAGAGAGAAAGAGGAGAAAAACTTCAATCCATGGACGTCCACCCTTATGGGGTATATTTATAGACTCATTGGTTGCTTGAATTGTAATCCAATTCCAACTCTTTTTAATTCTAATCCAATTAGAATTCTCTCTCCTATTAATTCTAATCCAATTAGAATTTCCTTTTCTATTAAGATTATAATTCACCCTAATCCAATTAGAAGTATTTAATCAAGAATAGAAAGTTTCCTAATCCAATTAGGATTCCTCAACCTTATCCTAATCCAATTAGGATTCCTCAAAGATAAGTCATAATCCAATTATGATTTATCATAATTAGAAACTACCCTTATCCATTAGTAACTAACTAATCTTATCCTTATTTAATAAGGAATCTTTAATTAGTAACTAACTGATTATTGATTAGTAACAAACTAATGGAATCCCATTTAATTAGGGATTCTTTCATTAGTAGCTAACTAACTAACTATAAGCACTCAATTTTTATACCCTGCTTAACCATGGTTAACCACCCTTAACTATGGTCATCCCTAGCTAAACCCTAGGTATATCCTAAACCCTAGGTATACCCCATACCCTAAACCCTAGCTAAACCCTAGGTATACCCTAAACCCTCGGAAAACCCTAGAACCCAAACCATTCGGGTTCAAGGCCCATTTTAGTCTAAAATCCGTAAGCCCTAGCCTAAACCCTAGCCAAACCTAGGTTATGAGCCCTTGAGCTCACAGCCCACTCAAAAACCCAAAACCATCAAATCCGTGGGTAAAAAGCATCTTTGGGGCCCAAACATGGGCCCACAAGGCCCAAGTCCCTTAGTCCCTTACACCATCGTAGTGAAGCAGCTCCACCACCACTAAGCCAAAACCCTCCATTACAGTAGCTATAGTAACTTCCCTGTGGGGCCCACACCTAACATGTTCTTGGGCCCATACCAGGCCCATTAGACTTCCCTAGACCTTGGCTACCTCCCCTCAAATTTTCAGACCTTAACTCAATCCCTAACCAGGGTTAAGTTAACCCTAAACCCAAGCTGTCAGTATGGCGGTAAGCCATTTACCGCCAATACAAACTTGCAATTACAACATCTTTGGGCCCCTGTGGGGCCCACACCTGATCTGATCTTGGGTTCAAACCAGGCCTATTAGATTCCCTAAATTTCAGGCTTTAGCCCTGTAGTTTCAGATCTCCCTGGGGTCCCCCCTAACTATAGTTAATGCCCTACAAACCATGGTCACTTCAAATACTGTAATGGTGGTAATCTATTTACCGCTATTATTTGATTTGAATTTTCTTGGGCTTTGCACAGGGCCAAAATCAGGTAGGAGGTCAGTCTAGGCCCTGCTATACTCCCTGAGCCCATTTTTGACTTAACTTGACCTTTAACCATGGTTAATCTATAATTGGTTAACTTTTAACCATGGTTAAGCATCCCTTAACCCCACAAATTCTGAAAAATTCATCAAAAAATTGAAAATATTCTCTGGATTCCAGAAATGTCATCTGTGACCATTTTCACCTTGGGTAGACTGTTTAACCATGGTTAAACACCATGTTTGGTTAACTTTTAACCATGGTTAAGCAGCCATTAACCAATTAAAATCTGGAAAAATACTCAAAAATTTCTAAATATTCTGAGAAGCCCAAAAAGGTCTCTTTCATCCATTTAACCATGGTTAACAGCTCTAACCATGGTTAAGCAATCCTTAACCTTGGAAAAAATCTGGAAAAATCTGGAAAAATATAAAAAGATAAAAAATACTGACTTTGGACCTTTTTACCATGGTTATCAGTCCTAACCATGGTTAACTCACATTTAATCTTGGTTAGCAATTCTAACCTCGGTTAAATCCGCTTTTAGCCTACCGGGCCTCATCCCTTAGCCTACGGGGCTTACCATTGGCCTACTGGGCCTAACCCTAGCCTATCGGGCCTGACTTCACCATTTTAACTATGGTTGGTAACCCTAACCATGGTTAGTTTAACCTAACCCCGATTAACAACCCTAACTTGGGTCAAACTTCTTTTTGGGCCTACCGGGCCCAAACCCTAGTCTACCGGACTAACCCTAAGCCTACCGGACTCATTCCTTGCACTTGACCACCCTCGGTCAATCAAACCCTAGTTTACCGGACTAGCTTGTTAGCCACCTTTGGTGCACACACACACAACCCCAAGCCTTGGCACGGGCTCAAGTGACAGAACTACGCTCGGTCTGATCTCACCTTGTGAGTACGTAGGCAACCCAACCCGGGTTCGACCGTATTTACTTTTTATTTCTTAGATTAGTATCACTTGAAACACTTATACATTTTAGCAAAACATTGACATTAATTGGCTTAATCTTAGTAAGTAGGGAACCATTGAAAAATGGAAGCCTCGGGGTGCCAACACCTTCCCCGGACTTAACCGAACCTATTACCCAAATCTCAATCACAGACCAAGACTTTATCCAACTTCCAGGGGACTTATTCATTCTGAATGAATAGGTGGCGACTCTAAACTCGTGAGATTTTCCAGGGTTCCGAAACCCATGCTCACACTAACCTTATCCAATAAGGGGTCATTAGTTAGAAACCAATTAAAACAAGGTTCCTCTCTTTGAAGTGGGTGTCCCACCCTAGGTGGGCCCCACTTGCACATGCCCCTCAGGGTCTCCAAAACCCTAAGGTCACATTTTGATCTTTTATCAAAATACTCAATGGGTCCTACCCTTTTGGTTGATCACATCCTATGTGATATCACCTATAAGAGCTTCACTATACCATATAGTGAATTATATAGAGAAATAAATTAATTTAATTCTAAATTAAATTAAAAGCCTTGAGAAGGTCCTAGTGTGTGGGATCTAAAGGGATCTCCTATTTTTGGTTGTGAGACCAAATACTTCATCTTTTTGGTTGAAGCATTGTTACTAGGAAACACTTTCTTAAAACTCCATTAGGATCATAGAATTTTATCTCTGTCCTTGGACTTCCACTATTCACAATAATGTTCATTAACACAATGTAACTAACCTCCAGAATTTAGAGAATCGCTTGTAAGTACTATCTCACAATTTATTTACAAATAAATCCTTCCACATTCTGATATCACTTGTAAGCTTCTGGGATTGGAACAATTCCACTGTCTAGTACCTAGCTTATGAATAGAACTCTTTCTCATGAATACTTTTCATTGAACTGAACTTTCAAAACACTTTTGAAAAAACTTTAGAAAAGAACTGACATATATATATATATTTATATGTACCTTTCCATGCTGAAAATATTAACTTCGATAAAGACCATTTTATCGAAAAGCACCAGTACTGGATTTAACAGTTCAGTTCAATAAGTATCACCTTGATATCATTATCTCCAATTAAGGAGTAGTGGATTCCTTATTGAGTGTTTACACACTTCTCCAAACATTGTGTACATGACAGAGTTAGTCCTGTGTATTGGACATTATCGATTGACACATCAAAACCATATAGACAAATGTTTGAGAAGATGTTTACCTCTCAGGTCTAAGAATAATTTGTCAAATGGATTTAACTCTAATACAATCTGACAGTGTATTCCATAGGGTATCCACCAGTGACCCCGTTCAGTATTATGTACTTACTACATATACTTACATGTTAGTCAAAAGTCACCACTCTTTGTGAATGAGATTCATCACACAATCTCATAAAACTATACATGTGCAAGCCATGATGAAGTATGACGCCCAACCAGTACTCTAAAGGCTTAGAACAATATTAGGTTTATAAGGAACTAAAAAATCATATTTTCTCGCAACCTTTGCATGATTTTCTTACAATGTTACCTATGGAACTTTATGTCTTCATCATATGAGACAATAATTAATATAAATATCTTTCATTGCTGGTTGTGTGAATATGATGCTTGTTTAATCAACATAGAAAAATCTTTTATTGACTTTCGTGGGCATATATGTCCAATAGCTGCATTCCCCTTGCAGCTAATAAAACTTAAAATTGGACGGGATTCGTTACTGTTATTGGGTCCAACATTTCATTTATGGATGGTCATCAACTACCTAAAGACCAAGGGATTGAATTTGATCTTGCTCTTCAAAACCGTCTTGCTTAGGTTCAACATCCGACATGTGGCGATAAAAGGGGAGAAGTCATTTCATTTTCTCCCTTGTTTTTTGACTTCTCTCCATTTGATATCTTTTCCACTTTTTATCATCACACGTGGAATGTCTCCACCAAGAGCAAGACCAATTCCTATCCCAAAGACCAATGCCCAAAAGTTGGAAATACAAGGTACTGATTTTTAACAAGAAATTTTCCAAAGAAAAATAGTTAAGGTACCCGGGGTTCCCATTTTATAACGGAATGGCTTGTCTTCAATAGCCCACGTCCCAATTTTAAATACTTACGTGCTGTGGTTAGTATTTAATCACCCCTAACGTTAAGTAATTCAACCATGATTTAAAAAAAAAACCAAAATCTTAGGCCCGTTTGGTTGCACTTCCTTTTCTATTTTCTGTTTTTAAAAAACAAAATTTCAAAAAAATTCATACAAAACATGTTTGGTAAACATGTTTCTATTTTTTGATTTTAAAAATTAGTAACAAATTTTTTTTAAATGAAGGTAGCAGAAATTTTCTACTACCTCTATTCTTGGAAAGGGAAATGCTATTGAGATCGCAAAAGGGCCGAGACCTCCAAGACCGTGCACGGATGCACGGGATTGCAGTGGGGCCTACCATGTGAACGTGGGCCCCACCTGAAATCTTGTGCATGCATGCACGGTCTCGGTGGTCTCGGCTATTCTGCGGTCTCAGTAGCAAAGTCCTTTTAGAAATAAAAAACAAAAACAAAAAGCATTAGATGCCACACCACCCACCACCACCACCTACCACCACCACTCACCACTCACCACTCCCCTACACCACCCACCACTCACCACCACATCACCACCACCCCTCCACCACCACCCACTACCACCACCACCACCACCACCAACCACTTTCACCACTCCCCTCCACTACCACCACGACCACCACTACTCCTCTCCACCACCACTCCCCTCCACCACTCACCACCACCCACCACTACTCCACCACCACCACCACCACCACCACCACCACTAACCTCCACCACCACCCACCACTATCACCACCACCACCATGGATTGGAATTGTTTACTCATTATTATGTTCATCATGACCAAACGTATTTTTTCTGTTTTTCTTTTTTTTAAACAGGTAACAACTGGAAATGCCAAACATGTTTCCTGTTTAAAAAATTTGAAAATAGAAAGTCATTTCCGGTTTTAAAAAACAGAAAATAGAAATAGAAAATCGAAAGTGTATCCAATCGGTCCCTTAATTTTAATTTAGTTAAGCTTAATCAGGGTTAAAGGGGTGTTAAAAGGGACACAAGGATACGGGTAAGATATGAATCGGACCCATGGTCCGCTAAGTACTGATCTTTTCCAAATATTCCGATCAAGTCCCCTCGCTCCCAGCCACCCAAAAGTAACCATTTGGCTGCATACCTTAGCGACCTAAAGAGCCTTGCATGCATGCATGTGAGAGTGGGCATTATAATGCTATTACACGTGGCAAAGAACCATATCTCCTTATATATTGATGCTATATATAAACCACCTCTTTAAGTAGACAGAGTCACAGAAGTAAGCAGAGTTCCAGTGATAAATGTACTGGTGATGCACCGACGATGGAAAAATCATTGACCCTGGAGTCAAAAATGCTGCAGCATGTGTGCACCTTCGCTCTCTACAGTCACCACTTTGTGACTCGTCTCAACCAAGACTTCCTCCAGTGCGCCGTTTACGACTCCGACGACTCCACCGGCCACCTCATCGGTAGCTTATCTTCCATTCCCTTACATTAATTGATCCAGCACAGAAGTGTAAATTTGAAGGTTCTGTTTGCGATTCTAAGCAGGAGTGGAGTATATCGTAACGGATCGGATTTTCGGAGTTCTACCACCAGAAGAACAGAAACTTTGGCATACCCATGCTTATGTTGAGCAGATGGAGCTCCAAAAACTTGCAAAAAGCTACGGGAAGTTTTGGTGTACATGGCGGGTAGATAGAGGTAAGAGATGGCCTGGGATTGTCTCTGGCGAAGCCAGAAAACCCTCTCGGGTTCCATACATTGTGCGACAGTTGGCAAAAAAGTGGGTAGAAGTCATTTCATTTTCTCTCCATAATTTTGACTTCTCCCCATATGATATCTCTCTCCCTTATTCTCATACTCTTCTCACCACATGTCTTTATGTGTGGAGAAGTCAACATCATGGGTCCCATGATTTTGACTTCACCACTTGTCACCTATTCTATGGAACTCCGAGACAAGCCCTTTGAGTTGTGTTAATATGTAATGGTGTTTGGGTATGTGAAGGTGACAGGCTTCCGTTGGGTGCTCCTTCAGCGATGAGCGGTGGATCTGGGGATGGTCCAGAGACGGAATGACAAGTATAGCATATCGAGCTAGCGCACAATGATCTGAAGCACTCGAGGCAGCCTCATTACTGGATATTGATCAGCAGACGGCTATGAAATCCATGAATATTAGGCCTTTTTTTGTGGGTATATATATATATATATATATATGATGTCCTGTATATGTAAAAAGGAAGTGTAACTCTTTCAGCACTGCATAGCTAGTGATAATAGTGTGTTATAGCTTAAGACTCTCTCTCCCTCAAGTTGTGGCATACGATTTTCATGGGCGATCGAATCACAGCCAATCGCGACTGAACATGTGCAGGGGCGGAGCCACATGGGGCCCAGCGGCTGAACTCTCCCCCCAGAAATTTTGATTAAAAAAAACTATAGTAATAATAGGGGTATAGCCCGGGAGTGCGGCGATAGAGGACTAGCCCTCCCCTAAACTTTTAGAAAAAAAAAAAAATTATTTACAAATGGATACAAACAAATGTGATGAGCCATGAATTAACTTAGCCCACGAAAAAATCAAAAAAAAAAAAAAATTCCAGTGGCTAAGCCCCCAAATCCCCCTTGTAGGCCTTGGTCAAAGAGAATCCTGGCTCTGCCCTGATCATGTGTTGCCCTGATCATGTGTGGCTCAGCTCCTGAACATGTGTCTCTCTCTCAAAATCGTACCCATAAGTCAACATGTGTCTCTCTCTGTTCACCCCACCGTGGCCTATTAACTCAGCCCTATTAATTGTGGTTAAGATTATTAATCTTTGCTCAACCTTATTAATTATGGTTAAGATTATAATTTACCTAACTAAAGGTTAAATAGAATAATGAAAATAAAGAAACAAAGAAGAATAATATACAAACCTAAATTAAATTAACGAGTAACCAAACACACATTTGTATGGACCTTTTAGTAAAATACTAAATTAGGGTGTTAATATAAATGGATAAAACTAAACCTAGTAAATCATTATCTTTAGCAAAACCTAAATTAGAGAAAATAAGGCATCATAGAAAAAAAAAAAAAAGATTTGAGGAGAAAACTTGCGGGAAAAGCGTTAGAACTTGTGGAGTTTGATCTAGAGATTCGAAACCACGAAGATCGCAACTCGGATTTCAAGGAGTCATCTTTGTTGCTCGTGGAGATTTGAATAGAGGTAAGTGAACACTCCCCTTAGATATAAGTTTTTATATGTAAATTCTTTAATTTAAAAATAGATATATTCTTCTTGAATTATGATTAGTTTCATTCAAAGTTTTTTTTATGAAGTATGTGAAATTTGATAATCATATTTTAGGTCTAGAAATTTCAAATTGAATTAATATGAAGTTGTTAGATTTCTGGAATTTTAGGACCAGTTGTGAGACAATATTCATAATATATTATTTCGTATTCCAAAGATTACGAAATTTTGTGGGTAGTTTGCAAATTGGTAAATACACATTTTTTCAAAATTTTAGACAAAACGGAATTTGTTTGATATTGATTTCATAATTATGTTTTGGACGTGTTAAACTTGTCAACAATTTCAAAATCAGAAAAACTTAACTTGTTTTATAATATTCTTAACAAAATTTATCTTCTTTCCCTCTTTCTCTCATAAGCTGATTTGCAAAATGATGTTGCCATTAGCGCCAACAACATTTTTACAGATTTGGCCCAATAAACATAGTTCTCACCATCAAAGTTTCTCCGAGGTGATTTATAAGTAAGGTTTGTCATTACTTGACCCCTTATGGTCCACTACAACATGCAAAGGTACCACATCAACATGCAAAGGTACCACATCCAAGGATTGGGATTCGTCCAACATTGCCTTTTCTTCAAACACACACAATGCAAACACACAACAAGGTCCCCCAAAGTAATGGAGTCACACGTCCAAGCTTGAAGAAAAAAAATGGAGTCACACCTCCAATTTCAATACTTCAAACCTACTTCAATGCATCAAAAAAGCAACCACTCTTCCAAACTTAACTTGATATCATCCAACAATATCCATAGACGTTAAAAACACCAAAGGAGATCATCCAAGTTGCTGCCCAATGCAAATAGTGCACAACAAAGACAAAAGACAGGAAAAACAATACCTAAAGAGCTTGGAAAAAAGATCACAACTGCTCCAAATGTTCACAAAACACACCACTATTTGTTTAATACATTCCTTGCAATAAACATTTCACCCTTGACCAATAATCAGCACTAGGAACAACCAATTTGAAAACTATCAACTGTGAACTTCTATAGTTATTTTTCTGAATTATTCTTTAAATCATTCTAACTTCTCCGATATAGAACCAAATCATGTGAAATAAGATTAAAAAATTCTCTAAATTCAAGAGATCTAAAAACATACCATCAAAACACCCCCATGGGTGGCCTATGATGTACAGTAATGTCAGCTTGCCATAGTACATGGTCAAGCATGCTAAATGATTTATTTTTGGATTCTTGGATTTCTAATTTTTTGGTAATTTTTTGATTTTTTTATTGATCTAAGCAATTTAACTCTTGCGGGGATGGAGCACACGAGAGGCAAGCTGAGCTTAACCTAGAGTCTACACACGAGGGAAAAACATGCGTTCATAAAAAAAATGGACTTTGCTACTGAGACCGCAAAGGGCCGAGTCCCGATCTCGATCTCGTTGGTCAGACTGTGGATATAGTTCATTTGATCAGGGAGAGGTTTAAAATAGGTCAGAGTAGGCAGAAAAGTTATGCCAACACTCACCGGCGAGATCTTGAATTTCAGGTTGGAGACCTTGTGTTTGTCAAGATCTCACCTACAAAGGGTGTGATGAGGTTCGGTAAGCGGGGCAAGCTCAGTTCGAGATATGTGGGTCATTTTGAGATCATCACATGGGTCGGAGAAGTTGCTTATTGGGTCACCTTACCACCTCACATAGCAGGTGTGCATAATGTCTTTCATATCTCTATGTTAAGGAAGTATATTTCGGATCCTTCGCACGTCATCAATTTAGATCCATTGGTAATTTGAGAAGATTTGATTCTTGTGGAGCAACCAGTTCAAATTTTGGACTGGAAAGAGCAAGAGAATGAAGTTCGCGACAAGTACCTGCACTTATTCGACTAAGGTACGTAAATTTCGGGGATGAAATCTTAAGGAGGGGAGGATGTAGAGACGCGAATCCTCTTTCATGTCTTTAATATAGTTAGTAAGGGTAGTTTAATCTTTTGTCATGTTTTCATGCATATTTAATTATATCTAAATGATATGATGTGGTCTAAATGGCTTAAGTGTTAATAGGGTGAGGAGTCGGACCTGACGATCGATCGCAGGTGAGCTGACAATCAATCGTCCAAAACCTGAAACCAGGATAAGCCTCTGTTTTGTGCGACGATCGATCGCACTAACGTGTCGATCGATTGTCGGAATCAAGAAATTTGAGGAAGTTTCTATTTCTTGGATGATCAATCGTAGCAGATGCGACGATTGATAGCCAGGCGAGAGACGATCAATCACCCAATATGACGATCGATCGCAATCGCGCCCATAATTTGTTTAAAGAGTTACGAAAATCAGGTTTTTAAACCCTAGGCTATAAATAGAGGTTTTATTTCATGAGTTTTAGGGTCCTAACCTATTCTAGCCTAATTTGGCAAAGGAGATGAGAGAACCTAGGGTTCTAAGGAAGAAATTGCTTAAAGAGGAAGGGGATTGCTTGGAGATTTCAAGGAAAGCTTGAAGATCTTTCTCAAATCTTCTTGGGAGTGATTTGGATCCAAGGGAATGATCCCTAAGGTCGATAAAATCTTCAACTCTACTCTAGTATGATATGTTTTCTTTTTAAAATAAAGCCTCTCAGGAGGATAGGGGGGTTTGGCAGACCCTTACCGGTTTTATTAAAAATAAGGAAAAATGGGGGGGGGACATAAAACCTTACCCCTACAGACACTAACAAGGGGGGGGGGGGGGGGACTTAATACCTTACCCCGACCAACACTAAAATGAAAAAATACATCAAACCCCAACAAACACTATAGGGGAGGGGGGGGGGGGGGGGGGGGGATATAAAACCTTACCCCTACAGATATAAAGAGAGAAGGAAAAAAAACCTACTCACCACAAGAAGACAAGAAAATTAAACAATCTTAAATTCGAACTTTTCTGAGATTACCTAAACCTTATTTATCCAACTGAATAAGAGCTTTAATATTGCTTGGAATAGTATCATTCATGGTAAAAGAGAGTGACCATCAGATAATAAAAGCTTAATTTTTTTATTCGAATGCCAAGATTTCCAGGCCTTCGAAGCTCTACCATTCCATTCGTCAACTAAGCTCTGAGAATTAGATTCAATGATCACATTGCAAAGATGTAGCCTCTTACATAGATTTAAACCATCCAAGAGGGCTCTAGTTTTCGCAATAAAATTGGAGCAACAACCATAGGAAGCAAAAAAACCAGCAACCAAGTTACCTTTGTGATCTCTAATAATACCCCCCCCCCCCCTCCGGCATTACCTGAATTGCCTTTAGAAGCACCATCAATGTTTAACTTGAATTTAGCTGGAGGAGGAAAAGACCATTTCACCAGTACCATCCTGAATTTACTAATAGTAGGGACAAACGATGGGAATAAAGGAGAAAGATCAAAATACAAATTATCATTCAATGAATGGATCTCACTAACCTTTTTAGAAATAGCGTGAATAAGAGAACTAGCATTTTGCATTTTAAAATCATACTTCCTCCTACATCTCTCAGTCCAGATTTCCTAGACAACCAGGGCCGGCAAGATAATGAAAAGGTCATTCTTCCTAGATAGAGCCACTCTATACCACCTTTTCAAGGTACTTTGGATCGAATCAAACTTACTGAAATAAATGGCACACCAGGAGGAAAAATAGAACCACACTGAGGAAGCAAGTTCACTAAAATTCAGCAAATGATTAGTAGATTCCACACAAGAGAAGTTGCAACAGAGGCATTTACTAACTAGAGGAATGCCTATATTTTGGACTATCAAATCTGTAGGCACTACACAATTCATAATTTTCTAGTAGAATATTTTGATTTTAATAGGAACAAGATGATGCCAAACTTGAGTATAACAGTCAATTTCCGAACCTTTGTCCCTTAAATTGTCCCAAGCAGTCTTCACGGAAAAACCCCCGAAGATGAGGGAGTCCAGACAAATTTATCCTCTTCATTCGATATGAAAAAATTACCTTCTTTGATAGAATTAATGACAGAAAGAGGAATAAGATGACTCACCGTGGAGAGATTCCAATCACCATGCACATTAAGGAGCTGAGAAATAGATGGGATAGATTGAGGATTCTCAAGAACAATAGATATAAGAGGCTCATCATTAATCCATCTATCAAACCAGAAATTAATTTTGTTCTCATTGCCGAGGAGAACTGAAGTGTTGGGCAGCATCATATGCATGACATCACAAATGTCAATCCAGAGTTTAGAGGAACCGCGATGAGGTAAAGCATTCCACACATGATCTGTATTATATTTAGCTTTAAAAAATCTAGCCCAAAGAGTAGAAGAAGTATAAATCATCCAAGCTTGTTTAAGCCGAAAAGCTTTGGCAAATTCAGAAAATTTTCTAATACCCAAACCTCCTTCCATACAAGGTAAAGAACATTTTTTCCACTTAACCCAATGACGATGATGATTCATCTCTGAATTATTCCAGAAAGAAAATTGCCATAATTTTCTCAATTTGCTTTAATATACCAAAAGGAATTGAGATAACAGAAATAGTATGAACTGGTATAGAGAACAAAACGTGTTTAATAAGAATTAAATGGCCTCCTGACGATAATAATTTGCCAGACCACCCTGCTACACGACTTTGAAGCTTCTCAATAATGGGAAGATAATAAATTAATTTTTGACGACCTTTAATCAAAGGGATTCCCAAGTAAATGAGAGAGAATAGCTTAAATTTGAAACCTGTTCTGGAAGATATCATACTCTAGTATGATATGTTGTATGTTATAGAATGATAGAAATGTATAGTTAAATATGTTTTAAAGTTATTGCTAGGAAATAAGAAATGGTGGATTATATGGATGCAAAATGTTATGAATGGAATGAATTGAGGATGTGAAATACTATGAAGGATGGGATGAATGTATGGATGTTGATTGTGTTGGGTCGTATGGATGGAGTATGATGTGGTGAAATGTTGAAAATGGGAAGGGGCAAAGTATCCATAATTAACGCACTCAAGGTGTTCATTGAAATGCTTAAGAATGATGAATGTTAGTATGATGCTATTGATTGTTAAGAAACTAAATCAAATGAATATTGTTGTTGTCATGATAAATTATGGCCTATTTATTTTAGATGGTGATCGGTATTCGGGTAGGCCAAACCTTAGAGAAAAATGTTTCACGTTAGGAATTCTCTAACTAGGGAGATGTAACCTAGCGCAGTTTCCTGACGGAAGATTAGAATCTAAGGGATGACTCATTTGAATTTCAATCACGATATTCAAACATATGTGTACTTGCATGATAAGTAATTAAGTCTCATGAGTTCACTTATCCCATAATTAAGCATGCACGCATTGGACATGAACATGTTACGAATTGTGCAATGAAAGAATGATCCCCCATTACAAACATCTAATCTACGCGTTGTTGCACTTATGCTATGCTATGAAAGAATAATCCCCCAGTTACGAACATACCACTCTATACATTGCCGCGACTATGTTACAAAGCTATGATATATGCGTTGACGAGACAAAACACTATGAAATATGCGTTGACGGGATAAATACACTACGAATCATGCATGTACGAGATATGTTAACCATCATGAGTATGTATTAGTCTATGCATATGTTAAGTCCAAGTTCATGTGTAAGAGTCACACAAGTACACGAGTCAAGATGATGTTATGACATGTTATATGCTCTGCACTCTGATTATGTCAATGTTAAGTGAATCTATTACGGTTAAGCATAAATAACTAAGCTATGATATTGATATTGCTCATGCTACTTTATGTTGTTGTTAGTTTGTTCATCCATTGAGTATTCCATACTCAGTCGACCTGTCATTGTCTTCAGGTCTAGGAGAGGAGTCGTGGACTGAGGAGGTTTACACCGAAGAGGGAGAAGGAGGTGAGCTTCCTGAGGAGGAGGCCAGAGATTTTGATAGCTGTCCCTACTGATTAGTTTTTAGTTGTTTCCTTTTAGAGGAGATGTTTGTATCAGACTTTCTTGACTTTTAGTTCATGTTGCTTAGTTGTTTTACCATGTTGATGGTGTTAGACTACTCAGTTTATGGTGGGTTATGGTATGTGGATTATCATTGTATAGGATGGTTTGGTTTTATAGAAATTTTGTTATTCTCTGTTTTGGAGATGCTTTAGTATGTCTTGTATGCATGGATTTAAACAGGTTTAAGAAATGTAGCAGACCCAAAGTCCCATTATGGTCAAGGTGGGGTTTCAGGATCATTACATGCACAATGGATCTCTCTCACCCAAGCCTAAAGACCCCTCTCTAGCTCACTGGAGGCCAGTAAACTAGAATGAAATAAAAAATAAATTAAATTAAATTAGAGAAAAATAAAATAATTTTTTAATAAAAAAAGACTTGTTAGAGAAGAGGGTCTAAGGGGTGCAAAACTGAGATGCTTACACTTAGGAATTAAGAGAGAATGCCAAAGCAGCTTAGCCCATTTCACCTTTGGTCTAGACGTAGACTATCTCAAGCCGATTTGGGAGAAAATAGCAAATTTGAGGCCGGGGTCCAAATAATCACATCATCCTTGTCTCGCAACACCTCAACTATTTGAATCTCTTCCCAAGCCTCACTTGGAACAATCAGTTATTAGTACGCAGATTTCAATCATCACCTTCCCGAAGTTTAAAATAGTTACAAGCTTGCATACCAGCCCCCTAGGGTGCCAAGGATCCAGCCATAACAAGGTATCTCTCCCTTCCTGATGAGATGACGTACCTTTGGCTCCACGAGATGCCGAACCTTTAATATACTGGGTATTCCACGATGCAAAGTATGGAATTTTCGTACTTCATATAGAGTCGGACTGAAGTCTGCATTTAAACCATTTCACCCATAAAGAAGGCCCTTTGGTAGCAAGCTCCCAAACCCATCTTAGTAAGGGCCCGTGGACCCTTTGATAGAAATCTGCATTTAAACCATTTCACCCATAAAGATGGCCCTATGGCTATTTGATGATTGAACCATCCGGTTCGACAACTAATCCCTGGGCCCAGTCAAGTGTATATGTAGTTTTCAATTCCTACCTGTACCACTGATAATTGAAGATTCGTGGGAAGTTTAAATATGTTGTTATCAACTTCACCACCACTGCTCATTGATGATTGTGGATCATAGCTAGATTCCCAGGATTTTCTTAGCGCTAATGGAGAAAGAGTAGTGAATCATGCCTGAACCTTCTCTCCCATTTCCTAACAATAATTTTTTAATTATTGCTAATTCTTCTTCAGAGATGGTGCAAAAGTCAAAAGGCAAGTAATGTCATGACCAAATTGGTCGGCCATGGTTTAAGGTTATAGTCTTTCCTTCTTACCCTCCTCTTTCTAAAGTCTACAACCCTTAATTTCAAACGACAACTATGAAAGGCAATGTTAAGAGCAAAAACAAGAAAATGAAAACGACATAGACGAACGAAATTTCCTTGGAATTTCATTCTCTTTCTTGTTAAATAATTCTTCAAAGAAAATGAAACCACCATTTTCCAGCATGTGCAAGCTCATGTTCAAGTTCAAGCACTTTTAAATCTCTAGATCTTGAAGGGGGAGAGGGGTTTTGCCTTGTTATCTTTATCCCTCTTCTAAAGAGTAATGGATCAAAAGCTGACCGACGCTGCTCGAGAGGGAGATATGGATGCCCTTTATGCGCTACTCCATGAAGATCCATTTATTCTTGAGAAGGTCGATCAAGTCCCATTTATAGACACTCCATTACACATATCGGTATCGGCCGGAAAAAATATTTTTGCAATGGAAATTGCAAACCCAAAACTCTCCTTTGCTAAGAAACTAAACCAAGATGGGCTTAGCCCCATTCATTAAGCTTTGACAATGGTGGACTCCAGGATGGTGAAAGAGTTCTTGACAATGAGCGTGAGCTGTGTCTTCTAAAGGGCAGAGAGAAGAGAACACCTCTTCACGTTGCAGTTACCTTTGGGAGAATTGATGTTATTAATGAACTGATCAACGAGTTCCCAAAATCTCTTGAAGTGTTAGCAGTTCATAAAGAGACTGTTCTTCACCTCGCTTTGAAATACGAACCGAACAGTTCGATACCTTTAAATTATTATTGAATTGGGTTAGAGAACTCAACAGAAGATATATCGTGAATTTGAAGGATGATGAAGGAAACACTGTTTTACAATATGCAACCTCACGAGCTCTACCCCAGGTAAACCCTTATGTTCTCTCCATTTTTATTTTGTTTTTTCAGATGTTAATATGCCTTCCATTTCCATTGCACTAATTATAAAGGATTTGGTTCGCATTTATAGTGTGAGGGTGAAAGTGAACGCCATGAACGCAAACAATCAAATCGCCCTTGAAGTCTTATTGCAACTTCCCAGAGAGAATAGTGAAATCGAAGATATCCTTCATGGTGCTAAAGCGAAGAGAGGCAATGAGATAATTGCTACCTCACCACCTCTTACTAGTCATCAAAGTCGGGTCGTATCAAAAATCCCAAGGCCTTTAAGGGGTTGGAAAGCACGGTTTAGGCGTGTGGTGTTCAGTGATTACTCGATAGAGGTCAGGAGTGCAGTGTTAGTGGTAGCTGTATTGACTGCAACAGCAACCTTTCAAACCGGAGTCAACTTGCCCAATGGTGTGTGGCAGGATTACAATAACGTTACCAACACCAACACCACCATTTTCTCTCTCCGGGAGATGTCACACGAAGCCGGAATGTTCACGTTTTGTAACGTCTCTGGGTTTTTGATATCCGTTGCAATGATCTTTATCTTCACAACCGGATTACCTTTCTCCAATTTCGTCCAACTAGCCCTAGCCTTTATGGGTTTGACCTACGTGTTGTCACTAATAATGACTATAATTCCATACGCAGGATATGTCATTCCAAATATTCTCATAGTTGTACTGACGATGCCTATGATGTACTTACTGTACCAGTTAGTAATCTACTTGCACTGAAAGGGAAGAAATATTGGAATGATGGGTAGTTAACTTTGTAAACTTTTTTTTTTTTTTGAGAAGAAACTTTGTAATATTAATTCCAGGGATGACAGATTTGTCAATCAGGAACAAATGGGGGGCTTGCCTCCTCTGTTTCCTCCTTTGTTGCATGAGTAATACTCTTTTTCTTACAAAACAAAAGTATTATAATTATTATTTTTCTTGAAGGCTACTAAGTATTTCAACCATTCTTTTTTAGGTATCCACAAGAGTTAGTAATTGCATTCATAACCTCCCCCTTTGGTCTGCCTTGAGAAGAGTCACTTGTTGATGCTTTATTATTTTTCTTATTTTTCTTTGAAGTCACTCATGAAAATCATCTTCTTCTTCGGATTCTTCAATAGAAATATTGCCACGAACTTACTTCGGCTCACCTAATATATTTCTTTTGTCAATAAAAATTGTAGCATAATTCCACTCATTGATTGTAGCAAAAGCCCTAACTCCTTTGTTCACTTCTTCACCTATAGTTGGTTTAGTAGTAGAACCTAATGATTTAGGTGTTTGCAAATTATTGAAAGTAGTAAAAAAGAGATCCCTCAATTGAGGATCATTATCTGCATCCTTATATCCAAAAGAGTTTATCATGCCTTGCTCCTTAGAGTTGAAGTAAATAGTTATCTTTTCTACACTAGCCTCTCAATTACCGAGCCCACTACGGACTCTCTCCCAATCTTCACCTCAATAGAGTTCGGTACCCCCATTCTAATAGTGTCATCTCTTTCCCGTCAAAATGGTAAAGAATTTGGGCTATGTAAGCTATTAGGGAATTAGTATCTATCGTACTAAAGTGAAGAGATACACTATATCATTCTCAATGCATCTATGTCACAATCTTAGATAGAATTAGATTAGGTAGAATTAGATTAGGATAATCTATGTGACTTCCATGTTTGAAATCTTCTACCTCTTCTATTTAAACTCTCTAAAGGGTCATTATAAGCATCTAAGAATTATCAGTTTTCATTTTGTTTTATGGTATCAGAGTCATCAATCCATCACCTATGTTGATTGATCTCACTTTTTCGGCAGGTGGCCGGATGTTGTTCCTCGGGTCTCAAGTTGTCTTAGTTTCTTTTATTATTTTACCCATTAAGTCACGGATCCCTTTCTTATAAAAAATGCTAGCCTAGTTGTAATCTTCCAAAGACGCAAGATGGTGGTAACAAGTGTCAAACCATTTCTCTGTAATAGGGTAGCAACACCACATGTTGCACTCACCTTGCTTCTGCGGAAAATATTTGACTTAGTGACTACGGCTAGCACTCCTCCTTTCGTATTTCTCGGTCTCTCCCCACTTCTTGCAACTTAGGGCAACAACCACTTTCTCACATCAACACCCACACACACGAGCAAGTCTAAGGATGACACACCCAAGACCATCACCAAGTCCAAGGGTGAAACCGTCAGAGAATGGATTTGTTGCCACCTCTGGAGTCCAAGGGTGAAACCGTCAGAGAATGGATTTGTTGCCACCTCTGGAGTACGTTGAATAAGGAAATAATGTGGTTTTCAATGGTTACCCATACATCAATTATTAGAATGCTTCATATGGACAGGGTGACTTAATGGATCAATGTTAAAATTTCAGTGCCAATATCAATCTGCCAGACACCCAGAGGCTGGGTCAAGCTGAATACTAATGGAGCTGTCAATAGGCAAATGCACCAGAAACAATGGGGGGTCAGTTAGTTAGAGGCAAGTCGACCTTGGTGGCTGAGGAATTAGTTATCAGCCAGTTGATTGCTAGAACATTGGGGATCAGCAGGGTCATAGTAGAAACCAATGCTAAAGGATTTGGGACACTGACCAGCCTCTTGGGTTTGCTCCCTGTGGTTTTCGTGTGTTCAACTCCCACTCTTTGACTTACCCTGGTATCCGTAGGAAAATTTTCAAGTGGGCTCAATGCGGACACCTAAAGGGACCATTGCCTCGAAGGGTTTGGGACACCCCTCGTTAGGAAAAGAATAAAAATAAATAAACCAATACTAAAACTCTCCGTCTACGATCTTCATTGACATCAGATAATTGGCTTCTTTTATTATTGATGTTGTTGTCCATCTGTTAGCTAGATAGCCATCAACTCAGAAGACATCTTGCTGCTGGTTTTGAGTCAATTGCAGCGATGCACCTGTTGTTTTTACCATCTCACCAAAATTTTGGGAATTTTGAATTTCAGAGCATCAATCCATTATATTTTTATTTTTCCAAATGATCCACCTGTTGTTTTAAGCAAATTGTAATTTTTTTGTTACATAAATATATGGAATACTCTTAAACAAACCCAACCACATCAGAAGATACAAGCAAAGCAGCCATGTATAAACAGCTGGAACATAACATAGATTTGCTAGCATATTATATATATTAACATCATACATTCCCTATTGCTAATTTCAAAACCTGAGTAGAGCTTCATTTCTGAATGCCTGGGAATGAATTTCCTAGAAAGGTTGCTCCAATCTCCATTCCTCAAGGTCGTCTCCGCCACTCCCAGAATCGCTTTCCCCACCTCGGCACCCACCTCAATAAGTAAGGTAGAAAGGCAGCGATTCCGACCAAGGTATACTTCAAGCCTCCGGACGAGATACTAGCTATTGAACAACCGTAAGTAAACATCATCGAGATTATGGAGATTAGCAGCTCCATTTGAAAAGGGAATCTGGTTGTAAGGTAAGCTATAATGCTGACAGATGCAGAAAGTCCCAATGTGTTCCAGAACAAAAACAAAGAGGATTTGGCTTGAGAGCCTAAAACTGTGGACAATGCAGCTAAACCGGAGCCGACCGCTGGTCCGAAATACATGGGGGGCGGGGGGGAGTTAGTGTTACTGCTACTCGATTGTGTCTCTTCTTTTAGATTCAGAATGCCACTTGGAGGGTTAACTCCGGCTTGGAAGGTCACTGTGGCAATCAATGCAGCCACCACTAACAATGCGCCGCGCGTATCGCTTGGCGAATCTCGGTTCACTTGAAACTGAAAGTATTTAAACCAGTCTTTTGAAGATTCAGGTTGAAGCTCCTGCTCTGCCGGTTTCATCGGACCCTGTAGGAGATAAGATAGGTGTGTTTTAAAGCTACTAATGAAAACAGAAGATCATCTCTCTTTTACATGGAAAATAGGAATAGAAAAACTTACCTCATGTTGATGTCTAGAAGCTGAAAGATGCAAGACAGTGTTGCCTTTCTGATCACTACAATTAAGGAGTTCCTCCATGTTGTGCTGCTCTAGCCAATGGACCAAGATTTGGAAGGCTTCAAATTGGTTGTTTTTCACTGCAAGGTGAAGTGCAGTCTCGCCTTGAGCAGTGACATCTTTAACAGAATCTGGGCAAGTTGAAAGCAGTTCATCTATAATCTCAACTCTCCCTTTCATAGCAGCGTAGTGAAGAGGAGTTCTTCCGTCGCGGCCCTTGAGACGACAGAGTTCCTTGTCCACCATCAAGAGCTCTCTCACTATCTCCGAGTACCCATTTGCAGAAGCTATGTCCATGGGCCTAAATCCATATTTGTTCATTTCTCTAGCAAAGTCAGGCTTTTGCCTTATTATCTCTCGAACAAAATCAAAGTGCCCAACCTTAGACGCGATATGTAGAGGAGTCTCATCTGGATATAACAGTGCAGCATCTGCAAGAATCAATGGATTTTCTTGGAGCAACTGGACCAAGGCCCCTACATTTCCAGTAAGAGCAGCCTCGAACAGCCTCGGATCCATTTTCAGTGACAGAAGTCTAGTACTAAACCCTTATCTTCTCCAATCTTATGATAGAAATAGGTGAGGTTTAGGGGGATTAGAGCAGATTGCTTTAATGGGGTTAGAGTTAGAGATGAGGATTGTGCAGGGAAAAGGATCCGAGGATACTTCTTTTAAAGTGCCTGGATGACTTTTTTTCCATTTGCAACTAGGACAAGAAATGTAACTAAACGGTTCAGAAACTAAGCTGTTGATCCATTGTTTTACTTTGTGAAAGAGTAGAAAGCCACCACAGTCAAAGCTAGAGAAAAACTTGGCCACGGGAGGACGAATTTCGTGAATTGTGGCCCTAAAAGCGGTGAATAAAAAACATAATAAAAAAAAAGTGAAGCATTTAGGCATAAGTACTCAATAGTCAATACCTTGAAAAGCTCTCACTGACAAGCTCTCACTAAAAACAAAAATTAAGAATTCCTTGAAAAGCAAGTAATATATGTGTGTGGTGTGGGTTAGAGCCGTAGAGTGTTTTTTTTTTTTTTTTTTTAAACGTGGATATCCTGAGTCTTAAAGACTCAGCCCCCGTGTTGCAGAGGAATACCTCACCTGCCACCCATACACCCTTCTCGGAAGGCCGTGTCTCTCATTTTCTTCTTTGCATGTACAAAATTGTTTTATTTTGAGCTGTTTGAATAACTTTTGAGCTGTTTGAATAACTTACGGAATGTAATTCTCTTCTTACAAATAATTTAATTCAAATTATAAGTTACTTTAAATTTATCTGGCATCCATTCCTAGTGTGTATCTATGATGCTAGGTCCCAATGAGAGCAAGAAGAGGAAAGGGAGAAATTAAGAAGAAAAGGGAAGATAGATAATTAAGAATAATTATCAACCGAGTTAATCAGGTGGCCTTCAGTGTCACTGTCTCTGCAACGGCTAGAGTTAGAAGAGGTAAGGGATAAAGCAGAAGAAGGGAAGAGAAGACAGTAGGGAAGAAAGAAAGGAAGAGAGACCTTCCAGTTTACATCTCGAGTTTCTTTTTTTTGTTTATTAGAAAAGGAATGGATGGAGGTTGACGGCGTCAATCTCATGTGAGATGGGTTGGATGCTTTAAGGACACATGGCGCGTTTGGCATGGGGCACACAAGATCTGTATGCCGGGTTGCACACACCAAACGGTCTCACTGTGAGATGATTTTTGACAATCACTTTTTCAAAATTTTAAGAGGGGTTTTTGTATATCAGCTGTTAGGTTCTTCCTAATTTGCAAATACACTATTATATGTAAAGATTTTGTAAATTAACTCATGGTTTTCCAACAGTTAAGCCAAACAACCTTGACCCTTATTTATGTAAGACTTATGTTTGAAATTGTTAATAAAATGGCTATTATGCCCTAAACAATTTTCATAACCTCACAAAGTCCTTTTAACTACTCTTGAACCATGGTTAATAAATTTTAACTCCTATGATTAATTTTTTTTTTCTAGAAACCAAGGTTAGATGATTTAACCCTAAGATTAGTGAATCTTAACCACACTTAAAGAAAGTTAAAAGGGAACATATTAATTTTTTCTAAAAACCAAGGTTAGATGCTTTAACCCTAAGGGTTAGTGAATCTTAGCCACAGTTAAAAGGGACAAATTAATTTTTAATTTTTTTTTCTAATTGATGATTTAACCCTAAGGGTTAGTAAATCTTAATCATAGTTAAAAGAGATATTCAATTTTTTTTTCTAAAAATCAATTTTAGATGCTTTAACTCTAAGGATTAGTGAATCTTAACCACAGTTAAAGGGAGTTTAAAAGGGACATGCTAATTTTAAATTTTTTCTAAAAACTAAGGTTAGAATGCTTTAACCCTAAGGGTAAGTGAATCTTAACCTTTGTTTTTTTCTTGGTGAGCAATCTTAAGCTTTGTTAAAAGAGTTAAAAGGAGACAAATTAATCATAGAGGTTAAAACTTGCTAACCATAGTTCAAGGTCAGTTAAAGGGGCTTTATAAGATTATGAAATATCTTAAGGGCATAATAATCATTTTACTAACAATTACAAACGGAAGTCTAACAGAACCAAGGGTTGAGATTGTTTGTCTAACTATTGGAAAACCATAAGATAATTTGCAAAAATTTTACACATAACAGTGTATTTGTAAACAAGGAAGAACTTATACACAACTGATATGCAAAAACCCCATTTTAAGATTTGGGAATGGGGTTTTTATCAAAATAGGCTCTACCTTTATCCAAACCTTTGAAATAGGCTCTGATTTTTCAAAATAACTTTTATAGGCTCTGGCATGTGTGTACTGCATACGCGTGCGAATTGTATTCACTTTGGGGCAACAATGCCCATTTCACTCCATGCAACAAAGAAGACAATGTTTTGACGTGTTCAATACGCATTTTTGCTTCATTTGTTGAAATCTCATTTCCTCTATTGCACTCATCATTTATTATGGATAATTTGTTGTAGAGGTATTGGTTTGTATATTTAATTATCATATTCTTTAGCAATACATTGTCATCCTTGAGTTGTGTAGCCTCTTTTTTTGAGTTCAATCGAAATACCATCTCTTCATTGAGGTTTTTCTTTGTTGAAGTTGTTTTTGTATCAAACACCGTCTGATCGCCTTTTTTTGTTATTCGGGACTTAAATGAGATGTTTTCATTTCATTCCCACACAAATATGTAATTTTACAATAGCGATCGATTTCGCATTTATGATCAATCAATCGACCAGCGATATCAATCATGCAGCTATAGGATATCAATCGATCAATGTGATAGAACAATCGATCAATATATTCTACCGATCGCTCGATTAGAAAAAATGATCGCTCGATCCTAAATAACAAGCGATTGATCTTAGATAACTACGTGATCGATTGCTGTAGTAGAGTTTACGTAGTAATATAATATTTTTGATTCTATTATATTAAATTTTATATTATTTGTTGCATATTTGTAGACAATGGATCATTCGTCAATACATTTACTTTTGCTACTATAATGGGGAATGGATTCATGAGGGTAGGAGCTTCTTTTATAAGGGTAGAACATCAAAATTTATATCTGTCTATCATGATATTACCTACGAGCTGCTTTTATCTAGAGTATATCGATTGACTAACTCTTGACCAGAGGAGGTTGATATTAGAATCAGGTGTTTTTTCCCTATAGGCACAGACATTTCCATGACCCCCATTGATATTACTGATGACGAAGAGTTGTTGTTATATTTTATTCAAAATGAACTATCACAATTGAGTGTCATGCAGCTGTTTATAACCAAAAGTGTGAAACAAACACCATATACCACATTGAATATTGAACAAAATGCTCCTATATCTACTATTTGCAAGTTTGAGCCTCATATTCAACCTCATACTAAACCTACTACTGAGCACGAGCCACATCCCTTTGAAGAATCAAAAGAAGGTTTCAGTAAGTATGGTACCCAACACATTTGCAGATTATGTTGACATTACAAGAGGGGATGACAACCATGGTAACAAATGTGGTGATAAAGTTGAGGTTGTCGGTAATGATATTGATGTCGAGTGTGTTGGGAATGAGGTTGAGGCGGTCGGTGATAACATTGATGTCGAGTATGATGGAAATGAGGTTGAGGTGGCCAGTCATGCTATTGATGTCGAGTGTGGTGGAAATGAGGTTGAGGCGGCGGCCGGTGGTGATTTTTATCATGGATGTAATGATCAAGTTAGAGAACCTATCGTAGCCGTTCAATCATTTATCTCACCTATTCCAAGGTATGAAGAATAATTTGAAATATTATTGTTTGCCTTATATAACAATCACAATTTTTTTATTATATTTCTTAAAATTATGTAGGGTTCAAATTCTCATTACATCTACTACTTCTTTTCGGCAATCCACTCCAGTGAGGGTTAGTCCACCAACAAGAAATATTTTCCACTGTAGAGATGAAATAATTGATCAAAATGTGCCTGAGGAGGAAGATAACTAAGTAAATGTAGATAATACGGGAAATGCAAATGTGGTCGTAGATGCTTCTGAAATTTCACTTGGAGAAATGTTCAAGGACAAGGCCAGTTTACAGAACGCACTAAGTAAGTATGCAATGTGATTGAACTTTCAATTCAAGGTAGTAGATTCAAAGAAATCGAAGTACACAATGAAATGTTCCATACAAAATTGCACATGGAGACTGCGTGCATAAAAAATAATGAAAATTCTGTCTTAAAAATAAAGACATATACACCGCAACACTCTTGTAGGATGCCTTTGGGTGGGGAGGACCATCGGCAAACAACTAGTCAGGTTGTGAGCCACATGGTAATTGGACGTATAGAAGGGCGTGTGACATATAGACCAAAGGAGATTATCCATGATGTGTGGCAGGAGTATGGTGTCAAGATGAGTTATAAGAAAGCTTGGAAGGCTAGGGAGTTTGCAATTAAACATGTTAAGGATCTTACGAACAGTTATACGCTCAACTCCCGAGATATTTTCATGAACTTAAGAAGACAAACCTGTTGCTCTTTCCTGCCAAGGGCATCCTTCACAACTTGTTTCTCTTTCTCCTCCATTATAATCTTCAGTTTCTTGATCAATCTTGGCCACAAAAGGCATTAATTTCAAATTACTACTAATAATGTACTAAAGGACTAACAATGGTAACATCTCAATTCTATAACACGTACCTTTTTGCCTTTGCCAAAGACCCACTAGGGTCTTATGCCTAAGGTTTTTAATATTCTTCCACTTCAAAATGAGTGGGAAGATGTGTAATTTTTCCCTTTCCAGAAAGCGAAGCATACAGTGGAATGCGTTCATATGCCCATATCTGTGAAATGAAGGAAGCTGTGTTAGTAGCACGTAATAGAAAATACTGAGAATTTCTAAAAAAAAGAAGAAAGTATTATGAAAGTATACCTGAAAATCATAAACACATCTGTAAATGTTATACTTTACATTTTGCCCGGTTCGAGTGCTCTCCGATCCTTCCTTCATATATTTGAATGCAAAGCTTCCCCAGGGGTAGTTACAAAATGATTTGAAGTCATTTACCAAACCTAAAATATTTGTGGCTATCGCTGTGTTGGTCACTCTGCCAATTAGGAAGGTCTCCACAAAAAGTATCAACGCCAACTTCACAGCGTCGTTGTGGTTTCTGCACAGTTGAAATTGGGTCATAAGGGTGTGCTTCATAATGAGCTTAGTGTTACGGAAAAGGCGCAGCTTTAACGACACATGGGAAGCTCCCACCTTGATGATTGGAGGTTTTGCGGGCGGGCATCTGAGGCTGAGGATGCACGTGAAATCCAACTCCGTAAACCTTAAGACTTTACCTTGGATGTGGAACTTCAATCCGCCCATATGGCGTAGGAGAAGAAGATGCATTGCCTGACCACAAATGATGATCTTGGGCATGTCGTACAGAAGTGCAAAGCAACTTTCCATCCATAATATCTTCCTCTTTGGGTGTGCTTCAAAATTGGCCCTAATAAGGAACCATATTTTCTGCAAACATTTTGCTAATGGCTGGCCATGATCTGCTCCCAAAGAGGGGAGGATTGAAGGAGTCTCATTTAGTTTGCTTCGACATACATCCTCTTTCTTTTTTCCCTGCTCTCACCTTACTCTATGACATTTTTAGTTGTAAAACACATTCAAATCAGTATACGGGCCAGACTTACAATTTGTGTTCCATTTTGTGTTTCAAATCGTTTGTTTATAGCGATCCATTGATATCCTAAATTAATCGTTCAATATCGTACAGCGATCAATCGATATCCTATAGAGACCGATTGATATACTAAAGCGATCGGTAAGTCTGAACGATACACAAAAGCGCGCAATCTTATCAAGATACGAATTTTCATCACATCGAACGATTTCTTATGCCGATTGGAGTATATCGATCGATCGATGGCCAATATCCAATGACAACTAACAGAAAGTAAAAGAAATAGCAGGCCCCACATTGTTGATTTCAAAACAAGGTTAACAATGAGATCCGTTGTCCTCTTTGGTTTGAAATCTTTGAAAATGAAATTGAATGGAAGAGAAGAGAGGCCTCTATGGGCCAAGAAAATGTGTCTCTAATGGGCAAGAGCAAGAAACTCAAACTAGGCTGAAAAGGGCCTGGGCCTAGTTAGTTGACTCACTACACTTTTTTTTTTTTGGAACATATGGAAAAACGAGAGGGGAGAAGAAGGAATGCTCTTAGTAGCAATAATTAAATGCTAGGTGTGTGTAAGATACACACTAACAGTACTCAACACTCCCAAGATATATGAAGGTGGGTTAGGTGGCAACAAGAGCACATCTCAAAAAATAACGGTGTACGGTCATAAGTAGGGAGATTTCAAGCTTGCAACACAAGGTGGAGACATAATGAGGTAAGGGTTGCTCTTGCGTGGACTGGGAGAGGGAGGATGATAAGGAAAAAAGATTTATTGAAATGCTAAAAAACAGTTGTACCTAATGAAATAAGAAAGTTTAGACCGAATAGGCGGCGACGGCGGTGTAGGCCGCTCGCCGGAAAGACAATGTCGATTAAAGGAGAACAAAATGACAAAGAAGTAATTTACAAAATGGTTGGACCGACCCGCTCTGATACCATGATAGAAAATGGACTGTATTGAATAGCTTGGATAAATTACAATGGCCTTTAATAGGGTTTATGTAGAGATTACATTGGCCTCAAGATAAAAAACTAATCTAGTCAAATCTTTGACTTCAAATCGCCGTCAAATCCATGATTGATACTTATCCAATATTGTGATGAGATATAGTTGAATAGTTGAATGATTTAGTGTATCTCATTCACATTATTACAATACTCCTCATATATTCCCTAATAAAAATTCACACAGATGTCATTGCCTGCACTACTAATGTCGAAGATCTCAGGAAATCCTGATGTGTTCATATCCTACGCAATTAGTACTACTCAGTGTCCATATCTGCTAAAAATTCAATTGGTTAATGGTTATTTCATCACGAAGTCCTTTCCTAGGTCCATTAGTAAGTCTCTATAGTGCGTCCATATCCTTTGCAATCCAATGGTCTGCATTTGACGAGGGTTTGGAGAACTAGGGGAATTATAGAAACATTAATGACTCACATAACAAAGTGCAGCAATATGAAAATTTTGTCTGTGCAAGCTAACGCCAACTTTTACCTTCGCTAAAAATTTTAGCCCAAGGAAGAGAACCAAGTTTTTCCATGAGAAACTCTTAGCATGGGCTAATGCTCAAGAAAGCATTCAATGCTCCTTTGAGAGGTGTATGTAATCTGCACTCTGTGAGATCAAACTCAAACAGCAACAAAATGTACTGATTTTCTTGATTTTGAATTTCTTCGTGAAATTTTACATGACGTCCAGAAGGAATAGGAACCAAACTTTACTACTACTTGTTATATAGGAGTTCAGAAATGCTAGCCCTAGTCGCTTTCTTCCCCAGACACAAAGTGGTGGTAACAAGTGTCAGTCCATCTCCCTCTTATATGGTAGCAACAGCACTTCTTGCACCCACACTACATCCTTGGAAAAAAACTGTCTTGGTCCGTCTGGGGCTAGTACTCCTCTTAGGAGTTTTATGCTGTTTAAAAATTGAAATGCCCTGTTGAGACAATGACTAACATTTTTATGGTCTGCCATGATGCAGGCTGTTGTGATGGTGGCTTGGGATTCCTCGTACCATTTTCCTTTGTTTTTGTTTTTGGTACATTGTAGTATTGTACTGAAGAGAGCAGCCGAGGGGCTAGCTGGCAGAAAGTTGAAGCCTAGGTGATTTATTTGCGCTACTGAACTACATGTATATTTGAGTATCCATTGTCATGTATAACAGTTTTTTCCTTCTTTCTTATAATTTTTTTTATTTTTTGGGGGTGAGGGATGGTATATTTTATTGAAGGGTAAATTACACTCACTTCCCATGAGGTTTAGTGAAATTTCAGAAACCTCCCCTCTAGTTTCTGAAATTACACTGTCCTCCCTGTTAGACTTTTAATATTAATTCTGTTAACTAAAGTAACACATTTCCCATTTTACCCCTTTTATTTGATCGAGGAAACATGTCGTTTGAAAGGTCAACCAAAGAAAAACATAAACTCCCAAGCCACCATGTGTCCTTTTTAGTACCCACTAATTATGATTATGATTTACTCACCCCTAGGGTTTATCCATCTAACCTTAGTTTTGGGGAAAAATAACCTTAGGTTGGTTATGCTTAACCGCAATTAAAGAGGACTCTATAAGCCGTCATGTGTTCCTTTTAACACCCCCTAATTGTGGTTAAGATTCACTCATCCTAGGATTCATTAATCTAACCTTGTTATAAGGAAAAAAAATATAATCTGAGGTTAATTATGTTTAACCACAGTTAAAGGATCTCTATAAGCCGCCACGTGTCCCTTTTAACACCCACTAACTATGGTTAAAACTCACTCACCCCTAGGGTTCATCCATCAAACCTTGGTTTTAGAAAAAAAAAATCCTTAGGTTGCTTATGCTTAACCCGCAATTAAAGGGAGCTCTACAAGCCGCCATGTGTCCCCTTTAACGCCCACTAACTATGGTTAAAATTCACTCACCCCTAGGATTCATCCATTTAACCTTGATTTTTAGAAGAAAAAAAAAACTTAAGTTGATTATGCTTAACCACAATTGAAGGGGGCTCTACAAGCCGCCACGTGCCCCCTCTAACACACACTAATTGTGCTTAAGATTCACTCACCCTTAGGATTAATTCATCTAACCTTGCTTTTAAGAAAAAAAATAAAAATATTAACCTTAGGTTAATTATGTTTAACCAAAGGATATCTATAAGTCGCCATGTGTCTCTTTTAATACCCACTAACTATGGTTAAGATTCACTCACCCCTAGAGTTCATCTATCTAACATTGATTTTTAGAAAAAAATATATATATACTTGATTTTGGAAATATATATTAACCTTGAGTTGATATTATTAACCTTGGTTAGAAACCAATTATCATTTATTTTATTGAATTAACTAACCTTGTGTTGAAAAAGGGTAATTTAGAAATATAAAATGTTTAAATGATGACATCATCAAAGTCCATCCATAAAGTAACGGTAAACTTAAGGGAATGGGGTATTTGTTACTTACAACCAAAGTTGAGGAGAGGACAGTGTAATTTCAGGAACTAAAGGGGAGGTTTTTGAAATTTCACCAAACCTCAAGGGAGGTGAGTGTAATTTACCCTTTATTAAACCTGAAAGCATTTAGCTCGGGTTTCCAATTGGGAGGACATTCGATAGACAATGCTTAACCATATATTTTTGAAATGGCAGAAATTCCTTAAAATGAAGATTCTCTCAAAAGGAAAAAGGATAACTTGCCTGTCCAAAACCCCTTTGCAAAATTTCTCTCTTTTTTGAGTTAAAATTTTTGTAACTGATAAAAAAATTAGAAAAAAAAATTAACCTTAGGGTTACGTTTTTTAAACCATAGGGTAATTTTTCTAATATATATTTTACTTAAAAATCAAGGTTAGATTGTTGAATCCTAAGGGTTAGTGAATCTTAACCATGGTTAATATGGGTTAAAAGGGATGTGTTGACTTGTGGGTGCGATTAAACTTGGCGAGTTCAATTGCGATTGTGATCCGATCTCCTACAAGAAATAGCCAATTGCTCAAAGCATCGACCTCTGATTGGGTTTTCCAATCAATAGAAGCTATGATGTAGATGCTGCACTAATTGTAATTGCTCGTCGCAGGTTTCAACCAGCAGCTATAAGCCTAAATCAACTCTTGAAGGATGGACATCAAGTGAGAATTTTGGAGATCGAAACGAAGCTACAAAGAAGAGCTTGGACATCAAATAAGCACCAACCACTTTCTTTGAAGATCTGGCATGTGCAGATCTCAACAATCGAAATTGTCTAGGCAATTTGTATAGCTTGGAGTAGCCCTTGTTTGATATTTATACTGATACGAAACAAATGATAGATATCGTTAATTAGTTATTTATATTTTAATTTATTATGTAATTGTAATTGTGTTTGCAATTTTGTCTGAGTCGGTTTTCATCATTTTATTTTTGAAATTTTTGTTGCCGATTAACTCATTTGATTTTTTTTAAAAAAAATTATATGTATTCGAAACCGATATGTATAGGTGTCAGTTGAGACTGTACATCCCTGAAACCATATTTTTAATCCTTGATCTCAAAAGATAAGAAGAGATATATATAGAAGAAGAGCAATGCTATGTTCACTTTATAGAAGAATGTTCTCAGTCAATGTTGTGGAGTTACAGTTTATATATATATATATATTATTGTTGCGACCCAAAATCCCCCTTAAGAGTTAGGTGAGACTTTGGCTTGTGACTTATCATATCGTGTCAATCCATCCTGTAAAAGATACACAAGGCATAGCATAGTAGAAGCAACAGTTATAATAGAAGCATAAATTGAAATTTTCTTTTATACATACACCGTATTCCAAGCTTGTACAAAAGATTACATAACCAAAAAAAATGAAATGGACATGCCCACTTATCAAAATACAAAATATAGTTTCTCCCTCACCCTCTCTCAATAATATCCAGGATAAGGTCACCTACCTAGGTTCCTATCCTCCTCTGGCTGAGCCCCTGCCGGGTCCTCCTCAACGTAGTCCTCCTCGACCCAAGGACTAGGAACACAAATGTCAAATGAACCTGTTGACATAAAATGTACGGCTGAGCATGGAATACTCAACGTATGCAGTCTACTAGCTAACAATGTAATAACAACAATATTATACGCAACATTAAATCAACAGTTAGTAACACATGCTTTAAACTGAACTTAGAAATCTTATTTCAATTCTTAACTTAACGGTGCATATCTTTTCAAAACCATTTTCTTATGAACTTATGAGTCTTATGAGCTTATGAGTTCTTACAAGTCTTATGAGCTCATAAGACTTGATTCGTAGAGATTTGTAAAACAATCTTAGACTGGATCCTTATAAGAACTTATGAGCCTTATGAGAACGTGTAAGCCTTATAAGCACTTGTAAGCTTTGTGAGCTTTTGATCCTTAGAGACTTGTAACCGATCTTAGACTTATGAGCTTCTTATGAGTTCTTATGAGAGCCTTGCGAGACTTACGATCCTTAGAGAATTCGTAACCGATCTTAGACTTATGATCCTTAAAGAATTTGTAACCGATCTTAGACTTTACCAACCCTTAGAATTGGTCTTGTCAATACTTTTGAATTATTCCTTTTGTTATGAGATTTCATTTGTAAACTTTTTCTTATGACTTTGAAATATCATACTTAAGAGAAAGCCTATCCTATGAAAATCGTGAGTGTATAATGTACTTGTGAGCTTCATACTATACTTGGAAAAGCCTACTTGTATAAGTCATGGAAGCATCATAATGTACTTAGAAACCCTTGAACATAATCATATAAAGCTTATGGACATCAAAGTAAGCATAGAACACCCATATATAGTCAAGCATAGTCATGGAGTACTATTCATAGCAATGACATAACATCAATCATGGCTACTAAGCCTATTTCATCACGTCTTGTTTAGAATCATAGTTTCTTTGAGGAAAATCACAATCAAATCCAAGCATAAAACATATTTACCATTTAATTGAAAAACCCTTATTTCTAGATTGAATCATAGCAAGGTTAGAGAATAAGTGTATTTACTTATAAAATTATAGCAAAACTAACTAGTAGAAGGTATTTACCTTGTTTGAGAGGGAAAGATTGAATCCCCGCGACTCAATGCTTGAGAAATCCTCGGATGAGATATCCAAGCTTGAGAAATGGAGTTCCAAGCTCCGACTTTGATCACTCAAGAAAACCCCTCTTGGAACCCTAACTTTCCTCCCCTTTCTTTCGTAAAATCTCCATAAAGCTTGTGTAACCCAAAACCCACAAATTGGGTGGGTATATATAGTCCAAGTGGGGGTAAAAACCCTACTTTGCCCTTAAGATTCAAGCACAAAGAGGAAAAACCCCAATTTACTAAAGTTTAGTCAACCGGCCAGGATGGGCGGTCGATCGACTGAGGCTGGAAAACCCCTGTTCCGACCAAATTTCATACAATCGGTCGTAGGGTTGTCAAAGGGCAGGGGCAAGGCAGGGTTGGGGTCAACCCTAGCCCTACCCTTCCCTATAAGAGTAGGGCCCTAGCCCAGCCCTAGCCCTTCAAAGGCCGGGATTGATTGAGCCCTAGCCTTGCCCTCAATGGCCAGGGCAGGGCCAAAGGGCCAGAAGAAAGAGCGGGATTTTTTTTGTGATTTGAGATGACGAGATTTTTTTTCTACACTGACTGTCAACCTAACATGGAAATGGATACCCTCCTCTTTTATCCGAGCTTGGGACCGACATTGCAACAAAAAGAGCAATGACAAAGTTAATTTTTTTTCCTTGTCAGTGACAAGCATACATGATAAAATAAAACAAAGTAAAACTATATAGAACAAAATTTATATATCAAAATCCTCTAAGCAGGAGGAGGTGAGGAGGTGATTTCACATACGAGATTAGGGTTAGGGTTCATAACGAGTGTCGAGGCCTCGAAGGGTTTTATAACGATGGTCGTGTGAAATTACTCATTTAACCTTATTAAACTGTTTGAAATGGTGAAATGAGTAGTTTCATAAATATATATATACAGTATAATTTTATGGTTTATAGACCTTAGCTACCTTGTAGCAACTAAGGAGAAAGGCAAGGCTTTAAAGGGTAGGGCCGAGGTGAGCCCTGTCCCAGCCCTATAGAAGCAAGGCTTCCGGATTTTGAACCATGCCCGATCCAAGGGCTGGGAAGGGCAGGGCTTCAGAGGGCTTTGGAGGGTAGGGCAGGGCCGAGTACCCTTCTACGTGGGATTTTTTGACAGCCCTAATCGATCGACCGGCTGGAGGAGCGGTCGACCAGCTCGGAAGGGGAATTAAAAAAAACCCAACCCTATACAAAACTCCAACCACAACAATGACAAGACAAAAACACATTAAATCAATCTAATATTTCTCAGGCCCACTTTATCACGGAAAAGAAGAGATCTGAGGCAAGAAGAGCTATCCTAACTAGAAAGGATCAAACCTGAATGATGATGTTCATGACCATAATTTGCTAAAAAAATCAGCAACCAAATTTGTAGAACCCTGAATTTTCATTTCACTAAGTAGTGAATGGTATGTGAATAGTGCCCAAGTGTGATTTTGTTCACTAAGGGGCTTTATATTAACATACGTGTTTGGATTAATGGTGTGCATGTTTTAATAGGTCCACATATTCTTAAAAAGTGTGTTTTAATCATTTAAGGTGTTAGGAATGAGATTGGGGAAGATTCAAGTAGTGAAAAATAGGGTTTTGCAGAAAACAGGGGACCACCGATCGCTCGGTGATAACCTCCGATTGACCGGTCTTATAACAATCGCTCGGTACCTATCGAGTGGTTAACCTTTTTGTATGGGAAAAAATTCCAGAGAGGATGTTTTCAACCGATCTCTCGGTTGAAACCACCGATCGACCGGTAACCAACCGATCGCTCGGTCTTTACCACCGATCGATCGGATATACACAGATTTTCTTCATTAAGGGTGTTTAAGACTTTAGCCATTACCCCTTGCCTATAAAAAGGCTTGTTCATGCCTTAGGGTTTCAAAAATCCTTAATGCATTGCTTTTGAAGGATTTTGAGAGGAGAAGAAGGAGAAGAACTAGGTGTTGTTCAAGCTCGTAGGAAGATCAAAGTTCTTCCATTCTTTTGGTGTTTCTCAACCAAGAACTCAAGGCTCTTGCTTATTCAAGCTTTTGGGAATCAAAGTCTTTGATTTCACCAAGGTAGATACACTCTACTACCAATCTTGCAATACTACTAAGTTGCTAAATGTTGTTCTTCTTAAGCTCTTCTATGCATATATCTTGATTAGTATGGTGTGAAAGGATGTTGTTTGTATACTTGGGTGTAAGATATTACTATTATGCCTTCATCAACAGGTGCTCAGACTCCGTTTGATCTTTGTGGCACGGAACCATAAGTGGAGGAAGAATATTTCGACCCAGAGCCTTCCATGGCCCACTACCAGGACGATGGTCCATTAGATAGGTGTCGAGACTTCAACTTTTGTTGATCCACGTAGATTGGATACTATGCTTTGTTAAGTGAGAGTGGGACTTGTCCACTCCACCTTTTGGATTCTCACATATGTATATTTTGGTTAGTTCCTACTTGGACCAAGTTATAGGAGTATTTACTTTGCTTCCGCTACGTTTTGTGTATTTTGTTTCCGTTGTGCATTGTATATCGTTTCTGCTATGCATGTTCAGGTACTCCGACAAGTTTCCATGTGTGCCTTATGTATCATATCGGAGGTATGATACGGCGGTCACGAGTCAAAGTATCCCTAACTCCTAGGGGGTATTTTGGGTCGCGACAGACTTGGTATCAAAGCTAAGGCATTAGGTCACATTGGCTAGTGTCTTTTAGGTTCCTATGACTTGAACTTAGAACTTAGAGGAGAGTGTCGTCTAGTTTGTTACCATGACATATCTGGTGACAAGCGAATCCTTGGGTTGGTCTAGGATCCTATTCTAGGTTCTATCTTAGACTATGTCCTTGGTTTTACTATTAGGGAAACAAATGTCTAAGCTACGCTAGAAACTCGAAGTTATAGTTATATGATTTTGTGTATACTCCGATATATACTATATGCGGTAATAGCATTTCATGTTTATTGAATTGCTATATGATGTGTGAGGATTGATATTCAAGTTAGACTCATGTTTTGCCAATTGATCTCAGGATTTGATATCATGAGACGCGGCATTCGGGGTCGTGGTTACCATACTCGGAGATCCGAGGGTGAGGTTCCGAGAGAGGAAGAGTCGCTTTACTTCACGAATGCTATGGATTCGATAGCAGAAACTTTGGCTTTGTTGGCAGCTAGGCCTACTCCTACCCCACCGGCTACTCCTGTGCCTACACCGGTGCATCACACCATGGGGCTCAAAGCTTTCCGGAGACTACGGCCTCCGACATTTTATGGCACTCTGGACCCAATGGTGGCAGAGTCTTGGATTATGCAGCTGGAGAAGACCTTCCGGACTCTCCGTTGCACCGAGGAGCAGCTGGTTGAATGGGCTTCCTTCGTAATGGAAGGTGAAGCCGAACATTGGTGGCGAGCTGCCCAAAGGCAGAGAGATGTTGCTAAGGCAGGTGAACCGTGGACTGGGGCAGAGTTCCTAGAAACTTTCCGGGAGCAGCATTTTCCCAGATTTATTCGGGAACAAAAAGCAAGGGAGTTTATGCTTTTGGAGCAAGGAACGATGAGCGTAGCCGAGTATGAGGCTACGTTCACCAAGTTGTCTAGGTTTGCTCATCACTTGGTTGCTACTGAGGACCTATGGGTCAGAAAGTTTGAGATGGGTTTGAAGGCTTTCATCCGAGATCGGGTGTCCATTCTCCAAGTGGAGTCTTCGAGAGAGATAGTAGGGAAGGCGAAGATCGCCGAGAAGAATGCGGAAGATTTTGTGAGGAGAAGAGACAGTGGCTTCGGGAAAAGCATGTCTCGGGGTCAATCGAGTAGTTCTTCACAGTCCGAGAAGATGACTAGGACTGCACCGTACCAGTTCTCCCAGCCAATGTCGGCACAGAGACCTTTTGTGCCTCAGGCACAGCGTCCTACGGCATCACAGGCTACGAGGGTTATGCCTCCGGCTTCCCCCGCATCACAGACTTTTGAGGAGTGCGCCGTATGTGGTCGTCGGCACAAGATAGGGGATTGCCGAAGATTGTCAAGTGGATGCTTCCACTGTGGCGAGATGGGTCACGTGATTCGGGATTGCCCGCGTAAGTAGTCACAGTCTGGACCACAGGGAGTCCGACCTCCAGGCAGGCAGACTTCACTTCAGGGGTCTTCATCTTAGGCCTCTAGATCCTTGCCGCCCACCCAGTAGCCTCGCCAGGCTAACCAGGGCAGGGTCTTTGCCATAACGGATAGAAACGCACAGGCATCTGATGATGTTGTGTAAGGTATGTGCGAGTTAATATTGTTCAAGTTCTAGAGTTGCCATGATGTATTGTATATATGTATCATATGCGATGTTTTGCGATGCTTGCACCTATATGTATAATTATGTTATAACTTGGGTAGTTAAAATTCTCAGGTTCGTTGCTAGTGAATGAGTGTCTAGCAAGAGTGTTGATCGACACGGGATCCACTCATTCGTTCGTCTCACCTAGTTTTGCCGAAGGCTTTACGTCCGAGCCGAGTAAGCTACCTCGGGAATTATCCATTTCGACTCCATTGGGCAAGTCTATTAAGACAGATAAAGTGTATCTCGGCAGTGTTGTGCAAGTCATGCAGCACGAGTTGTCAGTCGACTTGATCATTCTGGGGTTTTAGGATTGGGATTTCGATGTTATCCTAGGTATGGATTGGCTCTCAGCTCACCATGGGCACGTGGCGTGTTTCAAGAAGGTGGTGAACTTTAAACCCATTAGGTTAAAGCCATTTCATTTCAGGGGACTTTAAAGGAGAGACATTGCTCATTTTGCAGCTCTCAGTCTCGAGAACGTTGAAGTACAAGACTCCACATCCATTCCCGTTGTAGGTGAGTACATGGATGTTTTTCTGGAGATCCAACCGGGATTGCCTCCTGATCGGGCAATCGAGTTCGCGATTGAGTTGGCTCCAAGCACGGTGCCGATTTCAAAAGCTCCATATAGGATGGCTCCTATTGAGCTTAAGGAGTTAAAGGAGCAGTTGGAAGAATTGCAGGACCTTGGTTTCATCCAGCCTAGCGTCTCACCTTGGGGGGCTCCAGTGCTCTTTGTGAAGAAAAAGGACGGGTCGATGCGCATGTGCATTGACTACAGACAATTGAACAAAGTCACGATCAAGAATCGTTATCCATTGCCTCAGATAAACGACATGTTTGATTAGTTGAAAGGTGCAAGGTTCTTCTCGAAGATTGACCTTCGATCTGGTTATCATCAGTTAAAGATCAAGAAGGAAGACATTCCAAAGACAGCGTTCAGAACTCAATATGGCCATTATGAGTTTTTGGTTATGTCTTTTGGTCTGATTAACGCGCCGGCAGCATTCATGGATCTGATGAACCAGGTGTTCAGATCGTCTCTCGATCAGTGTGTGATCGTATTTGTAGATGAGATCCTTGTGTACTCACAGTCACAGGATGATCATATGAGAGATCTCCGTCTTGTATTGCAGACTCTTCAAGAGCATAGGCTTTATACTAAGTTGAGTGAGTGCGAGTTCTGGCTAAACAAGGTGTCTTTTCTTGGACATGTGGTGTCTGCTGAAGGTATCTCAGTCAATCCTGCGAAGATTGAGGCAGTGATGAATTGGGAAAGGCCGAAGAGTGTCACCGAGATTCGCAGTTTTCTCGGCCTGGCAGGATACTACAGGAGGTTCGTAGAGGGATTTTCAAGTTTAGCAGCTCCGCTTACCTACCTCACGAGAAAGAACACTAAGTTCACTTGGAGTAACAAGTGCGATGCAAGTTTCTTGAAGTTGAAAAAGAGGCTTACCATAGCCCCTGTTCACACAGTTCCATCTGGAAGCGGTTGTTTCGAAGTCTATAGTGATGTCTCACTAGTTGAACTTGGATATGTTTTGATACAGTATAAGCAGGTGGTTGCCTATGCTTCCCGCCAGTTGAAGGAGCATGAGCAGAACTACCCCACACACGATTTGGAGCTTGCAGCAGTCGTCTTTGCGCTGAAAATTTGACGTCACTACCTATATAGGGAAGATTTCGTGGTGTTCACGGACCACAAGAGCTTGAAGTATCTCTTTCTCCAGAAGGAGTTGAATATGAGGCAGCGTCGTTGGATGGAGTTTATGACAGACTATGATTGTTCTATCCAGTACCATCTGGGTAAGGCTAATGTGGTAGCCGATGCTCTTAGTAAGAAACCCTATGGGGTTATGGCTCACTTGAGAGTGCAAGAGTGGAAGTTGTTGCATGATATGTGTAATCTAGACACTACTCTCAGGCATGTCACCTCCAGGCCTGTGTTGTCCAACATCGCGGTTAGGCCGCATATTTTGAGCCAAATCAAGGAGTTGCAGAACTCGGATGTTGAGTTGTTTGCTTATCGAGACAAGTCGGTTAGTAATGGCAGTCAGGAGTTCACTTTGAATGGTGATGGTGCTATCACATTCAAAGGTAGGTTGTGTGTTCCCACCGACACAGTGTTGAGGAGTGAGATCTTGAACGAGGCTCACCGATCCAAGTACACGGTACATCTGGGAGGTACCAAGATGTATCAGAATCTCAAGAGGCACTATTGGTGGCAAAACATGAAGAGAGAAGTCGCGGAGTATGTTTCTAGATGATTGGTGTGCCAACAGGTGAAGGCCGAGCATCAGAGGCCAGCAGGTTTTTTACGGTCCCTTCCTATTCCGGAATGGAAATGGGAGAACATCTCGATGGATTTCATCGTGGGTTTGCCACGGACGGCGAAGGGCTCCGATGCTATTTGGGTGATAGTAGACAGATTGACTAAGTCTGCACATGTCCTTCCGTATCGGACTACTTTTAGTTCGAATCAGTTGGTGGCCTTGTATATCAAGGGGGTGGTTCAGTTGCACGGTGTGCCAGTTTCCATCGTGACTGATCGAGATCCTAGGTTCACTTCCAGATTCTGGAAAAATTTTCAGAGTGCTATGGGTTCTCAGTTAGATTTCAGCACCGCCTTCCATCCTCAAACCGATGGGTAGACTGAGAGGGTAAATCAGGTTGTGAAAGATATGCTCTGCGCTTGTATGCTAGATTTTCAGGGCAGTTGGGAGGAACACTTGTCGTTGGTTGAATTTTCCTACAACAACAGTTATCAGGCAAGTATCTAAATGACGCCTTTCGAAGCTCTGTATGGTCGGAGTTGCAGATCACAGCTATACTAGGATGAGGTTGGTGAGAGAAAGGTCATTGGTCCTGAATTGATTGAGCGGACCGCAGAGATGGTCAAGGTAATCAGGGAGCGACTGAAAACTGCTCAGGATAGGCAGAAGAGCTATGCGGACACGCGCCACAGAGATTTGGAATTCCAAGTTGGGGATCAAGTCTTTGTGAAGATTTCTCCGAGTCGGGGAATCATGAGATTCGGGAAGAAAGGGAAGCTCAGCCCTAGGTACGTGGGGCCATTTGAGATCATCACTCGGGTTGGTGAGGTTGCTTACAGGGTAGCCCTACCGCCTCACATGGCAGCGGTTCATAATGTATTTCACATCTCTATGCTTAGGAAATACATTTCGGATCTGTCACACGTCATTGCTCTTGATCCTGTGGAGATCAAAGAGGATCTCATTTTGGTTGAGCAATCAGTTCAGATTTTGGATCGTAGAGATCAGGTCTTGCGCAATAAGACTATTCCTTTAGTCCTTGTGAAGTGGCAGCATCATTCCAAGGAAGAGGCTACGTGGGAGCAAGAAGCTGAAATGAAGGAAAAGTACCCTCATTTGTTTGTATAGTTTCTATGTTGGATGTTCTATGTTCTTGTTCTTGTTATGTTTTTGGTGTTATTCTAATTTCGAGGACGAAATTCTTGTAAGGGGGGAGAGATGTAGAACCCTGAATCTTCATTTCACTAAGTAGTGAATGGTATGTGAATAGTGCCCAAGCGTGATTTTGTTCACTAAGGGGCTTTATATTAACATACATGTTTGGATTTATGGCGTGCATGTTTTAATAGGTGCACATATTCTTAAGAAGTGTGTTTTAAGCATTTAAGGTGTTAGGAATGAGATTGGGGAAGATTCAAGTAGTGAAAAATAAGGTTTTGCAGAAAACAGGGGACCACCAATCGCTCGGTGATAACCTCCGATCGACCGGTCTTATACCGATCGCTCAGTAGCTATCGAGCGGGTTAACCTTTTGGTATGTTTTCAACCAATCTCTCGATTGAAACCACCGATCGACCGGTAACCCACCGATCGTTCGGTCTGTACCACCGATCGATCGGTTATACACAGATTTTCTTCATTAAGGGTGTTTAAGACTTTAGCCATTACCCCTTGCCTATATAAAGGCTTGTTCGTGCCTTAGGGTTTCAAAAACCCTTAGTGCATTGCTTTTGAAGGATTTTGAGAGGAGAAGGAGAAGAACTAGGTGTTGTTCAAGCTTGTAGGAAGATCAAAGTTCTTCCATTCTTTTGGTGTTTCTCAACCAAGAACTCAAGGTTCTTGCTTGTTCAAGCTTTTGGGAATCAAAGTCTTTGATTTCACCAAGGTAGATACACTCTACTACCAATCTTGCAATACTACTAAGTTGCTAAATGTTGTTCTTCTTAAGCTCTTCTATGCATATATCTTGGTTAGTATGGTGTGAAAGGATGTTGTTTGTATACTTGGGTGTAAGATATTACTATTATGCCTTCTATGTGTTTGTGTAAATGCCTCTAAGGGTTTTTGGGTGTTTTAAACATGTTATTCTTCTCATATGCTCATATGCTCGCATGTCTCGCCTGAACCGATGTTTTCCTTGGATTTCTCAAAGTAACGAAAAAGGGTTTATCAACAAATGACTTATAAGGAATGATTCTAAGTAACTCTATGATTTCTCTAAGATCGGTTCACAAGCTCTAAGGATCATGATACACACTCATAAGAACTCCATGATATCTCTAAGATCGTCTCACAAGCTCTAAGGATCACAAATGAAATGCTCTAAGATCTCTATGGTATTGGCTCTATGGTATTGCTCTATGGTATCTCTACGTCTCTACGGATCATAAATGACTCTAAGTAACTCCATGAACTCTATGCACTCATAAGACTGTGATTACCACTTGACTCACACGGAATTGGTTTTGGCTTTGGATTTCGGGTTTCATCACATATGCTATACATGGTTTCTACGCTTTGATATGCTTTAAGGATTTCAGTCTCCATGATTCGCATGCTCTATGCTAATTTTGCTTTATTGTTGTTAGTTTGTATACGCTGAGTATTCCACGCTCAGTCGATATTTGTTATCATCGGCAGGTGCTCGGACTCCGTTTGATCTTTGTGACACGGAACCATGGGTGGAGGAAGAGTATTTCGACCCAGAGCCTTTCATGGCCCACTACCAAGACGATGGTCCGTTAGATAGGTGTCGAGACTTCGAATTTTGTTGATCCACGTAGATTGAATACTCTGCTTTGTTAAGTGAGAGTGGGACTTGTCCACTCCACCTTTTGGATTCTCATATATGTATATTTTGGTTGGTTCCTACTTGGACCAAGTTATAAGAGTATTTGCTTTGCTTCCGCTACATTTTGTGTATTTTGTTTCCGCTGTGCATTGTATATCGTTTCCGCTATGCATGTTCACGTACTCCGACAGGTTTCCATGTGTGCCTTATGTATCATATCGGAGGTATGATACGGCGGTCATGAGTCAAAGTATCCCTAACTCCTAGGGGGTATTTTGGGTCGCGACAGAATTAGCTTCCCTATAAATATGAGTAATAGAGGAGCATATATTTTTAACTTTGATGAGCTTTTGGTTCCAATACCACATATTCCAAGGATGAGTACTATTAACATTTCAGGCTTCCACAAGAGTTTTTGAGTTAGATTCAACCTCAATCTGTATATACCCAATAGATTGGCAAAGAATAATACTATCAAGGAGGGCTCTAGTCTCAACAACATAACTAGAACAATGATCATAAAATGCATAAAAACCAGCTATCTCTCCATGATGATTTCAAATAATACCCCCTCCACTTGCTAAATCAGGATTACCTCTTGATGCACCATCCACATTCAATTTTATTCTACCCTGAAGGGGCCGAATCCATTTGACAAAAGAAATAATGTGTCTTTGCATAGAAGAAGGAGACACAACGTTGAAAATAGAAAGATCCAATCTCTTTCTATTAGGAAGATGCCCCAAATCTGCCATCCAATCTTTGATCCGAGCAATAATAAGGCCAGGAGGTTTCCAAACTCCTTTGAATCTACGCAAACATCTTTATTTCCATATTTCACAAATGATAAGAAGAGGGAGCAAAATAGAAAGCTCATTGTGATGTTTATCATAGGCTTTGAACCATTGCATTAGCAGACATTGAATGATATCACTAGGCTATAACACAATAGAGCAATGACTAGCAAAGTGCCTCCAAATACTATCTGCAATTTCACTATGAAAAATAAGGTGAGTCAATGATTCAATATTACCAGAACTATAACAGAAGCAGCAACTAACTAAAGGAATACCAATAGATTGAACCTTGGTATCAGAAGATACAGCCTTCCACCTGAAGATTTGAATTTTTTTTTGGGGATATAGGATTCCAAATATACTTACTTCATTCTTTACGAACATTGGATTGTTTGATAGATTCCCAAGCAGTTTTAACATAAAAATTACCTTTCGGGTTGAGATTCCAAATTAAAGCATCTTTAGATTCAGAAGTGAAACAACCTGCAAATCTTATATCTATCTTCAAATGGTCAGGTAGATAATCATTAACCATATTAAAATCCCAACTACCATTATTATCAAGCATATTCGAAATAAAGGGAAAAGAGCGAGGAGTATTGATATCATTTTCAATAAGAGGGATCTCCCCAAACCAACGATCTAGCCAAAAGTTTATCTTAGTACCATCACTAATTAAAAAAGTCGACAAATAGACCACATCCTTACATAGTTGACTAATTTTGATCCAAGATTTGGAAGATCCAAGACAAGAATAAGTACCAAATATGACTAAATTTAAACTTTTCTCTAAAAAAGTGGACCAAAGATTAGTAGATTGATAAAGTTTCCAAGCTTGTTAAAGTTTCCAAGCTTGTTTCATTCTAAGAGCAGAAAAATCATACATCTTCCTAATTCCCAGACCACCTTCCAAATAGGGAAGGGAACAAATATCCTAGTTAATCCAATGACATTTTTTGACTTCATTTGTGTTATTCCAAAAAACTTTAGCCATGGATCTATCAATTAGAGTTATAATAACTTTGGAAACATGAATACTAGCTAAAAGATAAGTGGGTATAGAAGATAAAACATGTTTAATAAGAATTAATCTCCCACCATTCGATAAAAACTTAGTTTTCCATCCTTCCATCTTAGAAGTGATTTTATCTATTAGAGAATTGAAGAAACACTTTTTAAGACACCCTTTGTAAAGAGGAACCCCTAGATAAATAAAAGGGAAATGTTTTTTAGGAATGTCCACCCAGTTAAAAATAGACTCACTTCTCATCCTAGACATCTTAGCAAAACAGTAAAAAACACTTTTGGATCGATTAATAAACTGAACTAAAGATTTCTCATAAGAGACAATAGAATCGAAAATTTTCCTGATATTTTTTTTCCTACCATTGCAAAATATAAGAGTATCATCAGCAAAAAAAAGATGGAAAATCGGATTCCCGTACCTACCCAATTCATAAGTGGAAGTAAGGCTCTCAGAGATGGTTTTAAGGCCCCTACTGAGGACTTCTTCAACTAAAATGAAAAGGATAGGAGATAGAGGATCACCTTGATGAAGTCCACGTGAACTCTGAAAAAAAACCTCACAAACAACCATTGATTAGAATAGAAAAAGATTAATTATTAAGGCATTCACATATCAGTCTAATAACATCATCTTTAAATCCCATTCTTTGTAGGACGGAGAATATGAAATTCCACTTCATTCTATCATAGGCTTTAAACATGTCAAGTTTAAATATAATATTACCTAAAGGAATTTTCCTATAAATGTCTTGTACCATCTCATGACCTAAGCTGACATTATATAAAATATGTCTACCTTTCACAAAGGCGCTTGATCGTCAATTAAACAAACCTCGTAGTAGCTACAATTCCATAGAATAGTGACTAGTATGGGGTGTCGAACCATAGAGGACTGCGTTGGTTTGATTGCTTTTTTCTCAAGATTGATTGTGAGTCAAGGAGTAACAAGTTGATTTGGTTGGATTGATTTTAACATAAGAGTGGAAATTGAACTAAAAAATTCTATTTTAACTAATTAAACTAAGAGTTTTTGATGATATATCAGTGAGAGAAGATCTAGGGCATTCGAATCCACCACTAGCTTCATAACTGGTCCCTAATGCATTTATTCAAGTTCATCACAATGTAAACAATAAGGATGAGAGTGACTACAAGACTCCACTAATCCATCTAGAATGATTCAAGGGATTAGACCCTAGGCATATCCTATATTCGGTTAGTACGAGTGATACACACTAAACTAGGGTTGTGAAATCACTCGTCTTCCCTTAACATAAAATATTCTATGATTTAATTCCTCAACAGTAATACCATTGCATAAAATCCACATTAACAATCACAGAAAATTAAGATGGATGATTTCAATCTCAATATAATAAAACCTAAGACAATGATAGAATCACACTGAAATCGAATATGATCAATAAACTCTAGTTCTGAATAACCCTCTTATTATGCAATCATTTTTTACAATTGAATAAACTAAAACAAAGTACAAAGAGACACAGTTACTTGGCTAGGGTTTCATCTAAACCCTAGAAGAAGGAATTAGTTCATAACGAGAGTAAGGAACACCACTTTTGATGAAGAACACGAGCAATCCATCTCCCAATCTTCACAGATCTCCAGAGTCTTCTCTCTTTCAAATTTCAAATTTCAGAACCTTTTGCATGGAAGGATGCTTTTCTTTTTATAGAGAGAGAAAATCCCCATGAATTGTAGCTTTAGAAACATCCAAAACAAGATCAAAAATCCCTTTTCACACTTTCTACATCACCAAAACGGCGTCCGCCGATCGATCGGCCAAGAGGCGCCGATCGATCGGTGGTTACAAAACTCCCAAAACGGCGTCCGCCGATTGATCAGCCAAAATGGCTCCGATCGATCGGTAGTTATAGAATTTGTCCAAACTTCCTTGATAGAAGTTGTAAAGCTTTTCGATCTGGTCGTTTTGATATGTTATGGGCCTAAATCGGAGCTATGGTTAAGGAGTTATGCCCCGAACACCGAACAAGGGTCATTTTGAATTTCCAACTTCTCTTTAGCTCGGATCTTTGCTCGGTAGCAATTCACAAGAGACTTTAAAACTTGTAAATGATTATTTTTTTCTTCTTGACCTCGCATGAACCTGAAAAAAATAAATACACCCAAGTAAAGTATCGTAATGGATAAATGGGTTCAAAGGGATTAACAACTGAAGTTTAAGGTGCATAAATGTGTAACGATTAGCATCGATCAGCGCTCCGCTCATCAGAAAAAATGATAGGAAGCAATAAACCAACTCGGTTAGCTAATAAACGCAATATAATCTTATCAAGAAAGTTACAGAGACTAGGGGGTCTGAAATCCGAAAAATATACAAGAGAGCTGCATTCTGGGATAAGGGCAATAGCAGTAGCAATAATTGCTCTAGGAATTTCAGCATTGATGAAAAAGAATGTAACTGCAAGTAATAGATCTTCCTTAATAATGTTCCAGCAAGATTAATAAAAATGACCAGAAAACTCATTTAGACCAGGAGCACTATCAGCTGACATGCTAAAAACAACCTTTTTAATTTCTTCTAGAGAGGGAAGAGTAGATATAGAAATATTGATCTCCTCATAAATTAGACAAGGAATGTAATTCAAGATATTATGATCTAGCATTGCATTATCAGAAGAGGGCAAATTTTTAAAAAAGGATACCGCTTCGTTACCTATATCCTCCTGAGAATCCAATCATTTACCTTGAGCATCTTGAATTCTAGTTATGCCATTTTGATCCCTTCTTGAATTAGTGACCATATGAAAGAACTTTGTGTTGTTATCACCTTCTTTCAGCCATTGAACTCTAGATTTTTGTCTCTAATAAATTTCTTCTCGAAGAAGAACAGATTGCATTTCAACCTTTAGGTTAGATAAAAGAGCATTTTTCTCATCATCCCAAGATCTTTGAATATCTTCTTCCAGACAATAGATTTGATTCTCAAGATCTTTAAGTTTTTGGAAAATATTTCTAAAGACATCCCTGTTCCAAATCTTTAAAGAAGTTTTAAGCCTTTTAAGCTTAAAGAAAAAGGAGATGAGTGGATTAGCTGAGATAGGGGAACCCCACAAATCAGTCATTACTCTAGAAAAATCTGAATGATTAATCCACATATGTTGGAATTTAAAAGATGAGGGCCTCCTTGATTGCTCTTTGACAAACACCAATAGAAGGGGGGAATGATCCAAAGCCACCCTAGAGAGATGAGTAACCAACGTGCTATTGAAATTTTGAGTCCACTCGAGGCTAAACAGAATGCGATCTAGATGGGCATAGGTATGGTGCACTTCATCCTGATTGTTGCACCAGGTGAATTTAGTCCCAGAGAACCCAACATCCATCAATCCCAACTCATTAATCATGTTTTTAAAATTCTCCATAGAGTCAAATTTGACATCTCTACCTTCCAGTTTTTTATTAGAAGCTAATGTTAAAATCACCACCAATAAAGAAAGGACCTGAAAAAGAAGTGAAAGCAACACAAAGATCTAACCAGAGGGACAAACGCTCCCATCTGATACATTTAGCATATACAAAAGCACATCTTATCGGAATCATAGTATTATTAGTGACGTCAACAATAATCATTTGATTTGTAGTAGAAATAAAAGATACTTGAATGCTATTTTTCCATAGCAACCAGATCTTAAGATGATTATGATTGTAATCAAGATGATTATCTATACCAACAAAAGCATAGACCTCATTGATAGACTCAAAGTTATTTTTTTGGGTTCTATAATAGCAGAGATAGAAACATTATAAGAAGATATTAGGTTCTTTAATCTTGACTTAGAAACTAGATTAGCAACTCCTCTTATATTCCAAAGAAAAAAATTATTCATTAATAATTGTTATGGGGTTGGTAACCTTAGATAGAACCACAGTTCTAGAGCGAGTTATTCTATCCGATGATAAGCCACCTTTACAAAGATTGGTTTTAGCTTTGTGAGCCTCCTGAGGCTGTCTTCTAAAAAATTCAGCTTTTAACAATCTTTTGGGAAATTGTTTCCCTTCTTCCTTAAAGTCTTGAATATTAGCTAATGAGCAAGAATCAAAAGAGGAGTGGTATTCCATGGTTTGAGATTGCTCCCTGAGATTTTTAAGAGTGTGATAACCGGCAGTAGGGTGAGAATACCCTTCTATGGTTTCAACCAACTTATTCCACATACGATACTAGGAGACTGGTAAGCTTTTTTTATAAAAATTATCCTGACTCAAAAGACCTCTAATTTCAAAATTAGAAAGAATCGGAGGAGAGGAATTCTTATTGATTTTTTCAGAATTAGATATAGGGGAAATTGTTCTTTGAAGAATATTAGAAACCTAAGGATGGTTTTCAATAGATTCATACAAAGAATCTACCATATTCTATTGATAATAAGAACTCGGATTATTTGGGGTGTTATTAATTCTTTCGATTTTTGATTCAGTATAATCCTCCCTGATATTAATGGCTACCCCAGATAAATCCTTACTAGGTTTGATAATAGTATTGAATGTTAGTATTGAAGAAAAGTTTTTGATTTTTGGTTCTGTTGCATCGAACATACCAGAAATTTCCGTGTTTGGAGATGGATTATCTACCCTCATAAGAGTCTTACCAACCTCCATTGAACCTTTAGTTGTGTTTTCCTGAACTTCACGCCCATTTTCATCCATTAAGTCATTCATTTCCTTCTCTTTTTCCTCGTCCTCTTGGCCTGGATTTTCGGATAATTTGTTGTGAGATGCTTCACCTTTGTTGTTTTTTACCGCCCAAACTTGATGTTGTGGTCTACCATTTGCTTCTTCAGCCTCTTTATTCATCACTATTTTTTGTTTATTTCGAAAGGTTTTTCCAGCTTTGCAAGATTCCAGATCATGCCCTAACTTCTTAAACTGAAGATAGAATAATGTACTCTTCTCATACTCTATATCTTGCCATCGTCCATTGTTTCCAATTCCCAACCAGAATCGATCCAGATTCTTTTTTAGTAGATCAACCTCGATACAAACTCTTGCAGCACTTGGTCGGGACCAAGATTATGTCAGGCCATCCATCTTTACAACTTTGCCAATAATATTACCAATGGAACTCAGTGTTGATTCATTAAAAAGATGAAGAGGGAGATTTGGGAAGTTGACCTAAATCAGAACTAATGAAGGCTCGGTTCCTGAAACGAAAGTGGGGGTTCATTTAAAAAATCTGAACAAGAAACCATTAATAAAAATTGCTTCCTTTAGCCACACCATCAAGAAGTCTTCTTCAAATGCAAAACGAAAGAGGAGATGCCTAGCATCTAGGATTCCAACTGTAAATGATAATTGGACACCTGCAGATTTCTTCATGAAAGCTTGTATTGCTGCAAGAGGAGGGTGTTCATAAGCACATTTAGCAACCAAAGAAAGTTGATGAGGAATGGATAGGGTCGAAGTTTCTTCTTCCTTGAAGAACAGTGCAGGTTCTCCAAGATGAGAACCCTGGTTTTTGAAAGGGATGGAAGGAATCGAGGGATTCGAGATCTTGGATGTATTTCTAGCAACATCTGCATAGGAGAAAATAGGAGGATCTGGTGGCTTGAAGGAGGAACCATTCTCCAAGGTGCCTGCAATCCTAGGGTTTTCCATGAAACCCTAGCAAAACGAAAAGGATGATCTTGCTAACATACACCTAAAATTTTGCTAAAATGCACCTCCAGAGCAATTTTTCTTGTATCCTTCAAAGTTAGGCTGGTCTAGGATGCACATATATCTTATATTGAAATTATACAATTGGTGTAGATTAGAGGAATATGGTTTTGGAGGTTTAATGGTCAGTATCTTGAGTAGACGAGCAGGCTCGTATTGGTTCAAATCTAGCTTTGGTTTTTTTCATGGTTATGGCCTGGCCTGCAATCTTTTTTTTTATTTTACTAGCCTCAACTGCAAAAGACGCAAATTGGTGGCTACAAATGTCAAACACTTTCTGTTTTTGATTATTTTAATCAGTAAAATGTTATCATGTAACTAACACACACAGACCTAAGGTAGCCACTAAGGTGTCATTAGGGTAAATCCAAGCAACCACTTCAAAATGACCTATCATAAGGAAGGTTGATGGCCCCTTATACACCCTTGCAAAGTTAACTTACCAACTGATGTGGGAACTAAACCCAGGATAACACCCTAATACAAGCAGTAACAGAGAACTTATTTATTTTTATTATTTTTTGTGAAATGTTATCACGTAAGTAAGACACTATAAACTAACGCTATCTATTTTGTAGTATTGTGTAAACAAGCATCAAGGAGAAAACATATGCATGCTAAGTTTGGATAAGTTTTGGCTTGCCAAGTTTGGGGGCAACTCAGGAACTCCTTAAAAGTTTTTTTTTTCGGTCACTTAACTCCTTAAAAGTTTGATAGGCTGGGTTTAGGCTCAATAATCCGAGCTGAGTTCGAGATGGGCTAGTTCGGGCTCAATTTAGATACAGCAGGGTGGGGCCGGTCAAACCTTGGCCTGGCCTTATGGGCAGCCCTAAACCACGACCAACCCCATTACCTCACGGTCTACATGAGTTCAAACTCTTGAAAAAACTCATTCCCATTCAAAGGCGGACTTCTCAGTCGAAGGACAAACTCAGCATAGCAGAAAAGAGATTCTCTGCTGCATGTACTGGCAACTGGGAGATTAGAAAATATCCAGTCTCTGCCATGAGATTTCAAATAATTTCCAGAAATATTGGACTGGTCAAACATAGAAAAATATCGAATCTCTGCCATGTGATATTTTTTTTTCTTTGGCTCAGGATCCTCTCGAGTTCAACTCGAGAGAATCTCGAGTTGGAACCCTAGAGGTTGCCACGTGTCTCCTTTGACACCCCTTAACCGTGAGATTGCAGGGGCAGACAGAATTTCCAGAAATAATTAATGGGTCAAACATAGAAAATGAGTCACCGCAGTCGCCGCTGCCCCTCTCCTTGCCTGCAAATGTGTTAGAACTTAAACCCCAATGTAATTTTTCCTAGCTTCAGGCCCCGCGAATTGGCGAAGTCTAAGGGCATCATTTTGCCAGCGGTAAGGGAGTCTGATGAGGTAAATCTTCCCTATTTTGTTCTTAGCCAAAATTTCCATGCTTCTCTCACTTATTATTCTGCTAGATGAAAGTGTTACTTGTAATTTTGGTGGGTGTGGATATTTTGACTATAGACTATTCTTTTCTTGGATTTTAGGGGGATTTCACTTATTGATTATTTATGCATATCCCGAAACAGTGGCTGTTAACAGAGAGGACGAAAGGACAATGGCTGAAATACAAAGCAATGCTTGATGATGCCAAAGCAAAAGGTAAATCTTCTGCTGCTGAACTTTCTTCAAGTCCTCGAGAGACTGTTGTGTTGCAAGCAATATAAGGTATTTCATCCTTGTTGGATATTCTGAAGATCCCATCTCTGCAAAAATAGATTAGTTAATTTCATTCCAAAACTGGATACTCACACAAGGTTATCTAAACTCCCCCACCCCAACAACACGCACCCACACATAGAGGGAGGGTATTAATAGCAGTGAAGAACATTATAGCAAGATATAAAACATAGCACAGAACAAAAAGAAGAAGGAATGAGGAATTCAGCTACATTCTATTTAGAAACTGTTAGAGAAGGCTAGCACTGAGATGAGATCAAGAGCACCTCATAACTCTTCATCTCTCAGTCTGTAATCATTGTTGCCTCATTGTGCACGTAAGAAACCGTTTAGATTTGAATTTGCAGAAGCATTCTATGATGTCATTAACATTCAAACTGAACCTGTATGTATTGAAGCCATTTAATCACATTTTTCGAATCATATTATATCCATTTGTTACACGGTGGCAGGGACATCGACCTCGTAATGCAAAACTATTTCTCTACCCGTATCAATTTGTGTGAATCACATTGTTTAGACATGTAATAACTTTGCTTTCTAGCATTTGATTAGTCCCTTGTTGTTCAACTTTTATTTTATGACCAGTTAACAAACATATATTAATATAAGGTCTGTTTGGAAGTTTTGAGGGGGGGAAGGGATCTTCTAGCAGTCTTACAGGAACTTCATGTCACTGTTCGTTCGATAGGGAAATCAACAATACCTTTGTGACCATGATCCCAAAGCGGGCTGGGCCCAGGACTTGAAAGAGTTCCACCCTATTAGTCTGGTCAACAGCATGTACAAAATTTTAGCCAAAGTATTGGCTACTTGTATTCGTAGCGCCTTAGGCTCTCTAATTTTCCCTCCTAAGGTGCCTTTGTGCGAGGGCGTTACATCTTAGACGGTGTTCTTATTGCTAATGAATGTGTGGATAAGCGTCAGAAGTCTAAAACCCTAGGCCTGATTTGTAAGATTGACATAGAAAAGGCTTCAGACAATGTCAATTGAGAGTTCCTCCTTTATGTGTTGGGTAGAATGAGTTTTGGTCTCAAATGGAGGTCGTGGATTAAAGCTTGCATTTCCTCCGCTTCGTTCTTGATCCTCCTCAATGGTAACTCAAAAGGGTTTTTCGTAGCTTCAAGGGGCTAAGGCAGGGAGACCCATTGAGCGCTATTCATTATTGTCTCAGAAGCCCTGAGTCGAATGTTGGTCCGAGCGAATGGGTAGACATTTACGGGTTTTTCCCTACCCAATTTACGGGTTTTTCCGTGGGTAAGGAGCAAATCAACATCTCGTATTTACAGTTTGCCGATGATACCTTAGTGTTCTGTGGTGTTTCATGTTCGCAACATATCAACCTTCTGTGTATTCTGTGATGTTTGAGGTAATGTCGGGCCTTCGTGTCAATCTGAGTAAAAGTGAGATTTTACTTGTAAGAGATATTTCCCAGCTTGACCTCTTGGTCAGTTGTCTTGGGTGTGAGAGAGGGTCTCTTCCATTCACTTACCTTGGTCTGCCATTGGGGGCCTCAACCGCACCGTTTAAATCCAAAGTTGTTTGGACCCCGGTTATCAAAAGATTCTCTGCGTGTCTAGTAGGGTGGAAGTTCTGCCTCCTATCCAAAGGAGGGAAGTTGACCCTTATTGGTACACTTCGGAGCCTCCCAACTTATTGCCTTTCCACCCTTACCCTCCCTCGTTCCATTGCCTTGACCCTTGCTCGCCTCCAATGAAATTTTATGTGGCATGAGAGAAGTGACAAACGAAAATATCACATAGTAGATTGAGCTCAAATCTGTAAGCCGTTAACGGCGAGGGGCCTTAACCTTGCCCCTCTCACTACGGTGAATAAGGCGCTTTTGGGTAAATGGGTTTGGAGGTTTGGTGAAGAGAGGGAGAGCCTATGGCGACAAGTCATCATGGCTAGACATGGCCTTGCTTCTCTGTGGGTGCCAAGGGCTGTTAGAGGATCCCATGGGGTGGGTCTCTGGAAGGGTATCATGATTTTTGTCTAGTCTCTAGATCCATTCATTAGGTTCAAGTTGGGTAATAGGGTTGATATCTAGTTTTGGTTCGATGTCTGGAGTGGTCAGTCGTGACTTAAGGAAGGTTGATTTTGGCTCTATTTTCTCTTTGCCTCTCAACAAAGGGGCATCTATAACCGAGTGGGTAGAGCGGTTGAGTAGCAATATAGTTTGGTATCCTATGTTAAGAAGCAAGGTTCTGAATGTCGATATCGCTCGACATGTTGAGCTGCAAAAAAAAAAAATATATCGGAAGATATATCGTTTATCGGTGATTTTTGGAAAAAATGGCAAAAAATAGGGCAAACCATGGAATTTTGTAGTGAAACTTTTGGAAATGTTAACAAGCAAGACCTCTAGGTCTATTGAGTGGTGTTTAGGTGATACAAGTTTAATGTAATCAAGCAAGACCTCTATCACAAAATACCAAGTACAAGTTTTTTCTATCTTTATTTTTTTAACAGGTTAGAAAATATATATATATATATATATATTTTTCTTTTACAAATTATAGAGGATTTTTTTATCTGCATGAATCGTGAGTTTGTGACCATGTGAGTGCGAGAGAGTTAAATGTGAAAAGTATTTCCAATGGCTTCCACTGTCTCAACTAATAATATTTTATATTTTTTAATAGCTTAATAATCTGTTTTAGTTTTACTAGTATTTAATAACATATTTAAGTAATATTTAGTAATTTTATATATCATTTTTTGTGAAATAAGTTATGTTATTTGGTCGATGTTACTATGTATATTATCTAGAGTTATTAGCTATTAATAATAATAATGATATAGCATTGTTCAAATTCATACATAAATGATCAATTTCAAGTATAATCCTTCAAATAGAAAAAGGCCTTATATTAAAAAATTTAATACTTTTTTTAAATTGGATGTATAAATCAATATTATTGAATCATAACCATAGTTAAAGGGAGTTAAAAGGGATCACATTATTTTTTTTTTCAAAAATTCTAAAAACTAAGGTTAGATGCGTTAATGAATCTTAAGCATCTAACCTTGGTTTTTAGAAAAAAAATAGAAAAGATGAATGTGTCCCTTTTTAACCTCTTTAACTATGGTTAAGATTCACTCACTCTTAAGGTTAAAATATCTAACCTTGGTTTTTAGATATAAAATAAAACAAAAAATTTAATGTCTCTTATTTCCTTTTATCCATGATTAAGGTTCACTAACTCTCAGTGTTAAAGAATCTAACCCTTTTAAAAAGGGTATGGAAGTATGTTAAATGAGACTTTTGGAGTGGCATTAGCATTACCCTTTTAAGGGATTAAAACAAGAATGACATTAGCATTACCCTTTAAGGGTTTAAAAAATGAGTGACATTAGCATTACCCTTTTAAGGGTTTAAAACAGAATACTTCGATCATTTCTCAAATCAAACCTAATAAAAAAAAAAGGAGTAGAGCTCCAAAAGAAAGAGGGGAAAAGAGTAGCCGGCGAAGGCTATGGCGACGACAAAGGCGAAGGCTACGGCAATCAGCACAGGTATGTACCCATGGCCACCTCTTCTTCCTTCTTTCTTCTCTACACTTTTGAACTATTTTTTTTCCAAATCAAGCTTCATTTGGAAAATAGAGGGTGGAGTTTGGCTAACTGTTGTTTCTTTTGCCTTAAAGCGGAAGAGACAGTAAATCATCTGCTACTACATTGTCCTTTTGTGGGTGAGATATGGGGTTTCTTCCTCTCCCGAGTCGGGCTGGAATGAGTCTTCCCTTCTTCCTTTCTGAGCTTCTTATCCTATTGGTCGTTGGTAAGTGTGGATAGTGTGCGAAAAGCTGTCTAGTCGGTTCTCCCTTCTGCCATCTCTTGGTTAATGGTCAATTTGGAGGGGAGCGTAATAGGAGGGTCTTTGATGATTCCTCATCTTCCCTGCCTCGCATTTGTCATCGCATTCGCAGACTAGTGGCAAATTGGATTTCCATCCGTCGAGACAGGGTGGACTTGGGTACTTTGTTGTTTTGAGTGCGTCTATGACGTGATTTTTTTGGGGCTTTGGAGGGCCTCTTCTTTCCTTTTCTTTTGAGTTTACACCCTTGTAAACTCCCCTTTGTATCTTCGATCTTTTTAATGCTATTACTAGTTTATTAATCAAAAAAAAAATCAAGCTTGATTCTAATGTTTTGCTTGATATTGGGGAATTATCGAAGATATATCGGCGATATCTTCCGACACAAAGTAAATTTTCTTCTACAGCATATAGATGCATCAGTCACCACCGATACCAACAAATATCGGCGATATATCGCCGATATTACGAACCTTGAGGAGGGCCTTGAACGATTGAGAAATTGAGGATATGCAGCGATTGTTGACCTAGTTGAGTTCTTCCATCCCTAGATCTCAGATTAGTGACTGTAGGATGTGGTCCCGTAGCAACAATGGTCAATTTTCAATGCAGTACTCTTGCAGTCCTTTGGCCCTGTACTTTTGTGTTCTATTTCTCATAAGGCTATATGAGCTAACCATGCCCCTGCGAAGGTATCGTTCTTACTCTGGTCAGCAGCTTTAAATAAAATTCTTACTACGGAGTACAGATCAATTGAGGAGGAGAGAGTGGAGCTTGGCAAACAAATGCTATTTGTGCCTGAATGTGGAAAAGACTGTGAGTCATTTGCTCTTACACTGTCCGGTTATCTTTGGGGTCTAGGTTTACTTCTTAGCTCGGATGGGTGTGGAGTGGGTCGTCCCCTCCTCATTCTGGACCTTCTTATCTGGATGGCACTTGATGACTTTGGTGGGTGCTGAGGAATTCATTTGGACTTTATTGCCCGGTGCCATTTCGTGGGCTATTTGGAAGGAGAGGAACGGTTGTGTTTTTAACAATTCCTCTTCTTCTGACCAGCGGATCTATCTCGGGTGCGGCGATCGTTTGTGGAATGGAGCTCCACAAGCTTGTTAGTATTAGTCTATAGGTTTTCATCTTAGGTCTCTATAGTGATTTTCATGATAACACAATAATAGAATGAGATTTGTGTTACTAATGCTTCTATTGAGTTTATATGAAAAACAGTGTACAAAGAGCATTAACAAAGCCATTCGGTGAAAAATCATAAAAATGACTCCATTCATGAAGAAAGATAATTACCAAGTCAAGCAATGCTATTGGATCAAGTTGGATCATTTTGACGATGATAAAGATCAAATTCAAAGTCCAAGTCAGATTATGAACAAGATGAAGGATCATGAAGACAAAGTTAAAAGGAAGATCTAAGATCAAGCTTGAAGAAATGAAGACTCTCCAAGGTTTAAATATTTTAGTTTGAGAGTGGTTTATGACTTCTGTAAAAAGTCTTCAAAGTTTGGTCGGTTGAATGCTCATTACTTAGATTGACCATAGGTACCTTAAGACCCAATTGAATATCAATCTAAGAACCTAAAACATGATAAGAATCATGATAAAGATGAAGGAAAAGACTTTGGAATCAAATCTCATCATTAAGGTCTTGGAAAATGGATTATATGCAAAAATTGCACCATCCAGACGACTAGATGGAGTCATCCAGTCAACTAGATGAAGACCAGAATTCAATCTGGCCACTGGGTTCATCCAGTCGACTAGATGGCTCGGGATAGAGTTTTTTAACTCTATAACGACTATATTTAAACGGTTATTTTGTGTTCAATGTGCCTCAAACGGCTATATCTTTGCAAGAGATATAAATAGGGATGATTTATGACGTAGAAACTTGATGAAATATAAATCCAATCATTCAATCATCCACTCCAAAACTTAGATTTCCAAATCTATTGAGTTAAACCAAAAATCCCCAAATCAGTTTTATTGAACTATTCAACTCCAATCTTTGAGAAATTTTCAGCGAACTTTAGAGAGATCATTCAACTCGTTTTAGGAGCAAATTATGATTGTAAAACACTTCTCATCCAAGTGTATTGAAATCAAGAATCGGTGGATTCTTGTCCTTGAAGCGGGGAGCTTTATAAAGTTTGGTCACTACCCGGAAAGTGGACTAAGTTTAGGGAGGATTGTTCCCTTATAAGGTTTGATCTCGACCCAGAAGAGACATTGTAAAGGTTTGGTCTTCACCCAGAAGAAGGTTGTGCGTTTGAGTAAAACGTGGTGAATCCTCTAGCGGGTATAGGTTGAGGCGGGGTCGTAGGCGGGTTGCTGAACATCGTGAACAACATCGTGTGTCTATGTGTTTGCAATCTCTCTAACTCCTCTCTTTATTTAATTGTCTTGCATTATTGATAGAATTGCTAAATTTCTATTCCCTTAATTAACTTGTTTAAGTTGAAAGTCCACTCAGGGAAGTAGAAAAAAATTTTAATTTGCCATGACCCTAACCACCCCCTTTTTAGGGTCGAAACCTTGGGCAACAGTTGGGTCAAGAAGTAAGGGATGCCCTTTTATCTTGAGGCTAGATGGTAGTCATCTTAGCATGTTATTGTTTTCATTATCAGTTTGCTTTCTCTTTTAGTTTACATCTCTGTAAACTGCTTTTTATTATCTATATTATATTTGATTTATCGATAAAAAAAAAATATCATCAGAAGAATTACAAAGATCACTAAGAAAAAAATTGCAACTTCCTTTTGCTTTTCATCGCTAAGAAACCATGCTCAGGCTAGCTGTCAAGCATATATATCTGAACACATATGCTTCATTGAGTTTTATCTTTTGATCAATTAACAATCCTTAATATTAAAATAGAATAAGATTACAGCTACTACTATAATGCTAAATTGAGCTAGAAGAATTTGCAAGAGAGTAAACTTGAAAAAAACTAACAATACCACTCAAATGTGGGAAGTGGGTGTGGAAATAGAGGTAGAGATGAAGTAAATGGATGTAACTTGATACAAGCAATAAAATAGGTTAGAGTCCACTCTTCACACAAAAAAGTTTCCCAACTCCACCAACTCTTAACGAGCTAGACACCCTTCTAACATCAAGTCCTTGATACGAGTGCACACCCGAGGAACTGGAGATGACAGATCCTCAATGCTTCATTGAGTTAGCAAAACGTAGACTCTTAAATTAGCATTCACTGTATCTTGATGGGAAAGAGAATAGCTCAATATGGTTGTACTTAATCCCATTGAAAAGTAAACCAACAAAGAGTGTAGCTCAGTCTATTGTAGTGTTGCTACTTTGACAAAACCACTGAGGTTGGGCTTAGGAACCTCCAGGGAAAACTGCTTTAAGTGTATATTTCAGTCATTGAGAGTATTAGGGGCTTGAACCAGTTTGTCAAGTTATTAGACATCTGCAAGACTTCAACTGTGTACTAATTAGTTACCTCATTTTTATAGTTATATATGCACATGATAAATACCACGAAAGTCTAGGAACATTTATTAAAGGAATATTTTGTTTCACGATGATGTTTATATTCCAGTGGAACTGGTAATGGAGTGGTCAACCATCTGATGACGACGTTAGAGGCTTAGACCATGTTCTTGATGGCGATCCATTGTTGGATCATGTTCTTGACGAGGATCCAACATTGGATTACGCTCATGATGGAGATCCACCTTTTCAGATCGTGTTCTTGATAGAGATCCACCGTTGGATCATGCTTGTAATGAAGATCCACTGTTGGAGCGTATTTCTGGTGGAGATCCATCGTTGGATCGTGTTTTTGGTGGAGATCCACTGTTGTATCTTTTCCTGGATGGAGATCATCCGTTGGATTGCGCTATAGAGGGAGATCTACCGTCGGATCGTGAGTTGGTATTTCGAGGGCTACGATTAGCCCATAAGATGGCTGGCCCGATACTAGTATTGTAGTTTAGTTATTTGTTTTATTTAATTATGAATTATTTTATTAGTAATGACATCTTTTGTAATTAGGGCATAGTTGTCGGGAAGCTATGTACAAGGTGGGAAGCTCGCTTCCCAAGAAGCTCGTTTCCAGACTCGTTTCTCATTTAGTGGTCAAGGGGGTTATGAATTTCCTATTTAGGAAGTAATGGGATAGACCTGAGTCTAAAGACTGACATATATCCTAGGCAAGTATCATTGAATTGAAGCCTAAGACTCTAAGGCACCTACTTCTTCACAAATATCTCATATAAAATATAATTGATCATCCTAACATAATGAGAATGATGCGCATATATCTATTTCTCGCTTCCCGTTTCCTAAGGATTTTTTTAGCTTCGCTTCCCGCTTCTCGCTTTCTCTTCACTTCTCGTTTTCGCTTCACGACTTGGTAACTATGAATTAGGGCCTAAGGGATTGTTTTAGTAGTAATGGCTTTTTGTAATTAGTAGGAATAGAATTTTTTTCTTTTCTCTATAAATGCTCTCTTTAGGAATAGAGAATTTATAGAATTTTTATGAATCAAAATATGAGAGCTCTTGTGCTTTTGGAATCTCTTGTGAAGGTATGGTGTGAAGCCATGGTGTGAAGTCAGCTCAACACTTGGTGTGAAGCCAGGTTATCTTCTTCTTTCTTCTTCTTCTTCTTCTTCTTCTTCTTTGTTCTCTTTATATTCTATTTTATTGCAAGAAACCCAACCAAAGAAAACCCCAGATCCCATTCTCTTGCAGCCACCAGCTCTACAACTCCTTTCCATCACTGCTGAGTGCTGCCAGTCCCCTACCAGTTCCTTGGATGCTGCCAGCCTCCTCCCATCGATCCCAGCCTTTCCCCATACCTGTCCCACCTTCCCAGCCCTTCCCCAATCCTGTCCCAGCACTTTCCTAGGCTGCCGCACCACCCTACCTGTTTCCCTTTGGCTGTCACACCCCCCACAGCCTTCCCCTTTGTCTGATACATCACCCCACAGCATTTCCCTTTGCTGTTGCACCATTACTGCAACCTTTTCCTTGCTGTTACAGCTCCCTGGCAACTTCCCTTGTTTGCCACAACCCGCCCTTTGTATCCTCCCTTGCTGTTGCCAGTCCTCTACAGCCCCCCTTTTACATTCCCCAGCCACACCCCATTGCAGCCACTACCCTATTACAGTCCCGAAACCCTAAAACAACCACCCTAAACTAAACCATAACCCTAAATTCTTATTTTAGTCTAGCTATGCTGCTGGTTTATGTTGTTTAACTGCATTATTGTTTGAAAACATACTTCACAAACATACTTGAATCACTGGTTCTATAACCATTGTAGAGCCTAAACTAGTTTCCTGAAATTCTCAATTGAACACGGAAATCACATTGGTTATTGCCCTAAAATCCCTAAGCTAGTGGAAGTTCCCACTTCCATTACGATCACCCAATTAAGTTTGGAAATCCATCACTGCGGGATTGTTACTTGACCTAGGACGACAATAATTTCAGTTTGATTCACTTTATTATAATTGTGTGAACCTAGATAGTTTTATAACTTTCTTTATTGCTGGAATTTAATTTCTAATATCTAAATTGCATCATTATAGGTTAGTTGCATGGTCGTGCATCAATTTTGGTATCAGGGTCAAGTTAGCTTAGGTTTTGTCTTCTGCATTTAGGATTAGAGTTCCTTCGCATTCCATATAGCCTTAGGAAACTAGTTAGTGCATGCCCACTCGTAGTGGGAAGAGTTACCAACCAAGCATGGAACCCACATCACTCATTCGGGTCTCAGAATCTCTCAATAACCGTCTAGCCGGCATGGAGGCTAGTCTAGAAATCAACAATACCAATCACCATGCCCGATTAGCTAGTCTTTGGACATCCTTTCTAAATGATCAAGATGTGGAAGAAGAAGGGTCCCGTAATGTTGGTAGAGGTAGAGACCGAGGCTTATGCCGTGGAAAAGAGTGAGATTACTATCGCCTTGTCGAGTATTAGGATCTCTATGATCCGAATGACTGACATGTGAGATCCATCAAGACTGAAGCCCTGAGCAATGATGGTCGACTTGACCTGAAGGCCTTTCTTGATTGGCTAGCAGACATGGACCACAACTTTGAGTGATATGAAATGTCTGAAGGTTGTAGAGTCCGGTTTGCCAAAATGAAACTAGTGGACCAAGCAAAACTCTACTAGACCAATACTAAGCGATGAATTGAACGATCAGGTAAGAACCCCATTATCTAGTGGCCTGAAATGAAAGAGAAGCTCAAAGAGAAGTACCTTTCTCTGACCTATCGTGAGAAACTCATGGATTAGTGGCAATCCCTTCAGCAAGGCTCTATGTTTGTCACTGATTACATTGCAAAATTTAATGAATTTATGATACGCTATACGCTGCATTGTAAGGGAGGATCCTCTAGTCACACTTTCTAGGTTCAGAATGGGCCTCCACCCAGAGCTCCAGAGAGGCAGAGAGAGGTTATCCCTCTTGATATTAACACTTTAGAGCATGCCTATCAAATGGTGCAAGAGCTAGATCGGTATCAAAAACCACGATTTACTAGGCAATTTGATTCTTGCAATCATGTATTTTGAGAAAAGCATTGCAAATCTAGGAACTAAATGTGGTGTCAATAGTTTCGTTTTGCTTAAGATGATCTACTTCCAAGCCATAGCCATGGTTGTGATGAGCATTGTTCATGCACCCACACTTCAAGTCAATAATTGGGGTATTGCATATACCGAAGTGAAAGAGGAAAGAGAGGACAAAAACTAAAAAAACATCAAAAACAAAAGACACAAAATAGTTGCCCAATTTGCACCAAAAAACATATATCAAAGAGACTTCCCTTGAAAAGAAAAGAAATATGATTTTCCTTAAACCCCTTGGAACTTCAAGATAATTTCCATCAATGATTGAATTTTTTGCAACTTCCTTAAGAGATACCCACCGATTTAGGCTTCTCCTTGACTCTTAATCCGACTCTTAATCCCTTCTACAAAACTCATCTATATATAGAAAAAAAATAAGGAGCTATAGTAAGAGGGAAGAGGAGGGGTTGGTAACGGTTGTAGAAAAGGAGGGTCATTTAAAGAGAGGTGGGAGACATGAAAAGGTTAGAGGGGGCCTTACAAAGGGAGATAAAAGGATTGAGAAGGGGCTGTGGTGATTATGGAATCTCTATGGGGGTTACGCTTCTCTTATTTAAATGTGATTATTATTTATTAGTTAATTAAAAGAGAAATAATGTTTCTTATTAAGTAGAGTAGAGGTAATTATACTTATACTATGTAGCATCACCTAGGTCCATATAAGTAGCTTTTATTGTTGTGTGTTTAGTAGGTAATTACAAAAGGAAGAGTTAATAATTATACCATGTGGCATCACCTCATAGTCATTGGTCCAATAAGTAGCTTTTATTTCTATGTAATTATTAGTAAATTTAAAAGGAAAATAATGGTATAATGGTTAGTGAGGGGGAAAAATACCGGAAAGGACACTCGTCAGCTGCAACTGTTCACCTCAGGTTTACTGGTAGAAGGTAGAAGTTGAAGGGTGTGATACCCTGACCTGTACTCCGATGATAAAGTAAGTAGATGAAGAAGATGATGAACAGTAAAGCAAATAGGAGCACTGAAAAATATGTCTATCTTTCGATCCCTGTAACACTGAAATTCTCGGGGTATTTATAGGTTAACCTTGGTATGGCCATAGATGACCATAGATGCCCATACCACGTGCCCTGCACTCATTACCAAATATGTCAGTAAAATCTACCACCTGTTGCATCACACGTGAAAGCCTACCATTAGTTCAATCGGTTGAGTCTGACAGCACACAGAAGTGACCTGCATTAAATGCCGAGGCAGTGCTTTCGGCCCACTTGTCAGAACAATCGATCGCCTCCTGATTATTCCCTCCTGCGAGTCGGTCTCGTTGTTGACTCGAGCTCGAGTACGTTGTATATGTCTTAAAATATGACCTGGACATCCTTATCTGAATCACGACGGGCTCGTTGTTCAATTAACACCAAAAACGTTGTCGAGAATACAACGTCTACGTTGTGCACAAGACAACGGATACGTTGTCGAAACCACAACGAGAACGTTGTTTTGCAAGACCACGGATACGTCTTAATTTGTACAACGTGAACGCCATGCATCAGATACTGTGTATCCTTCTATTTTAAGCACGTGACTCAAACACACGTCCACGTGTCACCTTCGTTCACAAAACAACAAAAGCCAGCTCGTTCCCCAAAGTTAAACAATTTTTACAAATTTTATCCCTTAAAATTTGCCCCTTTATGAGGCTTAGAATGTAGTTCGAAGTGTCATAAACAGACAAAAGAGCGACAGTCCATACCTCAATCTTCTTCCAGAATCTGGATCGCTGCGTGGTTTAGGCTGAGAAGATAGAACGCCCAAGCCAGCTGGTTTACACGTGCGAACCGTCACGCCTCATTAATGCAAGACAGGCTGTTATCATTACCGTTTCGGAATTCAAAACGCTTTATATCTTTGACGGTTACTCTCTTTGCGTGAAACGTCGATCCTGCCACCACTCCTTCCGGCTTCAATACAGGTGTACGGCTCTGATAGAGGGTATTCTTGTCTTTTCATTTCTCTAAGGTATCTATAAAAATCCCTCTTGGCTGTCTCGTTTCACTTATCTCGCCATTGAAGTACTGTTACTCTGCCTCACTTGCGTCTCAAGCGAAAGTTCAAGCTCTTTTCAAACTCTCTCGTTTCTCTTTGCGGTACGCTCTTCTCCTTTTTCTTACTCTCTTTACTGATTCTTCTTCTCTTTCTTTCTCTTCATCTCTGTCGTCAGTCTGCCCATTTTTTTCCCTTTTCCTTCCCACTATTCTTTGTTCCATTCCCCTCAACCCATGGCTGCCGAGACACCCATAGAATCCCTTAGGCTAGATGAAGTTAGAGGCCAATCCGAAGATGAGGCTAGCTGTACTGGTAGTGCACCGTATGGTGCCTACATTGAGAAATCTTCCGCCCTACGCCAACAAAAATTAGCATATCTTAACCATCTCAAGGAATGTTTCGAGTTTCCCTCCCACGTCAATCTTCACTTCAAAAGAGAAGATGCCTATATTGACAAACGATCAGCCTGCATCGTTGTCTATCTCTCCCAACTCGAAGCTGGTCTTCGATTTCCCCTTCATCCCGTTCTGGATGAAGTCCTTTCCACCCTACACCTTGCCCCAGGGCAAATGCACCCCAGCTTCTACAAATATATGTCCATGATGATCAAATTCATCAAGGACGGATACCCTATAGAAGCTAGACACCTCTTTCATTTCTGTCATGCCGTCAGATGTAGAGGTACTGACGATGGCCCACACAATTATTATTCCTGGAACAAGAAGCCGTTGTACCCAAACCTCGTTTCCGGCATCTTGGATAGAGAAAGAGGGTGGAAACCAACTCCCTTCGTTGTCTCTGGGGGCTGGAAAGCTGAGACTTCCACTGTACCCAATGTTTTCCAAGATAAACCAGGTAACATGATACCGTTGTCCGTTGTGCATTTACTTCTTCTGTCTTTTCGTCCCATCGTCCGTTGTCTATTTACTTTCTTCATCCTGCTTACTTTCGTTGTCTAACACTTTAATTTTTACTTTTGCAGTTGAAGGAAAGAAACTTCCATTCAAAAAACTCGCGCCTGAAGAGGAAGGTCTTCTTACCAACATCAAGCGTGTACGAGGTGGGGAGTACATCCGGTGGACGCCACTACCGCTTGATACTTGGAGCCTTTTCAGCAGCTCGAACCCGTCTTCACAAAGGCAACAAGGCACCTCTTCCTCCTCACCCGTAATTGAGCCAAGCTCGGAAGAAGAAGATATGGTCGGCACCAACCCTCCTGTGCTGATCCGAAAGCCAAAGACAACTCGTCCTGCAACTGCGCTGCCCCCTCTTCCACCTCCTCCAAAAACAGTTCCCTCCACAACGGGAGCGCCTTCCTAGCCGAAACGGAAGATCCTGACCCAGGCCGAGTTCGAGGCCAGAAAGAAAAGAAAAGAAAAACAGCGGCGAGAGAAGGACACTGCTCATGCTGCTACTCCTTCTCCTTCTGCTCCTGCCACGCATCAAGGAGCTAAGGTTGCAACGGGGACGTCTGTAGCCAGCACAATACCTGCTGCTACTCACACTGTGGCTGCCCCAATTGCTTCGAGCTCCGCTCTGGTCACCGTTGCCACAACAGAGACAACCACACCTCTTCTCCCACTAGGAGCACCACCTTCAGATGATATCAACTGGTCACCCGACTTCACGCGCTTCGGGAGGCCCACCATCCACGACTCGGTGCAGACCTCGGAGAAGGTTGCTAGGGCCTTGATGCACTCCATGAGGCTTCCCCAAGACATTGCTGATGCTGGCAAGATGTCCTTGCCCCAGGTCTCTTATGCAGCCTGCCAGTCCATGGCCTCGGTATGACTTCTGTTCTTTGTTTCCTATTTACTTTATTCAATTCTCGTTGTGACATACTGATATTCTCGATCTTGTGTATTATAGCTGAACATCCTCCTCCACGAGCTATGCGATCGAAGTACCTACCACTACAATCACCTCAAAGACTCCATCAGCTACTGGCAAGGAAGGACTGAGGCGCTGGAGAGAACTCTCGCTGAGGATCGACTCAAGATTGAGTGTGATCTGTCTCAAGCCCGAGCTGAAGTGGTGCGGGTGGAGAAGAAGTTCATCGCCGCCTTCAAGGGGCAAGAGAAGGCTGAAGGCGAAGCTCGAGCAGCCAAGGAGAGAGAGAAGAAAGCCAAACAAGAAGTGGAGAACGCCGTTCTCCGGATCAGCGAGTTGGAGCTCGTCTCCCAGACTCTGAGCAGGCAGCTAGAGGAAACTGAGGCAGCGAGAGCCACGCTGATGGAGGAGCTCGAGGAAGCCAAAAGAGCTGAAGAGGCCATCGAGCAAGCGGTGACCACGAGACTGCAACAACACTATCAGTCGCAGCTGGACACTCTTCTTGACGAGGACAGGGCAGAGACTAAGAAGGAGGTGATCAATATGCTCCGCCAACAAGGTCGACTGAAGGAGGACAACGAGGAGGACGTGACTACCTTCTTCGAGCTCCAGAGCAAGGATGTCATCGACCTCGACAACGAGCCCGAAGCTGAAGGAGTTGAGAAGCCACATCCCCTCGAAGGCCCTGCACCTCTTCCATCTGAACCATTCTTTGAGCCAGCTGCTCCTGAAGCTCCTCCTGTTGCCAAAGATCCTCCCGTTGCTGCTGAAGGTGCTGATGCTGCTGACCCTGTCTCTCCTTCCGCTGTCCTTGCTGCTACTGCTGCCGACCTTTGATTTCTTCTCTTCTTATTCTCTCTTTTGCTACTTGTAATGCATCATCTTCTTCCCCGAGTTATGGGTTTCTATAAATGAATGATCATTTTCTCTTTCCCCTTTTTTTTGCTTGAAGGTGCAGAGCTCGCACAACGTATGCATACACGAAAGAATGTAATATAAGTGTATGAACATGTTTTACGGATCATAGAATTAGACATGATCATAAATAGCTCATAACGTAGGCACTTGAGTATATGTAAATGAATCCTTTTCGTAATGATTGATGCACACATCGAACAAAGCACTCTGAACCATATACACAACGGAAGCATTAATACAACGGAAAAGAGAAATATGCCTAGGTACATCGCTCTGTAGTTCACTGTGAATGTAATCTGACAAATAAAATTTCATAAAATGAACATAAAGTAACTCAGTTTCGAGACACTTGGTCAGAGGATGTCATTAGGATAAGCCACTGGATTTGCTCAGATGACATCCTTAGGATAAGCCACTAGTGTCTCATTGTGAGTATGATGTCCAAGCGAAATTTTATTCGATTTTGCAAAAAATTCACAATATTACACTGATGTTCCAGACAACGAGTTGATGTAAAAACTTCAAAGCAGTAATTTAAATGCTCATGTAATAACACTGAAAAACTTTTTACTACAACAACTCATTTATTCACCATAGATTCTATTAAAAGAATTGCCTCAAGTTCATAATGTTCCAGGATTTATGGATGAGATTACCTTGCAGATCTTTCAAGTAGCAAACGCCAGGACTCCTCAATCGTTCTACGATATACGGTCCTTCCCAATTAGGTCCTAACTTGCCACTGTTAACCTCCTTGGTATTCTGAAATACTTTTCGGAGAACGAGATATCTGACCTGAATGACTCTTCGCTGTACCTTTCGGTTGTATGCCTTCCTTAGCTGTTGCTGGTATCTCTTCGTCTGAATGCTGGCATCTTCTCGCTTTTCTTCTAACAAGTCGAGATGAACGGTCATGAGCTCAGCGTTCCTGTCTTTCTCTCCACTCTTCTTCTTGTTATGCCAAGAGCGTATTGTGGGCAAACTAATCTCAATAGGAATGACAGCTTCCATGCCATAAGCCAAAGAGAAAGGTGTTTCGTTTGTAGGACTCCTCGGTGTCGTCCTATATCCCCATAATACGTTGTGCAGCTCGGTAGTCCACTTCCCCTTCGAGTCTTCCAATCTTCTCTTCAAGGCGTTCAATATATTTTTATTAGCTGCTTCAGCCAAGCCATTCCCCTGAGGATAATATGGAGACGAAAAAATATGTTTGATCTTTAATTCGCTACAAAACTTTGCAATGATACGACCTGTAAATTGTTTCCCGTTGTCAGTGATAATGGATTGAGGTATGCCAAACCTACAGACGATATGCTCCCACATGAACTTCTTTATTTCTTGTTCTCTGATACGAGCAAGGGGAACGACTTCAATCCAACGAGAGAAGTAATCAGTCACCACGAGGAGAAAAATGAGATTTCCTGGTGCCTTAGGGAAAGGTCCCACAATATCTAGGCCCCACCGTGCAAATGGCCAAGGTTAAGAGACAGTATTAAGTTCTTGAGCTTGAGCATGAATTAAACGAGCATATCGTTGACACTGACTACACTTCTTAACATACTTCTGAGCATCAGCTTGCATATAAGGCCAGAAGTATCCTTGGCCCAGGGCTCGATGTGCTATCGTTCTCCCACCTGAATGTATGCCACAAATCCCTTCATGAAGCTCAGCAAGAATCCTCTCCACATCTACAGGATGAACACACTTCAACAAAGGTCCTCCGAAAGACTTTTTATACAACTCTCCCTGCACCAGGATATAATGAGGTGCCTTGAACTGGATTCGTCTTGACTCTTTTGCATTGATAGGAAGAACTCCATCTCTCAAGTAGCCCGTCAACCCTGTCATCCAACTTGGTACTGGATTAACAAAACATACCTCCCGCTGAGCCTGGAGTGCTATCGAAGGATATTCTTTGTATTCCATGAGAACGGCTTTGGGTTCATCAGACTGCATCATGGAAGCAAGATAAGCCAGAGCATCAGCATGCCTATTCTCATCTCTTCGGGTATGCTTGATCTCCACAACGGTGAACGCTTCACACTGCGAACGAATGAATGCAGTATACTGTTTCATTCGATCATCCTTGCATTCATAGTCTCCATTCACCTGATTCACTACAAGCTGTGAATCACAAAAAACTCTCAATCTAGAGACCTGCAGCTCGTGCGCACTCTGCAAGCCAAGCAACAATGCTTCGTACTCAGCTTCGTTGTTGGAGGCAGTAAAACCAAGACGTGACATCTTCTGTACTTTCACGTTCTCCGGACTAATGAGCACAACACCAAGTCCTGAACCACTTGCATTAGAAGATCCATCGACGTACAACAGCCAATCAACCCATCCGGAAGATTAATCTCCATCTACAGCGATATCATCGTTGTCAACTTCATCGGGGAGCTCATAAAGATCAGCAATCACCTCCTCCTCCACAAGGAAGTCTAATAGGAATCCTGCCATTGCCTGCCCTTTCTCTGAACTTCTCGCTCTATACTGAATATCGAACTCACTCAGAGCCACAGCCCACTTCGACATTCTTCCCGCCAACTCGGGTCGTCCCAACACGACTTTCAAAGGATACGTTGTGATGACAACGATAGTATGAGCATGAAAGTAAGGATGAAACTTTTCAGCAGAAAAGATAAGAGCAAGACACACCTTCTCGAGCTTGCTGTAATTACACTCTGCCTTAAGAAAAGTTTTGCTGATGAAATACATAGGTTTCTCGACGCCGCCACAACACCTGAGCCAATGGCTTGCGCTGAGACAGAAAGATACAGGTACAAGACTTCACCTGGTTCAGGGACAGAGAGAATAGGGGCCGAGCCTAAATACTCCTTCAAAGCAATGAAAGTTTGAGAACACTCTGGCGTCAATATGAAAATAGAATCCTTCCGTAGGAGCTCAAAAAGGGGTTTACAATGATCAGATGACTTTGAGATAAAACGATTGAGTGCAGCGATACGCCCTGTTAACTTCTGGATCTCCTTCTTTGACTTGGGCTCTGGCATGTCCAGCAAAGCTCGAATCTGAGCTGGATTAGCTTCAATACCCCGCTGACTCACCAGAAACCCCAAGAATTTGCCAGAGGTAACCCCGAAAGTACACTTCTCTGGGTTAATCTTCAAATTGAAAGTTCTCAGAATAGAGAAAGGCTCAACAAGATCCGTCACAAGGGTATTCCGAAATCGGCTCTTCACAACGATATCATCAATGTAAACTTCAACCGATTTGTCGAGGAGTGGCCCAAACATGAGATTCATAAGACGTTGATATGTGGCACCGGCATTCTTCAGACCAAAGGGCATAACACGATAGCAGAACAAGCCACGCTCTGTAATGAAAGTGGTCTTCTCTTGATCTTCTTCCGCCAGGAGGATTTGATTATAGCCCGAATAACCATCCATAAATGATAACATTTCATGGCCAGCAGTGGCGTTGATGAGTCTGTCAATTCTTGACATAGGAAAAAAATCTTTGGGACATGCTTTATTGACACCAGTGAAATCAATACAAACTCTTATCTTTCCATTCTTCTTAGGTACAGCTACTGTATTAGCTATCCAGGCAGGATACTGTACTTCTTGGATGAACCCAAACTAGATCAGCTTGTCTATCTCTTCATTCACTGCATCAGGATAAGCAGGAGCAAGCTTCACCGGAGGGACAGCAGGATCAACATTGAGGTGGTGGCAGATAATGCTCGGACTGATGCATGTCATATCTTTGTGCGACCATGCAAAGACATCAAGGTTCCTCTTCAAGAATTCCAGCAGCTCGTCCTCTTTGTCCGTTGTCAAGCTCGTCCCGACCTGCAACACCTTTGGCTCTTCTTCCGTTCCCAAATTGACTGCCTTCGTGGGCTCAACGGAAGATCTGCACAATGGGGCCTCCGAGCTCTCTTCCACAACGGAGTCGACTTGTAATTGCTATTTGGGCACAACGGAAGGAGGGAAGTCACACTTCTGCGACGCCAATTGATCCCCTCTGATCTCCTGGGGTCCATCCTGTGTTGGGTATTTCAACACCTGATAGTACGAGGAGGGAACAGCCTTCATCTCGTGGGTCCACCATCGACCCAAAATCGCATTGTAAGGCGATGGAGCATCCAGAACGGAAAATCTAGTTTGTAGGACAACGGGTCCTGCCACAACGGGTAAGACAATGTCTCCTAACGGTTTCATCGAACTGCCATCAAACCCAAACAGCGGGGTCTGAGCAGAGATGAGAACGGACGGATCCAACTTCATCTAAGTGAAAGCATGAAGATACAAAATGTCTGCCCCACTCCCGGAATCCACGAGCACCCTTTTGATGTCGAAATCTCCTATTCTCATGGTGAGAACAAGAGTGTCATAATGAGACCGAACTATTGTCGCCAAATCATGATCAGAGAAAGTAAGCACCTGTCCCACGCTTCTTGCAGGCATCTGCACCTGACAAACCTCAGCTTCGTGAGACATCTTCCTCGTCTTTGCTCTAAAATTTCTCTCCACGTCCTCCTCTGGTGCTCGCATTCGGCAGATGACGTTGATGGTGCCTAAAGGGGCTCCCCCTCGTCCTCCTCCACTGGTACTTGGATTACTGGCAGGCTCTCCTGTACGAGGTTGAAATAACGGTTCTCTGGTGCGCACCACATTATCGTTGTCAAAACTGAGATACTCCCCTAAGTATCCTTCCTGGACCAGTCTCTCCAAGTACTCCCTCAAGATGCGACATCGATTTGTAAGATGACCGCGACACTTATGATATTGACAATACTCATGTGCCCGTGGTCCCGACGTAACATCTTGTACAGCTCTAGCAGGCCATTCGAAGTATGCTTGATCCTCAATAGACTTCATGATGGTCGCTGGGCTAACAGTAAAATGGATGGGGTCTGTGCGAGCTGCAAAAGGTCGCCTCTCACTAGGCTGAACACCTCTCTCTCGCCACACTGGTGGTTGCTCTTGGCGGGGCTGATGATGCTGCCTCGCTTGCTGCTGAAAGTTCGGGCTAGGACGTCTCTCCGTCCTACCCTGCTGCTGGGCTTGATTATAATTACCTTCATACGGGCGCCGAACTGGCTGATCTCGCTGAGTCACATACACTACTTTCTCCTTCTGCTTTCTAGGTGGTGAGTCCTCAGACGATGAAGACTCATACCTCTGCCTCTTCTCCTTCCTCCTAGACGACCGGTGTGCTTTCTCTATCACGTCCACCCCTCTCGTCTTCGGCTTCCATACTTGGTTGCACGAACCATCATCTCATCCATCTTGACAGGATAGTCAAGAGCCAGGGATTTGTAAAGCTCGGAATGCCTGTGGATGACATTCTTAAAAGCAGCAATACAACTCCCTTCATCGACTTTATCGATGCTATGGACTTCATCAGTGAAGCGCGAAATGAAGTCCCTCAAGGATTCCGCCGATTTCATTCTTAGAGAGAAGAGAGTATCTGCACCTGCTTTCTTCTTTTTATTGACAATGAAGTGATCAATAAAAGCCGACCTGAGCTCGGCGAAGTTGCTGATTGAACCAGGAAGCAGATTACGAAACCATCTCGATGCCGCTCCTGCCAGGCTGTTGGGGAAGGCCTTGCAATATAGATTATCATCTGGATTGCGAACTACCATCGCATGCTTGAAGTCAAACAAGTGTTCCTGCGGATCCGTCTTTCCGGTGTACATGGGGAAGATTGGGGTCATAAACTTAGAGGAAGTATATGACTGATTGATGATATCTGTGAAAGGAGAGTTCTCGACGTTGTCCTTTGCCGACTGAGCAAAGTGATCAGGAATCCCTCCTTTCATGCTCTTGACACGAGCACTGATCATAGCTTCCACCTCCTTGGAAGTCATCCAAATCTTCTGAACAACCGCTCCCTCGATCAGAAGGGACCCTCTGCTCCACACGAACTGGAAGTTGTCTTGCCTCTCTCTCAGTAGGAGGAAACATGAACCTGGTGTCGCGGTTCTCTGGTGCTAATGGGGGAGAAGAGAAGTCAAGCTGACGTCTCACTGATGGTCCCTGAGATGGCCCATCATCTACTTCGAGCCTACTATGTTTGAACGCATCAAGCCTTTCTTGCATCATCTGCTAGTGTCTAGTGATCTGATCCAGAGCAGATTGCTGCCTTTGCAACATCATCAAAATACGATCAGAGACAGAAGGTTCGATGCGGGGGGCATGGCCCTCTCTGGCTGGTCAGATGATGGACTGACCCCAGGAATGAAAGTCTGTACAACAGAAGGTGCGAAGGGGGTGGCCTGAGGGGTTTGATTCTCACGCCCGGGCACAGATGTTTGATCAGTCATGATCACAAAGAGCTAAGAGAAGTTCGTTTATTATTTCCCACAGACGGCGCCAATTTTTTAGGGGGAAAAATACCGGAAAGGACACGCGTCAGCTGCAACTGTTCACCTCAGGTTTACTGGTAGAAGGTAGAAGTTGAAGGGTGTGATACCCTGACCTGTACTCCGATGATAAAGTAAGTAGATGAAGAAGATGATGAACAGTAAAGCAAATAGGAGCACTGAAAAATATGTCTATCTTTCGATCCCTGTAACACTGAAATTCTCGGGGTATTTATAGGTTAACCTTGGTATGGCCATAGATGACCATAGATGCCCATACCACGTGCCCTGCACTCATTACCAAATATGTCAATAAAATCTACCACCTATTGTATCACACGTGAAAGCCTACCATTAGTTCAGTCAGTTGAGTCTGACAGCACACAGAAGTGACCTGCATTAAATGCCGAGGCAGTGCTTTCGGCCCATTTGTCAGAACAATCGATCGCCTCCTGATTATTCCCTCCTGCGAGTCGGTCTCGTTGTTGACTCGAGCTCGAGTACGTTGTATATGTCTTAAAATATGACCTGGACATCCTTATCTGAATCACGACGGGCTCGTTGTTCAATTAACACCGAAAACGTTGTCGAGAATACAACGTCTACGTTGTGCACAAGACAACGGATACGTTGTCGAAACCACAACGATAACGTTGTTTTGCAAGACCACGGATACGTCTTAATTTGTACAACGTGAACGCTATGTATCAGATACTGTGTGTCCTTCTATTTTAAGCACGTGACTCAAACACACGTCCACGTGTCACCTTCGTGCACAAAACAACAAAAGCCAGCTCGTTCCCCAACGTTAAACAGTTTTTACAAATTTTATCCCTTACAGTTAGCTTAAGTGGATGAATGGCATTTTCATTTTAAATCAACTAATGAAAGACAGCCATGTCAACAAACATGTAGCATCAACCTGAAGAGAGAATAGAGAGATGTGAGATATGCCATGTGGATACAACCGGCATATAGTTAGTATGGATATATATATATATATATATATATATATATATATATATATATATATATATATATGGCATCAAAGGGAAATGTCATGGATATATATATATATAGTTTTTATTTTTTGCTCTAAGATTTTCCATCACTGAAGTGTTGATATCAACTGGCAATTTCCCTTTGATGATTTTTGTGCTTTACAAGTCAAATCTCTATAGGCTAAAGCTGTAAAAACAGTGGTTTCTTAGCCTAATATAGCCCATAATGCGAACTAAACTCAGCTGTCTACATTTCTGTACATCACAGGCAGGTCCCGCTTCTGTTTGCAGAAGAGTTCTACGCTCCATTCAAGACAGCTGTCAACATGATGCTGATAAAAGTGCTGGGATTTTACTTGTGCAAGCTGTTGCTCCTTCACCGTGAGCTCCCAAGTCCCAACCAAACACTTTTTCCTTTTGTTCAACAAGACTCTTTCATGCATGAATTTTTCTGCTTTAGGTTCTGGGGAACATTCCAAAGCTGAAAGTAATAGAGATTGCAGCTTCCCACTCTTCCTTGTCTTTTGGAATAGGCTATTTTGGAAGCTCTATGAACCGACCCAAGGTAGCAATTTATTGAATTTTCATATGTCAGTGCTTGCTTTAGCTTATATGATTTTCCTTCCCTGATGAATGTTTAATATCAAATATTACCGATAAAAAAAATGTTTAATATCAAATATTTTTACGTATACAAGAAACAAAGCTTCGCACCAAGGCTTTGTAATTTCAAACTCGATGATATTTTGAGTCTGAGTTGACTCACAACTTGGCCATATACTGTAATTAAAGACGAGGATGACTGTTCATGTTTGCTGTGGTTTCAATCACGACTAGTAAACTTGAAAAGGGGTGGTGTCATTGAACTAGGTTCAAGAGCTCATAGACAGAACTATCGATCTGGTAAACATCTTGTCCTCCTATCGTCTTCTGCGATCAAAGGGAGAAAGACCAGGCTCGTAACATTAGCTGGATGTCAAGGCAGGTGGGTTTTGCAGGTAAATGCAATCAGCTTGTCTCTCCATCTAGCTAATCCCCATCTTCCTCTTCTGAAGAATCCTGAAGGAAATGAGCTTGTCAGCTGGCTCGTTTCTCTTCCTTGAAGGGTAGTCCTTCTGCTGGGGTGGCCAAAACCAAAGGGGGATTTGAAATGCTATGAAATGGACGAGTAGGAGATTGCAGAGGGAAGGTCCGTGATGTCGAAAGAAGCCGAGCAAGTAATGGAATAGCCGGTAACTGAGAGCTCTCTCTTCAGAAAGAATATCCAAAGTTTGCTTCAAAATCAGGGCCATCACCCAAACTAATGGCGCCAGGGTTTAATCAAATGGAGAGGGCTAGTTGTGCTTGAGACGCCATTGGAAGAATGCAGGCTTGCTGTTGGTATATTTCTGGAGGTTTCTACCGAAGGGGAATGTTGGCCAGATCATGTGTGGTCTCTCAATGACTCATCACAAATGATTGAGGTTGACTGCCGTAATGAAGACAGAACCTCCAAAGGCTGTTCTGGATTTAAGGCAGGGGAAGGGTAGGTGGATAGTGTTGAGACTTCAACGCCAAACAATTTTACCATAGATGGAGGGGGTGACTTAGCAGAACAGGAACTTCCTGATACTTCTATGATCTACTTACTGGTTTAGAGTTGGTGGAGAGGTCAGAGGGTATCCATCATAGGGACAGCTTGGTGGTAAGGAAGAGTATAAGCTCATTCTCATCTAGACGATAGAGGAAGAACAAGTATCAGACTCAGGAGCTGAGACTACGGACAAATTGATGGGGAGGTGGACTCGACATCTACTGTATCGGAGAGAAGGATTGACCATGTGGAGACTCAATTAGTTGAGGTAGTTGGCTCGGAACACAGATCATTGGCAGAGATGAGATCGAAGCAAGCCTTGGAGATGAGCAAGAAGCTCGGGCTGTTTTTCACAGGTGGAGAAGACCACGCCCAAGCTTTCTTTGATAAACTGGAGGAGAGGGAGATTGTGTCTTATGGAACTGTAGAGGTTTTTGGGTTAAATTACATCTCGTTTTATCTTTATTTTTTTTTCTGTTATGCTATGTTTGGTTGTCGAGAAAACAAGTAAAAACATGGAAAAGAAAAGAAGATTTTGGATTTCTAATACAATTCTTAGTTATGTTTTGTCTAATTTTCTTTTCTTTTCCATGTTTTCACTTATTTTCTCGGCAACCAAACATAGTGTTAGTGACAGTCCTCTTTCGTTTCTCTTTTTTCTCTCTTCTAGAGAAAGGGAGATGGGATGGTGATAGCCTGATAGGTTTCGGTTGCATAGGAAGGCCACCCCTTTTGAGATATCAAAAATAATATATATATATATATATATATATATATATATGAAAAATGAAAGAAAAAATGAAAGGAATTAGAAAGTTTGTATTTTTCAGACTGCTCTGTAATGCAGGAAGCCCCGTTATTACGTCTATTCCCTAATTAACTAATTCTCTGGAATTAGTGCATATGCATTCCACTTGATAAGTTGCAGCAACACCATAACATTGACATGTGAAATTTAGCAATATTTAGTTTAATCCTTTTTATACTACTAAAATATTCAACAGAGCTTTTTAGATGAAATGCTTGTTTAATCCTTTTTATACTATTGAAACATTCAACAGAGCTTTTTAGATGAAATGCTTGTTTAATCCTTTTTAATAGATGGAATATTAAATATATATATTTTTATTTGCAGTGATCTGTAATTAATTCTTTCTTCCCAGTCAAAGATAAAGCAAAAGAAGAAAAAAAGAATATAGATATTGCTTTCATATTTTCACATATTACTGAGTTAAATTTGTCTTTGCATTTGGCACATCTTAATGACTTGTTTAATATCTGTGATTGTTGTTTATTTTGAAAATGTAGATTTTTTTTCTTTAGAATCTCTTGTCCCTCCATTATTGTGATAATTATGATTGAAATTTACATGTCCTTTGTCACCTGTGTTGGTGTTTTCACTGTTTCTGTTTGAGTTTCAAGTTGTTTTAGCGTGTTGTGGTTCAATTCACTTGCCTTTTTCTTACATAGGTGTAAATATGTTCTTCTCAAACTATGAAAGATTTTATAATGGGGTTTCTTGTAGTAATAATATATTATAAAGTTTAGTATAACAAACCATTAAATAGACCAGTCAATCGGCAGTAGTCAAAGCTATCTGGTTGCAGATTTTACTTCAGAAAGTTATGGGTTTGTCAATATAACCTACTAGTTACTATCACAATCGAATAAGAAAAAATATCACCACAAAGCCAATTTACTTATGATTTCCTAGATTTAACAAGAAAATTTTTCGGGGTCCTTTACATTTTTTAATACTATATCAGTAATTGCAATATAAAAAACCAGTAAAAAGAACAATTGATCTCGGTATCAGTCTCAGTTGAGACTCAAGCCATACAAAAATGGAACCAAAAGCTTTGAATACTAAAACTAAAAGCATAAAATCACATGGATCAGTAAGCAAACTAGCATCATGTGAAGCACGTAGAACCTTAAAAATCTAATATCAAAGAGAATATAAGTAGGTAAGATAACACAAAGCTATCAATAAGACATATGATAACCCTTTGTAGCTTAACACCCAAAACGACAAATTGAGTGAGATAAGACCAAACCAATCAAATTATTCAATTCACAAATGATAACCCTGCAACAAAACTCCATCAATCGACATCTCAATATCCTTTCAGCCCAACACCATAATGTCAGAAATGGCAAAATCATGGCAAATAACACAAAGATCAATCAAATCCATCATTCAATTTTCCAAAGATCACAAGACGAGTATGAGAAATCCCTGAAAAGAGACCACATAAGCCATCACTAAAAACCTGCATAGATTAAGCCCCAATACCAAAACTTATCAAATTAAGTTAGATAATTTGTAATTAAACCAAAAATCCATTTGGTACATCCCCAATACCATGAGTGACCAAGTTTTTGTATCTAGAGATACCACAAAACATAAAGCTTTTAATTATCCACGTTTAATGCCAAATATTTGGTTTTAAAACATGAAAAGAAGAAGAAAAACATCTAAGAAGCTTGCTTAATGTTTGATTAATTCTCTCTCACAGACCCCATTCACTCCCATCTCGAGAGTGATAGGACCATCAAGTTTCAATAGTCTTAAAAAATTAGATAAATACTCAAGGAAATATAAAGAACTAGTAGAAGATATATTAAGATAAGTACATAATTTTACCTTTTACAAACTTCACATCATTACCATCCCTTCTACTTTTCTTCCAAAGTAGGGCAATTACAATCAAAATAATGGACACTCCTACAATTATGCCTACCATTTTCCTTGAGATCCTTTTGTTTTGTCCTCCAAAATCATGGGTAGAAGGTGAATCAATCGGAAAGTGATTTCCTTTAATCCTAATAATAACAAAAGATATAAATAAAATAATCTATATAAGAGGGAAAAATCAAGCAGAATAACAAATATAATTCACAATATTAGTAACTTTACCATAGATTGGGAATAACAAACCTGGGATAGTTCCGCAAAATTTGTTATTCCTTAAATTCCTATTGATCATTTCAACAAAAATTACGCTGTCACTAAAAAAAATTAAAATCATCAAAAAAGAAACTTAATTTTTTTTCTTCGAACCTATAAGTATTGAAGATGGATGTTAGACAAGACATCAATAGAGCCACTAAAGTGATTCTGTTGTACAAAGCTGAAACAATGTCAGAATGAATATTATGAAAAAATAATACAAACGCTTCAAAATAAACTAATTCAAATGTTTACTTACAACTGGGTTAGGTTTGCTAGAGATGCTATCTAACCTGGTAGATAATAGATCCCTAAAATATATTATATACTTTCAGGTGTAAACTATGTATATTGTATACATATTTCATAGTATGCCTAGAGAGACTTGCACAATTTTCATGATTGCTTCGAGTTTCATATGAGAGCAAATGTCTAAGAACTATAAAATATATTTAAATTAGTCAACTCTTGAAAAATCTCATTTTTGAGTGGATCAACTATGCTATTGTGACTCAGATTATTGCTTTTATAAAGTTAATTATGCAAAAATCAACAACAAAATCTAGAAGCCAAGAAAACACAAAAAAAAATAAAAAAAACTCATAGAAAGGAAACTTACAAATATTCTAGTTGTGTCACATGTTTTTAAAAAATTGGGATACTTTGCACAAAGTTGTTGAATGCCAAATTTCTATATTCCTAAAGAAAACAATTAGCATAAGTTAGTTTTAAATTAGATGAAAGACAAATTATATTAGGTAGGAGATGACAATTAAACATCTTACATTGATATCAGATTCATTGAAAATGTTAACAATCTGCTATTAAGTTGATTGAATTACGGATTCCTAAATAAAAATCAAGAGTTTTTTTAATTTAAAATGAAAAAAATATGTTTACAATTTTTTTTAAATGGTAAAAAAAATATTAAAGTCTACATTTATTACGAATGATATTTACAACTCTTTAAGGTTTTCAAATGTCTTGAAAACTAGATTTGAAGTCATACAAGGCCCATATTTAGAAGCTTTCTATTTTGAGAGAATAAATGACAAAAGATTTTAAAGTTAGCAATATAATATTTAAAATATGAAAATATAATGAACAAACACATAATAACATACATCATAATTACAAATCTATCAAAGTATGATAAACACATCCAACTTTCTCTACATGGATCACCACAATCTTTTCAACCAACCAAATTGGTTGGCTTGATTACACTCGTGTGTACACAATAATAGAGAACCATAAGAAGATGAAAATCTTGTTTAGTTGGACGACTAATTGCTGTTGAGCAAATTAACAAAAGTCTTATTTGTTAGAAGATAAGCGGAAAGACCCACTCTTGTGAAATATTAATAATTGATATAGTTTTCTTTAAATGTTAAATGAAAAGTTCCTTTTTTATGATAAGTAAACCATACTTAATATGATTATTAAAATATACGATGTTTGGTAAAAAAAAAAAAAAAACTATTATTTATACATGGTAATTAGTTATCCAAGTCATTTTAGATACATTTTCTTTCAAATTTATTTCTCTTACTTGCTCAAATAATCTATATCAATTTCTTCACTCTAGTCTTTTTGATGGCTGCTTGTTTTATCCGTTTTGATTATTCTAATTTCTCATCCTCAAATGATTTGATATGAAAAATTATTTACTACCACTCACTTGTATTCTTTCTATAACAAAAGTGCATCCAAATTTAATTGAGTTACATTAATACTTCAACAATTGGCGATTACCAAGCAAGAAAACTCTCATTAAGTGACGACTTATACATGTCGTAAGAATTAGTTGTCTGTATCCATGTTTAGAACTATTAATGATATTGAAATAAATCTCTTCCTCACAATTGGCACTGACAACATATTGATTTGTATATAGTTTGAAACTTGTAAGAAGTGCTATGAACAATCTGAGAAAATGACGATCATATGAGATCTATAACGAATGAATATCTACATATGCATCTAGTTGTTGCTAAAAAGAAAGTTTCTTTTGCTGTAGTAATGATAGATGACATTGTAACTACATAGTTAAACACATGGATGAATTTATACCTAGTGGAGAAATTAATATTGAGTTACTCAAGTTTCAAACCGACTTAGAATTCAACACATATTCTACGTTTTTCGACATCATATTCAGATGTAGTATCTCGAGTTCTTGTCCTTTTCTTGTAGAGTTATGAGAAATTGCGAGTTCAGATAGATATGACTTATCATTATTTCTCAATAGTCAATCATGAGTTTCTTTTACTTTACATTTCAGTTAAGAAACAAGTCGACTGACATATTTAATGTTTGAATCATCCACTAGACTTAAGTAAGAACTATGACAATTTTAAGAAAGAATAAATTAAGAGCCTTCTATCTATGCTTATAGAGCATTAATATAAATTCAATTAGGGTTGAACATTGGTCCTGACTTTTATTTAGGTACAACATCGACATTCCTTGAACATAATGTATATATAGGTATTAATTTGGTATTATTTAATAATGAGTATAATATATACTATTTTGGTAGATGGAACTTCTCTTAAGGAGACAAAATGATATATTGTTATTATCATGCATAATATTTTATTTTTCTGGTTTTAACTATATATTCATCATAAATGAGATATATGACATGGTAGACAAAAGATTCTATTGTACTATATTTACAGATCGATTAGTCAAAAATAAGTTTTCAAATATTTTTGGAAATATGACTCAGGTAAATTACAACATTGGTTATGATCTTATAAGGCAAGTCGTCTCTTTTAAGCTAATTAGTTGTATCGATTAAGATTTTTGATTTATTTTTAGTTACATGTAAATTTCTTTTCTTTTTATAATAGGATATCAAAATTATGTTTCAGATGTTAAACAAAAAGTTGTTTTCTTAGTTGACTCTATTCTTACTCTCTTGTACATACTCAAATTTAGATTCCAATAAGATGATATAAATTCAATTACATAGCATGATAACAATAATTACTAAAAATTGGTACAACATGGGGTCCAAATTCGAGGTTATTGATTTTATCACATGGTATCAAAGTCGTCTGTATTATTATCCCAACTCTTTATTCACCCTCTAATAATTGTGATTAGGCACATAACATTTCTCATGCATTTGGTGTGCAAGTGCTTTAAGTTACCCATTCCCATTCCTATTTGGGGTTTGTGAATGGAATGCCACTTAAAATGTAGGCTTGCTAGCCCAAGTCTCAGGCATCTTCTACTCAGCCAAAAATCAACACTTGTTAAAGTAAAGACAAGTGTTTGTTTTTGGCTAAAAGAAATGACACATGTTGGTTTTTGGCTAAGAGCAAAGAGTAGGACTAGCACGGCTTCTTAAAGTATATAGGTGGACAAGATCATAGTAACAAAGTTCCCCAATTTTTTTTTAAAGTCTCGAATAAGTCATGATTTTTTCGTTGAACGATTCATTCATGATGCATTCATGACTTTTTTAAAAAGTCCTGAATTTTATGAACAAAAGTGTATTATTCACGACTTTTTAAAAAAATTCCAAATTAATATCTAATAAATAAAATATATTTCATATAAGTTTTCATAACTAAATAATTATTTATTACTTATTCATTTATTGATTGATTGCTGAGTTATTGTCGAATTTTGTCGAGTTATTCTAAATTTTTCCTTAATCGAATAGTTGCAAAACTTGACTTGGTAACTATAGACTAGATAAGATTAATCTTGATCTTTAATAGTACAAGATTTGTAAAAGTGTTCTTTTGTTCAAGTGACAATCAATGCAAATTGATGTATTTTATTTCTTTTCAAGTGAACCAATATGGATTGCGAGTGTAAGTGAAGGCATGAAAAATGATGCTAGTCTGAAGGTGTTACATTCTCCCATCTCAAAGTAGAATATATATAAGAATGTTACAATTGATGTATATATGTAATTAATGCGGGTCTCGAGTTGAGGGGTCTCTTATTTGGCCTAATGGGTTTTGCCCTTAAAACCATTTACAAACGAATTGGGTTTGGGGTTTAGGGTGTTTCTACCCAACCTGAATCCCAACCCCAACGCATTTGTCACTCATAAGCTCAATCATACCGTCTTATTTATTGAGAGTGATCTTTAAAATGGCCCAAAACTGGTAATATAGGAGTCATATAGTATTGGTCTAAATGACCCTCATTGTTGAGTTGGCCCTACTAAAATTTGTCACATCCGTCTGATAAGGTTGATGTCCATTACAAAATCGGCTAAGTTTTTTTATGTGGTTTCATTCTATGCATGAGACTATACCTTTATTTATTATTGGTATAGATATTGTGATTAGGGTTTGGGTTTTTATGTCGGTGTAGTTACCATTAACATTCTCTTATATTGGATATTACTATGAATATCCTACCAATTTTCGTAATTGTTGCTATATAATTGAATTTATATTATCTGATTGAATTTAAAATGTGAGTCTTAAAAAATAGCATGGAGAAAGTCTACTTTAAATAAAGAAATACTAATCGGTGTTACTAATTGACTCAAAAGAGAGGATTTCTCTCATAAGATCATAGCTAATATTTTAGTCTACTTGAGTCATATTTTAAAAAATATTTGAAAACATTTTTTCCGGTTCACCTATAAAAATCGTAAACATAGTACGATAGACTTATCTGTCTACCAAACTTCTCACTGGTGAATGTATAATTAAAATAAAAAAAATAAAATACTATGTTTGGTAATAACATTATATCATTTCATCTCTCAAAAATAGAAGTTATAAATGCCAAAATAGAATATTTTGCAAACTATTTTTACGTTAATGCTAAATTCATATTGACATATATATTGTGTTCAATGAATGTCAATTTTTGGCTGAATCTTATTGAAAGATATCTCTCATAAAAAATCATGACTATTGTTTAACTTTTTTGAACCTATATGTCCTAAAAAATAGAAGGATCTCGATTTCATTATTAAAATTAGGTTATATGTCTAGCATTCGACCTAAACCCTAAATATGTCGGATTGTTTATTATCTGAGATAGAAAAAAGTGAGAGAACCGAGTTATTGACAATTAGGGAAGTTGTGTTAAGTTATGTCTATCGAACTCACAACCCCCTGTCTGTATAGGAAAATATCCTAAACTAGAGATACTTCAATTGAATATGATGTGAAAAAAAGTAGAACATGTATTGGATTCTAAATCGGTCTTAAACTTAAGTGACTTAATACTAGTTTCTTAACTAGTTATGAATCAATCCACGAATTTAAGTATGTAGTTACAATGTCGTTCATCATTTTTGCAACTAAAGAAATTTTCTTTCTTACAACTAGTGGATGTACACACTACATATTCATTAGTTGTAAATTTCTTAGGAATTTTTTCTTTTTTCAGATTGTGCATATGATTTCTTACAAGTTTGACATTTTATCCAAATCAATGAGCTACTAGTGTCGATTATAATGAAGGCGTTTATTCCGGATCACCAATAGTAATAACCATGAGATATGGACCACTAGTTCTTAAATGAATTATACATAAGCTATCACTTGATGACAACTTTGTTGCTTGGTAATTGTCACGTTCTTTTAATTGTGTAAGTGCTAATGTGACCCAATCATATTGGATGCACTTTTGTTATAAAAACGAGACAATGATAGTGAATAATTTTTTATATGAAATAATTTGAGGATAAGAAATTAGAATGAGCACAATGGATAAAACAGACAATCATTAAAAAAATTAGAGTTAATATAAATGATGGTAACCATTAGAGCGATGAAAAGAAATAAATTTGAAACAATGTATTTGATATGTTTCAGGTAATCTATTACTACATGTATATATAGTAGTCATTTTGCCTAACAACGTATATTTCATATGAAGTTCATTGCTTACTTATCATTGAATATGAACTTCCTATGTAACCTTTAACAAGAAGATTCATGGCAATTCTTAATATTTCACAATAAGTAGTCTTTATATCTGCCTTTTAACAAACAAGAGTTTTATTTTTTAAACAAGAATTTTACTTTTTTGAATTTCTCTAATATTGTACACACTTTAAAAAAGTCAACCAATTTAATTGATTGAAAAGACAGTGATGACCAATGTAGAGAAAGTTGGATGAATTTATCATGCTTTGAGGGGGTAATTGCGATATAAGTTATGTATTTGTTTATTTTATATTTCAAATATTATGTTGTCGATTTTAAAATCCTTTGTCATTCATTTTTTTGAAACATAAAACTTCTAAATATGAAGCTATAACTCAAAATTTAGTTTTTAAGACATTTAAAAATCTTAGAGAGTTGTAAGTATCATTTGTATTGAAATGTAGAATTGAATTAGTTGGGATATTTATTTGTTTTATAATAATTCTTTTGATTTCTTATAAGGGACTTGTTATTCTATCAACTTAATAATTGATTACCCACTTTTCCATTAAATTTGGTATCAATGTAAAATGCGTTATTGTCATTCCTTACCTAATACAACTTGTCTTTCTCTCTAATTTAAAACTAAGTTTTGCTATAAAAAAATTCTGCTAATGTAAAAATTTGGCATTCTACAATTTTGTACAAAACATCCAAAGTTCTTTAAAAAGTTATACAAATAGAATGTTTGTAGGTTTTTTATTATTATATATTATAGTCTTTTTGTATTTTTTTTACTTCTAAATTTTATTGCTAATTTTGTGGGTTTAACTTATGGATACAACAATTTGAATTATAAAAGTATGCTTGTTACATTTGGAAATAGGATTTTCTAGGGCTTGAATAATTTAAATATAATGTATGATTCTTAAACTTTTGCTCTCATATGAAACTACAAGCAATAATGAAAATTTTGCAAGTCTCTCTAGACATATTATTAAAGATGTATATAGTTTACAACTTAAAATATGTTGTGTATATTTCAGGGATCTGTTATTCAATAACAGGAATAAGTCTCTACAAACCATTGTTACAAATCTCCAGAGAAGTACCCAATTTTACTGCGAGAAATATTGTGGCAAATATCTAAAGTTTAAACCTCCGATTTTATTGTGATATAAAAAAATGTCGTAAGAAATACAATTTTCTCTTTTTTCGCGTAAATATTGTTTTTTAAACTTTTCTCTCTCAAAATATCGAAATTTGCTTCTTTTTTTCAATCGTTTTATAGACTTTGAGATATAGTTAAGTTATCGCGATATCATGGTTTATAGTGAATGTTTTGAAGTTTGGTTGATGAATTTTATAAGTTTGTGATATTTATTACTAGTTTTTATAATTTTATTTATTTTTTAATCATTACCGAGATTTAGTCGAGAATTACCTAAAAAAATCTAGGTTTGAATTTCTCATAAGAAACTTTGGGCGATAAAAACCCCAAATCGAGATTTGTAACAGTGCAACCAGCTTCATGCCATCCCTAAGAAATTTAACTCATTTACTTTGAAATTTTTTTATTCTTTTTTTATAGCTCCTTGTATAATTGTTTGCAGCTTCGTACAACAAAATTAATTCAATGGTTCTATTGATGTCTTCTCTAACCTCCCTCTTCAATACTTGTAGGTTTAAAACAGTTTTTATGTTTCTTTTTTAAAGATTTTATTTATTTATTGATAGCATGATTTTGGTTGTATTAATCAATAAAAATTTAAATAATAATAAATTTAGTTACCACGAGTTTTATTATTACAATATTTTGGTAGAGTTTACTAATATGGCAAATTATATTTGTCATTTTTTTTTTTTTTTTTCTTATATAATCTTTTTTAGTTGATAAATTATTTTATTTATATCATTTTTTTATTATCAAGATTTAAGGAAATCACTTCTCGATTGATTCAACTTCTACTCCCGATTTTGGATAATAAACAAAAGGATCTCAGTCAAAATGGTAGGCATAATTATAAGTGTCATTGATCATTTTGACAGTAATTGCCTTACTTTGAAGGAAAAGTAAAAGTGATAGTAATGATGTGTAGTTCGTAAAATGTTAGATTGTCTATTTGATCATAATGCATCTTGTATTATTTCTTTATGTTTCCTTAAATATTTATCTAATTTGTTAAGAATTTTGCAACTTGCAAGTCCTATCAATCTCGAGATGGGAAGGATGGAGTCTGTACGACGGTACAGGAGGATTAATCAAAACTTTATACAAGCTTCCTAGAGGTTTTTTCGTTCTTTTCATGTGTGTTAAACCCAGATATCTTGCATCAGATTTAGAGAATTAGAAGATTTATGTTTTGTGGTATTCCTAGATATCAAAACTTGGTCACTCATGGTATAGCACACTATCTGGATTGATTCTCCTCCTAAGAAGAAATCCTCCTTGTTTATATATTTTGGCATTCCAAAAAAAGGTTGTGCTCTTTGGGCTGATTTGAATATGTAGTTATTAACTTCTATTCTTGGATGCATTATTAGAATATATTTCTTACTTTTTTCTTGTTGTTACTTTGCAAATCTATAATCTTTTTCTCAACTTTTCAGAGTTATCTCATTACTTGTGCATTATCATAAATTTTTATTTTCTTTTCTGACAATTTTATCTGAAACTGAGTTGCAACTATAACATTTAGGAAGTGTAGGAGTACTAGATGTCTTATGAAAGGGATACATAATTTATTATTATTATTATTATTATTATTATTATTATTATTATTATTATTATATGTAATATGTTGCAATAACATGTCCATATCACAATAAGAACAATGTCTTCTTAAGAATCGCCAGTGAAATGGTTAAGATTAATTTTGAGAAATTTCGATGATAGACACGGAGGTTGTTGATTTCATAGAAATGAAACTCCAAATTCACAGGGATGAACATAGTGTGTAACTAAATTGAGGGAAGACACTAACCTATGGAGAAGAATCTTTTTTAATGTTGCTGAGAGTTCATAGTCAATACAACATCCGCAAAGAGGTGCTTGTGGATAATGCACTGAGCAACGCCACAGTTAGCCCACTTTGAGAGATGAGAATGAGGGTGATTGAGGACACCAAAATGCGTAGCTTGTTGGATAATGACTTACTGACATAGTAACTGTTGGTCACGGTATCGAAGGTTGTTATTGATCGGGCTTGAGAAATGGATTTGATCATTCATCTTCTTCTCTTGAACCCCTAGACTCTCAAGTATTAAACTTCAATTGTACTTCCCTCACTAGTCTCAAGGCTTCACTTTTAAGCCCCATTTTCTCTATATGTTTTATCTTTCCCTTGCCATTCCTTACCATAATCTTGTGATAGTTACTTCTCCAATAAAGGTAATTATGCATTATAGCTGACTTTTCAATTTAGGCTATGTCCAGCATCACTTTACTTAATTTTCTACCTACACTTGTCATCCATACCACCATCTACATTTTACCCATCATCTTACCTCACCTAGCAAGAGGAGAATGTTACTAAAGTCGTCGCATCAGACACCTCTGCAACAGACAGTTAGGCTTAGCTATGAGATTGTAACGACCGTCACTAACTAATGTTAGACAGGATGAGGAGGTGACAAGATCTAAACATGCTTTATGAACTTTGACAAATAAGCATAAGACTTTAATAATAAAGCAAACTCAGATTCTATGACTTTCATACAAATTAACAGCAAAAAAGGAAAAGTGCAAAGAAAGTTAGGAGTTCTTGAAGACTAATAAGTAATTTGTATTGGCAATATGTATTAGATGGATCAATTATGCTATGGAATTTGTTCAAAGATTATTTAGAAAAGTTTAAATATGAACATGAGCTTTTGTTGACCAGAGCTTCCAAAACCTATTTTTAGGGAGTTTTGATAAATATTTAAATAAATTTGAGCTTTTATTAAAACAACCCTAAAATTTACATGTTTTGGGAGCTCCGAAAATCTTTTGAAACCAGAACTCCGGTTGATTTTCAAATTGTTTTTAAAAATATATATTTTCTAAAGAAAACTTCTACATTAGTAAAATGCCAAAAGAAAACTACCAAACAGTTTCTGTTATGTTAGAATGATTCTGATTGACTGTACCAAATGGGTTCTCAGCTTTCTAAAAAATTCAAATTGTTCTGTTTTTAAAATCAGTGAATCACCATGCGCGATGCTAAATGCCCCCTCAGCCAAAAACCAACACCTACTTTAACATGTGTTGGTTTTGGATTGTTAGTAAGGAATGCTTGAGAGTAGGGCTAGCATGCCTCTTTGTTTTATTATAAGGCGAGGGTCAAGGGATTGTGAAACTATGCTTAGCACTCCTTTGAGATATATGTTTCTTGATTTGTGCTCTTAGTTAACAGCAACAATTAATTTATTTAATCCCCAAGAACTCCCTCAAGTTTCTCTTTGAAGACTTGCAACGATTTCTACTTCAGATTGAAGAGAAATCAAGTTTTTTGAGGAATTTATTTCAGGCAAATTGAATTTTATTCTTCAAAATTCTCTGATTCTTAATGTAGATCTAAACTTGCAATTAGCTTTTAATGCAATTTGAGCAATTTCGGGCTGCACTGCTTTATTATACTTTTCATGTTCTGTTCTTCATTCGACATTGTTCGTATATCAATGAATCTGAATCTGAAATCGTTCTTTCAGATTCTGAGTTCAATTAGAATTAATGAGAACTTAGTTTGCTTTAAAAAAATATTGGCTTGAATTTGAATCAATTTTGTGCATGGAGCTAAACCAATTGAGTCAACTTGACTGAGTTATTTTTAGTCATTTGTGGAGTTCATGTGCATCTGTGTGTAAATTCATTAATTGATTGTGAACTTTGGTTTCATTCGACATAATCTGAGTATAGAGTCCAGTCTTCGGATTCTTAGAGAATTGTTAGGCTGGTGACTCATGGTTTTATATTTATATTGACTCAGTGAGTTGATTAAATACTCGGTTGAGTTGATATAGTTGGCATCTTTCTGAATTTACTCCCCAAATCATATGGCCAAAACCGAGTTAGCATGGCTGAGTTTAGAGTCAATTTGCTTACTTTTTTTAGTGATTGGTTATTTTATGAGCTTTATAATTTTGTGGCAAATTTGTTTTACATAATGATGGTTGGAAAGAAGCCAGGTTTGATTGCTTTGTTTGATTTGACGGGACACCTACGGCTCCGAGAAAGGTATAATTAATATTCTTGTTCACTTTATGTTGTCGTTGTGATCATTTGATCCATCTGCTTAAGGCTACAAGCTAAAGTCAGATCTGTATAACGAATTGTTATAACTGTAATATAGTCTTATGAATCCAATTAATTTCTTATTATCATAGTATATAATTTATCTGATAAGTCATCAACTATTGTAAAAGACAAGTATGCAATTCTTGTCAGGCTATTCAGTATATGTAGACTCTTCAATGACTTCTTGATGTCAATGGTTAATCTAATTTCATGGAACATAGTTTATCTTTGGGGAGGTAAGCTAAGAAAATTCATGATGAACTATAAATTTTTTTGGGTGGATAAAAGTTGATTAAATGTACTTTTCATGTTATTTAGGAGATTACTCACAGTTAAGTAGTAATGCATATTCTGGTCTGTCAGCTTCATGAATTTGCTAAGGAATACAGCCTTGACATTTTGTGCTTGTGCCATTTTCAAAAGCCACACTCTCAACTGGGCACCTCTTTCCCCATGCTTGGGCAGGTCATTTCAGCCAAGGTATAGTTATGCAAGTTGAAGGAAACTTTGGCAGTTTTGATGAGATTGTTGAGCTAAAGAAAAGGGGGTAGTTCTCAGCAATGTTTTGAAACCCGAAAACTCGACTCAACTCAGAAACTTGCTGAGTAGAGTCAACTCGGAAATTCGAGCAAAACTTGTCCGAGTGATAATACCTAAAACTCGGGCGTATATAATATTCTTCTAATACTATATATATGGTATAAATTCAAAATTAATAATAAACCATGCCTAAATGTGATTTTTTTAATTCAATATATACTAAGCATCCTCCTTTTGTTTCGTATTTATACTTAAGAGTGGGTGGAGTGTGTTAAAAGAAAAGAAAAAAACAAAATTTGGTCACTCGAGTAGGTCGGTTTACTTGATTTTTGTTTTAACAAAAAAGTACAAAACTCAGGCGAGTCGGGGTGAGTTACTCGGTTTTCAGTGTCAAAACCGAGTTTTACCTTAAACTAGACTCCAAACCTAACTGAGTCGACTCGACTCGGCCAAGTTTCGAGTTGACTCACTTAGTTTTAATATTATGGTTCTCAGTTTAGCATACTAATAGACCACTAAGAAATAATACCTATTAAAATGGTCATTATTCAAAGACTCTTCAATGACTTTTTAATACTATTCCAAAATAATAAAAGACCTTACCTACTGCACCCAACTGCAAATATGTTATATTTCATGTGCAAACTTCAGGAAGTATTTAATTAATTCTTTCATTGCTAAATATCAACATGAGTAATTTTCATAGAGGATTCTTTTTATTTGTGACTTTTTCCAAGTCTTACCATGCCTAAACACATCCTTTGTAAATTTCAATTGATTTTTCTGACCACAGGTTGTTATAGTCTGTGCTGTTGGGGGATTTGACCTTGAGATTTCAGAGCAGCTTGGAAAGACAAGTTTGCTCCGACTGGCTATTGACTTTTTATGCTTTAAGAAAACAACAAGGACCAAGAGAACCTAGACCTTGTTTGTTTTTATATTTGCATTAACATGAGGATGTCATTTTAGGATAACACAAGTCCAAACATTTAAAATTTAGGTATGAGAAATGTAAATTTTTTTAAAGTGGCCCTTTAATGTCATTTTATATTTTTAAAGGGCCATTTTATAAATATTTTCATTTGTCATACCTACATTTTAAATATTTGGACAAATGGAGACTAGTGTTAAATTCTACTAAGGATGTTAAATTTTTGTTATGAAATGACAGTACTTCCCCTAGGTGAAGTGATATAGATTTCCAATTATGGTATTAACCTTCTCAAAATAATAACCCATCTTTCTCTCTATTCCTTACTCACCCTTCTCAATTCCAATCGTGAGAAGCAATCAAGCATACAAAATCATGCCCAAAAAAGATGTTAGGAAAATAATTTATAGAGTAAGTGATTAAGATTTGATTGGGTTGATGCTAAGGTGCAAAGGGCCCAACATCCATTGTTTGTAGTTAGGGTGTAAATAATAGTGTAAACTGTAAACCACATGACCATTCAAGATTTTCGTTTCAAAAAAAATCTTACCTTTCCATTCAGTTTGTCAACCTTCTCTCAAAATGTTTCTGTAGAACAGTCATTGCTTCTTGCATGGAAAGAGAATAGAGTGGTCGTGGTATCTTCTACGAAGATGTAAAAGAGAAGCAATCGGTAGTGCAATGTAAGGGCGGAACAATCAGTATCACAATGTAGGTTTTGTGTTTATAGTATGAAGAATAGAGAAAACGAGTCTTGTATTAAAGAAGGGGAATACTGTCATTTCATAAATGTTCCTTGAGTTGGGGGGTAACATCATCATTTGAATGCAAAAATTTAACCCCCATCAGCACAATATAATGGTAGGTCTCTATTTGTCTATATATATCTATAACATGTAGGTCTGAGAAAGGAAAAAAAGTCTTTTAAAAGAGCACTTTAATGTTATTTTAGGATAATACAGGTTCTAATATGTAATTAACCCGCAATAGTATTTACAACCTGAACTATCCGCGTATATAAAACACATGAACTCTTGAGGACATTCTTGAAGACAAATAATCTTAGCAAGGTTTAAAATTTCGTTGAAATTTCACGAAATTTCTGTTTCGGACAACCCCACCGACATCGAAACTGGGTTTATTTCGAAAATCCGATTTCGATCGAAATTTCGAAATTTTCGAGTGAAATTTCGGATTTCGGAATTTCGGCCGAAATCTGATTTTTTTTAAGTTTTAAATAGTTTTTTTAATTAAAATTCTGAAATATTTTGAAAATTTTACTGAAATTTCAAAAATTTATATATTAATTATAAAAATAAAATAATAAAATTTATATAAATATATAAAATTTTAATAAAATATATATATAATTAATAAAATTAATATTTCGAATTTCGAAATTTCGCCGAAATGCCGCAATATTTCGGGATTTCTGTTCGGGTTGGCTAGCCGAGAATTTCGAAATTAAAAACCTTGAATCTTAGTATCAAGGTTACAAAATTTTGCCAAAACATTTGTTACCCTATTTGTTTCTCTCCAAGCATTTCGATTGTCGTAATGATTAAAACCTGTTTATAACTCTCTATTGCCCCAACAACTGACCTTGTCCACGGAAGGTCTGAAATTCCATTCACACAATCTATTGCAGCCTTGGAGTCGGTGGCAATTAAAAGATTAGAGAGTTTGAAATGAAGAAATTTCTAATCCTCTTTTGATTGCTAGGAGCTCAAGGAGAGGAGATTTTGAGGGTCACAAACCCACTGTAATGGCAACTAAAGGAGAGCCCCTTGAGTCTACTGATGCCCCCACATCAAGTCGGCGTTGTCCCTTACCAATCCATCTGTATTAATAATTAAACCACGTACCTGAAGTTGGAGGAGTCAAACCTTTTAAGTTGCTTGATGATGAACTCAGCGTTGATATCTAATGTCCAATGATTTCTTGTTAGCAGCATTGTGTTACTGGTTTTTGATACTCGAACATTTGGCAAGTATCCACTACTATAGTAGTAATCAAATCTTTTGCTTTCCAGAATATTTTATTTCTGCTATCGTGCTCTATCCGTATGTGGTATATAGTAACGCACTAGCGTTTAAAGCAAATTCTTATTCCCCTTGAACTCATTAGTTACCCATAAGTATTAGGATCTATATCTTCATCATCAGGAGTAACTAGATAAACCTCATTATTGTAATACTGAAGTCTATCTGGTGGTCTAGAAACTCTTTCAGACCTTCTCAGTGGAATAGAATTAGAAGAGTATGTAGTGGAAGAATTAGGTTCATTTAATTTGGGATACTGGTTGTATTGTCTGTCTTTTATCTCATGAAATTCAACCTTCTTAAGACGATCCATTTCTTCCTCCATGAATGTGACATGATTCCTAACAACTATTGATTAATTTGCCTTGAAGTAGAAATAGAAACCATTAGTTTCCTTTGGATACCCTACAAAATTCTATTTTTCTGTTCTAAATTCCAACTTGGTGGGTTCAAGTTTGCGAACAGGCGCAGGACAACCCCATACCCTTAGATGTTGTAAACTTGGTTTTCGCCCAGTCCACAATTCATAGGGTGTAACCAGTATGGATTTAGAAGGAACCCGGTTCAGAATGTAAATGGTCGTTTGTAAAGCATACCCCCAAAGATAGGAAGGTACATCGGCATAACTTATCATAGATCGAATTATATCTAATAAGGCCCGGTTTCTTCTTTCAGAAACACTATTTTGTTAAGGTGAGATAGGACTTCACCATTGTGAAATAATCCCATTAACCCTTAAGTAATCCATAAAATCGTTGGTGAGGTATTCACCACCTCGATCTGATCGAAATGTCTTTATGGATTTGTCTGTTTGATTCTCAAAAACTAATCTGAATTCTTTGAACTTTTCAAAAGTATCTGATTTGTGTTGCATCAAATAGACATATCCATATCTAGAATAGTTATCGGTAAATGTGAAAAAATACCAATATTGCCCTCATGCAACAATATTAAGTGAACCATATACATCACTATATATGACTCTCAACTTTTCTTCAGCTCTTCCTATCTCTTTAGGGTAAGGCTTCTTGGTCATTTTCTCTTCTAGACATAACTCGCAAGTAGGGAGTGATTCTACCTTAAGAAATTCAAGGGGACTATCTTTTACCAACCTCTTGATCCTATCAAGATTAATATGACCAAGTCTCTTATGCCAAAGATAAGTTTGACTTCATGCAATGTCTCTTCATTCCAGACATTCTAGATGATGGGGCATTGTAACTTTGTAGACTTTTATTATTTACCAAAGGAAATATTAAATAAAGACCGTTGATAAGATTACCAGTAATTAAGACCATTTAATCTTTCTTAATTTCAACTATTGAATTAAAATTGATAGAGAATCCAAAAAATAAAAGTCTAGATACTGAAATCAAATTCATGTGTGCACTAGGCACATAGAAACAGTCTTCTAAAACTAAAGTCTTTCCTTGAGGTAAATAAAAAGTAAATACGCCTATTGACCTGACTGCAACATTTGCACACGAGCCAACTTTAAGCTCCTGCTCCTATCTAGTCAGTTTTCTGGTTTCCTTGAATCCCTGCAAACAATTGCAAATATGTACAGTGAATCCAGAATTCAGGCACCATGAATTAGGAGGACCATGCAGAAAGTTTGACTCAATAGTAATTAGTACTTCAAAGCATCTCATACCTTGAGTACTGGCGCTACCCTTCTTAAGAGTTGCGAGGTAAGTCCTACAGTTCCTCTTCCAATAGCCTATCTTGCCACAGTGGAAACATTTTTCCTTGCCTTTGTTATCCTTGTCAGCATCTCTTGAAGAACATTTGCCAACTTTTGTCTTACCTCGATTGTCTTTAAACTTTCATTTACCTTTGTTCCTCTTCCTTTTCTTTTCAAACACTATCAGAGGTATAAGTCTTTCAACAAACAGAATTTCACCATCAATATCTTTTCTGATCTGATCTTCCACAGCCAATAGTGAGTCTAATAACCCACTAAGAGTCATCTCATACTTGTTTATACTGTAATTCACTACAAACAAGTTAAATGACCGAGGGAGTGACTGTAGAATTGTATTAATTTTGGTGATATGATCCATCTCTCCTCCGTACATCTCCAGTTCATTAATATAACGCATCATCTTCATGACGTATTCTCTAACTGAAGTTCCCTCTCTCATCTCGATGGTGAGAAGAGATCTTAATGTTGTTTGTTTAGCAGACTTATTCTCTACACCAAACATCTCATGTAGGTGTTTCAAAATGTCAAAAGTATTATCCATATGATGATTATACAGAATATTGGATAATGATGCTAACACTTAATCTTTTGCTGTCAGATTAGAACAATTCCATAAATCAGCTTCAGCCAATAGATCTGGTGATGAATCCGGAAGAACTATAGGTTTAGGAGTTGTAAGACATAGGGTAAGTTTTTCAGCAGAGAGTTTCAAGTATATTCTAAATTCTCAGTCAACATAGTTAGTTCCAACTAACTTCTCATCATCACGAAGAATTTCAGTTAGAGGGTGAAGGCCTATCATGATCTAATCAATTGACAAAATTAAAGACATTATTAGAGATCTATTGAATTCATTTAATACTATTAGATTATGGGTCTGTTTCTAATAGTATTGCCAATTTAGGAAGAATCAATTAGCATCGATACTTAGTCACTGGCTTAATGTAATCTCGCCTTTGGGCGCAATATCACATCGTCTTGAATAGGCAGGTAGAATCTATCTTCTCCACTTTCACAGATCTTATCATGTGAATTTTGGAACATTCGATATACTGTCTGATCTATAAGGGATATTATACTCACGTTTTGACGTTATTGTATGACATCTCTTACTCATGTGCCCACCTACCACGAACCTAATAAACATCTAGCGAAAGCTCACGCTTTAGCGTTATTGCTCCCACTATTTGCTCATAAAGTTTTCACCATGTTTTCACATAGGTGAGAGGGATTGGGCCCGGCTTTGGCCTGTTAGCTTACTCACACTCCCCACTATAAGAGCACATAGAGAATGGTAAAAGATCATAATACTTAGGGACTTATCCCCAATCTTATATACACATGATATATTAAGGGCAATTATTTAAACAAAATAGTTAAACATGAATAAATAGCAGATATCATCTCATTATAAAATAAACAAGAATAAACATTATCTGAGATTAATCGCTATGGGTCAATAAAAAAAAATTAAAATACATGGATGCAAGAGAATGAGATAAGAATAAAGATAACTCACAAACTCTTTAGTGATCCCTTCCTTTATCATCTTATCAAGATCATCATCGCAGCATCTCGACCAATGCATGATGCAGAAATGAAATGACATTAGGGAAATCAGATTTTCATTTGCCCTTTATCAGGGAAACCGAATGAATTTGCCCTTTACAAATTTACCAAAAATCTTACTACATATTTTCCTCTAATATGAATGCATGATAAAAAATTTATCACAGATAATAAAATTAATGCATAACTGTAATCTCATACAATTAAATGCAACATGGTGATGAAGTATTTTTTCTAATATTTCAAAAGATTAAAAAATTGATAACAATTATCGATTGGCTCGTTAAAATCTATATCTCATATAGATCAAACTGGAAAATAATAAAGCCATTATATTTTCCTCCAAACAATTTTAATAAAATTATTTTTAAATTAAGGATAAGATTTTCTTAAATCTCTACGATCTTTTATTCTTTTCTTGAATGCAAAATCCTTTCATAACGATTGGTTCTATTATCATTCAAGATTGGTTATGATATTATTCGGGATTAAAATAAAAAATTAAGAGAGGGGAAAATCCTAAATATGATCTCATCATAAAATAGGGTTTTAAAACTTTTCGAATAAAATCTATTTATTAGAAAAACATTCATCAATGATCAAATCATTTAAAAAGTTTTAATAATAAAATTATTTCTTTCAAAAATTAATTAAAATACTTATAAATATAGTTTTTAAAATTATTTAGTTATTATCATTATCAAATCTCATTCGATTAATAATATGTAAATAATTATTTATTTATTCATCTCATGAACAAATAAAAGAAAAACCTTCAAGCTTAAATAAATAAACAAAATTCATCTCATGAATTATTTTACCTATTTAATTATCTTTAAAAAATGAAAAAATTACTCCTTAACCATGAGCTTTGATACCACTTGAAGGGAATCCAGATAAAAAAATTATACGGAATACTGGATACCGAAGATCTTTACACCAAAAGAAACAAATAATATTAACTATATGTTTAGAGAATTACTCGGTGAATGATGTTCACCGTTGAAGCACAAAACACGATGAATCGTCAGAATTCTTTGTAAGAATTTCTTGAAGAAATACTCGAAGTTCGATTCTCTCTTTTTGTTATCCCCGCGAAGCTTTTAAATCTATTCTTAGCCTTTGAAAAACAAAGGAGATGAAAGAAAATTTTGAAATAGACTTTCTATCTCACAAAATCTTTAGGGCTCAAAACCCTAGATATCAAAATCCTCAAAATCCCTTGGGGCTCCCTCTTGAAACTCACAAAATCCCTTTTGGGGTTTTCTTCTCTCTCCAACTAAGCTCACGAAAAATTCCTTAAGGGACTCTCCCCTAGCTCACGAAAATTGTAGAGAATAATAATAATGAATCAATCTCTCCCACATAATTTGGGTGTTGGCTTATTTATAGATATGGATCTTATCCACAACTTGATAGTTATCCCTATCATTATCTAATAATGATAGTTATCCCTAAGAGTTACTAAATAATGATTACTCTTATCATTAATTAAACTCTATGATTATCCATAACTAATTAGTTATGACAAACCTTTTAATTTATGATTCATTTTCTTAAAAAGATTCCTTAATTAATAGGATGTAACTAACTCTCATGAATATTTGGATTCCAACCAACCAACTCCCTAACTATTAGGGAATCTAACCAATTTAGAAACACCATAAAGGTGGGTGTGAGCTAGAGGGGGGCGTGAGGGAGAGAAAGTCTTGAGTTCAAAGGAATTAAGGATTAAGTTTAATCATTATCTCTTTGTTTCTTGTCTTCCAAGTAAGACATCTAATCTCATTAGATAAAGACTAATTAATTAATAATTATCTACTAATCAATAAATCTCATAAACCTAGGGATCTTGAAGTGGGCGCCCAACTTAGGGAGTCTATCCTATGGGCTTGGGCCCACCAATAAGGTCCATTTTTAATGGTCTTTTATGGATATAGGTCAAACCCATATCCCCTTATATTTGGTTAATTAAATAATTATTATTATTATCCTGTAATTTAGATTAACATTTAATCTAAACCATAGATTAACATTTAATCTATTTATTAAAGATTAACATTTAATCTATTATTTTGTGCTTGTATTGCTTTTATGAGTATCTCCATAGATTGCTCTGGGACATTCTAACCCCGGCTTACTCAATGTTATCCCATTGACCTTTTAATAGGAAAGACATCGGAATTGCAAGTGACGTGAGATATCCATGTTGTAATTGAATCCTAGTGGAAGAACATAAAACAATAAAGGATCTCGCCACATGAACTTTTTAATTCGATTGATCATTCCAATAACATTATCTCTAATAGGCCTTCGAGATTTAATACAGCATCTAACTCATAGCCTATTGTAGATCATCCGGGTTTTGAAGACTTTTGATTAAGCCATGAGAAACTTTTTTTCATGTAAAACATTTTGAGAAAAACTTTTATTAAATATAATATATTTTATTAAAAATATATTTCAAACTTATTTGATTTCAAAATCACATGCACAGGATTTAAGCTTAATCAACTGTCTTACTCTCAACTTGGATAATCTCTCAATTTAATAAGCATGGATTTCTTATTTGAAATTCATCATGATTCGAACAGCTTTCTGATTATTCAATTGTCACCTTATCGTAGTCCCTCAGGTAGAGAGTACTTAGGTGCAATCAAAACAATTAGATTACTGCTCAGTTATAAATGAACTCATCAGATCTAAGGATCATCAAAACTGTTCAATGTGAATAAAAGACCAACTATCTGATAATATGTTTATACAAGAGGTCTCTTATTGCATACAATCAGTCAGTGTACATTTAAGCACTCATATGCTGATGTGTAGTCTTAACTACAATAGTTTGAGATAAAATTACATCTCAACCATTAAGAACATTTTAGCATTGTGGTAGCCATATAAGTGAAGTGATCAGCTTCACCTATAACAGTGACTCTATAAGGTATAAGGAACTGGAAAGCTATATCTGTCTGTGATAGTCCAATACCTATCACATAGTTTTCCTACAATATATCCTAGGGACTTTTATCAATATCTCATATCGTATAGATCATCTCATGATCACGGTCAATTACCTATAATGAATTCACAATAGATAAAAAAGATGTCTTTATTAATCTAATCAATAAGAATCTTAAAATCTAAATGACTTTTCAGGGCATAATGTCCAACATAATGTTATGGGGTGACTCTTCTTAGCGGCATCGCGACTGATACCAGTGTGATGGCTCGGGATCACAAGGGTCTCATTATCAGGAGCCATCATAGGGATCTACTTGGAGGTTATGCCCGGATTGTTGAAGCTAAAGCCATCCAAAATGGTGTGCTCCTGGCCAAATCTCAAGGTTGGCCTCAACTATAGTGGAGTCTGACTCTAAGGAAGTGGTGGAGGCTCTTTATTGATTTCCACCCCCAACTCATTATGATATTCATCCCATTTTGGAGGATATAGGTTCCTTATTATGGATGAACGGGACTATATTGTTCTCCTTTATAAGGTGGAAGGCTAACTCGATTGCCCATGATCTAGCTCAGGCTAGGCTAATTTTGAGTCTACAAAGCCTCCAGGCCGTGTAAAACTCTATAGTTACGATACATAGTAGGGCTGTAAATGGAGCGGATTCGGAGTGGATATTGGTATATCTGAATTCGTATCTGATTATATATCTGGATATCCAATTAAATATCCATCAGATAGTGAAATATGATATCCGTATCCGACTCCGATTAAAATATCCAGATTCAGATAGTATCCGATTAAATTTTTTTAAAATTAAAAAATATAAATTAATATTTAAAAAATGTAAAAATGTATAATTTTATATTAAAATAATATATTTTAAAGGTTATATTAATTTTATAAATTTAAAATATATTATATAATCGGACGGATATTTATCAGATCAGATATGACAGTATTCGAATCCATATCTGATTATAAACAGATAGTATTTTACTATGCTATTTGGATAATTATCCGACTAAACGGATTCAGATACGAATCGGATAATATCCGCATCCGTTTACGGTCCTAATACACAGCAGTTTCGACCCTAATCTTATGTAACTCCTCCTTAATTTCAATATATTTATCTCTTTTCCCAAAAAAAAAAAAAAGGAGAGAAATAATGAACCACCACCGCCAGTGAGCCTCGGATTGTCTCTGGTGAAGCCAAAAAGGGCTTGTCTCTGGCAACCATAGAACATGGGACAAGTGGTGGAGAAGTCAAAATCATGGCCCCATAATTTTGACTTTTCCACACACTATATGACACATGGCGATAAGGTGTTGAGGTAAAGGGGAAGAGATATCAAGTGGGGAGAAATCAAAATCATGGGGAGAAAATGAAATGACTTCTCCCCTTTTAACGCCACATGTCCCCTATTCTATGGTTGCCCAAGAACCCCCTTTCTGGCTTCGCGAGAGACAATCCGAGGCCCCGCTAGTGCCATCACCATGCCACAAAAAACATCACTTCCACAACCTCTACCCACAAATTTTTCATCATTTTAAATATCTCTCTCAATCTTCTTTACTATTATAATGGGAGAGGCGTGCGTAGCCTGAATTTGCCAAAATTCCTAAAGGACCCTTCATTGGATAGAGAAGAAAGCGTAGATGAGTTATTTCATTTTTCAAGACCATAAACTCTCAGCTGCTCCTTTTATTAGCACATGGGTATATTTGTAATTCTCTCAAATCCTTTTGAAATCTTTTGATTTAACATTACGATGCTTCTTGCAATTTCCCATTTCACTTTCCCGCTCACGGTATCTCATCCTCTCTTGCCCATTGCCGAATCCTCTCTCGCCCATCGCCAGTTGTTGCTGGCCCAAGATCTTTTCGTCGTTGCCGACCCCAAGATCTTTTCGTTGTTGCCAGCCCCAGATCATTGCTGCCGGGGAGTACTCATCCTTCAAGGCCTCAATCTTCTCTCGCTAGCACGGTAAACTCTTGCCATACCTTCTTCATTCTCCATCCACACCTTCATCTTCCATTAATCTCCGCTCTTCTTCTACCATATTCCAATTTCTATACTATGTTTTGATTTTCTTTGCTTTATTGGATAAATTTCTTCTCCTTGATTTGTTCGTGTTCTAGGGGCCTGGTCTCATTACTATAATAGGGCTTGGTCTGTTTTTCTTTACTCTTTCAAATTGAACTTTGATATGCTTGCTGTTTTTTTTGGGGATTTTTGTTTTGCATGCCTTTCTATGACTTCGTTCAATTGATATGTGCATTTGCTGTTATGATTCCTATAAGAACACTTTTATCTTGTGGTTTTATTGCTCTGTGAATATTGAAGTCTGTTTTTTTCCCATTTGCATTTCCATTGTAGGTTTTCTACCAAGTGTGCCCATGGAAAGATGTAGATAAATTTAATAGAATCATATAGAGTTCAGGATTTTTTTGAAGAACATCAAAAAAAAAAAAAAATTATATATATATATAGTTTTCAGTTTCAATAATCAAGTTTAAGTGTTTTTCTTCCCAATAATCAAGATCCAAGTCACTATTCTTCGACGCCCCAATTTTTGATTCTCGCCAACTGTGGCTAAGATCCAGTCATCCATAGGGCTGATTAATCCTAAGGGTTTTTAGATAAAAAATTAACTTTAATTTAGATAACTTCACAAGTGTTAAATGGGTGTCAATTTTTAATACTCACCAACTGTGGGTAACCCACTCATCCCTAGGTTTAAGCAAATCCTAAGGGTTTTTTAGAAGAAATAAATTAACTTTAATTTAGATAACTTCACCAGTGTGGCTAAGATTCACTGATCCCTAGGGTTAGGCAATCCTAAGGGTTTTTAAGGCAAAAAAAACTTTAATCTAGATAACTTAACCAGTGTTAAATGAGTGTCAAAAGGGACATGAGGACACGGTGGTGAGTCTGGTGACTTAAGCATCGGAACCCGGGTGCTCTAATCACTTCTCTTATGTTTAAAAAATTTAATAACTTTGAGTTAGCTAACCTTAACCAGGGTTAAATAGGTGTTATTTAGATAACTTAACCAGTGTTAAATGAGTGTCAAAAGGGACATGAGGACACGGTGGTGACTTAAGCATCGGAACCCGGGTGCTCTAATCACTTCTCTTATGCTTAAAAAATGAGAGAACTTTAATTTTGTTAACCTTAACCAGTGTTAAATGGGGCGTGAGGACCCCGAGTCCACCAATCATTTTTTCTTCCATGCCCCAATTTTTAACACTCACCAACTATGGCTAAGAACCACTTATCCCTAGGGTTAAGAAATCCAGTGTTAAATGGGTCTCAAAACGGACATGAGGACACGGTTAACCAGTGTTAAATAGGTGTCAAAAGGGACATGAGGACACGGTAGTGACTTGAGCATCGGAACTGGGGAGCTCCAATCACTTTTCTTATGCTTAAAAAATTTAACAGTTTCAATTTAGGTAACCTTAACCAGGGTTAAATATGTGTCAAAAGGAGTACACGAGGCGTGAGGACCCTAGGTCTGCTAATCACTGTTCTTCCAAGCCCTAATTTTTAACACTCTCACCAACTGTGGCTAAGATTCACTCATCCCTAGGGTTAAGCAATCCTAAGGGTTTTTAGAAAAAAAAATTTAACATTAATTTAGCTAACCTTATCCCAGTGTTAAATGGGTGTCAAAAGGGACACGAGGACACGGTGGTGACTTAAGCATTCGACCTTGAATTCACGCACTCTTAATGATTAAAAAATATTAACTTTAATTGACCTTATCTAGGGTTAAATGGTTGTCAAAAGGGACACGAGGACACATTGGTGACTTAAACTTATGCTTATCCCTAGGGTTAAGCAATCCAAATAATAAATTAACTTTAATTTAGATAACTTAACCAGTGTTAAATGGGTCTCAAAAGGAATATGAGGACACGGTTAACTAGTGTTAAATGGGTATCAAAAGGGACATGAGGACACGGTAGTGACTTCAGCATCGGAACCCGGGAGCTCCAATCACTTCTTTTATGCTTAAAAAATTTAACAATTTCAATCTAGGTAACCTTAACCAGGGTTAAATATGTGTCAAAAAGAGTACACGAGGCGTGAGGACGCTAGGTCTACTAATCACTGTTCTTCTACACCCCAATTTTTAACACTCACCAACTGTGGCTAAGATTCACTCATCCCTAGGGTTAAGCAATCCTAAGGGTTTTTAGAAAAAAAAAATTTAACATTAATTTAGCTAACCTTAACCCAATGTTAAATATGTGTCAAAAGGGACACGAGGACACGGTGTGTGTGTGTTAATTCAGATTTATTTTGTTATTTTCTTTTAAACTCTACTTTAAACTGTAATTTACAAGTTTGTTACTTATTATTACTTTCCAGTTCATGTTTACTCCATAATTATCTACGTTCCATATCATGATGTTATTTGTACTTAGTCTTATGCTAAGTCAGATTTATATTAATTTGTTATTTTCTTTTAAATTCTCCTTTTAAATGCATTTTACAACTCTGTTACTTAGTATTACATTCCAATTCATGTTTACTCCAAATTTATTTGTGTTAGTCATTTTTAAAAAATAACAATTTTAAATGGCTAACCAATTGAATAATTAATTGAAAAAAAATCAGAAGATACATATGTTGAGATGACTAAGGGTGATAAAAAAGAAAAAGTGCTTGCTCAATCCAGAATTAGAGCACATCGTCAGTGGTCTCGAATGACCACTAAGCAAAAGGAGCTACGAAGAGAACAACAACGAAGTGCATACCGTCACAAACGCGATCAAATTATTAGCACAAATTTGGAATCACCATCACAACCATCAACAAGTTTAGGAGAAAGACGAGTGCTTGCGATGATTGATACAAATAGAGATCAAGATAGAGAAAATTTGCTTCTACACGGGGACAGCCTAACACATCAAATTATTGATGACCTTTAATACAATGAAACAATACGCGATAATGTTCAACATAGAAGATTGCGAATACGTGATATCCGACACCTAGCTCGACAATTTCCATCAGATCAAATTTCTAACAATGGAGCACAACTGGATGATGGTGAAAATTACTTGGATCCATGTCGATCATGTTTACCCACACAACAAATTTCTATCAAGGATCGAAGTCTTGGATGTACATCTACCATTCATCAAATATGTACTCGATTGAATCAAGTTCGTCGTCACGCTCGACAAGATCAGTCTAATGCTCAAGTTATGGTGGAAGAATCTGAAAATGAAGGTTACTTATTCTCACTTAAAAGTTGTATATATGTATCGCTATATGGATTTATTTTAACACATTCTCACCATATGTATGTATGAACAGGTGATCTACATAGACGTGGTGCGCATGAAAGAATAATTGACAATGCTCCTGGATTTCACATATGACATTCTATCGAAGGTACATACTGTTTCTTACATTTTTTAAACTCCACATGGTACATACTGTTTCTTATATTCTATCATAGACTAAGCTGATGCAATATTTTAACAAATGAACAAACTAACCAAGAATTATGTTATTTAACAAATTTTTGGGGAAAGAAATTTTGAATATCAATCTAAATATATATTCTTTAAAAGCATTACATCATTCTTTATAGGCAGATATAAACAATATCTTCAGGATTAATCAAGAAAATCTAGAAGATCATGTTCAAGTTGCGACACATGAAACATACTCTAGAATGCCTAGGCGATTGCAAAAAATTGGGAGACATTATATTGAGGGAAATGTTCACCGAAACAGTTTAGCAATACCAAGAATTTGTAACCATTGTAGAGCAAAATTGTTTCAGTTTGAATCTAAAAATCTATGCTGTAACAATGGAAATGTGAATCTTCCTTCACTAGCAGCTCCACAAAAATGATTGCATTTATATAGCGGTGATACAGCTGAGGCGATTCATTTTAGACGATTCATTCGATCATACAATTCTGTATTCGCATTCACATCTATGGGTGTCAAGATTGATGAAAATCTTGCAAATGGAAGGGATGGGGTTTACACTTTTCGTGCGCTAGGTGTCGTGTATCATAAAATCGGAAGTCTTTTTCCCACTGAAGACAGTAGGACCCGATATATACAAATGTATATTTATGATACCGACCATGAAATTGAAAATCGGATGGCAGAGAATAACTTATTGCATATTGAGATTGTGACAGTTAAAACAAATCTTGGATGCTAATAACCCATTTGTTAATATCTTTCGGTCTCTTGCACAACGACCTGATCTACAAACATGTAGACTACTAATTCGAGCTGAGATTTCACGTAATCGACTTCAATACAACCTGCCTACTGTTTCACAAGTTGCAGCAATATTGTCTGATGTGGGTGATAATGAAGGTAAACAAGCAAGAGATATCATAGTACAAACAAGGACTGGACATCTGCAAAATGTAGCTGATACAGCAGGTTATTATGATCCTTTGCAATATCCTCTCTTACTTCCTTATAGGACTCATGGTTGGGATATAGATGTTTACAATGAAAGACAACGAAGAGTTAGTTGTCGTTCGTATTACGCGTACATGCTCCAGGTTATCACTTTAATCTATTTTTTTAAAACGTGATATTCTAATAGTAAGAGTGATCCAAATTTAAGATCAAAATATGTTAATACAGATTAGAGATTCTGATCCATCAATTCTTTTACGTGGTGGTTGACTTTTCCAACAATACTCAGTCGATAATTACGTCAAGATAGAAACTCAAAGATTGAGATATTTACGTGATAATCAAAATGTAATATGATCAGAGCTATATCAAGGTTTACAAGATGCAATAGCTTCGAGGGGAGACAAATGCAGGTATGTATTGAACTAAAAACTTAGTCTTATATTCACATTCATATCAATTAGTCTCTCTTACTAAATAAAAAACTTAATTTTAGTTCAATATTTTCAGATAGAGTTGGGCATAGGATCATTCTACCATCCTCTTTTGTTGGAAGCCCTCGGGATATGTATCAACGTTATCAAGATGCTATGGGATTGGTACAAAAATTTGGAAAACCCGATATTTTTTTGACAATGACATGCAATCTTTCTTGGTCAGAAATTACAACAGAATTACTTCCTGGACAACTGCCGCAAGATCGTCCTGATTTGACTATAAGAATATTTCGTGCTAAATGTGAAGAACTGAAAAAGGACATCATTGAATGTGCCGTTTTGGGAAAGGTAATTGCACACGTGAGTGTTATTGAATTTCAGAAACGAGGATTACCTCATATTCATATACTTCTTATTCTAAGCGAAGATGATAAACTTCTGAATCCTGATGAATATGACACCTTAGTACGAGCTGAGATACCTTGCCGGGAAACAGAATCAGAATTGTGGAATGCCGTTATCAAACATATGGTACATGGACCATGTGGATCACACAAGATAAATGCTCCATGCATGAAAGATGGAATTTGCAAGAAGGGTTATCCACGAAAATTCACAGCAGCAACAGTTCAAGGCAACGACTCTTATCCAGTTTATCGACGCCGTGATGATGGACGTTTTGTTCATCTCAATAATAATGCAAATAAGTTGGTAGACAATCGATGTATAGTCCCTTACAACCCTTGGTTACTTCGTAAATTTGATTGCCACTTCAATGTTGAAGTATGTGCTAGCATTAAATCTGTGAAGTACCTGTATAAGTATGTCTACGAGGGCCCAGATCGTGTATCTATGGAAGTATCACGCGGTAATCGTGATGATGAAATTTCTCAATTTGTCGATGCTCGATGGATATGTGCTCCTCAATCTCTTTGGCGAATGTTAAACTTTCAGCTACATCGGATATATCCTTCGGTTGAGCCTTTACAAATTCACTTGCCCAATAAACAACAAGTTAGGTATTACAGTCATCAATACTTTCCAGATATGTTGGCTGATGATCATATTCTGAAAACGATGTAGACAAAATTTTTTGCTACAAATGTAACTGACATTGAAGCACGAAGATATCTATATCGTGAATTTCTAGAAAAATATCGTTGGATAGAACGGGAGAAGCTTTGGAGGAGAAGAAGAAATAAAATACGTGTGATAGGACAATTGTATACAGTTTCACCAATGGAATGCGATCGATATTTTCTAAGGTTACTTCTTCATCATGTAAGAGGTCCAACATCTTTTGATGATTTACTGGTTTATAATGGAATTCATTATCAAACTTTCAAACAAGTTGCTGAACAACGAGGATTGCTTGAAAGTGATAATGACATAAGAGAGTGCCTCCATGAAGCAGTTAATTCCAAATTGCCAACATCACTGCGCCGATTGTTTGTCACTATCTTAGTATACTGTAATCCTATGAAGGTATCTGAATTATGGGAGGAGTTTCACAACTACATGTCTGAGGATTATCCAACAAGTTCTACAAATTCTCATAGAATTCGTAGCAACCGACTTCTTAAAGATCTACAAAATTTGCTCCAGCAACATAATAGGACTTTATCTGATTTCAACCTTCCTCAAGTGGATGATGAAGTTGTTTCCACCATACCAACGTCTAAGCTAATAGATCTCGAACTCTCTGTGGATATACCTGATGAGGACATTGCTGCAATCGATAAATTAAATACATAACAAAATTTTGCATTCAATACAATAATTGCTTCTGTACATCGATATCAAGGTACAGTGTACTTTATTGATGATCCTGGTGGAACTGGGAAGACATTCTTATATCGTGCATTATTAGCTTCTATTAGAAAATCTGGAAAAATTACAATAGCTACTGCAACCTCAGGGATAGCTGCAACTTTGATACCAGGCGGACGTACTGCACATTCAAGATTCAAGATACCTATACATTTGGATTCATCGTCTATGTGTAACATTACGAAACAATCCGACATTGCAGAATTATTACAACAAGCCAGCATTTTTATATGGGATGAGGCAACCATGACACATCATCATGCTTTTGAAGCATTAGACAGAACATTGAAGGATATAATGGGCAATTCCCTACCATTTGGAGGAAAGGTATTTGTTTTGGGGGCCGACTTCCGTCAGGTTCTACCTGTTGTTACACACGGCACACGTGCAGAAACTGTTGATGATGCTTAGTGAAATCGGACATTTGGCAACATGTTCAAGTCATCAGTCTAAAAGAGAATATGAGAGCGCGTGCAGATCCAAATTACTCAGATTTTTTACTAAGAATCGGTAATGGAGACGAGCCATATATAGATGAAGATATGATAAAATTACCGACTGATATTGTCATTGCATATGAAAATGAAGACTCTGTTACAAACTTAATATCAGAAGTGTTTCCAAGTCTTCTACAAAATGCAAATGATCGTGATTATATGGTCAACAGGGCTATATTGACGCCAACAAATGATTGTGTCGACATTCTCAATGACAAAATCATCAAAATATTTCCTGGAAATGAAGTCATTTACTATTCATTTGATACGGTTGAAGATGACACACTGAATTTATATCAACAAGAGTTTTTAAACTCTATTGCTCCAGGTGGTTTGCCCCCTCATAAATTGACTCTTAAACTAGGAGCGTCAATTATCCTTCTTAGAAATCTTGATCCACAATCTAGTTTGTGCAACAGAACTCGGCTACTATGTCGTGGTTTTTAAAGAAATCTTATTGATGCAAAAATCGCTACAGGCCTACATCGTGGGACAAGAGTTTTTCTTCCACGCATTCCTCTCAAGCCTTCAGAAAATATACAACTGCCTTTCATTCTGAAAAGGAAACAATTCCCAGTGAGGTTGAGTTTTGCTCTAACAATTAACAAGTCATAAGGTCAAACAATTCCTCATGTTGGAATATATCTTCCACAACATGTTTTTAGTCACGGGCAATTGTACATGGCATTATCAAGAGGGATTTCAAAAGAAAACACCAAAATTTTGGTCAAAAATGGGATAGTACAAGGCAGAATTGAGACTCAAACAAAAAATGTTGTATACAATGAGGTTTTACTTACATGAGGAAGGTATTACATCTTTTATCATATATTCTATTTTATATTGTAAAGATTTTGAAATTATATATTAATTCTCTTATTGTTTGTCCAATAGAAAAAAATCATAAGATCACAATTTCCAATATTTCAAGAAAGAGATGCTAATGACTTCACTGAACACCATTCAAACGTACTTGACCAACTTATGTGGGGCATATACTTGCGAATAAGAAAATTTCAATAACTTCTCATGATTGGCCTAAACGGACAAATGAGAAATCAATTTTTGTGCACATTTGGCCAAACGATCTTTCTACAATATTGGCTCGGAAAGTAATGGAATTGCGGATTTCAACCATAAGATCACAGATATACAACGGTAAGTCATGTTGTTCGTATATGACTATTGCATCCTTATTAAGATTAATTTTTTAGATAGATTGTAATTACAAATTCTTTTTTATTTTTTAATCGTTACAGGAGTCGCATCTTTCAGACAAATCTCTATATATTTGGTGATGAAGAAGTTATTTTGTATGTTGTTGTTTTTAATTTAAAGGTAATCCGATGAATTTTTCTAAATTGCACAAAGAAAAGTAAGAATGTGTTACAACGAGAGTTTGAACATTTTTTGTATCTGGGATGAAATTTCTCTACGATATCCTCAAAGGTTCAAGGCACACGAGGTCTTTCAGAAGCAAGGTTTCTTGCGTGATACGACAACCATCTAAATTTAAAATAGGAGATAGGATCACAAGCAATTCCAATTGAAATCAAAAGAATTCAATTGTATATATGGCAGATGCCGATTGGATGCGGGGAAAAATAGCAGAAAATTTAAATTTTAAAAAATATTTATCTTCCAATCAACATCTATCACATATGCAATTTGAATTCAATTGCAATTGGCTATGATCCCAACCCTTGAAAGAGAGGTCTTTTTTTTTTTAATTTGTGAAAGTGGTATGATAAAAAGGTCATTGAGGAAGTCCAAGCTTGATTACAAATTTTTGTTAAACCATTTGAGGGGGCTGAGAAGGAAATGAGTGGTGGGAAATGAGGTCAAGGTCTCGATTGAAGGTTTCTAGGAATATGCATGGTCCTCCTCTAGGCTCTATCTCCTCTCAAACCCCAAAAGAAGTGGACTCGGGTGAAACCATGGAAAAATTGATAGATTTAAGATGAAAACCAATGACTTTAAGAGTAGTATTAGGGTGTGTTTCTTTTGCAGAGACTTATAAAGTCCGATACTTTGGAGTTGATGTTCTTTATCATGGCCAATGGTGATCCAGTGCTGATGTAAAGCCAGCCTAACAGGACTATCCCATTTATTTATCTGACATTTTTCAGACAACCAAGTTCAACCCACCTGAGATAATTCTTAGTTTTCCAAGATTCGAATATCAATAATCTATCGTCATCTTTTTTTTAGGGTTTGCATTTGGCTTTGAGTGTAATTAAATTATTATTTTTTTGTTTGCATGTGTTGTGTAATTTTTACATCAGACCGGTTGATCTAAATTTTCTGTCATTGAGTTCCAGGCTGTGGAAGCACTCTCGAAAGGTACATTGTTTACTTTTATTTCTTTGCTTTTTATGGATGATAATATGTTTGAAGGTTCTGATAGGTTTATGCTAATTAGGTAAGCTGGAGGAAGTGATTTTGCTCAATCCAACATCCGGCATCATGTATTCAGTAAAAGGTAAGCTTTGGTTTGAGCTTTCTGTGCCTTTTGTCATGATTAGTTATTTTGTTGTGTGAGTTGATTTTTTTTCTCTTATTATCAGTTCATTTTATGTTTGAGATCTTTCACTTTCTCTTCGGTTGAACAAAATTGAAGGACAAGAATTCAAGAGACCCCTCAAGCTTCACATTATTGCCCTCTCCGAGGCGATTGCTGCTGAATGTGAATACCAAGTCTTTATTCTTATTCTTCTCTTATAATTTTTTTTTTTTCCAAATTGGCTATTTATTGAATGTGTTTTGATTCAAAATACCTCAAAAGGGTTCCTTAAAAAATTAACACTTTCCCCTTGATTTTAGTTTTTGTTGCTACCTGTCTCTGTATTCCTGCATTGGACTTCAAAATTTAACAAATTCATTGCTTCTATGATTAAGAACTAGCGGAAGGCACATGCGATGCACGTCAGTGTATAGTCAAACAGGTAGTATGGAGACGAGTAGTGTGGATATGTATGAAATATGATAAGGGTATTCTACTAAGAAATTTTGTACTCACTGTTTATTATTGGAAAAATTATTGATGGTGTTAAAGCAGTATTTATGAGAAATTTGGAAAGTGAGGATTATATATGATATGTTTGAATGCATTCTTTTTGGAACAGGTCTTATAGGTAATGTATAAAAATTTTGAAACCCTCTATTTTTAGAGGAGACTCTGGCGAAATTTTTCTAAATAAGAAGGAATATATTATGGTTAAATGTTCTTATTTTATGAACAGGTTTTACAGGTAATATATAAAAATTTTGAAACCCTCTATTTTTAGAGTAGGCTTTGGCGAAATTTTTCTAAATAAGAAGGAATATATTATTGTTAAATGTTCTTATTTTATGAACAGGTTTTACAGGTAATGTATAAAAATTTGAAACCCTCTATTTTTAGAGGAGACTCTAGCGAAATTTTTCAAAATAAGAATGATATTATGGTTAAATATTCTTATTTTATGATAGTTGATATTCGTTCACTGAGCTATGTCTCACTCTGTTATTTTTTCTCATTTCAGATTAGCAGCATTTTTTGATAGGGAGCAGTCTTTCGCCGAGTTAATAGAGATCATGTCGCAAAGTCATCATTGTGTCTTCAATTGAGGTCTCCTTTTATTTCTAGACATAGCACTGTCATTAGACTCTTGCATTTTGGATCTATATATGGATGTCCAAGGATTTAATTTTTTTAGATGCGAGACATTTGTATGATAGTAGATTTAGTCCGTGACATCCGGATTTTTGGAATTCTATATGTATGTTCTATGTTTCAGGAATACGCATGAATGCATATGTTTTAGCAGGTTCATGATTAGAATTATGTTTTCCATCTAAGCAGGTTCTTAGCAATTCCTCGCCCTTTAGAACCTACTTCATCCAGGGGTGTTTACCCAATTGGAAGGGGTGTGACATTTAGTGGTGTTAAGAACTAACCACTAATGGTAGGATTTGAGTTGGTGTATTTTATCTTTTTTAATGCTAATCACCTTTAATCCTAACCGTTTAATATTGAGATAAACTCAATGCTTCTCACCTTTAATCAATTTTAGCCTTCTAATTTATTTTTTAATTATTATTCTCAAATGCTAATATTAGGTTGTTAAATAAATTTCTTTTGATTGGAAGTTTCGTACTTTATTCTGAACTAGAAATCAATTTTTTTTTCGCATTAGGTTGTTAAATAAATTATTGTCAATTCGTCAACTATTTTACATACAGTAGGACTGTACACTCACGTGCATCGCACGTGCCTTCCGCTAGTTAACCATAGTGAGAAAATCACTTTTCTTTTCTTTATTTTTATGTGATGTTTTACGAATTTCCTGGGTAATCAAAATAATATATTTATTATTTAGGTAGAAGGTTCGGACCATTGATCCGGGTTCCATTCCGAGAGAGTCTGAGTGTGTTGTCATCTCCCCCTCCCCCCCGCCCATGATCTAGAACTTAGAACAGATACTAACCTAACCTACTAAGTGGTGTTGGGTTATAACAGATACTAACCATTTAAGTGGGGTTGGTGCTAACCGCGTATCTCTAAAACAAAAAAAAATTTCAATTCAATTCAAATGTTTAGAATTGATTTTCCGTGCGATTTGAGGATCATTGTGGAAGAACGGTTCAGAAATTTCCCTGTCCTCTCCTTACAGTCTGCACCCTTCAGCTTTAGCTACTAGCTTCTCTCTCTCCTCGAGCGTCTTTCCCTTTCTTCTCTCTTCTTCACCCTCTCACTTCTGAAATAAGAAAAAGGAGGAACAGAGCTTCCTCTCAGTTATACCCCTGCAGCAACGTCCAAAAACCATCCCCTTCCAAACTCTATTTAAAACCTCCCTTGGTCTCTCTCGTCCTCTCACACTCTCCTTCTCTCTCACGGGTTTTCTCTCTTTTTCTTTTCTTGATTTTTTTCTCTGGTTCAGCAACAAGCGGTTTGTTCCTCTTCTCTGGTTCAGCCATCAAGGAGCACGCCCAGATCAGCCACTTGCCATCCCTATCTCTCACGTTCAAACCAGCACCCAGAACACCCTCTTCAACCTCGATTCACACCCAGAACACCCCCTGTTCAGCTCCTCATCACACCCATAACCATCCCAAAACAGACACCAGCCAAGCCCTCACCTGTTCACGCCCAAAACAACAAGAAACCCTCCTTCTTTACAGTCCAAACCGTAGCCCCAAAACTCCATTCTTTTTACAATCCAAACAGCAAGCAAACCCCCATTTCCATAGCCCAAAAGAGCAGCAAGAACCCCCATTCCCATTTCCAAAACAGCAACCAAACGACCCTCCTTCACGCTGAATATAGCAGCCCAATAATCCCTGTTCATAGCCACCGTTCACCTCCATTAACAGTCCTCAAACCATCCCCTGTTCCCATCACAAAACACCCCTGTACACGCCCCAGAATAGCCATCCAAAACACCATTGTTCACACCCCAAAACAGCAGTCAATCCCTCCTCAGTTAATGCCCATTACAGTCCTCAAAAAACCTCCTTTTCATAGCCCAAAACGGCAGCACTTGTATGCTCCCCAAGGGAGGATACAACATCCCACTATCCATCTCTAATCTGGGCCAATAGCCACCATTTTCTTCTCTTATCTATGCCCAGCAACCTGCCTCCAGCTCGGTTAGGCAGCATCAGACGCAGCAGCTCAGTTAGGTGCTCCATCACAGCTGCGGCCCATCCTTCTTCACGGCAGGTGATTTTTCTCTTCCTCTTCTTTTATATTTTAAATCTAAAATTAGTTAAAACCTGTTAGTTTATGGCACGCTGATATTCATGAATGTTTCAAAAAAATTCTCTGGAAAATCTCTTTAAGTTCCTTGATTCTTATGAAGCTCTTCGGGGCAACTTATCAATAAACGCAAAAGTGCCCTATATCTATCCAAGAAGATCTCATATGCAAGAAAATTGGTCATCCAAAACGTTTCTGGTATCCCTGAAAAAGAATTTCGGTTCAAATATTTTGGGTTTCCCATTATTCTGAATCTTTTTAATTAGTTTAAGAGTAGATTAAGATTATTGTTTAGGGTTAGTATAAATTGTGCTTAGACTAGTTTAAGACTAATTGCTAGATTAGTTTTGGGTTTATTTAGTTTAGTATGTAAATTAGATTAATCTTTTAATCTTTGATAGTTTTATCATGTTCTCTTTGATTAGTTTAAGTTTTAAAATCTCAATGTAGGTTAGTTTTAAATTAGAGTTTTGATAATTAGTTTAGTCAGATTGGTTTAATTTAATGCTAGAATTTGTTTGTCTAAATCTGTAATTAGATTAGTTGTAATTCTAAAATTCGATTGGTTTTAAATCTAATTTTTTGTGAGATCCGATCTTTAGGTAACCCTTAGGTTTGTTCTTAGATAAGTTAAATTCTAATCTTAGGATAGATTTAGGTTAGTCTGGAATTTTAGGATAACGTTTAGTTGATGAAATCTTTGGTTTCTTCTTACAATAATCCCAAATTAATTCTAGAATAATTATCGAAGACAATTCTTAATAAATTAGATTTTCCTTAGGTGAGGCTAAGCAACTACGCTCCATACTTGCATAAACTAAAACTGCCTATGCTATGCTCCAAACTTGCACAAGCCTAAATTGTTTAGGGCATGCATCCAAATGAGCCTAAACTACCCAACAAAATTCCAAAAAAGCTAAAAACAACCTCAGTGAGCTTGCATGCACCTTTGTGCTCTGATATTAGCCTAACCTCCCTTGAGCTCCGAAATGAGTTTAAAACAATCCAAAAATATAAAAGAATCAATCAATCATTCAACTCGCACACGATCGAACTACACTAGTCTGATCCCACCAAGTTGGGTATGTAGGCAACCCTGAACAGGTCCAACCACCCCTAGGGTAGTTTCCTTCTCATTCTCTCATGATTTGTCATTTAATCAAGCATTGTTAAATGGCGATTTAAATTACTTTAGTAATTTGATTTTAATTGGCTTAGACTTAGGGAGCATAATTACCAAGTCCGGGTTCGGGAATTACTTGTCTAGGGAAAAGTACGAAAAAAATGGCAAAATTAGAAAGATTCGAAAATAAATCGGGTAAAAAATATAAAATAAGACTACTAATTATAAAAATTATAAACACTTATATTTTATATGTTAGATATTTATTTGAGACTCTTTCAAAAAGTCATGAATAATTCATGTTTAATTCTCAAAATTCGCAACTTTTTCAAACAGTCGATATTTTTTCCAAAACTCGCGATTACTTTGTGAATTAATCGTTCGACGAAATAGTCAGGTATATTTCGGGAATTTTTGAAAAAATCGGAGAACTATGTAACTATGTTAGAGAGTAGGTAACCATCTTTGGGTGTGGGTTCTGAGAAGCCTAACACCTTCCCCCGAACTTAATTGAAACTCTTACATAGATTTTCTGAGCAGACCGTAGGCCCTTATCCACCTCAATTCCGGGATCCTATTTTCCTCATAAATAAATAGGTGGCGACTCCCATTTTTGGTGTTTAACGTCGCTCCTTCGTAGGGCCCTGCCTGGAAGGAAAGGCAGTAAACTCCCGTGATCACACAACTCATTAGGTTACGTTCATCCCTTAAATGAAATTCACTCCAGGTTTCCTTCTTATGTTCTCATTTCTTATGATATTCAACAGGTTTATCTATTTTAGTGAAGTACTTTAAAGATTAATCACGAAAGAAATCAAGTATCTAAAGATGAATCATAAATGATATGGAAAGGATAATCCTAAAGATCCTTCCACCCCAAGAACTTAGCATTTTCTAAAGCCCTAAGGTATCCTTAGGGGATCAATGTTGAGGTGTTAGTTGTTAAGAGTTAGTGGAAATCCATCCACATCACCTACGCAGAAGTTCCTGATCCATTGAGAGTTCCTCTTCTCTTGGAATTGAACTTGAATCTCCTCAACACATTTTCACCTTCTTAGCTTAAGGGGTGGGGACCAATTTTTGATGTTGGTAACATTATTTACTCTATCATTGCCTTTTTTACTTCATCTCAATTATTGTCTCGTGCATCGCACGGCGTGTTTTCTAGTATTTATATTAACTATTTTTTAACATGTATTAAGTGGGTGAGTTTGAGTTAAGCAATTCGTTGTTGAGTATAGGAACTTGAATTTTTCAACTCCTTTGTAAATCGGTTGACATTGGCTTTATTTTATGCGACCCAAATATGACCCAACCCGAAAAACACTCAAACAACCACATTGCCGCTCCTAACTTTGATAACCCAAAAAATACGATAGTTTAAATATGAATAGGATGAGATAACTAGAAATCTCTATTACAATCACATTTTGTATTTATTAAGCAACGTAGTAATTGTTCCACAAGAAATCCCAAATAATTACAAAATTGTCATCTTTTCTTTACATTTTAAATAAAGATTATTATCTCATGGAGTAGAGCTCTTATTCAATTTAAACTCTAATTATAATTTGGGGCATATTCGTTTTTTTGTTTCTAATTATCATAAACAGAAGATTTTTTTTTTGTAATTATAGCAAAATTAGAGGATTAAAATTGTAATTGAAGGGTTTGATCAATATCCGTTTATAATCGAATAATTATCTGAATAAGTATCCGGCGGAGCGAATTCAAATAGTAACTTACTAATTGTTTATAATCGGAGATGAATTGGATATTGATATATCCAATTCGATAAATATCTAACCAATTATATAATATATTATTATATAGTAATATTGTATAAGTTTATAAAATTAAAATAACCTTATAAAAATGTTCTTATATAATTTAATATGTTGATGAAATCATTAGTATTGTCACTTGGTGCTTTGGAGTTTGCTAAGCGGTTCTTCGTACATGGGGTGACTTAGGACTTGAGTCCCGTCTCCTGTCGCACGTTAAGATCCTTAGTAAGTTACATATCCCTTGTTCCGGTAATGAGGGTCATTAGGTCTACGGATTTTCAATTGTTGTATCGTTTACGGGAAGCTGGGTACCGGGTGTATACTTGACGGAGGTCAAAGATAAAACATTAATTTTTAAAATAAAATATATTTATGCATTTTACATTTTTAGTATTTGAATTCGAATATTTAAATAAGAATTGGATACAAATAGCATATCTCACTATCTGTCTGATATTTATTTAAAATCAGATAGTCGGATAAGTAATCGGACCACTATCCGCTCCGAATTTGCTCTGTTTGCACCTCTAACGATATCAATGGCAAAAGGCTGAGAAGGTTGTTTAACAGCTTCCGTTTGTGGCATTAGAAATGGCAATGGTGATTATAAAGGAATGATAACAACATGGCTTTCTTTGCTGAAAATGACAATTGTTTTTAAGGTTTGTGATTCGCTTGATTTCTCTTTTGTAAATAAATTGTGCGATGAATGAGTTGAGATATTTTCTTTCTACTAACGTCTGATTATTTTTGAATGTGATTAAAAACAAATGAGTGTTCTAAATCAGCAATTTCTTTGTTGGACCCATTAGCATGTAATGGGCTGAATTAGAGTTAGAATTTTGGATGATTATGTTCTATTTCCAGATGGTCATTAAAATTAGGCGTAGCTTTTCTTAGATAAAAGTGCATCAAAATCTTGATATCCGATTTAAGTGATTTGGTGCATACAAGATAAGAAGTATAAGGCTCTAACTTGATTCTATCAATTATTGAATGTTAATTTTATAATGTTGCTATGTTTAGGTTGGCCTTTTCTTTGTGGCAAGGCACATTCTTTGGAATGGGTGGCATGGGAAAAATATATATGGTACATATTCTTCTATCGTTCACCTTCGTACACGTGATTAATTGATTAGAAGTTTTCTTTTTCCCCCTTCTATTTTTTTGGTTATTTAAGAGTTTTAATTAGGAAAGATTTTTTTATTATCTGAACTATTGCAATTGATTGATGTCTAGATGTAAAAGGTTTCTTTTTTATATGTTTTATGATGTTGAACTCATTGAGTTGTAGTTTTTACATCTTTCTTTGAAAGAAAATCTCTTTTATTCTGCTTATATTTCCATTGAGTTGAGCTCAAGTGCAAAAATATTAGGTGTTCTATGAAGTGTTTTAAACCACTTATTTTTGAGCTCATGTGCATCTGGATACAAAATAGAGAACACCACACTAGTGGGCAACAAGTGTGTTGCGAGTGATTGAAAAAGGAGGTGCTGATCCATGGGTACAAAAAAGAGAATACGGAGTACTAAAGTATGTCAAATCCTTTTCTTGATTACCACAAAGTCTCTTACATTAATTAATTTATTATATTTTGAAAGTGTACCTTAGGTAACACTCAAGTTTCCGTAGATCGAATCACAACCAATCGCAATTGAATTCAGGAAGAGTTCAATCGCTCTCACAGGTCAACACGTGTCCCTTTTAACTCTTATTAACCATGGTTAAGATTCTCCAACACTTAGTGTTCAATAATTTAACCTTAATTTTGTGAAAAAGATATTAAAAAAATATTAACCTTAAGAGTTAAAATTTTTTAACTAGAGTATAATATATTTTAAATATATATTCGTCTGAGGCTCTGATTTAGTAGTAAAAAAAAACAAACAAGGCAATGGACAGGGAAAAAAAGAGCATAAAGATTCTCACCTCGCAATCAAGATGACCCCGAATTAGCCTCCGGACGTTATCAATTACCTCCTTCCTCCTCTGCTCAGACTCCATAGTAGGCTGAATCCGCCATATCATCTTCTGGGTTGTTTGCTCAGCTCTCAGCCAGCATTCGGCATCAATTACCAATGGGTGTGGGTTAGACGACGGAAAGAGGTGCTCTTTTTGGTTGATATGCCATCCCACGGTGGCGACCAAACTTGAAAATCACCCATGTAGTCAAAAACTGAATTTGTCAAACCCCCCAAAATCCTCACAGACCCAATACTCCACCGACAGTTTCAGCTACCGCCGGGGTACAAAACAATGATAGTAACATTAGGAATTCTGATGAAAACCTTGAATGGCTCAATCAAAACTACTGTTTGAGACATCTATAAAATGATTGAATGCAAGTTTTGGAGGAAATTTTGATCTTGGTCGACGAGAGGTTCATGAGCAGATGATGCAGAGGTGAATAAAATGACATGGAAGAATACAAGAATCGGAATTTAGGTTTGAAATTGGGAAGAAGACCAGGTGCTATGCAGTTTGGGAGCTATCCAAGACACCAATTGGCTGCAAAACAAGGAGGTTTTTGGAAATCTCCAGGTTCGTTTATCGGAGGTATTGAGGGACATTGAGGTGTTAGACAACATCGCAGAATCTCGAGATCTATCTGGCTTAGAAACTCGAGACAGAGAGGCCAAAAAATTGGAATATATTTCAGTGCTTAAATTAGAAAAGATTAGTTGGAACTTGGAAGCAGAAGGCTAGAACCCGTTGGCTCAACGAGGGAGACCGTAACACCAAATTTTTTCAAAGAACGACAAATTACAATTGGGAAATTATTTAGTTCATTAATGCTGATGAATGCATTACTGATACCTATTCCATATTGGTTTTGTCTGTCTTTTGCTTTGGATTTTGCATTAAGAAGATGCTCCTGAAATCTTCTGCTTTGTTTTTGTCACAACTTTCATTTTGTTATGATAGTCAACCCTATGCAATGCTATTTTTCTAACAAAAATTTCTCTTTAAACTTAAACTAAACATTTTCCAGGAAGAGACTATTTACTTGAGATGGGTAACTGTTAGCATCATAATGTAGATATCTTCATCTTTCCTCAATTTGAGACTTTGCTGCAGAAACTTGATTTGATTGCGAATATGGTCTTCAAACTTTTCCTGTTTTAAAAATATCCCATACCACTATGCAAGCTTAAAATCTACTCCAAAGAAGCACAAAGAGAAGATAATTGCGAAGCAACCATAACCCCGAAATCATTTTTTCTGGTAATAAAGGAATATGTATAAGAAAAAGAGAGTTCAAGAGAAAGGGGAGGGTCATTACTGACAAAGAATAAATATCAGAATAGGATACCAAAATAAAGGGAAACATAGTCAGCCACGAATTCGTAAAAATTGATCTCTTCCCACGTGTAGTCAAAGTTCTTCCTTGTATTTTTTAACTCCTTCAAAGTAGCTATCCAATCGAGCAAGAGACGTCCAATAAAGATTCGCACATCTGATAATGATCGACTCCTATCGTGAAATATCCTTCTATTATGTTCTTTCCATGACCCCCTGAATGGGTCCGAAGCATGATTCAAAATATCGGTATCGGTCATCGTATCGGTAATTCCAAAATAGGATACGTATCGGTATATTGGTTGGATACGGCAGAAAAAAACAGGATACACTAAAAAAAAGCTTAGATACGCAAGGAAAAACTTGGATACATTGAATAAATTTTTTTTTAATGTAAATATAAGCTAAAAACAAACTAAATGAAGGCTTCCAACTACATTTATAAGTTAAAAAAGGCGTGCGCGCTGATAAATATGTATGAAAATACAAGTCATAGTCACTTAATCAAGTATAAGAAATACAATCTAGATATTAAAACATTACATTTAATAAAATACATAAGAAATTATTGACTTGTATTCATAAATCAAATTACATGCATGATAGAAGCTCAATACCATATTGAGCTTCGTGTCGACTCACTCTCTATCACTCTGGGATCAGGAATTGAGTAGATTGAGTAGATGTAGTCACTTAACCAAGTATAAGAAATTCTCATGTATTCATTTTGGGTTGATTACAACCTATTTTTATGAATTTAAAGTAAAATGAAGAATATTAAGAGTTTATACATACCTTCAAAATTTTAGGGAAGATCTTTCAAATCCAAAATCAAATGCCGAGATCTTTTTTTTTAATAATGAAGCTGTCATGTTTGGCTTAGACTTTGATTATGAAAGAAATTTGAGAGAGAAAATAAGGTTTGAAAGTGTTTTGAAAAACCTCAAAATGAATAAAGGTACAGTTTTAAGGCCCGTATCGATCAGTATCGGTCCAATACATGAACAGTATTGGTCCGTATCCCCCAAAAAAATTAACATTGTTCAAACTATATGTATCAACCTGTGTCGATTTGTATTGGCCCGTATCGGTCCCGATATGGTCGATACCGTCGATATGCCCACGATACCCTGTAAAAAAGATTTTCCTGCGTATCAGAGTATCAGATGGTTCAAAAATAGGTACGTATCGGTCTGTATCAGCCGATACATATCGATATTTGATATCATAGCCGCAAGGAAGAACGTTCCAAAGAATTCCTTCCTCTTAAGACCAAAAAGAGCCTGAACAAGCTTTGAACCACTAGAGAATTTGCAATAAAGAGATAATTCGCTTTGCAAAATAGAGGATGGATTATGGCTAACCATTGATTCATGTGCCTACATGCAATAGAAACAGTGGATCATCTTTTTTTGCACAGTCCTATTACGTTGGATATATGGGTTTTCTTCCTTTCCCGTATGGAGGTAGCCTAAGTCTTTCCCTCAACCTTTCACAACTTCTTATCATGCTGGGCCTCGATTAGTGGGAAGGGTGCTTGGGAGGTAATTTGGGTGGTCCTCTCCGAGGCTATTTCTTGGTTCATTTGAAAAGAGAGAGATCTCATAGTCTTTGAGGATACCTCCTCTACTGTCCCCCGTATTTGTGTCGCATCCGATTGGTTGTCATGGAGTGGGTTGGCTTATATCGAGTAGCAGAGGAACTGTGCGGGGTTTTGTTCTGATATTTTTGCTTCTATATAGGTTAGGAGTCTTGTTTGGTTCATTCCGAGTTTGAGTTATGTGCTTGTAAACTCTTATTTCCGTGTTTCTCCCTATATATCTCTTTATCAGGATTAATATATTCAGCTGATTTATAGGTCAAAAAAAAAAAATTTGCTATCTTGTCCTCCACCATCCACAAATGCTCCATTTAGAATTGTCACTTCCTTATGGGGAATTGGCCATCCCAGAAGTTGACGGAATAGAAGAATCATTGGTATTGTCCACAATCAAAATATTAGAAGAGCTAAACGAAAATAGTCCTTTTGATATTTACAAACTCTTTTGTCCTTATCCTCCAAGGGCAGTTAATACTCTCCATGTTCCCCAGATTCCTCCTAAAGATGGGACATTACTCATCCTCCTCATTGCTCTGTTGTTTTTGTTTAACAGTATTTGAATTAAATAATTTTGTATTCAATCTTTATTAAGTTAAATAGAACAATACTATTCAATGTACAGAATATGAATTTTATATTGGTTCACTATATATTCTGTTCATGTAACAATAAATTAAAACTACAGAATAAAATAAACTCACTGGTTTAGGAATTGAAAAGCAACAGATCAAGTCGAGTAGTAACTCTTTCCTTAAGACAGATTTCGTCCCTCACACTGGTGCTTTTGATATACGGACGTCTGCCTCCCAAGATAAAGTGATCTTTACACAAACAGAAGAAGCACAGCAATCTGCTTGTCCAACGAACCAAAAACTATGCTATATCTCTCTCTTGGGTTAACACAGACTTATGAATATGCAGAAGGAATCAGAGGCTATGGAGTAGAAGAAGGAAATTTTCGTACTTAAGAATATGCACCAGAATAGCCTTAAATAGTAGGCAAAGGAGACTGTCCAGAATGGTCATGTCTCTTGGGTTTCAAATTTAAATCCAACAGACATGACTGTTGGATTAAAAGAGCTGTTGGAATAACTGTATAAGTTGAAACGGGCTCTGGCCCAGTAAAACAAAAAATAAATATGTGTTGGTTCCACCTTGGAGCAAGTGCTCACTCATTCGCAAAATTTGGGTGCCCCAAGGGCCCACCCTTTACTCCAAGGTAATGGTATTTAAACCACACTATAGTTTCAATAGTTTTCCAATGTGGGACTATTAAACTACACCATTCTTCAACTTATAATTTATGTTCAAGTGGCCCACTTTGAGATGAATTTCTCATTCACCACTTCACTGTTTTGGACGAGTGAATACACTACGTTGATCTCCTCATGGAGGAGAACATGAATCCACTTGGACCTGCCTCATAACCTTTGTGGGTCCCACTTTTATTTTGGGTCAAAGTTTGTAAAAAACTGTTTTCCCAGATTTTCCAAAACAGAATTTTTCCAACATGCTCTTCCTAGAATATTGATTTACTGCTAGCCATATAATTTTTAAACAATCTCTTGTGATAAGGACATATATTACAAAGCCTTGCAATTCCGTGTCAATCATTTTCGCTAAATTTTATAATTTATACTTCAACCGTTGCCAACTTGCAGTTAAGTACCCTTCAAAAAAAAAAATGTAATATGATTTCATTATGCCTTTCCTAACACCCACCCACATATAAAGAAGCCACATCCAGTTCTTTTCAATTTCCACCGCTAATCAAAGTTTTCAATTTCCACCGCTAATCAAAGTTTTAATAGGAATGTGAGGCTTACGCCTTAAGGTAAGGCTCAAGAAAAATGTCTTGAGGTTCAACTTTAGAGGCTCAAGAAAAATGTCTTGAGGTTCAACTTTAGAGGCTCAAATCAAATGAGGCTCACATGAGGCACATGCCTCATGCCTGGAGGCTTGCCTTATGTCTGAGGCATGCACCTCATATATTTATCAAATTTAAGGTTCTAGCCATAGAAAGGATACTTAATTATAATTGTTTATTTATTCAATTTAGCGCTTCGTTTGATATATTTAATTTATTGAAGGTTTTCAAAAGCCTTTTGAATATTTATTTCACATAAGGAACCTATAAAAAATCTATTATTTTTTGAATAACAAGAATTTACTAAGAAAAGAAGAATTTAAAAGAAGGGAATAAGGCTATTCCCTCAGTAACTATATAACAAAAGGCTCATGAGCCTTTTAAAACAAAATAACTCAGAAGTATTGGCATCCCTTGATTACCTAAGGACACCTACCCAATTCCGTAAATTACAATTTATGCAGGCACATAATTTTGGAACAATATAGTCCATCACTTCAAATATTCTTTTGTTCAATCCCTTCCATAAGCCTCAAACAATCATGTTGGGTGACATACCCCAAAGAATGCCCCCTTTTCTGCTGAAAGATCCACTTGGCCAATTGAGTCACTACTATAATTTCCTTTTGAGCCGCTTTGGACACTCAAAAGATTGGGATAAAAAAACTCCATACTCTCCAAGCGCCACTACATAATGAAGGAGGAGTGGCGAATACCTGATTGTAAGCTGGATTCCCCTACTTCGAAGGTGCACAACAGTCAAAATCTTGTCTAAGACTGCCGCCCACAAAAAAACTTGAACCTTTAGGGGAGAGTGGCCTTCCATATCTTATTAAATTTTGGCTTCCTCACCAAGTCCGCTTCCTCTTTAATGACAGTTGAGCTTGATTGCAATATATTTTGCCACAATTGGTGGACATGGCTCAATATCAAGTTTTAGTATCGGTGTTGTAGGTAACAAAGTTAGGGTTCGGGAATAATTCGGCGGGTGTCTAGTTCGGAAATAATTGGTAAAATTCGACAAAGTCGGGAAAAAAACGGAAATAATAAAATATAAATAATTATTATAAAGAGAAAGTAACATGCTACAAACCATAATTACTAAGTTAGGTAGAAAATTTAGAAAAAATATAAATTGGAAAAATTCAAAAATAAATCGAAAAAAAAAAAAAACAAGATATGAAAAGATATTAAATAAGATTATTAATTATAAAAATTACAAACACATATTTCACATATTAGATAATTGTTTGGGTTTTTTCCAAAAATTCGTGAATAGTTCGTGTTTAATATGTGAAATTTGCGACCTTTTGAAAAAGTTGTATTTTTTCAGAGAGTCGTGAGGGAATTAATTGTTCAACGAAAAATCATGTATTATTTGGGATTTTTTGAAAATATCGAAAAATTTTGTTACTATGGTGTTACGAAAAATACTGCCTCATTCCTTACCTTTCGAATAAATTTGCGATGAACCAAAGGAGGAGGGTATCATCCCAGTGAGATTTTGATGGTTAAGTAGTCTGACAAAATGAACTTTGGAATAAGTAGAGAGCTAAAGGGATCCCGATGATACAAAAGAAAGTTCCATATTTTTGGTGAACATTTTGAAGAAGAGACCAAATCCTCTATGATGATAATCGGATTTGGCAAATCCGGTTATCACCCCTGAGGTCGCCATGTGTCCCTTTTGACACCCCTTAACTATGCTTTAGCTTCACCCACCCTTACGGTTCATCCGGCCATCCTTGGTTTTTAGAAAAAAATATTAATTATTATTTTTAAAATATTTTAATACTTAAAATACCCTAAAAATAGTTTTTTTATTTTTTAAAAATAATTAATATTTTTTCCCACGAATTCCTCAAAAAGTTTGATAAAAAAAAAACACGAGCCCAATGTGTATTTACATGTTGCCCAACACAGCACGCCCTGTTGTTTAAATAGTGGCATGCATAAACTGATGTATGTGAATTTTATCATATCCAGCACATCATGAAAACAAGAAAATTTGGAAGGGTCATTTGCTTATTGTCTTTGTTAAACTGTGTGCACTTTGTAGATGCAGTTGGTTACGGAGACCCCCTTGTTGCCGCTGTCGTTTCCCGGTATCAAGTGAACTTAAGTCTTCTTTTTGCATTACATCGGCTTTTCCCCATTGGATTGGAGAGGTCTCAGGTTTGGCAATCGAGTTCTTAATTTTTGTAATTTTTTGATTGCTTGTTTCCTTTTTCTCTCGAACAAATAGGGGATATGTGTAGTTGGTGATACGTGATTGTTGTTGTTGCCTATAATTGCAGGAAACTAGACATTCGAACAGAGGATTGGTTTTTTCTCCAAAAAAGCCTCGAACAAATAGAGGATAAGTGTAGTTGGTGATACGAGATTGCTATTGTTGTCTATAATTTTGGGAAACTAGACATTTGAACATTGGATTTGTCTTTTCTCAAAAAAAAAAAAAATCACTTTTGTAAAATGGTAAGCTTTTGGACGGAGATGTTTTGTCCGTTCTAGATACTCGGTGTGAGTTCTACAAAATTACTAGCCCGACCTAACAGGCAAATGTGAAATTGATAAACCACTCAATGGCACCATATGGGACTCTTTGGTTTCGATTGAAGGACATGGGTCTCATCGCCCCGGTGGCAATTTAATATAATACCACCTCAATGATGCCTCATTATTCCCAAAAACAAATCCAAAGGGTGGCATCGAGTACATCTGAAATAATTGGTGGTATCCCAGGATCTTTCCTTTATGAGTAGGGCTGTACATGGGCCGAATTTGGGCTTAACCTTTGGTGATTTTTGAATGGACCTGGCCTGAACCCTGGCATATATATAATGTATTTTAAGCCCAAACTGGGCCTGATGCATAGCCCTATTTATGAGGGTCACAACCTTAGCATCATCCACTCTGTTATAGGTATAGGAAATATGGGGTGCTGGGCTTAACCTTAGGATCTTTCATTTATGTGGATCATGACCTTGGCATACTCCACTCGGTTATATGTTGACTCGTGCTAATCCCTATTCATACGAACTTCCTTGTCTGTAGGCAGTATGACCACTCTCGAACCATGAGTGGTGGCTCAGTGTTCCATGGGGTGAGCCGTAAACCCAGACATCCTGGGATACACTTCCCATGCCCTCTCATGGCCAGCCATCAGTGAACTTATCCTAACTGTTAACTGTGTGAGGCAGGCAGTGGCCCTGACTGTTAACTGCGTGAGGCGGGTGGTGGCCCTGACTCGTGCTGAGGGGATTAGTTGGCCAAAGGCTGGACACTGACCAAAAAAAAAAAATCCATACTCGTGCTAATCCCGAATCATATGAACTTCCTTGTCTATAGGCAGTATGACCATACTGTATGCGGTGTTGGGCCTAGTAAAGTGTCTTATGGCAAAAAAATTCATCCAACGGGATGACTCGTGATTATCCAACTAGATTAGTTTTTGTCAAGTGACACATATATATCAGGGGGCGAATTGGATTTCTTTGGGTACAAATATCCTCTACATGGCACGCAATTATGTGATATCCTCCACATGACATTCAATTTGGTGACACACACATGTAAGGCTGCACTCAAACCAAGCTCAAGCTATCGAGCTCGAACTTGGCGTTTACAGTTTTGGATCTATTCTTTACTTTGATCCCAAGCTCTATACAAAACTGTTGCGATAGTTGACAACCAAAAGACAGTGAGAAAATAAACAAACAAAAATGCAATCACATAAGATACAAGCAGATAAGATACAAATAGTTACGTGGTTTCATCATTTGGACCAACTCTCGGATGGATGGCTCATATCCTAAGTAACCAGAGCGTAGAGCAGGAGCGAGAGCGGGTGCGGGAGCACGAGAGCGTCAAATTTGAATTTAGGATAGGGTCGGTAGCGCCTCCGGAGCGCCGATATATATACATAAAATATATATTGATGTTCTTAAAAATTACTTGTAGATGTAAATATATCTGTTTTAGTTTTTTAAACTTTAAGAGAAAATTGATAAAATCATTCATAATTCAAATTTTTCATCACAACAAACAAGATGACTATTGAATATTAAATGTATCATTCTAAATTCAATTACTACATCCTTAATAATTAACAAATCTTATATGAATCTTGTACCCAACAAAGAAAAATGACAATATAGACTTTATTTTACATGAAAACTTAAGATAAAAATAAAAATTTACATAAAACCGCACCTTTAAGTGAGAGCGGATTGAGAGCGAGGTTTATAAAAGTTGAAATCGAGCTCCCGAGGTGAAAGCAAGGTTTGAGAGCAGGAGCGAGGTTTGAGAGCGGGAGCGGATGGCAGGTTAGGAGGTTTGGGTTACTAAGCTCATATCTATTAATCAGTCGGAGTTTCAGAGATTGAAAAGAATGCTCCCATGCATTGGAGTGGACTAGTGGTGCCCCACCAATTCAATCATCTTGTCCTTAAGCCACGTGTACAATGATTGTGATAAGGGGTTTAATGAGGGTGGAATGACACCTAGTGCTCTAGTCCCACACATCTCTTCATCAGAGCCTTGGGTCCCCACAAATACTGGAAATTTTCAATAAAGTAGACAGCTTCCATATACCTCGCTCACTGCTGTGTCTCATCGTATTTGGGAGGTGAGGAATGTCAAATGTGCATTCTTATAAAAAAGGAAATTTTAATATGGCCCAGGATCCTCTCTAGTTCAACTCGAGAGAATCTCTCGAGTTGGAACCCCTAGAGGTCGCCATGTGTCTCCTTTGACACCCCTTAACCATGGGTAAGGTTCACCCACCCCTAGGGTTCACTCACCCATCCTTAGTTTTTTTTTATTTTATATTAATTATTATTTTTTAAATTAAAAAAACTGTTTTTAGAGTTTTTTAATATTAAAAACATTTTTTTAATTTAAAAAATAATAATTAATAATAAAAAAAAAAAAACCAAGGATGGGTGAGTGAACCCTAGGGGTGGGTGAACCTTACCCATGGTTAAGGGGTGTCAAAGGAGACACATGGCGACCTCTAGGGGTTCCAACTCGAGAGGATCCTGAGCCTTTTAATATATGAGACCACACCTTGCCATCCGAACTAGAGGGGCAGGTGTCCCACTTAGGGCTGTTAACGATTGGATTCGGACCGGATCTGGCTATATCCAAATATGATCCGATTACGATTGATTCGAATTCGATCCGAGATTAGTCGGATATTGAATTACCTAATCTGAGTTTGAATCTGATTCTAATTATTTAATTAAGATCTGAATCCGATTTGATTAATGTTTATTTCTTTTAAAAAAAAAACTCTATTTTAATGAGAAATTACATGATTAAGCTCTATTTTTATTCTTATTACATTCAAGTCATTTTATTTATCATCCTTTTAAAAAATAAAGTTAAATATATAGTTAATAATATTATATTATAATTAGATCGAATTTTAATCGGATCGAATCACATTCCATCTTTGTGATTCATATCTTGTCTGACGGATCATTAATTCGGTCATGAATCTGGCTAATCGGATCAGATTCTGAACTGATCCATTAATAACCCTACCCACCTAGCCCTCCTACTACACTTTGGTAAATTTTGAGAAATTCCTTGGAAAAGTGGTTTAAAACTCTACTTATCATCCAGAGTTGAGCCACATGATTAAAAATCCAACAACCCTAAGGTGCACATAGATTAAATGGTGAGTCCCACTAGATGTCTGGCACTGTTAAATTTTCAATCCGGTCATCCAAACTCTCGATAGTACATACCATAGAGAGTTTTCAATCCCTTCCTAATCCATTTTAAGACTCCATTTTAAGACGAACCTCGAATGTGAAATATGTGTAAAATTACATTATTTTTAGGGCTAATAACCTAAAAAATGAAATAAAACAAATGAAACAAAGCATCCTGACAAAATTTGAAATTATGTTTGGATGGTGACAAATTTTGAAATTATGTTTGGATGGTATCCTGTCTCCAACCTTACAAACCTTGTATGTCTTTATACTCAAATATGGTAACCAGAATTTAGTGGAAGCCACCTACTTTATCACTGATATCTTCTCTATCATAAAATACGATTGGAATGTTTGAAATCAACGGTTGTGATTGCAAATATTTTCTTGAATTTGGGGGCATATTAGAACTTAGAGACAGTCATGTGCACCCCTCCTCCATTATATGGGCGATTTAAAGCACTGCCGACATCATAAACATTAGAAGATGTTCTACCTAAATTGGCCTCCCTAATAAGGCAAAGGAATCTCACTGGCGATGCCAGAAAATGGTGGTAGCTACCACACAATAGGCGACAAGTGGAGAAGTCAAAATCATGGGATAATAAAACATGTGGCGACAAGTGTGTGAGAAAAAGGGGGAGAGATATCAAGTGGGGAGAAGTCAAAATCATGGGGAGAAAATGAAATGACTTCTCCCCTTTTTATTACCACATGTCGCCTATAATGAAGAAAATTGGGAAAGTACAAATCTTGGGGGCGCGGGTCCATACCCTAATTGAAGACGAGGCCTTAATCCACTCCAGGACGATTTCAGAACTTGTGGTCATAAGGACGAATATGAAATTTGTGCCTATGAGGTTGAATATGAAATTTGTGCCCATGAAGACGAATACAGAACTCGTACCCAAGTCAAGGACGGGTCCGAGCCCATGTGTAGGAAGAAAATCTCAGGAAGCGATCTATTATGCAAAGTACTCATGAGTTAGGTAAAGATCTCTAACTTAACATTAAATATTGGTTACTTTGAATCGCTTTTGGCCCAAACCGACTTGATAAGGAGTACACATGCATTTATGATAAAATATCTTTCCGACATAAACGAAATGATTGAATTAGATGCATAGCCATACACGAGCATGAATGGACATACGAATCTAAGCTTATAAATACCCGAAGAGACTCAGTAAAGAGGGATCGGCAATTCTAAGACCAAAGATATTGTTGATTATCTCTCTGCAATCCATCTTCTACCCATCCTTACTTTAGCATCGGAGCATCTTTTGCAGGACGGAACGCCTCTCCTCAACAAGCAGAAGATTAATCTGTAGAGCAGATCAATCAGTTGGTGACACATGGAGCTTCCGAACAATTCCCATCACAAAATTATCGTCGTCTGTAGGATTACTTTAACGACTCCCAGTAAGTTTCATTTGTTGTCTGTTATCATGACAAAGCAAGGTTTGATCGCAGGAGATGTAACAAGGCAAACCCTTCCGAAGGCTATGTTGGGAAGGCAAGCCCAACCAGAAGGAAACATGGCCAGGCAAGCAGTACTTGAGGAAAGCTGGCCAGACAGCAAATTGAGGGAGGTATGGCTATGCAAACTATGCAAGGAGGAGGCGTATCAACAGAGGATGCAACCAGAGCAGCCCCCATATGGGAGATATGTCCTAGGCCAACCAGATCATCTTGATGTTGTAGCAGCAATGAGATGTCATGCAACGATAGCAACAATAGCAGCAGCGAGATGACATGCTACGACAGCAAGCTATCCTAATCTGCTTGGCTAATGTTCAGCTGATGCTTCAGAAGAGGTTTGAAAATTTTGAGCAAGATATGTATATGGGGCAGGAGCAGCCTCAAAACCCGGGGGTTCATGTCTATAACCCTGAGCATCCGGGTTTGCATCCCTTTAATCAGGGTGGACCCCAAGCACAACTACATGGAGGAGGTGTGCAGACAACTCTCCTGCACGATCATAGGGCAAGAAAAGTGACCCCAGAACAAGATGCTCGATGGGACCCGTCTCTAGGACAAGGAGCCAGACAACATCTTACCCTCTCGTCTCCACAAAGGCGAGAGGTTTGATGGGGTTCATCTGAGAGACGAGATGTAAGGCCAATGTCCCCATCAATCCGAGGTGCATACCGGGATGGGAGGTACGTATCACGTACTTCTACACCACAAGGGCGAGACATTGAAAGAGGACGAGAAACAGGAATGACTCCAGTAGAGGTTCAGGCTATGATTCAGGCACACGTGAATCAAGTCAGTGGAAGCTAGACGGACCAGTTCGCCCGTCAGGCGAAAAGAGAAGTTGAAAAATCCCCACTCTCGATACGAATAGACCTATCACTCACTCCTCGCACGTTTGTGGAGCTGATTTTAACATCTTTCACAGGAAAGACTGATCATGTGGATCATTTGTTCCACTACAAGCAGAAGATGGCTCTCCACAATTCAGATGATGCTCTTTTGTGCAAAGTCTTCTCATCCAGCTTGCAAGAACCAGCGTTGAAGTGGTTTCGCCAACTACCATCTGAGTCCATACAAAGCATGGACATGCTCAGATCGGTATTCATCAATCGTTATATTGCTAACAGAAGAGGGATGCGGATGTAGATTCTCTTTTTTCCATGAAGGAAAAGCCCACAGAATCCCTCAGGGATTTCGTTAACAGGTTCCATGAGGAGGCACAAAACCTTGATGAATGCACTGACCAAACAAGCATCTCAGCATTCAAAAATGCACTGCCAATTGGTTCCGAGTTATATAAATCTATTGCTCTCAATCGTCCCAAGCGCCTAGACGAGTTGATGCGTCGCGCGACAAGCACGATTTGAGGATGATCTTAAATCTCGCGCCAAGCCAAGGGCAACCGTAGCAGTTAAAGCAGTTGATAGGCCAAAGAGGGCAACTGCTTCGAGCAAGAGACCAATGTATGCTTCCTCGGATGACGAGAGACCACCTAGACAAACATCACAGGAGAGAGTGTCGCATCAAGAACAGATGGATCAGCTGGGTTGGCGACCCAATCAAAGTTTCGCCAGTCAAAACAAGCCGAGTAGGCGCCCATTTCAAAATCAGCAACAAAACCAACCAGCCAAAGAGACATCCGTCCCAATCCAGTCAATCCCAGCAAAGGCAAGGTTCCCAGGAGTAAGGAAAGGTTAACTTCAACGCCAGCCCAGCTACAATCATGGAAACCATGGAGCGTGAGTCTTATTTTGAATGGCCACGACCCATTGCTGATACTACGATAGGACCACGATCGCAAGCCTTCTGCCGTTATCATCAATGCCAAGGGCATTTGACTAACCAGTGCTATGTCCTGAGAGAATATTTTGAAAGTTGAGTGTTGTAAGTGGTGTAAGAGAGTTGATGAGTTGAGTGTTGTAAGTGGTGTAAGAGCGTTAATGAGTTGAGTGTTGTAAATGGTGTAAAAGAGTTGTAAGAGGTGTAAGAGACTTGATGAGTTTAGTAAACTATGAGTTATATGGGCATGGGTTGTTGGATATAAGTTAGGTGGATATGGGTATATGGATTAGATCTTATGGGTCATTGGTTATTATTATACTGGTCATGGATTATGATTATTGGACTTTGACTATGACATTTGGGCTTGGGCTATGGTAAATAGGCTTTGACTAAAGCAATTGAGCTTTGGGTAAGGCAATTGAGTAATTGAGTTTGACTACTTGGGTTTGGGTAATGAAATTAGGTAATTGGGCTTGATTGAGTTGTTTAGGTATAAGTTTGGTCAAAGGGGCTTAGGCCTCGGGTAAACTTTGGAGCCTTTGAAGAAGCGGGAAGAGGGATAGGAGGTGTAAAAATAGGGTGCTTATAGAGAAGATCCTCACAAGGTCAGCCTCTGTTATAGATGAAAATTCCAAGCAGAGCAAAAAAAAAAACTCCAAGAGAGTGCAAGTCAACTGTAGCAGAAGCAATTATAGGGTATCCCAAACTTCGGTCTCATAGCCTACTTTTGGTCCCACTCTAAGTCCTCCTAGATCTCCTACAAACTACGAGTGCAAACGCAATATCACATCTATATCCCCAATGAAATATCATCCAAGACAGTGAAGGGAGAAAATTCAAATCCCTAGTAAATCACGAGCATGAGTGAAACCCGGCATCGGCCTCATTGCGCAAAAATTACGCGACCCCAGGCCTAGTCTTGTGGCTAAGGGTAAAAATTGGACAAAATCAATCAACTTCGCAGACATGAGAGAAAACCGGTAACGGCCCATCACATAAAAATTATGTGAATCCAACGATTTGGTCATTCCAATGGTAAAAAAGGGAGAGCATGAGTGAAACCCGGCATCGGCCTCATTGCGCAAAAATTACGCTACTCCATGTCTAGTCTTGTGGCTAAGGGTAAAAATTGGACAAAATCAATCAACTTCACAGGCATGAAAGAAAACCAGTAATGGCCCATCACGTAAAAATTATGCGAATCTCACGATTTGGTCATTCCAATGGTAAAAAAGGGAGAGAAAGCTGAAAAACAGTTTGGCCATAAAATCCGGCAGTAACCAGTCATTTCAGACTCCCGACTATCCTCGACAGAGATTACCCCAGTAGCAACAATTCCCCAACGGACCCCCAGTAAAAATCCCAACGGTTCTTTACTCCCTAGTGGATTCTCGATAATAATCCTCGACGACCTTTCCAGAAAAATTCCTCAGCAGCAGCATGACAAACTCATTTGTCCCCAGCAGCAGCCCATGAGAGCAAATCCTCTTTTGGTCATACTCTACTCTCTGAGAGCAAGAGACAACTCACAAATCTCCAACAAGCCCTTACAAAGGCAATTTATTGGAAAATCTAAAAGCTAACTAAGTATCTTTTATCAAAATTCCGAATTTTGGAAAATCAACAAAACCTTTTCTAAAAACATAAAAAAGTTTTGAAAAGTTTTGGTATCATAATCGGATTGTACCAACCGGCACCAAGCTGCCCTGACAAAACAACCAGAAAGAACCGACATCGCACACCCCCGCAAGTCGCAGTCAAGATAGTCATGGGAAAGCAATATCGTCTTCATCCCCAGCATGACATCATAGCGTCATACCTAGCATGACAAAACTTCCTAACATCACTCAAAGTGATCAATATCTTCAATCAGTGCCTCCAGGCCATATCAACATCAGAGCTATCTGGCTAGCGCTTCCGAGACACACCATCTCATATCAACAAATATCATTCTGACTAAAACCTCCGTGAAATGCCACCCTCTTCAATTAGCTGGCTAAATTTCACATACTCTTTCGACACCCCTGTGTGTCCCCGACATCATCATGTGTGCCACTGACAACCCGCCGGTCAGCGTCGCATCTTTTCAGCATGCCGACACACTCACATGTCTCCCTTTCGACACCTTCGTGTGTCCCCGACATCATCGTGTGTACCATTGACAACCCGCCCATCAGTGCCGCATTTTGTCAACATGCCAACACACCCGCATATCTCCCTTTTGACACTCCCATTTGTCCTCGACATCATCGTGTGTACCACAAACAACCCGCCGACCAGCGCCACATCTTGCCAACATGCCGACACACCCACATGTCCTTTTGACCACGTTTGAAGTGCGTCATCGACACCCTGTATGTCCTTGACACTCCATGTGTCCTTCGATCGATTTGGCTAGCACCTTTAGGTGATGCCGCAACAATCGATCTGGCTAGCGTCTCCGGGTGATGTCTTTCCAATCAGTTGGCTAGTGCCTCCGAGTGTGGCCACTACAATCCATCTGGCTAGCACCTCCGGGATATGCCGTCTCTTCGCCCATAACATGCAATTTATCCAACATGAGTCCTCATCTCTCCAACAAATATTCTCTGGCTAAGCTTGCATGTGTCTTTCACTCTACACTGAGCACATCACCGCTGCATACATGCACATCATACTTGCATCCAAGATCATTGCATTTCCAAAATCTAGCCTCGGTATAAAAATATGATGATTTCAATCTGTGTCGTTCGATTGCTATCCTTGGCACTCTCCAACAAAGAGGCACTACAAAATTTCAGACTTTTAACGGCGTTTTTAAATCGCCGTGAAAAACCCCAAAAACGCCGTTATAGTCAATAACGGCGTTTTAAACAAAACGCCGTTATTGCTCGCGTCGGAGAAGGCAAAGGCGGCATTTATTTTGACGGCGTTTTGAAAAACGCCGTAATAGACTTACCTTTAACGGCGTTTCGAAAAATGCCGTAATAGACTCGCCTTTGACGGCGTTTATATAAATGCCGTCATAGACTCACCTTTGACGGCGTTTATATAAATGCCGTTATAGACTTACCTCTTTAACGGCGTTTTAACAAATGCCGTAATATACACACCTTTAACGGCGTTTATATAAACGCCGTCATAGACTCACCTTTTACGGCGTTTATATAAATGCCGTTATAGACTTACCTTTTAGGGCGTTTATATAAATGCCGTTATAGACCAAATCTTTGGAGGCGTTTGTAAAAACACCGTTATAGATGAAACATTTAACAGCGATGCATAAACGCCCTATAGTCACCAATATCAATTATGGCATTTCCCAAACGCCGCGATTAGTCATGACATAAAAAAAATGAAAATGTTTTTTTCAATTTTTTTTAAACCTATTTTGTACCTGTCAATAATATAAATATTTTTTTACCTGTTTTGTACCTGTCAACAATATAAATATTTCTTTTACCTGTGTTGTACCTGTCAACAATATTAAATAAACAAAATCTTGTCCATAATGACATTATATATAAAAAGAAGTTTTCGACATGAAAATCAGTATAAAATAAATACATCCAATCACAGGTGCCCATCATAATGTAATACAATACACATGTCCATAAAAAAGTATCAATAAATCGTAAGTCTAACTATCTTCATCTTGCTGGTTCCCTCCTGCACCTCTAAAACTCGACAAGTGTGTGCTCCCTGCTCCCTCCTACAACACAATTAAATAAAATTATTTATTAGAATATTGAAATGATAAAATTTACAGATTTCATAATTAATATGCAAAAAAGATTCAATCACTAACATGCTTGCAAACATCAGTAACAGCACACCACACCAAATCTAAGCAATGTCACGCCATATTGAGGGCTTTACTTGAAAGCCATGAATCAAGCAGAAAGCAGAACTAGCATCTCAAAAGAAACAGGGCTAACTAACCGAAATCTCTTTAATTTTACAGACACAATAGAGGCGCACATCTCATCAAAAGAATACCCATACCATAGTTCCCAATAATAGTTCAAACCATGGGATGCATTATGCATTTCACCAGAAAATGAGGTTCTGAAGAGTATGGCAAGCCACATTGCGAGCTGTAGGTCACCATGAGATAAAATCCAATACCCTTCTATTGTATGTAAGAAAGCATGGAAAGAACAATAATAATGTCATGCACTTATCCTGCATGGATGATTAAATAATGTGAAGAACCCTTAATAAAACCATGATCTCTCAAAGAGTACTTTTCCTTAGTGAGTCCCAATAAACATTTTTCTTGTTCTTCTTTCAAACATGTAATAGGCATTAGCATAGATATGAAAAATCAAAGCAACACTGATGAACAAGTGATCGCATAGCTTTACTGTTTACATATGCAAATTATGACTTGAATTTTGAATTGAGTACTCATTATCTTACTGTGAATTTATAAACTTCATAAACACTGAAGTGGGAAGGCAAGGATTTTGAACTGTAAATCTGAGTTTGATTCTGGGGTTATTTTTGGTTGAGATAGAGGAAGGTGAGTGTTACTCCCAAAAGTTTGTCACTTGTAGAATAATATATGTGATTGTTGTTGATCAGAACCTCCAAATAATTGGTAGTCCTTTTGATGGGTTAAAAGTATTGGTCGAACTTGCAACTTTATGTGGAACATGATGAAATCATATAAGGATAACTTCCATCCCAAATTTTTAACCAAAGAAAGGAAAAAGAAATAGAGTGCAAAATAAGCCGGTTAGACGGGTGCAGTTTTGGTTGAGGGGCATCATACTGGGATGGGTTCAGGTTGGCATTTGAAGCTGTTTATAACCTGGCTGGTTTCAGGTTGGATGTTTGTCCTCTGCTTCATTGCCCTACCTGGCTATCTCATTGTGAGTCCTAGGCCAAAGCACTTGACAACTTCAAGCATTAGTAGATCCCTTGATTTTGGAGATGCCGCCGTTATTTGTATCTGTTTTTTTTTGGCACACTGCTAACTCTCGCAAATTGAAGCATGGCTTATTGGACAGGATTTTAGTGTCAGTTTAATTAGCTTGATCAAAAAAAAATTTACTTGTTTATCTTTATGTTGAATGCTTAACTGGAAATGAAGGTCTTCCATTTCTTTATCTGAATAATGATTTCCACCTCTGTTAATTATTTCATTGATTTTAAGGTTATAAGTGTCCTTTTTCTATTCTTCTTGAATTTGAGTTCTGCCAGTAATCAATAGCACGATTTCTGGACAATTGTTCCATTTGTATCAATGTTCAAATGGTCTAACAAGCTACTGAACCATCTACTTAACTGTTTTTACTTTGCATGGGCAGAGCATTTCTTGAATGGATACCTCTGTGAAGATACACTCTTATGGTCCGAAGGGAGAAGCAATTGGATGCCATTGTCCTCAATTCCTGAGTTATTTAGGGGAATATCCTTAACAAGACCTGACTATTATACTGCAGGTGAAAAAATCTCCCAACCTATTTCAGATTTACAGTTCAAAATCTGAGATGGTAAGCCTCAGCAGCCTTACCCGAGTAGTCTCTAGTTATCATGTTAGATTGAAATAGTTTGATATCCAAGTTCTTATCCAGGTTCATCCAAAACATCTTGGTTGCTTGAATCTATTGAAAGATAGATGTAGGAATTATGTCTGTTTTACAGCACTTAATTCCCATCCTAAATGGTCGAAGTTTGGCTTGAGTACAGGGATCCCTCAACTGTCTAGGAGGACTTAGAGGAGTCCAATTAGGGTGATCTAGAGGCTTGGTAATGTCCCAAAATTATCGGTCTTGAATTCAGTAGTGGAGCATGAACATGAGATAACAGTAAAAGAAAACTAGAACAAAAGTAAACTAATGGGCTGGGATGGATTAGAGGGTGTCCCAGCCAAGGGCTATTACCCATAGGGGTGCTCCCTCAGCTTCCAACAGGGATTCTTTTGCTGAGTTTTGGAATCGACTAAGAATTCTGGAATGTTGGTTGGCAGGAGGGTCTGACCAAACAAAAGGAGGAAAGCCGAAGCTATTCCTCTGATCTAAACTACCCTCCTATGGTCGAACAACACTATGGGACAGGTTGGTGAGAGGTTGAGCCTTGGGTTAGAAATTTGGAATTACTGGAGTAGTTTTGGAATCCAAACTAAGGCCTTCTACTGGATTTTTTTTTAATGGATCCCAGAGGGTATGAAAGGTGGTATTTATAGGCATATGTGGGGGTGGTTTATTGTTAATTAACAAAGGGTTAGGTGGGAGAGCAGGAAGCCATTGGAGGGTTATCCTGAAGCAGCCTGGGCTTTCTGATGTTTATCATCAAAGGGGATAGATGCTTAGGCCTTGGTTAAATTTTGTGTATTATCATGTTAGATTGAGATAGTTTGATATCCAAGTTCTTATCCTTGTTCAATCTCACTCTGGCTAAGAATAAGCCGCTAGAGAAGAGAACGGAAGGGGCAAGTGACTGCAACGATTTGCAGCTATTAGACGAAACCAGCAATTGCCGACTTCTTTAGTGGTCGCGAGGGTACTGCTAGGCGACAGAGAAAGGGCTGCTTCTACTCTTGGGCTATAGATGGTGCAGCAACCGTCATGATGATGATGAGGAGGTGCTGCAAGCAAATGCTCCTTGCTGGCCGGTGCCGAAAGAAGCGAGAGGAGACATGGTGTTGTTGGGACGTGATCAGGGGGTTATGCAGGCGTGTTTAGAGGTGCGAATGGGGGTTGTTTGGGACTGTAACAGAGGGATTTTCTGCTGTTTTGGGTGTGAAGAGGGACTGATCAGGGTGTTCTGGGTGCTGATTTGAATGGAGCTGTTACAAATGATTTTTAGAGGGTTTTGTTCATGGTTGTGGAAGATGGTGGAGTTGCTGCTGAGACCGCCGAAGATGGAGGACTGAATCTAGTGGCCGTGGTTGCTCTTGCTGCCGGAGGTGAGTGGTGTCGAGGTGGTTGCCGTTGTAGCCGTGAGATTAAAAGGGATGAGAGAGATCAGAGACAAGGGAGAGAATCCCTGTCACAATCAAGAATGAAGAAGAAGATGAAAGAGAAATTGAGAGGGAGAGAGAGAGAGAGATGGATGGGTGGTCCGATTCAAATTATATAATCAACCTAATTAGATATGTCTGCTTCACCAATATGTCCTGACAGATTCCTAGCACTGTTCTTGGAGCAATGACGAATTCAGAATCCTTTATTCTTCAGAATTTTCGGGCATGAATGAATCAATACTACGAAAATTTAAAGGAATTGCAATTACGTCAAACTCGTACAAACAACTTTGATTTCTGTAGCAATATATTCAGTAATCTTCGAAGAACCAGAAACTGTAACCAACAAGTGCTTGATCTTCGTAAAGCAATAACAAGATTTATATTATTATTGAAAAATAAGCCGAAGGGAGATTGAATCAATAATAAGATCATGGTGTTTCCTCTTCAATACTAAGTTATAACTTCCCTATTGAAGAGGCCATGTGTCCCTCCTTGGTCATGTGTCCTATCTTAGAATACACCAATATGTCTTGTCATGTGTCCCTCCTTAAAACAAGTGGGTAGTAACTTAGGTTGATTATATAGAGGAATTAGACATAACGGCTAACTCAACAACTAAAAATCAAACTCCTCTATGTCTTGTGTTGGCTACCATAACGGCTTATTTTCTTGTCATGGTAGCCAAGAAGAGTGCAACTGTAGTAACAACTATACAGACGTGTTCTGGATTGTCGATTCGTCCCGACAGCGGCAGTGGCGGTGGCAGTGGCAGTGGCAGTGATGGAGTTGGACGTGCATTGCACCTGCATTTTTACAAGTGTATATGTGTGTGTGTGTGTGTGTGTGTGAATATTAATGTTTTATACTTTGATTTGTTGTTTTAGGTGCACCATGGATTTTATAATGCTTACCATAATACGACTAAACGCCCTAGTGTTCTATATACAATGCAAATGAAAATGAAAACTAAAATCTTTCCAAATTAGCATTTACCTCTGGAGAAGCATGTGGTGCTGGAGTACCCTGACCTGCAACCTGTTGTGAAAAAATTGAATAAATAAATGAATGAATATCTAAAGTTAAAAAAGGATTATTTAATGCTTGTTAGTATATATACCTGCTGCCCCTGTAAGAACTGGTTGAACATCCGCTGCATTTCATTGAGCTGAGTTTGTTGGGCCACCATCTGAGATTGTTGGGCCTCAATCTTAGCTGCTTGGGCCTCCATCTGAGCTTTTTGGGTCTCCACCTGAGATTTCGTCGCCTCAAGTTCATCCCTTAGCATTTGGGTCTCGCCAGATGAGGAGCCTATAGTACCGGAATGTCTCGAAGATGACCCCCATACCTAGTGGGAGTCGGGCCCAATCCACATCCACGGATGCGTCCATCTCTCTCAGGCCCCATGACCTGAGAGAGAACATCATTTCGGCCCGTGCTATCTTGTGAGCCAACCGGTAACTGACTGAGCACATCCTTCAACTTGTTCTGCAAACATTTTGAAACAATTACTATCTTGAATTTCAATTAAAGTGTTATATGATATAATGAATATTTAAATTACTTACAATCGTTTCTCCTGCTTGAGAGTTCACTGGCAATCCATCCTTCTTACTGTGGGTCTTTATCCAGACCTCAGCACGGCCCGGAGCTATCCCTGATGGACTCGCCAATCGCTATGGCAGTGACAAAAGTAGAAAAACAAATTTTTAACCCATATGCATCAAATTGTGATATAAATTATTAGAATGAAACCGAACATACCTCCTCCTCTCTGACTCTGGCGAAGCTCTTTGAGCCCGTCGTATGAGGAATTTCTTGGGACTCGCGACTCGCTTTGCCCACTGCCTTCCGTTTCTACAATATTACATTTATATATCATATGAGATAAGGGATAATTGAAAACGATATAAGCATAATTAACATTCAAATAAAATATACCTGGGCCTCATCAGTGTACAAGTAATCGACGTACGTATGCCATTGCTCGGGGGGAATATCGGAGGGGCACCGCTCATAGTTGACAGCAGGAGGGGCGTCCAAATCAAAAAGTTTTCTCCCCATTGAGGACCTACTATCCTTCCATTTCTTACCCAAAGACTTCAAAACGAAGTCCTCTGCGATAGGGGGTAAATCGAACTTCTCCTGCAAAAACGTTGTTAAATTAATCATATATCAACTAGTTACATAAGTGTGTTTTAATAATAAATGACCTATTTATTTTGTTCTCACCCGTACGACTTCCAAACCACGGGTTTTATCCGCATCACTCATCGCACGCCAATTCCGGACATCGATACGAAGTAAGTAGGCATCTCGTGCAATATTGCCCAAATACCCAGCCAAAAGTTGTGCATTCTTACCCACAGGTTGTGCTCTCTCATTTACTTTCACCTTTTTTTTCTTCCCTGCAGGCATCTTATGTATTTCGATGCATTTTGCTTTACCGCGGACCTTCCTCGTGGCCGCGGTAGCAAGTGTGGAGGAGCTACCCGAATGAGATGGTGGAGTGTCTGTAGGATCCATCTGCAAAATATTGATATTAGCTTCTGATAGAAATGCATAATGAAAAGGAATCTAAAGTACAAAGACATGAGATCTGACTAGCATATATCATTGTCGAAATACCAAAAGCTTACAAGATTACATTTTTACCTCAACATTCAGAAGAAGGAAATGTTAAATGCTATTAGTAATACTTATCTACACGCATCCACCCAAGTTAAATGTTAAATGGCCCAATACTTATCTACACGCATCCACCCAAGTTGAAACAAGTAATTAAGTCCAAGTTAGGACATGTAAAATGCTATTACACTACATGAAAATGAGCAAAGAAGGACACTAATTGTGCGCAAAAAACAATGAATATCAGCTGTGGGTTATTTAGGCGCTAGAAACCATGGCTCTTAACCGTGGTACAATGTTTTTAAGTTAAAAGATAGAATTTAGCCGTCGATATATTTCAGAAAAACCCAACCAACCAGTACGGCCTTATTTCATCTTCTTTTTCATTCATTAATTCCTCTGACACTGGTTCTCCCATCTCCAACAGCATCTCTTTAACCGTGGTATATGCGCTCAAGCCAAGTTTGCTCCTCCACAAAGAGGCCGCATAGCAGCCCCCATCTCCTTGCTCCTTCCACAAAGAGGCCGCATAGCAGCCACCGATCACTGATCCCTTACACTCAAGGTTCCTCTTTTTGACCAGGTAAGTTTCTATATTTTTGTTCTTAAATCGATCTCTTTCCGTGTTTGTTTGATTCCAAACTATATTTCTTCTGTCACCATATGATTCACATGGCATACTAACTAGTCATCTTGACTGATCAATTTTTGGGAACCTTATTGATGTAGTTAGTTTCACTGGACATATCTCACACCACTAGATGTAAAAATAAATACCTACTTACTGATTAGTCCTATATTAGCCATCCAAGTTTAAATCTATATCAAAGTACTACAAATAAAAAAGCAGCACATAACTAGGAACTGAGTCATAACTATTGAACTATAACTCTACCTCCAAGAAAGATTGCTTGTTTTTCAAAATGCAGTCCTTCTGGAAATCCTAGCTTCCTAACATCTGTACAATCATTTCATTTGATTATAGATTATCTATAGTAGAGAAGTTGCACTAATCGAATTTCACCATTGGATCATTAATTTGCAGATGAGTTTTTTTCTTTTAATATCTGACCAGCTATCTTATATGTAGTTAAAAAAAAAATTAGAGATTTTTCTTCATTGTAAGAGAAGAGAAAAGTTAAAGAAGAATTCAAATACTTTCAAAAGAGAGTGATAGTTTCCTTGTTGTGTTTGGTTGTTGAGAAAATCTTAGAAAGTAGAGAAAAGAAAAGAAGTGAAAAGAAACCTTAAAATTTACGTTGTTTGGTTGTGTTTAGAAAGTTACTAAGAAAGTAATTTTCTCTTGTTTGGTTGCCGAGAAAATATATGAAAAATAGCCTATTTGTTATTTTTATCACCACTTTTCATGAATAGAAGACTAAATACTTTTAATCACTACAAATTACTATAATTTTTTTTTTCGGATAATCGAATATGGTTAGCTAACAACCCCAGTTATCAATGGCTGCCAAGATGCAAGGCCGAGCCCAGTCTAGGACAGAAACCACTTCCCCAAAGATCTCATCCCTTACTATCCTCAATACTTCTACTGGGATCAAAATGTCCCCAACTTCAGACCATAGGTTTGAAACGAGTTTTTTTAATGCTCAGAATAAAAGATGTAAACACGATCTGTGCAACGAAAATCAAATCGTTGCAATCCTTGCAATGATTTGATTTTCGTAACATGTTATCTAGATTCAATCAATTCTTCACCATCTTGTGTCATTAATCTATCAAGCATATTCGGTGCAATCTTATATGTTGATGATATTCAAATGGGCTGATTGTCAATAGCCACAAGCTCGTCTAGGACGCATGTGGTCTTGCTCACAGTCGTCTTCAACTTGTTTATATTGAGACTAATTCTGAATATTTAATCATGGACATCCCTAGGGATAAGCCTAATGCCATGATGAATTGGATGAAAAGGAGAGGTAGAGAGATGGGACCCAAAATACCATGAGGTTAGACCAGATTGCATAGTCAAGTCCTTATCTGTCCATCTTGATTCACCCAAATAGATTCATATCTGAAATTCTTTAGGAAATTTCATTAATACATCAAGCAATACCATCAAAATCTGTTCTTAGATCCGAGAATCTGTTCTCATATATGAAACTATTTGGGTAATTTCATCATACATCAAGCAATACCATCGAAATCTGTTCTTAGATCTGAAATTCTTTGGGTAAATTTCAGATATTTCTTCAGTAATTTCATAAAGTTAGGTTTCTTGAATGGCAGCCCCTGTTTATTGACATTATTATTTTTCAGTTTTCAAAATCTAGATCATAAAAAATGGGATTAACTTATTACACAAATGGACCAAATTTTCAAAACCATCAAGCAATGGTCTGGCAGGCCCTATTTACTCACTTCCTAATGCGTTAACTCTTGCTTATGAACTGAATTAATAATTTCTTCTAAATTTATATATGACAATGTCCGGTTTCAGGTAAAACACGTCATTTGAATAGCATGTAATACTGCAGATTCTAAATCTGCAGTTGATCCCGTGGGAGCTATTATTATGAGTACCAAGCAACTCAACAATATATGTTCCAAGCTAAGAAGAGTCGATAGTTAGCAGCAAAGGTCAATAGAAATGAAAAAATTGTGATGAAACATATATATGGAGGACCAACTAATGGCCTTGGAGTGAGCTACAAAGTAATACTAAGTTGGGAATCATGATGAGTAAAAGAAAATTGTGCAACCAAGGGATGTAGTGCAACAAGATGTTCGTAGCTTGGATTGTGAACCATAATTAATAGATAAAACTTAAAAGTAACTTGTGCAAGATAGAAAGCAATATAGTATGAATGAATACCATGTTCTTTTCATCTATAAGGCATTTAATAATTGATAGTTGTTTTATGGTAGATCAACTAATTGCCTTGGAGTGAACTATAAGGCAAATATTAGGTTAGGAGTCATAATGAATACAATCAAATTGTGCAAGGGAAAGAGGACAACATACTTTGGTTCATGTACTTCTGGACTGGCTTTGCCACCTTCATTGCTTCTACTGGGCATGAAGAATCATGTAATTAATAATTTTGCTTTTAGTTGGTTAGACGATAAGGATTCGTTATAGGCCGATATCATAACAACTATAAATATCAAAGTACTTAGAATTTTTACAATGCTGCAAACCTTCTACTTGATATAAATGTTTTTAATCTTACTCAAGGTGTGTGAGGAATGGGGAAATAGTTCGTATATATCTGAAATTTCTGAAGATTTTAAGGGGGATTCTTTAGTATCATCTCTGGAGTTTCTGCAGATTTTAAATTTCCTTAATTCCTCTTATGGTTGGGGTGTTTAATGTGGTTATCATCATTGGATAACATGATTTTCATAGACAAAGAGATATTCTGTGGTTTATATGTTATTTCATTGTAGCATTAGGATCACAGTCAATTAAGATTAAACTCTCCTAAATGTCAACATGTGTCCTTAACCCTTATTAATTATGGTTAAGATTTACTAACCTTTGGAGTTCAACAATATAATCTTAATTTTTAGAAAAAAATGACTCCCAATCATCTCTAGTTTTAAAGACTTGGGTGATGAGTCTGGTTACTGACTGACAACCCTTAACTGTGGTTAAGATTCATCCACTCCTAAGGTTCACCTACCTATCCTTGATATTTAGAAAAATTTATTTTAAAAAAATAACCCTAGGCAATGGATTTTCTCTGACAGATGTTCAAGTATTAAGTATTACACTGGGCTTTGTAACCTAACTCAGCTTGTCTTATGGACTAATTGCAACCGCTCGATCTGGGCTTGGGCTTTTAGATTTTATTCAGACCATTAGCTATACTCTCCTTTGCCAAGGCCTGATCCCAATTTTTTTTTTTTATAACAGCACACACAGAGCCGAACACAACACACACTCATATGCAGCCTCAAGCACTACTGAAACCTTTAATCAAACACATCCCTCGGAGAAAGGTGAGGTGGGAGTACTTAAGGAGAAGGACCCTACCATCGTTAGTTGATGTGGGATAAATGGGTGACTTGTTCTCACAACTCTTACACACACACACCATTCATTATGCTTGTTTTTTTTTGTTTTTTTTTTTTATAACATTCACACACACAAACATCTGGACACACAACCCCCAATCTCTACTAAAGCCTTTAACCACACACATCTCTTGAAAAAGAGGGGTGAGGGGAAAAACATACATCTTGCTACCACTATTCTAGTTTATTCAAGGCCATACATTTCATCTGAATGTGTGTTATTAAATCCTTCTTTCACTATGTCAAAAGCATTTATTCCTTATGTACATGTTTTTATTGGCCTTTAATACTTGAATTAGGTGCTTTCAACTTACACCAAGTGTTTCATTCTTACTATTATGTATTTGATATTTTTTGCATATGTCCAAATCATTTGGTAGAGTTACTCTACATTGCGCTCATTTTTTATATGTGAATGACCTCTTGTATCTAACTAAAAAAAAAATTTGGACTTAGCTTGTTATTTTATTTGTCACCACTCAATTTTGTATTGATCATTATCCAATCAACATCCACTTCTTTGAGAGGGGTGGCAACAGTATGAGTATCATTCACAATAAACAATTCTCATATTATTTCTATTAAGTTAGGCTTCAAAGCCATGTTGAAATTTTAAGATATGTTGAGATTATTTTATCATCTCTCTACATCTCTAAAGAAGTTTTCTTCACTAGTGAAAGCAAAGAGACTAGAGAAAAACTATTATGAATGTGCATTGGTCGTGTTTATGCATTTTGGTTATGTTGATAGAATATTTGGTATTAGCTTATATAATTTTATATGTAATAGACATTAATTGAGACTAAATTGCATTTAAGTGATTAACATTTTGTGAAGTTTCTCACATAATATATTTTTAATGTTTGTAGGTAAAGTGACCTTCAATTCATTTCTCCCCAAGTCTTTTGTTGACCTAAGATCCTCATGTTGTTTATTGGTGAATTTCAAGATAAAGACTTTTGCACTCGAACGCGTTAATAGAGATGCAACACCATTTATCGATTCCTATAGTGTCATTGTAAATGAAGTCTATGATATCTATTCAGATTTGTATGAAGGAGAATGGACACTTGGAGATATTACACCTGAAAATATTATTACTTGGCCCAAACCTTTTACAAGGTTTCTTTGATTTTTCTCAAGGGGAATTTTACTTTTTCAATTCATTACTTGGTAATTTATTTCGCAACATTTTTAGATGTACATAACTAACAAGTTTGAACTTAAAGTTTACAATGATGGTTGAATGTTTGAAGTAATGATTAAGTTTTTGAAGTGCAGTGTGTTTATAGAATATTTGAAGTGATAGTTTGTGTTTCTTAATCTACTGTAGTGGGTGAGTGTTAAATTTATTGAAAAGTATTACAGGTGCAGGTATTGTTCGGTTGAAAAAATAAATATTTTTTTTCTAAATTATTTGAAAAAACCACTGTCAAAGACCGTTGTTTTTTTAAAAAAATTATTTACATAATCAATTAAATTATGACAAATAAACAATGGATATTGACCATGGTTTATTTGTACATAAACCACGGGTTTTGACCGACTTTTTACCACTGTTTCAATCCGTTGTTTACAAAAACCACTAGAAAAATCACAACGGTAAAGGCCACGATCAGAAACCGTAGTTTATAATCGAAAACCACGGTTTTTGACCATGGTTTTTACCGAATTTTGGCGTAGAGTTAGTTTCATCTAAATAGTTTAATTATACAAGCTTGGCCTAAACTATTCCCACACATCAAGTTGAGTTGAGATTTAGCAAGTCAAGCTATTAAACCAAGGCTGTAACATATTTTTGACCGTCAGTTTAATCCAAAAACTTCATTATACAAGCTTAACCTGCCAAACTTCATTATACAAGCTTAACATACTATAAATATATCATTAAGAGCAACTTCTGAAGTTTGGATAAGGTAAAATAAGAAAATGGTGAGCACTCATTGCAGTTGGCATCAAAGGTTGCAGTCAATTAAAATATAGAAATAGATTAATAGAAATAAATTCCAACAAAAATCCCTTCCATTGACACTATCATTATTGAACAATTGTTACTTGGTACACTGAGGTTATCCCCTTTCTCTTGAATATATACTTCTACATTACATCAAAAAATAATCATTATGTTTAATCGCTATATATTGATTCGACATCATCGGCATCACTAGATTCGGAAGAAGAAGGCTGTTGTTGTAACACTTGGGGAGGAGCATCAATAGTTGCTCCAGTAATTCCTAATCTCACCCAACCGACACCTCCGTCATCATCATGTTCAGTGTCATCTAATTGTTGGTCGTCGAAGGGCTCGTTCTCCCTGAATGCATTATCGTCCACAACAGAATCTTCATTCATGTCGAAGAAGTCTCTTGGTTTAGTCTTGATGACAACATGCCAATCTTCTTCCGTTGGATCTTGAACGTAAAATACCTGCTCTGCCTGAGATGCCAACACATAGGGTTCGTTCGACACCAAGTGTGCTGGAACCAAGCGTGTGAAGTTCACAAGCTTAAACCCAAATGCATCGGTCTTTATTCCGCTACCCCGTGACTTCACATCAACCCAATCGCACTTAAACAATACAAATTTAAGGCTTTCAGAATACGTCAATTCGACTACGTCTGTTAAGCGACCGTAGTAGGTGATCTCTGTGACCTTGGGGGTTCTGTCCTTAGAAGTTGAATAGCTTGTAGTCGTTGCTTTGACCGCAACACCACTATTCTGACTTTTGCGTCCTCGCTCTCTATCCTTAGTACAAAACCGATATCCATTTATGACGTAGCCCTTAAACTTTTTTGTGACTTTACGTGGACCATATGCAAGACATGTAATCTCATCAGAAACTGGATTACCTGAATCTTGTAACCTTTGAACCTATTTCAAGACCAAATAGGATTAATATATATATATATATATATATCAAAACATAACTAATGTGTTATGCAGAATTCACAAGTTAAGACTTACATAGCCCTTAAACCACTCAACAAACTCAGTGGTGTGCTTTTTTTGGATTTCATGGGGGGTCATTCTAGGTCTTTGATTTGTCATTTTAAGTACATTCATGTGCTGCCTGCAAAGAATATCATTTTCCAATCATTGTAAGTAAAAATAAATAAAAATAAATAAGTAACAAACAACATATATGAAGATTGTGCTCTTACTCTATATATTTTGTGACTTTATCGCAGTTAATCAACACATAACGATGTGCCTGCTGCCATTCCAAGTCAGTTAAGATATATGGCTCTGCACTACCTATTACACTTTCATCGTCATTCCTCATCGGCCTGTTTAATCTCGATTCCATATTATTTAGATACCTGGAGCAGAATGTCATGCATTCTTCTGCCAAGTACCCTTCTGCAATGGAACCCTCTGGTCGGGCTCGATTGTGCACATAAGACTTCAGTGTATATAAGTACCTATATGAATTAAATTTTGTTAAGATAAGAGAAATTCTCGATAACAAGAAGTTTGAACACAACTATAAAATTATAATTGAAGGCATACCTTTCAATAGGATACATCCACCGGTATTGTACAGGTCCACCTAGTCTTGCCTCTGCGGCCAGGTGTATAGGCAAGTGCACCATAATATCAAAGAAAGTCGGTGGGAAAGTTTTCTCTAAATAACAAAGTGTAAGCGCAATTTTCTCCTCTAACCGTCTCAAATCCTCCACTTGACAGACTTTTGAACATATACCAAGAAAGAAGTTGCTCAATTCAATTAAGACTGAAGTTACATTATTCGGCAATGTTTTCCTCACAGCTAGTGGTAGGAATTGTTGCATTATAACATGAGAGTCGTGACTCTTTAGTCCATAAATTTTACGCTCTTTGATATTGACATGTCTTGCAATATTTGACGAGTAACTATCTGGAACCTTCACACTCTTCAAAACTTTGCAAAATAACTCTTTTTCATTCTTGTCCATCGAAAAGCATGCAGGGGGCAGATAAACTTTGCTTCTGCCAGGCAGCAACTGAGGGTGAAGTGCATGCCGAATTCCCATTTCAACCAAGTCATTACGCGCTTTTAAACCATCCTTAGATTTTCCTTCCAAACCTAACAAAGTCCCAATCACATTGTCACATACATTTTTCTCAATATGCATTACATCAAGGTTGTGCCTCAACAAATTATGCTCCCAGTATGGCAACTCGAAGAATATACTCTTCTTCTTCCAATTATATGGCATATCCTCATGGCTCGTCTGCCTTCGTCCTGTTTGCCTAGTTTGCTTACCAAGGGAGAAAGGAATACCCTCCAACTGACACAACACATCAGACCCAGAGATTGGAGTTGGAGCACATCTGAACTCTGTAGTGCCATCGGAAGAGTTTCTATTCCTCCGAAACTTGTGATCCGGCTTTAAGAAACGACGGTGCCCCATGTAACATTGCTTCTTGCTCTTAGACAAGTGTCGGCTACAAGTGTCCTTATGGCATGAAGGGCATGCCAACTTTCCTTTCGTGCTCCAACCTGACAACATGGCATACCCTGGGAAGTCGCTAATGGTCCAGAGCAATGCCGCACGCATTACAAATGTCTCCTTCTTTGACGCATCATAAGTTGTCAACCCATTCTCCCACAAGTCCTTCAACTCCTCAACTAGAGGCCTCATGTAAACATCAATTGCATTTCCTGGCCCAGAGGGACCGGGAATAAGCAAGGACAGAATGAAGTTCGGCTGCTTCATACACATCCACGGTGGCAAGTTATAGGGAATAAGAACCACGGGCCATGTGCTGTGAGCAATACTCATCGTCCTAAATGGATTGAAGCCATCACTCGCCAACCCAAGCCTGACATTGCGAGCATCTGAGGCGAACAAAGGATACTTTTTATCCAAATTTTCCCAAGCCGGTGAGTCTGCAGGATGCCTTAACATCCCATCCTTAGTTCGATCCTCATCATGCCATCTCATTTCAGTAGCAGTCTTGGATGACATGAATAACCTTTGTAACCTGGGTTTTAATGGGAAGTGACGCAAAATCTTTGCCGGAGTTTTCTTCTTGCGTTCCGCTTGATCATCCCCTGCCTTCCATCTTGATTCACCACACATGTCACATGTTTGCTTCTTTGCAGACTCTTTCCAGTAAAGCATGCAATCATTAGGACATGCATCAATTTTATCATAGTTAAGCCCCAAATCTGACATCACTTTTTTTGTCTGAAAGTAAGTATCTGGTAGTGTTGAACCCTCAGGGAGTACTTCCCTCAACAACTCAAGCAACATAGTGAATGACTTATTGCTCCATCCACTAAGACACTTAATGTGATATAATCTTACGATGAAAGACAACTTGGTGTGTTTCGTACATGCTGGATACAAAGGCTGTCCCGCATCCCTTATCAATTGGAAAAATCTATCAGACTCAGGATTGGAATCCCGACTACTAGTAGCCTCATCTTGGTTTGGGACCCCAAACACATCGTGCACCATATCTTCCATCTCATTATGTCTGTCTTGCACATAAGGATTTTGAGAAACTTAGACAGTAGGTGTGTGTTGCAATATGTCTTCCCCGTGATAAAACCAGATTTTATAATTCAAGTCGAATCCATTACATATCATATGGTCGAAAGCTGTAAGTCTATCTTGGTAAACCACATTGTTGCATTTGGGACACGGACACTTTATACTGCCATTGTTATTAGTCGCTCCACGAGCTAATGCAAATTGTATAAACTGCTTTACCCCTTCTATATATTCCTTTGACATCCTATGTAATACAATAATTGCATTCACAATTGCTTAGATACTAACAATACATAATTAATTTGATACTTCATAAAAACTTATAGATAAAAGTACCTTGACATTCCAATCCAACTCTTATCCATGAGTTATAAGATTAGATTTATAAGTCCGTCTTCGTTTGTTATTCTGAGAAATAACAAAAGTTTATCACATCAGTAAGTTTTAATAAAACATATGTCAATTAACTTGACCATCTACACAATCATATATATGCATGCATGCTTCCTATCATCATCAACTCCTCTTCTAACGGGTGGGGTGTTCCTATCCCATTCAGGAATGCATAATCCCCAGAAGTCAATAGCTCAAGTGTTTTGTTCCATTTCAAGGAAATTTCAGCAGCATTTCTCTATGGTTCTCCAAGTACACGACTTAGACTAGGGGCAAGCATGCATGCCACATTGTCTAAGTATATACCCAGAGAACAAGAGAAACAACTGACAAAATTTTCCTCAATTTGGACCAACCATGAGCAACTGACTATATTGGAGATTATGCTTTCTCAAACTGTCCAACCGGACAATTCAAGAATCATATTTAGACAAATACATTTTATCACAAACAAGACTGAAAAGTTGTTAACCTGCATTTAGCCCCACAAGAGAACTAAACACCATAGTTTACAACTAATCCGTCCAAATAGGTGATACACAAAATGCATTTGTCACACAATGATTCTTGAACGGGAGATCTAAGGTTCAATGCATGCATGAGTATGAACTTAAGCCAACACAGTCAATACTTAGTAAATACACACCTTTAATTAGCAGTTTAAACATTTAAAATAGACCACGAGGTAGAAGTCATACGATGACTAATACTCGCAACTATTTAGTGCCCACATGAATTCCTATTTAGTAATTGATAATGCATTAAATAGGTAATCTTAAATTATAATGCTCCAACATAAACATACACAAAGATCATAAGTCAACAACAAGATATAACCATCCAAACTAACATATAGATATCCCTTCTGCCAAATGATAACGTAATTAATACATTATCACACTCCAACATATACATATGAATAAGCCAACACAGACATAACAAAATAAATAAACAGCCCTAAGCAATTAAAACAGTTAGCATCTTTATAAAGAATGCACATCCATGGTGGCAAATACAGTATCCCTTTATTCAAGAAAAATAAGGCATATTCAAGTTGTCACATTGATCTTTAGTTAACTACAATCAGCTGCTATTGCAAGAAGTCTAAGATCAACTAGGAATAAATGAAAAGAAGTTATACTATGGGAACATAACACACATCACACTATCACACTTAAAATAGGTTTTTAATAATCAAATTGAGCATAAACCGAGTTGAATCAATTGGATCTTGACCCAAGCTATTGTATTCTAGAATCTAGCCAAGCTTTTTCAGCTTGGATCAAGCTTGATTCAAGCCTAGCTTCAAACAATTAAGCCGAGCTTATCGAACTATCTCTGCTAGATGTCCCAAGGTGTTCTTGTTATTTGTGTAGCTTCCTTGCAACCTTGAAGTCTTTATTCACTTATCCAACTCTTCTATACGGGTTTTGATGCCAGTGTAATCAAAATCCAAAATTCAATTCCCCCTACAGGTTTCTTACATTGAGGTGGATTGCCATCTAAGCAGGAAAGAACTTCGTGAACAGATTTATATTTTGCTTATGCTGACTATGAACTAGAATATCTTATCACAAAGACCACGTTGTGTACAAAAATATTTAATCTCTATTAATCCAATTATCCTCACCAGAGACCCATGTTAGTTACACATGTAATATTAGGCAACTCACAGATGCATGCTCAAACCCCATCCCACATTTTGACCAAAAAATGTAGTATATATACGCACTACATATGGTAGCAAAGGCAAATAAACCTTTCCAAAAGTTGCCACAAAAGATAAGAAATGATCTATATATTCTACGTAAGACACTTAGCCATCCATAAATAAGCTACGCACAACCAACTTGGTTAAAAAAAACCCTCTTGCAAGCAGCTTGCGTACTCATATTAATAATTTAAAAAAAAAAGGCTTATAAGCTTTAGTAACTCATCTATAGACAAACTCTCTGCAATTTGAAGGCCCTTGAATCACTCTCCAACCTTTGGTTTTACAAACACAATATACAGAGAACATTTGACTTTTGACGAAGAATAAAAATCATAACGCATATGGATTTTTAATACTTTTAGTTTTCTGGTTTTACATTGCAATTGTCATATCCAGCAGGTTTCCATCTTTTATAATTTCTGTTTATATATAGTCCTTTTTTAATGGATATTGCTTCCTTAAAAAATGAAAAAAATAAGAAGCTTTCTTCTTCCCTTAATTCGTTCAAAAGTGCTATTTTACCAAAAAAGTAAAGGAAATACATTCATGTTCTTCATTCACGTTTCTCAGGTGATAGGTTCTCAACAGACTGGGACAAAGCTTGGTCAAGCTTTAGGAAGCAAGGAAAGAAGACACTCTTCTCACAGTTTACTCCAGGCAAGTACGTGAGCTGGAATCCTAGGCGTTCCAACTATCCTTTGTCCGAGGAGGTTGATCCTATCAAGAGAGCAAAGAGGTCAAACCTTATGTTGTGGACCAGTCCAAGGTTCACTCTAACTGGGGCCATAGTTGTAGTCACATTCCTTCTGATCTACACAATTCTAGCACCAGTCAAGTGATTTCATCCAAACCCTGTTTCCATATTAGAAAGCAGGTCATGTGATGTAAGGATGCAATATTATTTCTAAGATAATGGCCAAAGAACAGGAAGTTTGTAAACTGTAAGTAATGCACCAACTTTCATTGTTCTCCCTAATGTTGTTGTATTTCGCCCCCTTGCATCTATGCGATTCTCCTTAAAAGCATATAAGCTTAAGTTACAGGGTTCATCTGGAACTTGGTAGTCAGTGATATTGCCAAATTATTATGTAATAATGGATTGTATGATGGTCCCCAGTCCCCACACCCTATACTACAAACACGGCCCATCAACGCATTCACACACCAATCAATCAGTGGGCTTATTCCAAAATGAAGTTGTTAGCAAGAAGAGGATATAAGCATGCAATCTAGAGCTAAAACTTGCATGATTTGGGAAGGATTAGCTCAGTTCTCATTGGGAGGTTGTTATGTCAGGCGGTTAGATGTGTCTGGTTTGTCTTACAGTTTGGGTATTATTGCTATTCAACAGGTGGCTTACTTATTGAACTTACTTATTGAACCATGAATACTTCACTTATCTTAATGGTTATAGTTTTTGTCATGTGTTTCCTCTTAAATAATGAGTTTGTGCAAGTATGAAATATAAGACTGACACATATTGATTGCAGTAGTAAGCATACTGTATCAGATGTTCATTGTTTGATCACTGTATCATATGTGTGGTGAACATATCAGCTAATTTGAGATTTTTTTATCTATGGATGTGAGGATAAGCTTGGGAAAGTGGACAAATAGAATGGAGTACTGGGAATTTCATGGGAACCCAAAACCGCATGCGAAAAGCGGTCTTCTAAATTAATTAACATGAAAATTATAAAATATAAATCCATGAAAACTGATACGATGACAGATCAAGAACGCATAGAGACTGACTTCAGCAAAAATTCAAAGATAGAAAAAAGGAAGAAAATAAAAATCACCGAAAATCTAGAGAGAGTGATTCGATCAGGTGTTCTTTCTGAGTATTTCTGATGAGAGAGAGAGAAACTTACCGGAGAGCACACGACGAGCAAGGGCAACACAGGGGAGCTGGATCTGGAGCCGGAGCCGGAGCCGGAGCAAAGGGGAGAAGATCAATGCTGTCGGTGACGAATCTGGTTTATAGATGAAAAACTGAATTAAGATGAGAAAATCTCAGTGAGATGCAAAGACCTCCATCCTTCCTAAGGTGGAAAATGAACTCAGATTGCATGGGTAATAAGTTAGTCACAACTAAAAAAATGGCTAGGCTCAGTAGAACTCGAACTAATTAGTTTGGATCAGAATCATCCTCCAATCTTAGTCCAATTCAATTTCAAGAACATGATGTCATTATACCCATATATACAAAAACACATGAGGTCTAAGGTTCTTCAACCCCTGACAATGCAATCACAACAACATACCCAGGGAAAACTAGATGCTGCATGATTTAAAAACAAGAAGGAAAATTCGCCAAGAACCCTTTCTTCCTGATGAAAATTAAATGATTTTGTTCAGTTATAAAGAGAAAGGGATTTCAAGATTTTCCAAACCAGAACTCAATTGGGGTAAATCACTTCGCCCCATTTTAGCATTAAACACAAAGATAATCTACTTATCCATAAATGAGTAAAAATACAATCATAACAAAGATAATCCCAAATAAGAATTTTCTTTTTGTCAAAAAAGAAAAAGAAAAAAAAAGATTTGCAGATCAATACTCAAACAGATAGGAAGTTTAGCATTTGCAGAAGAGAATCCCATTGGGTTAGAAATATTACTTCCAATTCCGCAATAACTACCAAACACGCCATTGATTCATTCAAAGGGTATAAAATTTAAAATAAATAAACAAATAAGAAAGAACCCACATCAAATTTGCAGTCAAAAGAAGAAGAAAGATCAAAAGAAAGCAAACAAGAGAACAAATACCTCTCTACAGCGTGAGAATTCGAAGAAATCGACATCGACATCCTAAGATGGGTAGTAGTAAATTTAGGGAGGTTTCTTCTCTGTAAATGGGTCTTTGGACGGCAAAGAAGTTTTTGAGAGTTGTGTTAAATCTTTATTTCCTGTTCTTGGAAGGTAAGCTAGGATTACATCTAAAGATTAAAATGAAACCCCAAGCAATGCCCAGTTAAGCTCATATGGAAAAAGCCCTATCTCAAATAGATCTGTTTTTAAGAGTTTCCATAATAATCCAAACGGAATCTTATCTTTTACAGAGAACTTTTCCATTAATACTCCTACCAGTTTCTTCATAATTTTATCAAGTTGAAGGCCCTTGTGACTTTGCAAAAAGAGGGCTACCATTCATGGCAGCGACATGGGCTTTTTAAATTCAGAAAACTACAATTCCAAATTTCAGACTAGCGAAAATCAAATCATTTTTGCAGTATTTGAAACTCTAGAATCTAAAAATCACTGAAACGAGATCAACCCACGAAATATTCAATAAAAAAAAACCCTAGAAACATGCAACCAGCCTCATAAAACAAAGCATCAACCCTTCATCATGGATTTTAATCACCGAGTTAGACTTTCGATTTCTAGGGTTTCATGAGGTGCTAGATCAAGAAATCGTTGAAAGAGATAGGCAAATGAAAGAGAAGTAAGGAAGATGAGAGACGACAACTTTTACAAGAAACGGTCTTTCTCTTTCGAGCAATTTGCAAAAAGAACCCTCTTCTCGTGCAAGAAGGGAGGGTTCTTGGGAAGACCGAGTGAATGAGAATAAATACAGGGAGAGAGACATTTTCGAATTTAGGGTTTCTTCTGTGTTTAGGGTTTCGAGCAAGTAGAGAAGCATTTGATGCCCTTTCAAAAGAGAAATACCCTTCTCAGAGACATTTGAGAGAGAGAGAGAGAAACTTACCGGAGAGCACGAGCAGAGGCAGCACAGGGGAGCTGGAGTCGGAGGCCGAGCAAGGGAGCTAGAGCCGGAGCCGAAGCTGGAGCAGAGAGCAAGAGGAGGAGAGGGAAAGGGAGAGAAAATGTGGAGGGAAAGAGACGTGGGAAAGGGTCGGGCCCTAAAATTGCCAAATATAGGGCCTCTCATGGCGTTTCTAAAAAATGCCGTGAAAGGCCCTTTCCCGCCACCTCTTTCGCAGCATCTTTTTTAAAAACGCCGGGATAGAATCCCCAACTACGGCATTTTTTGGGAAAATGCCATCATAGAATCCCCCAATTACGGCATTTTTCATAAAACGCCGTTATAGAGTCCTCCGCCCATGTAATTGACGGCGTTTTTATAGAAATGCCATAGTTGAATATCTTTCGGGGCGTTTTTTATTAAACGCCGTTAAAAAATTGCCGCTAAAAACCTATATTTTTGTAGTGAGGGGAAGCTGTAAGCACCCAATTCTTACACCTCTACCTTAACCATGGTTAAGAAATTTAATCATGGTTATCCTAAAACCAACTCTAGGTAAAGCCCCAGTCAAACCCTAAGTTAACCCTAGTCAAACCCTAGGTAAACCCTACTCTAACCCTAGCATAACCTTAGATAAACCACAATCAAACCCTAGGTCCAACCCTAGCAAAACCCTAAGTTAAACCCTAGGTAAGCCCTAGGTCAACCCTAAGCCTAACCTTAGGTAAACCATAGGTTAACCCCAGGGTCAACCCTAGCTAGCCCTAACCTAGCCCTAGTCTAACCTTAAAAACCCTAGCCATGGACCTAGGGCTAATCCCAAGGCCCCTAGGGTTTGAACCCGTAGCCAACCAAGCCCTGGGCCTAGGCATGGGCCCATGACCTAAGCCAAGCCCTGGGAGGGGGGCTCAGCCCTAAAAATTCAAAATTTTCAAAATGTCAATAGTCTATCTACCGACATTCCTTTTGTAGTAAGAGTAGTACCGCGTGCAAAGTAATTTAATATTGGGCCAGACCCATTTTTGGAATAAATCAGGAATGACGGTAGAATGTCTACCGTCATTAACTTTCTATGCCTTATAGGGAATGGCGGTACTGGAATTACTATCATTCCCTGAGTTTGCGTTTTACGCAAACCCTACACCCCCTGCGCACCCAGGCATGTCCTGAGCAGCCTCTCATGCCTTTGGGACCACCACCAACATCTGTCTTTAATCCCCAATGTGTCCCTGATCTTCTGCCTATAAAATCCAAGCTCCCCCAAGCTTTCTTCTTCATGCCAAATTCGGGATAGAAAGAACCCTCCCCAAACACGAATTCTCAAACCTCCCTGCGTCTTGTGCTCGCAAAATTGATCCTAAGGGATCAATCCAGGCCATCCTCATTGTAGAGAGGCCCCTCCCAATTGTGCCACCACCGCAGCCACCTTCCTTACCACCGTGAGAGGTGTAGCAGCAGGGTAGAGCCTTGTCCTTCCTCCCTTCTTCTCTTATATACTCTGTGAGCCCCTGGTCCTACTCCAGAGGACTTTCTTCTTTGCAGCAAATCTAACAGAGAAGGTCTCCTTGCCACTCCCATAGGCATGGGACCCTCTCAAGGGGATAAAAACGTTTTGTGCACTTTGTTTGACTTTGTACGCACTGAAGCCATTCCTCAGAATCCCTCAAGCTCCTAGGGTTTCCGTAAAACAATAAGGAAGACCCTGGAGCAGGCCTGATGCGAAGACCAGAGGGAAAAATTCAAATTCTGAAAAAATCCAGAAATAGCGGTAAACACAGTACCACCATTTCTGGGTTTTCCCATTGCAGTGGCTCTAAGCCTCGTTTCGTGGAGCTCTGGTCCATTTTAGGGCCTGGTTTAAGTTCCTGAGAACTCTCCTGTCCATCCCTGGTCCTTCCAAACTAACTAAACCAGCTTAACCATGGTTAAAAGCACATAAATAGAAACTATCTAGAATATTGGTAAACAGTTTACTGACATTCTAGGATTTTTCCTATAATCAATATTAGGCCACTGTGGGCCTAATCTAGACAGGCCCAGGACCCTTGCCTAAGCCTTCTAATTAACCCTATGGGCCTAAGATCCTCTGGGTGTCTTCATTGACCTTCTCCAAGATCAGCAAAGTCATTCCCAGAAACACTAGCAATGGCGGTAATCTTTCTACCGTCATTCCAATTCTGTGAAGAATTGGAAGTGGCGGTACTGTGTTTACCGCCAATTCTAGGATCCTGTAAATGGACCTTACACAGGACCCAAACCAGGTAGGAGACCAGTCTAGACCCTGCCATACACTTTGGGCCCATCCCAGACTTGACAAGACCCTTAACTGGGGTTAATTCAAACCCAATTAACTTTTAACCATGGTTAAACCAATTTTAACTTTAGAAAAATCCCTAAAAATCCTTAAAAGTCTGAAAATACAAGAAATGATGAAAATCAAACTTCGAAGGATCTCTAACCATAGTTAAAAAACTTAACCATGATTAACCAATTCCCTAACCATGATTAAAACCATTTAACCTTGGAAAAAATCCAAAAAATTTTGAAAAATGCAAAAGACCTAAAAAAAAATCTAATTTGGACTTTTTAACCATGGTTAGCATCCCTAAACATGGTTAACTCACCTTCTAACTCCGGTTAGGCAACCTTACGTCTCGAGCCCATGCTCCAAGCCTCTGGGCTTAAGCCTTTACCTCCGGGCTTAACCTTAGGTCTCCGGGCCCACACCCTAGCTCTTTGGGCCCTACCCTTGGCCTCTAGGCCCAAAACCTAGGTCTTCGGGCCCAATCCTTAGCCTCCAGGCCCAATCCCTTAGCCTCCGACCCAAACTTTTGGCTTCCGAGCCTAAACCCTAAAACCATGCACTTGATCATCCCAGTCAATCAAACCTTACTCCCCAGACTAAACCCTAACCACCCCGGTGCACACACACACTCCCCTAGCCTCGGCACAGGCTCATGTGCCAGAACTACGCTCGGTCTAATCTCACCCTATGTGAGTACGTAGGCAGCCCTACCCAGGTTCGACCCTAGTTTAGGATTTTTCTCATTTCTTGGATTAGTATAATCTAAACACTTAGACATTTAATCAATCTTGAACTTAATTTAGCTTATACCTAGGGAGTAGGTAACCATTATAAAATAGGGGTCCCAGGGCGCCTAATACTTTCCTTAAGACTTAATCGAACCTCTTACCTAGACTCTCATTGAAACCATTAGACCTCTTACCTAGACTCTCAATGAGAGTCTAGGTAAGAGGTTCGATTAAGTCCTGGGAAAGGTGTTAGACACCCTGGGACCCCCATTTTACAATGGTTAATCAGACCGTGCTACTTGTAACCCAATCATGGTGGCAAACCCGAAAGGGTTAGCCTATGGTAGTTAATACGATAGACCCACTCAAACAGACCAGTCTAACCGGTTAGTCCTCAAACTGAACCAATTTGACAGATCAACATGAGATGGCTAAATCAGATCGCCTAAGTCATCCTAATGGACCCTTCTAATAGATGATCTAATCGGTTGTCTATGGACTAAACCAATTTGATTGATCAAATTGAGATGGTCCAAACGGACTCAACCAATTAGACCATTCTGATTCATGTACCGTTATGTTGCCAAAATTATGGTAGAAAGCTGTATGGTTGGCCTAAATTTTGGATTAAACAGATTAATTATTTAATCGATTTTTGTTAAGGTAAATAAAAGGAATTTACTTATGGTTTAAGTGAATTTCAATTAAATGGATGTTTTAATTAAACAAAGTATTTAATAAATTAGACTTATTTATAAAATGACTTTTTGGACTATAAATCATGTTTAAGTGTTTTAGATTAATTAATTCATTTGAAATGGACTTTTCATAAAGTCAATTATCTATTGTGTGACTTTATTAATTTAATGGATTTTAAATTAATTATTTGGGCGTAATCTAAAAGAAGTTTGATGCACCATAATCCGCCGAGAAGTGCAAACTCGTAGATATATATACTAGTTAAGTGGTGCACGTGCAAGGCACGTGAGACCTAATTTTTTAGGATGGTATTCATAGAGGTATAATCAAAGAAGGAAAAAAGAAAAAGATTATGTCATTCAAGGTTAAACAACAAAATTCATGGTTTTTCAACACATGAATTTCATACCCATCTGTTCTTTTGTGCATCTGCAATACATACATCCAGGATCCTATGCCTCAAATGATTTGCATCGCATGGTACGCCAAGAATGAGAATAATCTGAAATGGAAAAAAAATGAGAGAAGAAAATTAGATCTATGGCACTAAATTTCTCAAAAGATGAAAAAAAACCAATTCCATAATTATAGAAGACATTAAATGTTGCTTCCGGCGTGTGTATGATGAAGGAATGCCGGGTGGACGGTAGTATGTGTAGGCGTCAGTATTGACTGACAATATTCACGTAATCAATGCCCCAGAAACTGAAATATTATATACTGTAGTCAGAAAATCTGTAATAGGAGGGAATTTTCATTTAAAAATTTATTGTGCTTAAAAACTGAAATGTTATACTATAGTCAGAACAGAGGCAAGAACATGAAATGAAATTGTAATGAATATTTTTTTTAAAAGGGAAGCATCACTGAGAACCAAACAGCCACTTAAGTTTAGTAGATACATTTAGCACAGACACAAATGAATCAAATAGATTCCAACATAAAGGGAATTTGAGAAAAGGGGCAGCTCTCATTGAAAGACTAAATGGTATTTAATTATTCAATACTAACTATTAAAGGACTTCAACATACAGTGAACTTGGCTGATTATGAAGTGATTAATGGGGAATGGATGAAGAAAGCTTAAAACATCAAGTGGGGAGTCAATATAGGTTGTGAAAAAAATAAGTCCCCAGGGCAATTAGGAGATGACTGAAGACATTTTTTGTGAGCCCAAGGAGTTTCAAAATCGCTTGCATTGAGATAAGCAAAATTAAGCAATTTGACTTACTAAGAAACAAAATGTGCCTTAGAAGATGAATTGCATAAGGCCATTAATCTTGAAAGCAATGCCATGTACTGCAACCTATTTGATCTTCTCCAAGTAAAATAGAAGCTTGTGAAAGGATGAAATTGTTTTTAAAATTCAGAAACTATAGGGAATAAAGCAAAACAGTCTTTCTCATTGAAGAATAAAGCAAAGCAATCTTAAACTCAAATTAATTTTCTTTGTGAAATCAGTAGTTTATAGTGCCTATATGAAAGGCGCTTCCTAGGATTGTACTCAAGACCTAAAATGAAAAAGAGAAACAGATGTATTAATAGATAGAATATTTTTCTAATCCAACGACTTCTAGATGTGCTTGTGAGAGAGGTCCAAGATACAAGTTTGTACGTATAGAAGTTGAGTAGAAATTAGACATTTGGGAGTTAGGAATCTAGAGAACATAAATGCAAAGAAAAGAAAAATTAATGTTGGAATATCTGAGGATCATCTATCAAGAACCATGAATTCCATAACATCGTGTTCCTCAATTTGAAGAATTACTGCCGCGCTTACATATGGTCCATCCAATGGCTTTTGCTTGGAATGAAATATGCAAATGGAGATGAGATTAGCAGCCAATAAATTGGAGAAATAAGGATGTAAAAGATGGTCATTCACAGTAAGTTGCACTTAGAAGAATCATCAACCAAGCCCATTAATATAACCAAAAAAATCTAAACTCCTAAGGAACTATGAATTATCTTTCATAAGATAAAGGAATCTGCAGAACTCAGACATTATTTATATTTAACACAAGCAAATTTATCCTTATGTGTTGCTGACAAATTCACAGGATTTATAGAAGTAATATTTTTGTTGGGCAAGCATGTACATATTAACATAAATGACTTTATGCAAGAAAAAATCACATGTCCTAGCTCCAACCTTTTGGTAATTCGTAATTAAATCTTATCCATTTGCATAAAAAAAAAAAAACAATCGTTTCATTCTATAGACTCATCTGAACAGGGTACATCTTGAACATGGTTTCACACTTGGTGAGAAAATATTTAAGTGTAGGACATGGCATGCGTAGGTAATATAAATTGCAAAGTTAGTTGGACAAATGGCAATCAAACAATCTTTATCTTTGTGTGTATTCCTGAGTTGCCATTATCCTGAACACCAAGGAACAAAACCCCATTCAACCATGCATCCCCACCTTTTCCTTTCAAAATTATGATACCATTTTACTTACAAATTCATAATTGATAAGATATAATATAAAATAACAAAGTGTTATGAAGTGTCGGGATTGGGGAGATTGTAACCCAAATTAGATCTAATAATAAAACTAAACATGTTGAGAAACCAAACCCTCAAAATCAATAGATCCACCTCCCAGCTATAGAATAGCAACCTGTATTTATAATTCAATATTTCAATTGTTGTAGCTATTACGAAGAGATGGCACTTCAGCAGTTGCAAGCGGCACAAGAGCAAAAGACAATACAGATACTATGTTTTAAATAATTCAAATTGCAACTTGAAATGGATGTCTACTTGTTATCGTCACCAATTAATTTTTTGAAAAACACAAGAAATTCACAAATCGAAAAATTAGCATAAGGGAAAAGAAATTGAATGATTTGTTCTGTAGATATCGATGACTATTAGCGTTCGGACAGCTTTTGGTTGTGATTGAAAAAAGAAGAAGCTGATTTGGACGGATATGGAGATGGAGACAAAGAAAGAGGAATCAGATGAAGATGGAGATAGAGATGGGAGATGGAAGCAGAAAACATGTGGTTTGGTCTTCAGATGTGTGAGAAGGAAAAGAGAAACAAGGAAAATTTTATGGACGCGTGGAAAGAGTATCAAGCGGTGGGTCATGCATAATTTAGAAACTAGTATGAAACCCGTGCAATGCACAAAAATGTTAAAAAGAAAAAAAAAATTACGACATATTCGGCTTCAAAATGATAAAGAATAGTAATCTTGGTAGAAATAATGTGACTACCAAGAATAGGATGCAACCAACCACCAAAGGATGATAAACATAGCTTTGAAATACTATCTAATAAAAAAAGTTTAGTAAATAAAAGCCATCCAAATCTAATAAACTAAGGAAAGGAAATTGATTGAGCAAGACCCTACTTCATTCAATTTGAAAACACCCCTTTCTCATGTAGAATGTCATAAAATCTAAGCATAGTTGTTCATGAATTTCCCCATAATCCAATATCCTAATTGGTATACCGATGAAAACAACCCAATGTTCCTGGTATTCGATAGCAGTCCCGAACAACGGGGCTGGGCTAGAATGCCAGATGTGGTCGTCAATCACTGGAGAAAGGCATCATCCAACAACTACAATTTGGTGCTGAAATTATGAAATGTTAATTAAAATTCAATTAGAAAGCTTATCATTCTCTGAATCACGAAGAAACAAAGAGAACCATGTGATTGAAGAGACAAAATGAAGCAATTAAAAAAAAAAAAGTAAGAAACCTATTTTGGAGAGACATATATGTAAGATACACCAATCCAATGAACACGTAGGAAGGGAACCGCACATCACCCCTGTAGTCTCCATTTTTTATTCCATTGGAAAACAAACTGTCAGGTCGCCGAGTCGAGCATAACCCCCCTCTCTCTCTCTCTCTCTCTATATATATATATATATATATATAAAATAATATAAAGAAGTGGCTTAGAGGGATATATTGTTCTTCTTCAAATCAGGAGGATGAGTCATGTTTGGAGATGAAGGAGCTTTGGCAACCTAAAGAAGACCTCCTCCGTGCCTAACCCCTTGTGAGTTTTGACGGCCACTATCCCCTCTCCCACCCCACTCCACTCCACTCCACTCCACTCCACCCCAACCTAAATTACTATAAAAAGCTAATATCTGGTCTATTTGAAGTTCAAGCCTTACAATTGCAATCTAATCTCATCTCTCTCTCTCTCTCTCTCTCTCTCTCAACAAAGAACGAATGGAAGATAAATATCTAATCAAAAGGGACGAAGGATCCTAATGGTTAGAATTTGGAACCGTTACAGCTTCCTAAAAGCTTTAATTGGGATAGTTGGTGGGTTTGGAACCATTACAGCTTTCTATTAGTAACTGCCACCCATTTCATCTTCTTCATAGATGACGAGGGGGTATCTCCTTGAGGCATGGCCACACCACCCCCATCATAGGTATACGGTGTCTCTACAGGGTCTGGGGGGTCCTCAATCCATGAGAAACCCCCTGATTTTTCCTAGTTTTAGCACCCCAACAGCAAGTGATTTTTCAAACTTTTTTTCAGAAAATCCTATTTCGGGCTACCTCCCTAAACCCCACTTTAACCTAGGTTAGTTTAGGCCTTGGTCAAGACCAGGGCCATGGTTAGGTTTCCCTCACTTGAGGCTATCCCCCTATGTAATCCCAGCTCCTAACTTGCGTGTTAACCATGGTTAAATCGACTCCAAAGTGGGGTCGACAGTATGTGAAAACCATTAAGTTAGGCCACTTTGGGACTCTGTGGGACCCACACCCGACCTCCTCTTGGGCCCATCAAAGGCCCAAATTGTTTCCTGAACTACAAGTTTCACAACGGTGGTCTCGGATTCCCCGAGTGTTAATCCAAACCACGGTTAAGTTGTCGCAAACCTTGGTTAAAAAACCATGGTTAAGTTTTTTTCTAAAATTTATCATTTTATGTGGTATTGAACTAGGCCACTTTGGGCCTCTGTGGGGCCCACCCACGACCTCCTTTTGGGCCCACTAAAGGCCTAAATTATTCCCTGGACTTTAGGCTAGCCCCGGGTGGTTCGGTTTCCCGTGGTTCCCCCGTTAACCGTGGTTAAACCCATGTGAATCATGGTTAAAAGTGTAATCAAAATTTTGGATTTTTTTCAATTTCAGACCTTTGTGAGGGCCCAAACCGGGTAGGAGGCCAGTGTAGGCCCTGCCATGGACCCTGGGCCCACTCTTGACCCAACCGGACCCTTAACCATGGTTAAACCCACCCGTAGTTAACCCTTAACCATGGTTAAACAGCCCATGAAACCAACAAATTTGGAAAAATTTATCAAAAAATCAAAATATTCCCTAAAGTCCAGAAATGTCCTTTGTGACCGTTTTCATTTTGGTTAGAGCCCTTAACCATGGTTAAACACCATGTCTGGTTAACTTTTAACCATGGTTAAGTAGCTCTTAGCCAGAACAAATCTGGAAAAATACTCAAAAATTTCAAAATAATCTGAGAAGCCCAAAAATGGTCTCATTCAACCATTTAACTATAGTTAGTAGCCCTAACCATGGTGACCACCCCTAACCATAGTTAAGCAATTCTTAACCATTGGAAAAAATCTGAAAAAATCTCAAAAAAATCTGAAAAATTTTAAATGACCAAAAACATTTTCATTGGACCTTTTAACCATGGTTAACACTCCTAACCATGATTAACCACCTTCTTAACCCCGATTAGCAACCTTAACCCCTAGTTAAGACACCCTGGGCCTACTGGGCCTCACCCCTTAGCCTATCGGGCCCAACTCAGGTCTATCAGGCCAAACCATACCAATCTTAGCTGTGGTTAGCAACCCTAACTATAGTCAGTTTGACCTAACCCCGATTGGCAATCCCAACCATGGTCAAACTTTGCGTTAGCCTACCGGACTTCCTTCTTCGCCTACCGGGCCCAACCCTAGTCTATCGTACTTACCTAAGGTCTACCAGGCCCGAACCATACACTTTGACCAACCCCGGTCAACCAAACCCTAATCTACCGGACTAGGCTCATTAGCCACCCTTGGTGCACACACACACACCCCTAGCCTTGACACGGGCTCATGTACTAGAACTACGCTCGGTCTGATCTCACCCCAATGTGAGTACGTAGGCAACCCAAACCGGGTTCGATCCTAGCTTAGCTTTTCTTTCTTACGATTAGCATTACCTTAAACACTTAAGCATTTGATTAAAATTGGACCTAATTTGGCTTAACCCTAGCAAGTAGAGAATCATTGAAAAGTGGAAGTGCCGAGGTGCCTAACCGCTTCCCCGGACTTAACCGAACCTCTTACCCTAATCTCTGGTCGCTAACCAAGACCTTATCCAAATCTCGGGGACTTATCCCTTATGAATGAATAGGTGGCGACTCTAAATTCTCCCCATGAGATCAAATCAGGGTTTCCCCGAAACTCGCACTCACACCTATTTAAGTAACTTACTCTTACCAACCTAGATTACCTATCTAATAACCTATTTGTAAAGTCCATGTTTTTTGTGTTGGCATATTCCGGTGTCAAAACAAGTGAGTCTAGGTGTTTAGATATGTATCTCGTGTCATTGCCGTCAACGTCCACGACAAGTGAAGTTGAAGAGCGTTGAAGAATCGTTTGATCTACTCGGATGATCATTTATTTCATAGGATGGTAAGTGACCTAGATACCATGCTACCATAGGTGAGAATTGACTTAGAATAATCCTAATATGGTGCCTTAGGTGGTAAGTGTCCTAGATTAACCATATGGACCCTAGGTGATGAGATAAACAGTGCAAAACTTGTTTAAATCAACCGTGTCGAAAAGAGATACAACTTTCTCCCAAACCGTAACTTGAATTTTGCTCCATAATATATCAAATCAACCGTGTCGAAAAGAGATACAACTTTCGTGAAGGGACTAAGAGCTGAAAATAAAGTTTGAATTTCGATTTTTACCTTAGGGTGGCATTGAGGGTCGACCCTGAAGTGTCAAAATATTGTATGGTGCAAATGGGCAGAGACTAGAAAAAGTGAGGGTTGACCCTGAAGGTTAGTTGGGTCGACCGAACTGCACACTTTGGTCGACCCAACTATCCTCCAGAGTCAACCCTGATATGTGGGTTTTGCTAAATCGTTTCTCTTGCTTAGCCTCTTTGGTTTTTAACCTATTTTAAGCAACTTCTAAAGGTTGTTTTTGATTCTCTATAAGTGGGGAACCCTTCTACTTCGTGGAGCACAACTTAGGGAGTGTGTGGAGAGTATTTTTAAGTTTCTCCAGAGGTCATAAAACCCATGGAATCTATTTTTCTCAACCCCTTTTGTTAGTGCATTAAACCTAGAGTTTCAAGCCCAAAGTTTCAATTTTGCTTGGTTGGACTTGTCCTTTGAAGGAGTCCATCTAGGTGTTGATTTCTATCAATCCATCAACCTGTTCTAGATATAACACCTTGGCTGGAGTATTCTGGAGCATTTGCAAATGAGATCGATCTGAGAAGGATCGTGGATGTGTGATTTGGTCGTTGGAATCCGAAGCCGTCATTGACGGAGATCGATCGGAAGATCGTGGACTGTTTTCGAGACACAAAGAGAAGTACGAGTGGTTGCGGTTGATCATGAGACTTGAGAGTACGTGATGACTTTTCGAGGCGTGGAGGACTAAGAACTGAAGGATCGAAGTGTCGAGTCCAAAGGAGTCAAGTTTGAGTCTTATAAGTTCTTGTTTACTTTGTCTTAGTGGATTCTCATGGCTAGACTAGGTCTCGTGGTTTTTCCCAGAAGAGTTTTCATGTAAAAATCCTTGTGTTGTGGTTTGCTTGGCTTTCTATTTTCTGCACTTAAAATACATCATCCCTTAATTTATAACTTAATTGTTAAGACATCAAAAATGGTAGATAGACTTATAGGCATGGTTCAAAATATCAATATGTATCAGCCGATACGGGCCGGTTTTTTACATACCCGATACCAAGATACGGTTGAAAAACAAAATTCATCGTATCGTAAACGTATCGACCGTATCTTGTGTATCGGTATCGATACGGTGCGATACGCTCGATAAATGTAGGATACGGGGTTTTCACTTTTCAACAGTTAAAAAAAAAAGTTTTGTTGTAGATAACCATCAAAAAAGAAGAAAGAGGACCAGAGATTCACACGGATGCTACATGACAGTTCAAACATCAAAAGACCTAAAAATATTTAAAGTGATCCCATATGGATCTGCAGGACTGCAACCTATAGCTGTAGGTTCTTGTTTATACAGTAAACCAGTGAAGATGATGAGTTCTCTTTCTCTAATCTCTTTAAGTATCCAAAGATTCCAATAGGAGAATGAGATTGAGAAGTAGAAAAAGAAAAAAATGAGAAAAAATCAGATTTGTGGGTAGAATGTAGAGAAGGAGGAGGATACTAAGGGTGCCGGTACATACTGAGCCTCCACCGTCGATCAACACCATTGCCGTTGTCAATCGTTGTTGCCATCGTCAATCGCCGTTGCCGTCGCTTGTAGAAACCGAAGAGGAGTGCTAGCCCCTTTCCTCCTTTCAACCAAACTGAGTCTGAGACTCTGTTGAGTTCGTAAGATTCACTTACTTGGTTTTATTAACTTGATAAGAGTTATGCTAAAGTCACTCAGCAACTAGTATGTATTGTGTTATGTTTTTTCTTTTCTAGGTTAACGTATGTGTGGTGTTAACCTTTCCCTTTTCATCCAAACTAGTTTGAGACTCTCTCAGTTCGTAAAATGGTTTTATTAAATGGATGAGTGGCATGCTAAACTCACTCTGCAAATTGTATGTGTTGTGTTATGTCTTTTCTTTTTTAGGTTAATGTATGTGTGGTGTTAACATTTTACCAAAATGAGATTGGATCCACCAATCATGATTTAAATAGGGTCTTTCAATTCTGTGATTAAGATACACTAATACTTGGGGTTTGATCTTTAAAAAAAATAACCCTGAGGTTAAGAATTTTTAACTCTAGTTAACTTTTCTTTTTATACTTATTTTTAAAAATCAAGGTTAGATATTTGTCCCTTTTAGCTTTAGTGACTATTAATCACACCCTAAGGTTAAGCATTTTTAACTCTAGTTAATTTTTTATTATATTTATTTCTAAAAACCAATGTTAGACATGTGTCCCTTTTAGTGACTATTAATCACACCCTGAGGATAAGAATTTTTAACCCTAGTTAAAATTTTATTATATTTGTTTCTAAAAACTAAGATTAGACTTGTGTCACTTTTGGGGATAATAATCACACCCCTAAGGTTAATAATTTTTAACTCTAGTTAAATATTTTTTATATTTATTTCTAAAAACCAAGGTTAGACATGTGTTTTTTTCAGTGACTATTAATCACACCCTGAGGTTAAGAATTTTTAACTCTAGTTAACTTTTCTTTTTTTTTTAATTTCTAAAAACCAAGGTTAGATATGTGTCCCTTTTAATGACTATTAATCACATCCTAAGGTTAAGAATTTTTAACTCTAGTTAATTTTTTATTATATTTATTTCTAAAAAGTAAAAACCAAGGTTAGACATGTGCCCCTTTTAGTGACTAATTATCACAGCCTAAAGTTAAGAATTTTTAACTCTAGTTAATTTTTTTATTATATATATTTTTATATTTGTTTCTAAGAACTAAGATTAGACTTGTGTCACTTTTGCGGATAATAATCACCTCTATGCAGATGTCTATATATTTCCATACTTTTGATTTATGAATGCAAGTAAGCTTCTATCACTTGGTTAAGTAACTATGAATTTTATTTTCATACATATTTATTAGCGCACACGCCTTTTTTAACTTATAAATGTTTTAACTCTCATATGTATGACTATAAATATAGTTGGAGGCTTTCATTTAGTTTGTTTTTAACTTATATTTACATTAAAAGAAGTTTTATGCAAGGTATCCATATTTTTCCTTGCATATTCAAGCTTTTTTTAGCGTATTTTGAATTTTTACGCCGTATCTAACCGATACGGTACCGATACATCGATATGTATCATATTTTGGACTTATCGATATGGCGACCGATACCGATATTTTGAACCATGCTTATAGGGAGCCCTAACCTTCCCCTTGACTTTTTGAGATTCTTAATTCAAACCCTAGATTTGGGATTCACCAAAATTTTTTCACTATTTACCTTTAGACACATCTACTAACCTATCTAAGTAATTGGGTTTTTGAAAAAATATGTTAAGTCACGCATTGCGTGAAGAAATAAAAAACATGTTAAGTATTAAAGTTGAGGAATGCTAAAAAATACTCTCATTTCCTTACTCATTCATTTTTGAAAAAATCCGGTAAACCCCAAAAAAAAAATTTTTAAGTTGAGAACTCACAAACCCAAGGGGTGTGGCCAGGTCTCCTTACAAGTTTATCTACAATTTTTAAATTCCGCAATAAAATTATTAATTAAAGGAGGATGAACAATAAAGTACGGAATAAGGGAAACAAACAAACTACAACACAAGGTATTTTTACGTGGAAAAACTTCCGAGAAAAATCACGGGACCTAATCTGGTAAAGTGAATACACTAAGACAAAGTAATTAACAAATACTTACAAGACTCGATGTGATGACCCGAATATTTTTAGAAATAAAATATTAAATATGAAAGATTGATTTAATATTGGAAAATTCATATTATTACTTAAGCATATGAATTATTTAAGCATATGATTTAATAATTGCTTAAAGTGTTAGCTTTCAGGTGTCTACCTAAAGCCTCCATCTTGATTTTGATGATGACACAATAATGAAAGGATATTTGTGTTACTAATATCTCTATGAGTTTAAGTGAATTTCAGTTAACCAAGAGCATTAGCAAGCTATTCGATGGAAAAAGCATGAAAAGTCCATCTATGATCAAGATTCATCAAGCAAGTCAAAGCCAAGCCATTGGATCACTTTGAAGATCTTGAAGATCAAAGTCATGACGTTGAAGTTCTCATTCCACTCAAATCCAAATGAAGAACTCTTAAAGGATGATGAAGCTAAAGCCAAATCAGATCGAAGATGAAGATCAAGACTCAAAAAGGTTTAATGTTTATCTTTAAGTTGAGTCAAGAGTGATTTTGTGAGAAGTCCTCAAAGGTCGGTTGGTTGAAAGCTCAAATTACTTAGATTGACCATAGGTTTCTTAAGACCCATTCAGAGGACTCGTCGACGAGTCCATATGACTTGTCGACGAGTGGCAACAGAAAACTCAATTTTGAGTTCTATCATCCCACTCGTCAACGACTCCTACTCACTCGTCGACGAGTGCTTGCGGGAAAAGCCCAACGGCTAGTTCGATTCCATTGGAGCCTCTAACAGCTATATTTTTTATTGGGCTATAAAATGAGATGTTTCAATGAACAAAACAAAAATCTCCAATACTTCAATTCTTTAGAATCAGTCACTCACAAGCTTATACTTTCAAATCTATTGAGTATAACCTAGAATCCCCAAATCCCATATCTTGAGCTATTCAACTCCAATCTTTGGGAGATTTCAAGTGAACTAAAAGAGACTAATCAGCTCGTGTAAGGAGCCTTCAAAGTCTATAAAACCACTTTTCTAAGTGTATTTAAATCAAGAGGTCCGAGGGACTCTTTTCGATGAAGCCGAGAGCTTTGTAAGAGGCGGTATCCCAGCCTGCAAGGGAGTGTAAAGGTCTGGCCTTTACCCGAAAATGGGGCTAAGTCTAAGGAGGATTGTTTCTTAGCAAGGTTAAGACTCGCCTGCAAGAAGTCTAATCAATTTAGAATAAATCGTGGTGAATCCTTCAAGCCGGAGAGCTTAAGGCGTGGAGTAGGCAGGTTGCCGAACCTTGAGAACAAATCTTGGTGTCTTTGTGTTTGCATCTCTCTAACTCTATCTCTTTAATTATTGCTTTGAATGTATGTTTAGATTTGCCTAGTTTTATTTCTTTTTAACTTGATTAAGTTGAAATTCCGCTTAGGGAAGTAGAATAAAATTTTTAATTTGTCATAGACCCTAATCACCCCCCTAGGGTCTATTTACTGGGCAACAATTGGTATCAGAGCCTAGGTCTCTGTTTTTATAAGATTTGACTATCTTAGAGTAAAGATTTTTTTTTGGCAAAAATTAACAATGTTCATGCAACCTCCCTTGGCGAAGGCTAATCCACAACTATACCTCCCTTCTTTAATGGTGAAAATTATGCTTATTGGAAAGTGAGAATGATGTATTTCATTCAAGCTTTAGATTATCATTGTTGGAAAATAATTGTTAATAGTCCCCACATCCCTACAGAAAGGGTTAATGGTATTGATATACCAAAAATTGAGGATGAATGAACACAAGCCGACATCAAGCTTGTTCAACTCAATGCCAAGGCTGTAAGCAATCCATATTGCGCATTGAGTCCTTAAGAATTCAATAGAATATCGGCTTGTGATTCGGTTAAGGAAATTTGGGATAAACTCCAAATTACCTTTGAGAGAACCAACCAAGTAAAAGAACAAAAAATTAGTATGTTGGTTCATCAATATGAAATGCTTAAAATGTTAGATAAAGAACCCATATCAATTATGTTTTCTAGATTCACTAACATTTTGAATGAGCTTAAATCTCTTGGAAAGATTTTCCCCAATGTAGAAATCGTAAGGAAGATCCTCCAGTTTCTCTCAAAGGAATGGGCTCCAAAAGTGACGGTCATTCAAGAAGCTAAGGAGCTCACCAAGCTACCTATGGATGAGTTACTAGGTTCACTAATGACCCATGAGATCATCATGAGGGAACAAAGTAATGGAGAACCAACACCATCAAGAGGTCATGTCTTGAAGTCCTAAAAATGAGTGAAAGTGAATAGGACTCAAGTGAAGAAGAAAGTGAAAAAGAGGAGATTGAGAAGATGGCAAGAAAATTCCAAAATTTTTTGAAGCACAAGAAAAATCTTAAGAAGAAAGCTTTCAAGAAGGAATTCACCAAAGAAGTCATCAAGGGAAAAAAGAGTAATGAAAATGAAATATTTTGCTATAAATGCAATGAACCGGATCATATCAAGCCCAATTGCCATTTATTAAAGAAAAGTCATAAATACAAGAAGAAGGCAATGAAGGCTACAATTTAGGATGATTCAAGCTCAAGTGAGGATGAAAGAGTCAACCTATGCCTTATGGCCCATGATGATGTTGAGGTAAATTCTTCCGACGATGAATCTCTTTCCTTTGATAGTTTAAGAGAAGCTTATGATGAATTATTTAGTGAATTTGAAATATTAGCTTCCAAAAATAAAAAGCTTAAGAAAAAAAATTCCTCACTATCAAATCAAAATAAATTTTTGAATAATGAAGATAAATTGTTAAAAGAAGAAATTGAGAATCTTAATAAGGAAAATTTATCTATCTCAAGTGAAAATGAATATTTACTAAATGAAATTGATAAATTAGTAAAAGAAATTGAAAAAGTGAATTATTTTGCTTTAACTGGTACTTGCAAAGAATGTAATGTTTTGAATGATAAGTTGAAGATTTGACTTATATTGTAACCAAATTCACCAAAGGAAGAAAGATCCTAGACACAATGCTAGGAAAACAAAGATGTGTTTTTGGTAAAGCCGGATTAGGCTACAACTCTAATATCAAGGAAAAATATTATGAAAACTTTTTTACCCCTTGCTCTTCAAAGCCTATCTATACTTTTGTTGGAAACAAAAAAATAAGGCAAGTTTGGGTGCCTAAGGGAACTAATCTTCCCAAAGGTAATTTGGTTGGACCCAAGATGGTTTGGGTACCAAAGAGTGTGGATTAGGATGCCTAATTCAAGTGCCTCTAATTAAATATTTTTTTGAGAAAAGGACTTGATTTTGATGCTTGAATGCCTATTTATGCTAAAATGTGTAAGTAGTATGATTGTTTGATGTTTTAAAGCAATGAGTGATTAATGCTGTAATAATTTATATAATTTTATTGGTATTATGAGCCTTGAAACATGTTTTGATGGCATGATAAAGGAAATGCTTGAATAATTAATATGAGCTTACAATATGTATTGTATAATGATATGCTTACATGTTATGGAAACATGAATGTTTTGATTGAATGCATGAACATGTATGAAGCAATGACATGCTTTGATGTTATGCTTGATGTTTGATGATATGAATTGATTGAAATATATGATATAATTATTTGAAATTGAATGTGATATGTTAACTGCTTGATGAGTTGAAAATGGCTTGAATAATGAATGATTGTTATGTATCACTGTACAATGTTCAACTGAGTGATGCCGTAAGTCTTTGGTATCCACACTGGCTATTATAGAACAACTACCTAACAAGCTTAGGAATTAGAACATTATTGTTCATTATTTGTTGTTTGGTATGATCTTGATATGAATTAAAAATGTCTGATATCATGTGCTTGCAATGATTGAAAATAACTATATTTGAAAACTTTTTGGTTGGTCATACTTTTTTATGATGCCAGAGGGAGAAATATGAAAATGGATTAATAACTCCTAAACCCCTAAAGTTGTTAAAATTTGGTATTTAGAGCCTATAAATTTTAAATGATAAAAATTTGATAATTGACATAAAGAGCTTAAAAGATTAATTCAAATTGGTTTCAATTGCTTGAAAAAGACTTAATCTATGAATCAAAATTAGAATTTCTATAATGAATGGTTAATCTAAAGTATACAAAGATCTAAAAAGTTTATCTCCATGCATATGTTTAGGGGGAGCAAACCTCAAAAATATATTAAATTCATTTATTGAGGGGGAGCTTATCCCCAATCCATTTCATTATGTGTCATCATCAAAAAGGGGGAGATTATTAGTTTTTAGGTGTCTACCTAAAGCCTCCATCTTGATTTTTATGATAACACAATAATGAAAGGATATTTGTGTTACTATTATCTCTATGAGTTTAAGTGAATTTCAGTTAACCAAGAGCATTAGCAACCTATTCAATGGAAAAAGCATGAAAAGTCCATCTATGATCAAGATTCATCAAGCAAGTCAAAGCCAAGCCATTGGATCACTTTGAAGTCTTGAAGATCAAAGTCATGAAGTTGAAGGTCTCATTCCACGCAAATCCAAATGCAGAACTCTTAAAGGATCATGAAGCTAAAGCTAAATCAGATCCAAGATGAAGATCAAGGCTGAAAAAAGTTTAATGTTTATCTTTAAGAGTCAAGAGTGATTTGGTGAGAAGTCCTTAAAGGTCGGTCGGTTGAAAGCTCAAATTACTTAGATTGAGTATAGGTTTCTTAAGACCCATTAGGACATCATTCTAAAGACCTAAAAATGATTAAAATAATATTTTTAAGAATGCCTTAGATCAAGGAAATTATTTCCATCAAATTGGTCAAGCAAAGTTGAGTTCTCTGTAAAAAATTCAGAGGACTCGTCGACGAGTGGCAATAGAAAACTCAATTTTGAGTTTTGTCATCCCACTCATCGATGACTCCTACTCACTCATCGACAAGTGCTTGCGGGAAAAGCCCAACGGTTAGTTCGATTCCATTGGAGCCTCTAGCGACTATATTTTTGATTGGGCTATAAAATGAGATGTTTTAATGAACAAAACAAGAATCTCCAATACTTCCATTCTTTAGAATCAATCACTCACAAGCTTATACTTCAAATCTATTGAGTATAACCTAGAATCCCCAAATCCCATATCTTGAGCTATTCAACTCCAATCTTTGGGAGATTCAAGTGAGCTAAGAGAGACTAATCAACTCGTGTAAGGAGCCTTCAAAGTCTATAAAACCACTTGTCTAAGTGTGTTCAAATCAAGAGGTCCGAGAGACTCTTGTCTGTGAAGCTGAGAACTTTGTAAGATGCGGTATCCTAGCCTGCAAGGCAGTGTAAAGGTCTGGCCTCTACCCGGAAAGGGGGCTAAGTCTAAGGAGGATTGTTTCTTAGTAAGGTTAAGACTTGCATGCAAGAAGTCTAATCGATTTGGAATAAATCGTAGTGAATCCTTCAAGCCAGAGAGCTTAAGGCGGGGAGTAGGTAGGTTGCCGAACCTCGATAAAAAATCTTGGTGTCTTTGTGTTTGCATCTCTCTAACTCTATCTCTTTAACTATTGATTTGAATGTATGTTTAGATTTGCCTAGTTCTATTTCTCTTTAACTTGCTTAAGTTGAAATTCCGCTTAGGGAAGTAAAATAAAATATTTAATTTGTCATAGACCCAAATTACCCCCCTATAGGGTCCATTTACTGGGCAACATAAAGTATATGGATATATATTAAAAATGAATCAATAGCTAAGATTATGACATGTGGCAAGTGCCACATGGCAACATCCTAGGGGGGATGTCCAAATAATTAATGGCGGAGTATATCATAAATTAATCATGGGTTAGATGATGTGTTAATCATGAGTTAGAAGCATTAATCACCACACATCATCATATATGTGATGGACATACAAGATTTAATGTTGGGGTATCTAGTGCCACATGGCACCTTCATTTACGATGTTCATGAACCAAAATGATATAGGGAGAAGAACCAAATTCTCTACCATGAACAAAGCTCACACCCATTTTGGTCACCCTAGGATATGAACCCAAGTTAAGGTGAGGTTAACCATTGGGGATGGATTATAAACTTAATTATTAGGGACTTAACCCTTAGCCATGTACAATGCTCACACCCACTTTGGATTAACCTAAGGTGTAAACTCAAGTTAAGTTATGGTACCATAGGGGCTGAACCATAAACCTCATTAATAGGGTCTTAACCCTTGGACATTTGATAAGATGTAACTAATTAGGTACTAAACCTTTGGTCATGTATTTAACCTTTGGTTATGCATTCAATTAGATGCATGGAAATAATTAAATTCATGAACTAAAATGACTTGAATATAATTTAAGGGAATGATTATCAAAAAAAAAAAAAAAAATTTAAGGGAATGAACCCATTTATTTAGATGCATGAAAATAATTAAATTCATGAATTATGAATTATTAAAGGGAATGAACCAATATTTAATGAGGCCAAAACCTTGCCTATATAAAGACCCCACGCCCAACCTTGGTTGCTCACTCCAAATTGGCGCCCAAGCCTTGAGAAAATAGAGAGAGCAAGGAAGAGAAAGAGGAAAGAAAGGAAGAAAAAAAGAAGGAAGAAGAAGGAAATAAAGAAAGGAGAACAAAAGAAAGAAGAAAACAAAAAAGTGTCGGTCAATCCTGCGTCGAATTCGGCAAAAAGTGTAAGTAATGTTCGGTAGTATTATTCTAAATGACATTTTAGCATGAAGGTTAGTAATGCTGAGTATTTTTGAAATAAGATGAAAAAAAAAAGGTAAGTAATGTTCGGTAGTATTATTCTAAATGATATTTTATAATTAAGGTTAATAATGATGAATATTTTTGAAATAAGATGAAAAAAGGGTAAGTAACATTCGGTAGTATTATTCTAAATAACATTTTAGAATGAAGGTTAGTAATGATGAGTATTTTCGAAATAAGATGAAAAAAAGGAGAAAGTATTGTTTGGTATTATTATTCTAAATGATAATTTAGCATGAAGGTTAGTAATGATGGGTATTTTCGAAATAAGATGAAAAAAAAGGGTAAGTAATGTTCGGTAGTATTATTCAAAACGACAATTTAGAATGATGATTAGTAATGATGAGTATTTTCGAAATAAGATGAAAAGAAAGGGTAAGTAATGTTCGGTAGTATTATCTTAATGATAATTTAGAATGAAGGTTAATAAAAACAAATGATTCCGAATTAAAGGATAAAATTCAGAAATCTTCTATGAATGACGATTTAAAGGTTAAGAGTAAGTAATGATAAAATTTTTCTATTGGTTGGAAAATAATATGATGATATGTATTTATATTGCATTTGTATATTTTCGTTTATATTTATGATTCGAAAATGGATACAATTGAAATAAGAAAAATGTTATTTTAAATTATAAAGATTATAATTACGGAAAATTAGAAGTTAACTATAATAAAGATAATTTAAAAGAAAATTGTATAATCATAATGAGATGATTTGTATACATGTAAAAGGAAAAGAGATAATTTATCTATAATGTCTTAATGAGAATGCAAGGAAAAGATAAACAAGCTTATCTTAATAAAGGTCTCAAGATAATGGTGTGGAATAGGACGATGAAATTCCTTATTTGAATGAACTCTTTGACCTAGAGGGGGGGGGGGGGGGGGGGGGGGGTTGAATAGGTCTACTCAAGGTTTTTTACCAATTTTAATTTTATGCAATCACACACAATCAATCTCACATGAACACACAAGATTTTTACGTGGAAAACCCTTTAAGGAAAAACCACAGGACCTAGTCCAGCTCAAAATTCACTATGAGAAGATGTAAACAATACAAGACTCGAATCTTACCCAACCGGACATGACGCACCATTCCTCGGTATTGATTCCTCAGCTTGCAAACCACAAACACAGCATGTTCGATCTCCGCAACAGCAGCTCCGGTTCCTCACCGATCAATCTTGCTCAAAGTGATCAACCACAATCTCTGAAGATCGATCTCCGTCTTTGACGGCTTTGGCTCAAGCCAACCAACGCTCACAGTAGAGCACACTATGGGTTTTAGGGTTTAAAGAAAGCTCTAGGGTGATCTCATCAAAGGTTGAGGATCATCTAATGCAAGTTCATAATAATGAGAGTGAAAACTTGCAAACCCTAGAGAAAAGTTAATGGAGAGGAAGATGAATAATTTACAGAGTTTAGATGAACTCTAGAGTGAGCCTAAGATGCTCTAACAACTCTCCAAAAGATGGTCTCCATGAATTAGGGGTGTCCCAGTAAATAGAGGAACAACCCATGCAATTTAGAACATACTAAAAACAATTTTAGAAAGTTTTTTTCATATCAGGGTCAACCCTGGGAGTCAGTTAGGTCGACCCTGAGGTGCTGAAGACAGTGTTAAGTTTACAACCCATATCAGGGTCGACCCTGAAAGACGTTTGGGTCGACCCAACATGGTACTTCGGTCGACCCAAATGTCCTTCAAGGTCGACCTTGAGAAAAACCACTCTCTGGCAAATTATGCCATACAAAAGTTTAGAGACTCAGGGTTGATCCCCAATGGTCAGGGTCGACCCTGAGGTGCATTTTTCACATTTTCATTCTTTTAAACCTTAAATGTATTCCTTGATTAACCCTATTCTTTTTGGACCTAATTTCCATGATGTTGGGTATTTCTAAGAAGGAATTTTATAGTCTTCTAGGTCTCTCTTACCATCCTAACTTTTGAGTCAATTTGGGGTGATGGAGCTTCATATTTTTTCAAGGCTTCTACTTCACTTTGCTTCAAACCGGATGATGACCTAGGGAGCACTATACAACCTTTTTGGACTTGGAATTTTGCCAACACAAAACTTTTTTGACTTTACAATCTCCCCCTTTGGCAATTCCGAGACAAAACATTCAACCTTCACTAAAAGACATGACATTTCAAACTCTTTTAAACCCATGATAAACAAAGAGTATGATAATTACATGACTTTAGACTAGTTGTACTTCTTCCATGATGCAATACGCCTTTCGAGACTATTTATCAACCCTGAAAAACTAAAACACACAATACCTTGTGAAGCATGGGGGATTTTCATAAACTGTAAAACAATAAATTCAATGGACATCATGCTTTGATAAGTTGAGATCTCCCCCTCAATATGAGATCCCTTATAGAAATTTTATAAGCATGTGAATCAATCCATGTGAGAAGCAGGGTATAATGTGCAACATATGAATACAGTTCAAGTGTGAATCAGTGCAACATGAGATAATGATACATATGATAATGATAGTGCAAAAATGCAGAAAAATGTAGAAGAAATGCACACATGTGATCACACACATCTTTTTCCCCTTTTTGGCTTGAATTGCCAAGGGGAAACAACCTCGCAGAGAGAGCATCGTAACTTGTATCCAGCGAAAATAAACAGGGCAGCGGAAGAGCAAAAAACATAGTCATAATCAAACCATCAACAACAAAGTACTAGCATCCCATATACATCAACAAAGGGTGCACAACACACAGAAAACACAGGACGCATAACAGAAGTAAAGACTAGCTAATATGTCTAATCATCCTGGTGCGGAGGGAAACGGTGAGCGACATCTTCCTCATATCGAGTACGAAAATCGCGAAGCTCCTGGCGAGATGCCTGCACAATGTCGGAAAGTGCATCAATCCGGCAATTGGTCACCGAAAAACTCTCCTGAGCAGCTGTCGCGTGGGTGTCAAGGCGTGCATGAAGATCGGTGGTGAACACAGACTGAGCAGCTGACATATCGGCAAGCATGGTAGCCATAGATTGGAAAGAAAGGGGACCCGAAGGAGGTCTAACCCGGCTAGCTAGGAGGTGAACCGGCAACCGGAGCCGAATAACCTAGGTTAACCTCAGCATCAGCCTCATAATCAGGCATCGCGGCATGGGACATGCTACTAGTCAAAGTACGACCACAGATGGGGCCAAGTGAATGCCTGGACGCCTCAATGGAACTAGCCTTGATGCCCTCAGCAGCCATGATGTTAGTAATGAGGAAACCAAAAGGAAGGGCAGCACGTGTTTGAGACACAGAGTAAGCCTGAAGGATCAAGTCGATAATGTGGGCACCTGTGTCTATAGTATCCCCTGTCATGACACTATATAGAAACTTAGCTCGATCAGGATTTAGTGTGGTAGAGTGAACCCTAGGATGAATGGTCGAGCACATGATGAGATGAAAGAGACGGGCCAGATAGGAAAGACTGGAGTGAGGCAGGTGGGGATGAGGCCATCTTTGAGAATGGTCATCACATAGATTGCTGGCAACCATATCCAAGTCATGCTTATCCTCTTCAATGGGATACTGATAAGGATAATAGGCGTTCGGAACCCTAGGAGTGCCAGTGAAAAATGCAATGACATCAGGATTAATTTGAAATTTCTTACCCCGAACTTGAGTTTTGAAAAAGAATTTACGAGGATTGGCAGAGTAAATGTTCGCATAGAATTCTCTTACAAGGTCCAAATTGGTGTGGTCAGACAATTGCAAAACGCCAGACCAACCACGAGAGTTAATGATGTTTACAAAATCGGGTATATCAAAATCCGAAATAAGAGTGCTCCGCTCAATTGTGACGGCCTTGTTTTTGAGAAAATTAGTAATCAAAATTTCATTCCCGGGGGTTTGAAATCACACACATTCAAGCTCACTAGGAGGGGGAATCTGGGTTTTGCCCTTGGATTTAGCAGAGGTCTTGGAACTGGAAGCACCCATGGCTTTCTTATGGGTAGCCGAGGGTGGAGGAACCGTGGTATGGACCGCACGGCCCACATGAATTCCGTGGCCAGCATCATATGATGCATCCTTAGACTGGGGAGCATCATCTTCATCCTGAGAGATGATGAGGCGGCGCTTAGAGTGACCTACCATGTAGATGGAGATGATGAGAAGAAGGTATTCAAGTGCCATAGACTCAAATATGAAATAAACGGAGAGAAATCTAGGATTTTACCTTGAATATGACTTGGAGGAAATGGTAGAGGACTGTGAGTGCTGAAAACAGTCCTTGGAATCAACTGAGAGAGAGATGGGAACTTTGTGGAACTCTCTGTGGAAGTAGAACGTCAACTGAGAAGGATGGATCGTGAGCCATAGGTAGCACTCTTGGAGATTGGATCAACCGAGTAGCTAAAAAAAATCCAGGCAGCACTGAAGCTTGAATCAATCGTGGAGCATGTGTGTATGGTCTGGAAACCCTAGGAAACAACTGGAGCTACTGAAGATAGCAGGAAAACACCGTGGAATAGGGAGCAATCCAGTGGACACAGAACCATGGAGTTCGTGGAACCAAGATGGAAGCTTGATAAAAGAATCGTGAGGGTTGAGAACAGCCTGTAGCACGCATGTAAAGAGCTGAAAAGTTGAAACCCCAGCTGGATTTCGTAGAGAGATACCCCAAAAGGGAAAGAGTATCCTAATAAAATCAAAGAGGGTTGAAAACCAACAAAGCTCTGAGTTCGATCGACCGAACTCACTCCCAAGGTCGATCTTCTACCTCATACCTGTAAACCTGCATGGATTTGGAACTTGTGACCTCTTTGTGCAGTTTGGCATTTTGTGGGACATCACTGTAGAGAGATTTTGCAAACTGAAAGCTAAAAAATCTGCAGCATGAGCCAAAAGTGCAATGCACCCTAAAGACTCTAGGATCTCAATCCTTGGAATGGACAAACAACAACCCGTATTTGGCATCATGTGAAGCATATGGTGAGTGAAAACGTGGAATTTTTAGAGAGCTGAAAACATGCAGATTAAGATCAACCTAAAAAAAATACCATCAAAGAAAGATCCATAAATATGCAATTTGTCACAGTGGTAAAACATTCATGCTTCCCAAAAGATTTGAAACTGATAGTGGCAAGAATAAAACAGCTCAAAATCATCCAACAGTTTGCTCAAAATCACAGATTGTTCAAGTTAAGAGATTAAAGCCTCCATTTTGCTCAAAAAAAATTGGTAACATGAGATTTCCAAAAATCAATGGTAGTATGTGCAACTTTTCAAAAGGCAAAAAATACATTGTCCAAGATTTTATAGCATAACATGATGGGTAAACGAGGATATTTCCATCGACACTATGCACCGGGGAGATCAAGACACAGTCACACAAGCTAATGTACAGTTAGTAATAGGCTTTACCAACATTGTGAAGTGTGTGAGGTGAAATTCTGATTTGACTCCTTTCGAGGTAGGCACCCTCAGACAGATAAAGACATTAGTGCATTTCAGGAACAATAAGCTTCAAAAAATACTGAGGGACTCACTTAGGGTAATCCAAAAAACTTTAAGACTTTTTAATGTGCTAATTTTACACTTTTTCATATTTTGTACTCATAGTATTTGTGAAATTTGCTGTTTTGTGAAGCTATTCTTGTTCAGTCTTTTTCTTTTGAATTTTGGAATGCAATGACGGCTTTCACACTGACTGGGTAGGTAGCCCTAGCTATTGGCAGTAGAGACTTTCACTCTAGAGACCTAGATAGATACCTACTGTCCACCTAGGTAGCCATTTCATACTGTTTGCATCCAATAGTGACTGTCACACTATCCCAGAGGTAGCCATTTCCAATGCATAAATCATAAACAGGGGCACTTTGTAATGGATGGTACCTTCATGGTCAAAACAGACTTTATCAACCGGGAGAACCATCATGACTAATATCATCACCTATTCATAGGGATATGTACCATCTGTAGGTGACAGTCAGAGTGCAAGTGCATGTTATTGTGTAATAGTAGAAGCCATATTTTTAACTGTATTTAGCAAGATAGTCTATGTGCATATTCTCAAAAGACACTTTGGTAGGTATGATATCCTCATGATTTCAATTCTATCAAACATGGATCTTGGACAAGCATTATGAGCACAAGAAAATTTCAGCCATGCACATCAAGGGAGAACAACCAACTCCAACACAACTCTTTTTGAATTTTTTGATTTTTCAATGTTTTTGGATTTTTCAACATGTCTAACTAAAAGAAAACAAAAAATCTTTTTGTAGTTTTTCTGATTTTTTAATGTTTTTGGATTTTCTAAATTTTTCAATGTTTTGGATTTTTTGAAACAAAGAATCAAGCAAAAAAAAAAAAGCAAAAACGGATAATGTACACCGGAGGAATAGAGCTAAGAAGAGATATGGATATGAGATCACCTAGTCTATCAGAAAGCACTCAATCACTCAATACCACCCACACCGATGGATTTCCTAAGAAACTCAAACTTAAGGGAGTCTAGAGGTTTGGTGAGGAGATCTGCAAGTTGAGTGTCAGTTTGCCCATATTCTGTCACGATCCAAAACCCACGCTAGGAGTTAGAGTGAATCTTTGACGACTAATCATGACTTACATGACTTGCTTCACAAACCATCTTGCAAAAACCCACAGAGCATATACAATAGAGGACATGATAGCGGAAACATAAACTATAAGGCACAGCGGAAGACTAACAAACCTCTATGTATATATACACACATGATCCATGTTTATACAAAATGATACACAAAAGAAAGTGCGGACAGACCCGCCAAAATACATGAATATCTCTCTCTCAATTCACCCACAGCTATCCACTCAGAATCTACCACCACCTAATAATAACCCCCACCCTGAGATTCCTCCACAGGTTCCTCAACGTACTCCTCCTCCACCCATGGGCTCGGAGCACAGACATCAAATGGAGCAGTAGCTCCCTCAGTACCTACCGACATAAGAACTACGGCTGAGCATGGAATACTCAGCGGGTACCAAATACTAACCAACAGTCATAGCAACACCATAGCAGTATAGGAAGCAGGAAACAGTTCACATATATAAAACAGGAACAATTAATATCATAACAAGGAGATGAAGCAATTTATAATCATGCTTGCATTTCAAAAAAATTGATAAAACCCTTGAAAACATAGTGCACTTAACTTGACTGAAATTACCCTTTTCGTGATTGAAAATTTGTCTATCGTGTCATGCGTGTCATGCCATGCCATGCGTGTCATGCTTGTATCATGCTTGCTTGCTCAGAAAAATAAACTACTTGTGAGGGAAGGGAGACCCTTCTTCCTAGAATGCTCATGCTTTCCATGCCATGTCATCATGCTAGCTCGGAAAGTAAACTACTTGTGAGGGAAAGGAGACCCTTCTTCCTAAATGCTCATGTCATGCCCTTTCACTTGTGAGATTCACTTGTGAGATTCCTTATGAGATGCACTTGCGAGGGAAGGGAGACCCTTCATATGATATGTACTTGCGAGGGAAGGGAGACCCTTCCTTATGAGATGCATGATTGTCTTGTCCTTGCCAAAAGCGAAGTTAAACATATCGTAGGATATGCCCCACTTCCAAATCTCGTTCTTGAAGATACCGATAAAACGTGCCATGCATGCCGTGCTCGTGGGAATCGTGTACATACTTGCATTTAAATTTAAATATGACATTTGGGTAATTCACAACACATATAACATCAATGATTGAGCAATGCAATATTTACATCATTTAGGGAAAGCAAAAAAACACACTATCATAGGCCCTAGCAATTTCCATAATTTATTAGGCATGCATTTCCTAATTTACAATTCACTTCATTCACCTTGGCATTTCATCAAACATGGTGTGTTTATTATTCATGATTCATTTAAACCTAAATCATGCTTTTCTAGGTGAGTTTACTCACATCATAAATGTGTGTTTATTATGGATACAATGCCCTCCCCCGTTTCAATCATCACAACACAACCATTGGCATCCAATCGCCTATTCCATCTCCATCCACCACGTTCACACTTCCGAACGCATAGTACATGTACAAAGGAGGGAAACAAGGAGAAATAAAGGAAAAGAGGAGCTATAATGTTGCCACTACATTCGCTTAGGGTTAATGAACCCACAAACGCTCGGGCAAAGCCTTTAAGGCATGAGTGAAACGCCCAAAAGACGAAAACACCCTTAATGAAATTTCTGCAAAAACACGAAGACCGAGCGATCGGTGGTTATGACCGATCGATCGGTTGCCTACCGAGCGATCGGTGTGTTGACCGAGCTCTCGGTCAAAAATCATCTCTCTGGAAAATTTCCCCTTACAAAATTTTCCACCAGTCGATAGCCTCCGATTGATCGGTTTTGGACCGATCGATCGCTCCATGGACCAAGCGATCGGTGGTCTGCAGGTCCAAACTGTTTTGGCCATATCTTTTGACTCGTTCGTCGGATTTTGACGATTCGTTGGGTTCGTACTTCGAAAAGGAATATTTCTGACGTTCGGAATTTTCAATTTCTTCCTTATTTATTAATTGTACTACATTAAAGGAAAAATGGCTTCGAAAGTGCTATGCATTAAGCGTGAAAAGGTCTGGGGCTCTACATCCTCCCCCCGTACAAAAATTTCGTCCTCAAAATTTAGACAATTACATGCATTACAAAACAAAACAAATTTACAAGTCACATACAAAACCCATACAAAAACTCATTCAAACAGTTCCGGGTACTTCGCTTTGACTTCGGCCTCTCGCTCCCACGTAGACTCTTCTCGAGCATGATGTTGCCACTGCACGAGAACCAACGAAATTGTTTTGTTGTGAAGGACTTGATCTATCCGATCCAATATATGAACCAGCCTCTGAACTAAAGTGAGATCCTCTCGAATTTCCAACGGTTCCAAGTCCATAACATGCGAAGGATCCGAAATGTACTTCCGAAGCATAGACACATGGAAAATATTGTGAACTGCAGTCATGTGAGGTGGAAGAGCTACCCTGTAAGCAACCTCACCAACTCGCGTGATGATCTCAAACGGGCCAACATATTGAGGACTAAGCTTGCCTCGCCTACCAAATCTCATAACTCCCTTGCTAGGAGATACCTTCACAAAGACTTGATCCCCAACCTAGAATTCCAAGTCCCTGCGGCGTGTGTCCGCATAGCTCTTTTGACGATCTTGAACGGCTTTCAACCAATTCCGGATGATCTTAACTATACTTACAGTTTGCTTGATCAACTCCGGACCAAGCACTTTTTTTTCTCCTACCTCATCCCAATAGAGAGGTGATCTGCAACTTCGCCCATACAAGGCCTCAAATGGAGCAATTTGGATGCTCGCCTGATAGCTATTGTTATAGGCGAATTCAACCAAAGGCAAGTGTTCTTCCCAACTGCCCTTGAAATCCAACATACATGCCCGAATCATGTCTTCAATGACTTGGTTCACTCTCTCGGTTTGTCCATCCGTTTGTGGATGAAATGCAGTGCTGAAATCAAGTTGGGAACCCATAGCTTCCTGAAAACTTTTCCAGAATCTTGATGTGAATCTTGAATCCCGATCTGACACAATACTGACTGGCACCCCGTGTAATCTAACCACTTCCTTGATGTACAGAGCGGCCAACTGGCTAGAATTAAACGTGGTCCGGTAAGGTAAGAACTACGCGGACTTTGTCAAACGATCCACTACTACCCATATCGCATCTGAGCCCCTTGCCGTCTTTGGCAAGCCAACTATGAAATCCATGGATATGTTCTCCCATTTCCACTCGGGAATAGGAAGGGACTGTAATAGACCTGCGGGCCGCATGTGCTCCGCTTTCACCTGCTGGCACACTAAACACCGTGCCACATACTCCGCAACATCCCTCTTCATATTCCACCACCAAAAGTGACTCTTGAGGTTCCGGTACATCTTCGTACCCCCAGGAACTTTGAACGGTGTGCTTCATCCATGATCTCTCGTCGAAGATTTGCATTGGCCGGAACACACAGCCTTCCTTTAAACGTAATAGCACCTCGACTAGTGAGAGAAAAGTCTTCACTACCCTTGGCAACTTCCTTGTCTCGATAAGCCAACAATTCAGCATCCGTGGCCTGGTGTTCTTGGATCAAGTCTATAATGTATGGCCGAACCGTGACATTTGCCAAAACAGGACTGCAGACAAAATCATTCACACTGATGTCCAGATTTGCTACATCTTCCAATAGCTTCCATTCCTGAACCAACATGTGGGCCAACAAACCTGGAGGTCTTCTACTCAAGGCGTCCGCCACTACATTCGCTTTGCCCGGGTGGTATTGAATGGTGCAGTCATAATCTTTCAAAAATTCCATCCAACGACGTTGACATAGATTTAGTTCCTTTTGGGAAAAGAGATACTTGAGGCTCTTGTGATCAGTGAACACATAGAACTCTACCCCGTAAAGGTAATGGCGCCAAGTCTTGAGTGCAAACACGACTGCGGCAAGCTCCAAGTCGTGCGTGGGATAATTCTTTTCATGCTCTTTCAATTGCCTCGATGCATAGACAATGACTTTCTTGTGTTGCATGAGCACACACCCAAGTCCAACATGTGAGGCATCACTATACACCTCATACCCATAAGGTTCGGATGGCACAGTAAGGACAGGGGCTGTAGTAAGCCTCTTCTTCAGTTCCATAAAACTGATCTCACACATATCGTTCCACACGAACTTCGCATTCTTCCTTGTCAGGTATGTGAGTGGTGCTGCAAGGCTGGAGAAACCCTCCACAAATCTCCTGTAATAGCCTGCCAACCCTAGGAAACTGCGTATCTCCGTGACAATCTTGGGCCTTTCCCAACTCATGACTGCCTCTATCTTCTTCGGATCTACCGATATGCCTTCCGCGGATACAACGTGGCCTAGGAATGCCACCTCTTCCAACCAAAACTCACACTTACTGAGTTTGGCGTATAGCTTGTGCTCTCTCAGCATTCCAAAGCAAGACGAAGGTCTCGCATGTGATCTTCCCGTGTCTGGGAATACACCAAAATGTCGTCGACAAACATGATCACGCATCGATCCAAGCTTGGTCGGAACACCCGGTTCATTAAGTCCATAAAAGCTGCCGGCGCATTCGTGAGACCAAAAGGCATCACCAAGAACTCGTAGTGTCCATATCGAGTCCAAAAAGAAGTTTTGGGCACATCCTCGGCCTTGATCTTCAACTGGTGGTAACCGGACCGAAGATCGATCTTAGAGAAGAATTTTACTCCCTTCAACTGATCGAACAAGTCATCAATCCTAGGTAATGGGTACCTATTCTTTATAGTGGCCTTGTTCAACTGTCGGTAATCGACGCACATCCACATCGAGCCATCCTTCTTCTTAACAAATAACACCGGGGCACCCCACGGTGAGACATTTGGTCGAATAAAACCAAGGTCTTGCAATTCCTCCAACTGAGTCTTCAACTCCTTGAGTTCGATCGGGGCCATTCTATACGGAGCCCTGAAAATAGGAGCTATGTCTGGTGCAAGCTCGATCACAAACTCAATCTCCCTGTTTGGAGGCAACCCTGGCAACTCTTCTGGAAATACATCCAGGAATTCATTCACGATCGGAATAGTCGAAGACTCCCTTACCTCGGGGTTCGCTAGGCTCAATGCTGCAAAGCGGGCAATATCTCTACTTTTCAACCCCCGAAAATGGAATGGCTTCCCTTCCACCGGCTTGAAGAGTACCATTTTCTCGAAGCAAGCTACATGCCCATGATGTGCTGCTAACCAATCCATCCCCAAGATAACGTCAAGTCTTGGAATCTAAGGACGATGAGGTCGACTGCCAATTCATATGTTCCCACTTGGACTATACTACCTCTAAAAATGCTATCCGCCACTACTGTTTTAGCGAGACGAGTCGAAACAAACAACTCCGGTTCCAATTGTCTAGGCTCTGTAGAGAAGCCTTGAGAAAAGCTCGGTGAGACAAATGAATGCGTAGACCCAGTATCGATCAACACACGAGCCAAACACTCATTGATTAGTAAGGTTCCTGAAATTTTTAACTAGCTAAGTCAATCCATGCATCAATCATCATACGTATAGATAGATATATATATATATATATATATATAGCACGCCACATACGTACACAAGAAATAATGCACAACATGAATCGCGGGTAAAAGAATAACTCTAAACGCGTACCTTGCACCACATCATCAGATGCAAGTGCATCACCCTCTGTCAAGGTAAAAACTCACCCCTGGTTTACCTGGCGAGGCAGAGGTGTAGACCGGGTAGTCTGGGATGACGCCTGGTATGATCCTGCTGGGCGTGCTGGGGGCCTAATCCCCTGAGACTGGCCTGGAAAATGCCGGGTAGGGCAATCCCTAATCATATGGCCCTGGCGACTGCAATGATAACATCCACCTGATGCTCTTCGGCAATCTCCTGCCGGATGCCTTCGGTTGCATGAAGTGCAGACCTCATATGAGTAAGTTAGAGGGGCCGGAGGTGGAGCATACCTCACCACCTGAGGTGCAACGGGCCGTGGTACCGGAAGAGCCTGAGGTCGTAGTGCCTGAGGCATGTACGGCCGTGGAACTGGAGGCGCATAAGATGGCCTCATTGGTGGTACTGGCCACGTATACTGATAAGGACCAGTCCGGGCCCGCCTCTCCGGAGGTTCTGAACTACTAGGTTGGCCTCTCGCCAACTCCCTCTTCTTGGACACGGTCTTTGAATTGGCCTCGACCAATAAGGCCTTGTCTACTACCTCGGGGTAGGTAGCATGTCTGAAAATCGAGACCTTCTCCATGATCACGTCCTTGAGCCCTTGCTCAAACCTTCTTGCCTTCATTGCCTCAGTGGCAACCATGTGAGTCGCGAAGCGTGATAGCTCCGAGAACTTAGCCTCATAAGCGGCCACAGTCATCAAACCTTGCTCTAGGTTGATGAACTCTCTCTCTTTCTTTTCCCATGCTTCAATCGGAAAATACTTCTTATAAAAAGTATCCTTGAACTCCTCCCAAGTCCAAGGTTGACCCTGCATGGTCAGATCTCGCGTCCTCAAGGCGGACAACCACCAATGGTGGGCCTCGCCCTCTAGCATGAAAACAGCCCATGCTACTTTCTCTTCCTCTGTCGGAGAGAGAACCGCAAATATCTTCTCCACTTGGAGGATCCAAGCCTCCGCAGCAAGAGGGTCCACACTCCCATGGAATGATGGAGGCCTCAATCTCCTGAATGCCTCAACCCCAGCTGTACGATGTACTGGAGCCGCAGGCGGTGGAGTAGGTACCTCTGAAGAAGGTACAGTCTGCCGAGCCGCCAGGATGGTGAGTGTCTCAGCAATAGAGCCTAAGACCTGAGAGAGGTCCGGCTGCTCAACCTCATCTTGAGAAGAAGATGAAGCTCTGGTATGTGGCCCAAGACCCCGTGTGCCCCACCTCATGACTAAAGTCCTGAGAACAATAGCACCACATGAGTCTCACCTGAAACCACCATTTATCACATTTTTATTTCACAATAATTCAATTTGTATCAGTTGTATAATACTAATATACATCGCATCACAACCATCAGTGTATTTAAAATATTATACTTTGGTGTTCTAGCGTCTCTAAGACCCGTACTTGGTTGAAACAACCATTTTAAACTAAGACTAAAGTTTAGTCTTACACTTGGAACACGACTCGCTTCCGACTTAATTCGCTTCCGACTTAATTCCTTCCTAACTTGTTTCCTAACATATGCTCTTGTCAAGCCGTGGTATTAGATTCTAAGTGACCCTAGAGACCAAAAGCCTAGGCTCTGATACCACTTCTGTCGCGACCCAAAACCCACCCTAGGAGTTAGAGTGAATCATGGACGACTAATCATGACTTACATGACTTATTTGACAAACCATCCTGCAAAAACCCACAGAGCATATACAATAGAGGACATGATAGCGGAAACATAAACTATAAGGCACAGCGGAAGACTAACAAACCTCTATGTATATATACACACATGATCCATGTTTATACAAAATGATACACAAAAGAAAGTGTGGACAGGCCCACCAAAATACATGAATATCTCTCTCAATTCACCCACAGCTATCCACTCAGATTCTACCACCACCAAATAATAACCCTCACCCTGAGGTTTCTCCACAGGCTCCTCAACGTACTCCTCCTCCACCCATGGGCTCGGAGCACAGACATCAAATGGAGCAGTAGCTCCCTCAATACTTGCCGACATAAGAAGTACGGCTGAGCATGGAATACTCAGCGGGTACCAAATATTAACCAACAGTCATAGCAACACCATAGCAGTATAGGAAGCAGGAAGCAGTTCACATATATAAAACAGGAACAATTAATATCATAACAAGGAGATGAAGCAATTTATAATCATGCTTGCATTTCATAAAAATCGATAAAACCCTTGAAAACATAGTGCACTTGACTTGACTGAAATTACCCTTTTCGTGATTGAAAATTTGTCTATCGTGTCATGCGTGTCATGCCATGCCATGCGTGTCATGCTTGTATCATGCTTGCTTGCTTGGAAAAATAAACTACTTATGAGAGAAGGGAGACCCTTCTTCCTAGAATGCTCATGCTTGCCATGCCATGTCATCATGCTAGCTCGGAAAGTAAACTACTTGTGAGGGAAATGAGACCCTTCTTCCTAAATGCTCATGTCATGCCCTTTCACTTGTGAGATTCCTTATGAGATGCACTTGCGAGGGAAGGGAGACCCTTCATATGATATGCACTTGCGAGGGAAGGGAGACCCTTCCTTATGAGATGCATGATTGTCTTGTCCTTGCCAAAAGCGAAGTGAAACATATCGTAGGATATGCCCCACTTCCAAATCTCGTTCTTGAAGATACCGATAAAACGTGCCATGCATGCCGTGCTCGTGGGAATCGTGTACATACTTGCATTTAAATTTAAATATGACATTTGGGTAATTCACAACACATATAACATCAATGATTGAGCAATGCAATATTTACATCATTTAGGGAAAGCAAGAAAACACACTATCATAGGCCCTAGCAATTTCCATAATTTATCAGGCATGCATTTCCTAATTTACAACTCACTTCATTCACCTTGGCATTTCATCAAACATGGTGTGTTCATTATTCATGATTCATTTAAACCTAAATCATGCTTTTCTAGCTGAGTTTACTCACATCATAAATGTGTGTTTATTATGGATACAATGCCCTCCCCCGTTTCAATCATCACAACACAACCATTGGCATCCAATCGCCTATTCCATCTCCATCCACCACGTTCACACTTCCGAACACATAGTACATGTACAAAGGAGGGAAACAAGGAGAAATAAAGGAAAATAGGAGCTATAACTTGGAGGGTAGCAAGAAGTACCGACCTTGACAAATGAGGGAAAGAATCCACTTCCAAAACGTGCGTGAGTTGCTGCCCTAGCTTGGGGAAAGTGCTCCTCACGAGCTTGAACCTTGATCTTGAAGCAATCCAAACTTGAGGTGATCTAGGGTTCACAAACCCTTTGATTTCTTCTTAAAAATCAACCCTAGGTTAGGAAAACCCTTCTCTTCTCTCTCTATCTCTCAAATGTTCTTCTTAGGGTTAATGAACCCCCAAACGCTCGGGCAAAGCCTTTAAGGCATGAGTGAAACGCCCAAAAGACGAAAACACCCTTAATGAAATTTCTGCAAAAACACAAAGATCGAGCGATTGATGGTTATGACCGATCGATCGGTTGCCTACCGAGCGATCAGTGTGTTGACCGAGCTCTCGGTCAAAAATCATCTCTCTGGAAAATTTCCCCATACAAAATTTTTCACCAGTCGATAGCCTCCGATCGATCGGTTTTGGACCGATCGATCGCTCCATGGACCAAGCGATCGGTGGTCTGCAGGTCCAAACTGTTTTGGCCATATCTTTTGACTCGTTCATCGGATTTTGACGATTCAACTTGTGTTGGGTTCATACTTTGAAAAGGAACATTTCTAACATTCGGAATTTTCAATTTCTTCCTTATTTATTAATTGTACTACATTAAAGGAAAAATGGCTTCGAAAGTGCCATGGATTAAGCTTGAAAAGGTCCGGGGCTCTACATATTCCAATGTCACAGCACTTTGCTCAACAAGCTCTCGAATGAAGTGGTGTCTAATGTCTATGTGTTTGGTGCGAGAGTGTTGCACGGGATTTTTGGAGATGTTAATGGCACTTTTGTTATCACAATACACAGTCATGGTGCCCTATTCTATCCCGTAGTCCTGCAACATCTGTTTCATCCACAGAAGTTGGGTGCAACAACTGCTAGCTACAATGTACTCAGCCTCGGTAGTAAACAAGGAGATGAAATTCTATTTTTTTCTAAGCCAAGCAACTAAACATTTTCCAACATAGTAGCATCCTCCAGAGGTGTTTTTCCTATCATCAGCATTTCCAGCCCAGTCGGCATCGGAATATCCAATAACCATGGTAGTAGTATCAAAGGGATACTAGAGGCCAAAAGATAGAGTTCCACTTACATATCGAATAATACGTTTGATAGCTAGTAAGTGTGACTCTTTAGGGCTTGCTTAATAGCGAGCACAAGCTCCGATACTAAAGGCAATGTCAGGACGACTTGCAATGAGATAGAGCAAACTACCAATCATACTTCGGTATGTGGTTTGATCGACACTTTTGCCTGAAACATCTTTGCTAAGTTTGGTGGTGGTGCTCATAGGTGTGCAAGCATGTTTAGCTGAGCTCATGCCAAATTTCCTTACAAGGTCTTTGGCATAGTTGGTTTGGGATACAGAATCTCATTGCTCATTTGTTTGACCTACAGACCAAAAAAGAAATTCAGCTCACCAACCATGCTCATCTCAAATTCAGTCTTCATTTGTTCAGCAAATGAGTGAGCATGTGAGTCTGATGTGGAACCAAATACAATATCATCAACATGGATCTGAGCAATAACCATATCATCCTTGATGTTTTTAATGAATAGGATCCTGTCTACTCCCCCTCTCAAAAATCTCTTTTCTAAGAGGTATATAGTCAGTCTCTCATACCAAGCTCTAGGAGCTTGTTTCAAACTATAGAGAGCCTTTTTTAATCTGTAAACCTGATCAAGATGATTAGGGTCCTCAAACCCTTTTGGTTGTTTCACATAAACTTCCTCCTGAAGAATGTCATTTAGAAAGATACTCTTGACATCCATCTGAAAGAGTTTGAATTTGAGATGACATGCAACAGCTAGCAAGATCCTAATAGACTCTAGTCGGGCAACAGGAGCAAAAGTTTCATCGAAATCAATGCCCTCAATTTGAGTGTATCCCTATGCAACTAACATGGCCTTGTTTCTTATAATGGTACCATATTCATCAGATTTGTTCTTGAAAATCCATTTAGGACCAATAACATTTGTATTTTTAGGCCTAAGAATTAAAAACCATACATCATTCCTTGTAAATTGATTTAGCTCTTCTTGCATGACATTTATCCAGTTTTCATCTGTGAGAGCTTCAGTTACATTTTTGGGTTCAAATATAGAAATATAGCAAAAGTGGCTAACTTCATTTTCAACTTGTTTTCGAGTTCTCACTCCACTTTCAAGGTTTCCGATAATTTCAGTTGAGGAGTGAGGTCTCATAACCCTAGGATGTGTAGGTTTTTTAGGAGGTGATTTTGAAGGTGATTCATCTTCTGATTTAGATGTTGGAATTTTCACACCTTCATCAGCATTGTCATCCTCTAGTTGCAAGGACTCAGATCTTGAGTCATCAACCACCACATTTATGGACTCCATAACAGTAGAGGTTCTCAAGTTGTAAACTCGATAAGCCCTACTAGTTGTGGAATATCCAAGAAAAATCCCTTCATCACTCTGGCAATCAAACTTACCCAATTGCTCTCTAGCCTTAAGGATATAACATTTACTTCTGAATACTCGAAAGTACTTGACATTGGGTTTCTTATTGTACCATAGCTCATAGGGTGTCTTCCTAGTTCTGGGCCTAGTGTAGACTCTGTTTACAGTATAGCGTGCAGTACTAACTGCTTCAGCCCAAAAATGAGTGGCCAGGTTGTTGCTATGAAGCATTACCCTAGCCATCTCTTAAAGCACCCTATTCTTTCTTTCCACAACACCATTTTGCTGATGTGTTATTAGCGCTGAAAATTCATGTTTGATGCCCGATTCATCATAAAACTCATTGTACTTAGTGTTTGCAAACTCCTTTCCATGATCACTTCGAATTTGAGTGATAGGGCATCCCTTTTCATTTTGCACTCTCAAGCAAATATTCTTGAAGTTCTCAAAGGAATCCGACTTCTCTCGTATGAATGCAACCCATGACATCTTTGAGAAATCATCAACCATCACTAGGATGTATCGCTTACCTCCTAGACTTTCAATTCAAGTAGGACCCATGAGATCCATGTGTATTAGTTCTAGTGGGTGTGAGGTAGCGATATTTGAAGCCTTCTTGTGTGGGCTTTGAAATTTATCCAGATCAATGATCTCTAAGACCTAGAGGGGGGGTGAATAGGTCTATCTAATAATTTCTAACCAATTTTAATTTTTCAATTAATATGTTTAGAAATCAACGATTAATTCAATCAGACAATCCACACAAATCAAACACAGAAGATTTTTACGTGGAAAACCCTAACGAGAAAAAACCACGGGACCTTGTCCAGCAATAAACTTCACTATGAAAAGATATCAAGTACAAGACAAGACCTTACCAAAACAGAAACGACGTTCCTAGGTATAGACTCTTACTCTTGATTTCCACGAACCAGCAGGTTCGATCTCCGCCTTAGCAGCTTCGGTTCCACACCGACCAAATCTTTTCAAGCAACTTCAAATCCACGATCACACACGATCGATCTCCTTCCACGAAGGCTCCGGATCAAACACCGGACACACACACAAGGTGTAGGGTTGTGAATCAGTTTAGTAAATTTCAAACCCTAGAGGGATCTCATACAGATCTGAGATCACACAATGCAAGATCAAAGATTTAGATCTATACTTGCATTCTCTAGGATCTAAGAAAGAGGAGGGATCAACAAAGATCTAATAAAAGCAATAAGAAAAACCCTAGAAGAGTTTCTCAGACCTCTACTCTTTCAAAAATATAAAAGACACGAATTAGGTCTCTCAAAAGTTGTTTATATAGGGTTAAAAAAGAATCCAGAATAAGAAAAACTCTTTTTACGGGGACCGATCGATCGGTGCTCACTACCGATCGCTCGGTTCACAACGGATCGATCGGTTCTAATGACCGATCGCTCGGTCATAAATCATCTCTCTGTAAAATTTCCCCATACAAATATTTGGTCCAGTCGATAGCCACCGATCGCTCGGTAGGCCACCGATCGATCGGTCGCAATACCGAGCGATCGGTTGAGACAGAATTTTTGCCAAAAACCATTTTCATTTTATTTTTATTTGATTCAACTAAGATCAAATATCTTTGGTAGGCTTAAAATTATCCTCCTAGGTATTCTTAGGGTTATCTAAGTCAAATTCAACCTAGGTAGGGTCTCTAAGTCCATTACCTGTCTAGATCCGGAGTAGAAGCTTTTTCCTTCACTTTCTTCAATCTTCCTTAAGCTTTAGCTCTTCTCTTCTGACAAGTTAAACATGACTCGACGACTCGACTCAACTGACCTATCTAATGATCACGGAATTTGCCAACACCTATTTAGGGATTTACAATCTCCCCCTTTGGCAATTCCGGGACAAAACAAAACTAATTCATATACTAGGTTCAAATTTTCCCAATTGATTCAAAAATGGAAAATTGACCTTTACATGACTCAAAAATAATTACATGACTTTTGACATGTTAACTTGTCATGATTTACCAAACTTAGAACCTGTTTGCCTGCACATGCTAAATCAAAAACCTGTGAAGCATGGGAAATAAGCAATAGGATAAGAATGAAAACATGTATAACCATTCAAAACCTGTATAACCATTCAAAACCATTCACAATTCCACAATCCATAACAGGTTAGTATTCCAAAATCTCATCCATCATCCATAACATATAACAGGTTAGTATTCCAAAATCTCATCCATCATCCATAACATCTATAATACCATGTAACACATTCTCCCCCTTTTTGGCTCGAAATGCCAAAGGTGGATTAGAAAAGGAATGCATAAACCATTAAAATGAGACGAGATAGAAAATAATGAGCATAACCCATTCAAATGTATACATCCATAACAAGTCAATAATATCCAAGTAGGTTTGTACGAAGTACAACCAAGACAAAATACATCAAAAAGTCAAATAAAAACTGGCACTTGACTAAGATAAACTCCTATCACGAACTATCACTCCTGGTCATCATCAGAAGTGAGCTGTGACTCATAGTAAGCCCGAAAATCTCGAACATCTCTTTGTACTCCTAGCACGGCTGCATCGAGAGATCCAAGTCTACCACGAACCTCTGTAGTAAACTCCTCGTATGAAGAAATATGAGTCCGGAGATCCATCTGCATCTCTCTCATCATCCTCCCAAGATCATCCATAGTGGTCGGTGGAGGACGAGATGACCCAACACCAACTTCTGCTCCCTCCTCTGTATCTCGAACTGAGGCATGTGAGAAACTCTGAGATAGGGTCTTTTTATTGATTGGACCCTTAGGTACTCGAGTAGGAGCACCAGGAGGTGCAAATACCCCTTGTAAACCAAGAAGTTTAGTGATAAGAGATCCAAAAGGAAGGGCTCCAACTACAGTGTCAGATCGATGAGCTTGGATCATCAAATCGATAAAATGTGCTGCAAGATCAATATCATGCCCACGAAGAAGACTGAATAGAAAACGAGCTCTTTCTTCCCTAAGGTCTGCAGTATGAACCTTTGGGTGGATATTGGCACTCATGACTAGGTTTACAAGTCTTGCATCCCTAGTGAGTTTAGACACTTCAATAAGAGAACCAACCCAAAATGAAGGAGTGCCACTTAGAAAGGTAACAACTTGTTCCATGGGTTCTTTATCCTCATCAGTCTTATATCTATAAGGATAATAAGCATTTGGAACTCGAGGACAACCAAGAATAGCAGCAATTAAATCAGGATTTATTACCACAGATTTTTCTAAAGTTTTAGATTTGAAAGACCAAGTTTTCAAGTTGATATCAGAAAAATTGGAATAAAATTCCTGAACCAACTGAATAGGAGCTGGACATGATAGATGGAGAATACCTTCCCATTTACGATCGGTAATGAGTTTAGGAAGATAATAATCAGCAAAGTCCAAAATTTGAATTCCACGCTCAACCATGATAGCCTTCTTGCTAAAATATTCACGGTAAAGTTGAGCAGCCGAAGGATTAATGAAAGAAGATGATAGACTGGCATGGGAAGATGAGGCTTTACCCTTGTTTTTACCAGTTTTATCAGCCAAAGCCTTTTGGCGATTCTCAGCAGTAGAATCAATGATTCTACGAATTGGTCTGTCCCCAATGGAAATACCATGCCCTATTGGAGTGAAAGTAGATGGCTCTAGGTTTTCCTCATCTTGAGGAGGATCCTCTTGGTTGTTGAGGACCAACCTCCGACGTTTGGGAATGCCAGACATGAGATAGGCAAGAAGGATTAACGACAAAACGAAAGCCATGGAAGTAAATGCAAGAAAACGATGCCCTAGATGAGAAAATCAATCTATATCGAAGAAAATGCACAAATCTTACCTTTCAGATGCTTGGGAAACCTTTAGAATAGAAAGGAATGACCGTATGGAGGATTTGGAGGAGTAGGAACCGAGGGATCGCTCTGGAGGTCGGAGAACAAGTGAACAAAAAAAATAGAAATGAGGGTTTTATAACTCTGTTCACGAAAGACCGATCGATCGGTCTTTAGCACCGAGCGATCGGTGGTCTGAAAATTTTTCAAAAATTTTTACTGTTAAAACCTTTTCTCCCCCTCAATCAATGGAACATTGAAAATAAATTTTCACCTCAAAATGACCAACTGACCAAAAAACATATGCAACATGTGATTTCATAAAAATCATAAATAATAATCACCCAAGAATTGATATATCAAGTATAGGCATAAACAAGGATTATGTAAACATTAATTGATTTTCACCTGTGATTAAATATGGTATTTGCATCAAATTCACAATCAGAGTCAAGATACAATTAGAAGTAATGTGAGTATGAAATAAAACTTCATTACTTGACTCTTGGAATTGGTTTCCTTCCTTGATCTAGATTTTGACATTATATTTCAAATGGGACTCTAAAATTTTCAAAAACTAGTTTTAAAACCAATAATCATCCATATTTATATGATGAGCAATCTTTACCCCATATTTGACTAATAAATTTATTTCATATCTTTTTCAGTCAAATTGTACTCATTATGAAAATTCTTTTTGGAGTACACATATATAGACACTAGCACACTGGTGACTTTCACTCAAGTGAGAAGGTAGCTCTTTCTAATGACAGTAGGGGCTTTCACACTAGCAATCCATATAGATATCTACTGTTTGTCTAGGTAGCCATTACTCACTGTTTGCATTCACTAGTAGCTATCACACAAACTCACAGGTAGTCCTCTCCATGTCAATGATTTTTATATCTAGGGGGCTCACCTTATGGAAGTTTTTATGACATTGGTTATTCTAGATTTGATTAATCTAGGGAACCATATGGTATAATATCAGAACCTTTAAATAGGAACTAAAACCATCTAAAGAATCAGTCAGAGTGCATGTGCAAATTAGAACATCATTGTATGCTCAACTCTAACTGAGGTTAATTAGCATGACCAAATTCAATCACAAGATCGAACCAACAATTGAACTATCCTATTTTATTCAATCCTATGAAATATTTATTCTTGGATTATATGGTTAAAGATGATTTCAAGGAAATAACATTAAGCAAAAAGATAGGACAAATGAGGTCATACAAACACATTATTTTTTGCATATTTTTCAATTTTTGAATGTTTTTGGATTTTTTATTACTTAAAGAAAATAACAAAAAAAATAGCTCTATGACATAGATAAAACATGAAGAACACATAGGCTATGTAACAAGTACACCATTACTCAACTCCGCACAAACCGATGGATTTCCTAAGGAGTTCAAACCTAAGGGAATCTAAAGGTTTTGTGAGAATGTCCGCATATTGATTCTCTGTTTGGACATACTCAATAGACACAACTTTTTGCTCAACAAGATCACGGATGAAGTGATGCCTAATGTCTATATGCTTTGTGCGAGAGTGCTGCACAGGATTTTTGGAGATATTGATTGCACTTGTGTTATCACAATACACAATCATAGTGCTTTGATCAATCCCATAATCCTTCAACATCTGTTTCATCCACAGAAGTTGGGTGCAACAACTACCAGCTGCTATATACTCAGCCTCGGCTGTAGACAGGGAAATGGAATTCTGCTTTTTGCTAAGCCAAGCAACCAAGCAGTTTCCAATATAGAAACACCCGCCGGAGGTGCTCTTCCTATCATCAGTATTTCCAGCCCAATCAGCATCGAAATACCCCACAACAATGACATTTGTATCGAAAGAATACCAGAGGCCTAAGGACATAGTTCCACTCACATAGCGAATGATACGCTTGACAGCTACTAAGTGAGACTCTTTGGGATTTGCTTGATAACGGGCACATGCTCCAACACTAAAGGCTATGTCAGGTCTAGTAGCAGTTAGGTAGAGCAAACTACCAATCATGCTTCTATAATTAGTCTGATCGACATCCTTCCCTGAAGTATCTTTACTAAGCTTTATAGTAGTACTCATAGGAGTCCTAGCATGCTTAGCAGAACTCATTCCAAATTTCTTCACTAGATTTTTTGCATATTTGATTTGAGATACTGAGATCCCAGAATCCAATTGCTTGATCTGAAGACCAAGGAAGAAACTTAGCTCACCAACCATGCTCATTTCAAATTCATTTTTCATTTGTTCAGCAAATGAATGAGCATGTAAGTCTAATGTGGAACCAAATACTATGTCATCAACATATATCTGGGCGATGACAATATCACCTTTCACATTCTTTATGAAAAGGGTTCTGTCTACTCCCCCTCTCGAAAATCCGTTTTCCAAGAGATAAGTAGTCAGCCTCTTATACCAAGCTCTTGGAGCTTGCTTTAAACCATAGAGGGCCCTTTTTAGTCGATAAACTTGATCAAGGTGATGTGGATCTTCAAACCCTTTTGGTTGTTCCACATAGACTTCTTCATGTAGAATGCCATTCAGAAAGGCACTCTTAACATCCATTTGAAAAAGTTTGAATTTCATATTACAAGCCACAGCTAGAAGAATTCTTATTGATTCTAGCCTGGCTACAGGAGCAAAAGTTTCATCGAAGTCAATACCTTCAATTTGGGTGTATCCTTGTGCAACTAACCTAGCCTTATTTCTTATGATAGTACCTTTTTCATCAGATTTATTCTTGAAAATCCATTTGGTACCTATCACATTTGTATTGTTAGGCCTAGGTACTAAATACCAAACATCATTCCTAATAAACTGAAGTAACTCTTCTTGCATTGCATTTATCCAATTATCATCTGCAAGAGCTTCAGCTACATTCTTGGGTTCAAAAGATGAAGTATAGCAAATGTAGCTAACTTCATTTTCAATTTGTTTCCTCGTTCTCACTCCACTTTCAACATCACCAATAATATCAGTGGAGGTGTGAGGACTCATGACCCTAGGATGTGTAGGTTTTAATGGAGATGTTTGCTTATCAATAGGTGGAGTTGAAATAATTTCAACATCTTCATTTTCAGCACTTTCATCATCCTCACATTGCACATTTTCAACACCGGAGTCATCCACAACTAAATTTATGGACTCCATAATTGTAGAGGTTCTCAAGTTATACACTCGATAAGCTCTACTGTTGGTGGAATACCCAAGAAATATCCCTTCATCACTCCGGGATTCAAATTTTCCCAGTTGCTCTCTATCCTTAAGGATATAGCATTTACTTCCGAATTCTCGAAAGTACTTGACACTAGGTTTCTTGTTATTCCACAACTCATATGGGGTTTTCCTTGTTCCAGGTCTTACAAAAACTCTATTAACTATATAGCAAGCAGTGTGAACTGCCTCAGCCCAGAAATGAGAAGCTAGATTGTTGCTATGAAGCATAACTCTAGCCATCTCTTGGAGAACCCTGTTCTTCCTCTCTACTACACCATTCTGCTGAGGTGTAATAGGTGCAGAAAATTCATGTTTGATACCCGACTCATCACAAAAGTCGTTGTACTTAGAGTTTTCAAACTCCTTTCCATGATCACTTCGAATTCGAGTGATTGGGCATCTTTTCTCATTTTGAATTTTCAGGCAAATACTTTTGAAATTGTCAAAAGCATCGGATTTCTCTCTTATAAATGCCACCCATGACATTCTAGAGAAATCATCAACCATAACTAGGATGTATCGCTTTCCACCTAGACTTTCAGTTCTTGTAGGACCCATAAGGTCCATATGAATTAATTCCAGTGGATATGAAGTAGCAATACTTGAAGTCTTCTTATGTGGGGTCCTAATTTGTTTACCAATTTGGCATGGCCCACACACAGCAGTAGAAGGCTTTCCTAGTTTGGGAACACCTTTTACAAGCTCTTGCTTAGAGATTTTACATAGGTCTTTGAAGTTCATGTGACCTAGTCTTCGGTGCCACAAATCAACCTCCTCAATTCTAGTCTTATAACAGACATTTGAGGGAATAGGACTAGGAGTTAAGCCGTAGCAATTGTCAGTGGTTCTCAATCCTTCTAGAACACACTTACCTTTACCATTAATGACTAAGCATTTATTTTGGGTAAAGTGCACAGCATGATTATCATCACATAGTTGACTTATGCTAATTAAATTAGCTTTCAGTCCTTCAACAAACAAGGCATCTTTCAATTTAGGTATGCCTGGTGAATTGATGATACCCTTTCCTTTGACTAAAGACTTGCTTCCATCACCAAAAGTAACAGTCCCATCAGGACAGTCCTCAAATTGAATAAATAAGGACTTGTTACCTGTCATATGCCGAGAACACCCACTGTCGAAGTACCACATTTCTGTGTTTTGGGCTTTCAAGGCAGTATGAATGACAAAGCACTTAAGGTCTTCCTTTCTCACATACACAGTCTTTAAACTTTGTTTAGATCTTTGATCATTAATCTGTGTAGTAGAGACCTTTTTCCTTTTTGTTCTCCTTGACCTTTTTCTGTTTTGTTCAGTTCTAGTTTTTTGATAAGTCAAATTATTTCCTCTTGAGTAATCATTTGGAATAAATTAACCAGTTCTTGTCCTAGAGATTTGAGCAATTCTATTAACATCATCGCTCAACATTCTAGACTTTTCAGCTAGAACCTGAATCTGCCTTTGAAGAGTCCCTTGACTTTGATTTTGGTTCCATGAACCATTTCGGGGAGCTCTCCTAAATGCATTACAATTAGGTCGAATGTGACCTCTCACACCACAAAAATGACATGTGGGTATGAATCTTGGTAGAGGAGGAAGATTTCTTCTAACTGGAATTTGGTTCCTTAAAGCATTCACTCTAGGAGCTGTATTTCTAGGCTTTACAAAATTTGTATAAGCCTTAGTACTTGATGTAGAAGGTAAATTTTCTTTAGGTTCAGAATGTATTGGTTCAAACACTGCACTAGCCATTGTTCCAACAGCTAAAGGACCAGTTGGTGTGTCAACATGTCCTATCCCAGATCTACTAGAATTTGATCCATACTTTCTGACTAATTCATCTAGGCAGCTGGTGTTACCAAACATTTTTACTTCTTTTTCAAGAGTATAGACCTTCTGAATCAAGTCAGTCTTGTCTTTAAGGGTAATTTTGTGTTCTTTTTCAAGAAATTTCACCTTATCAACAAGAGAGACTTTAAAAGTTTCCAGCTCCATTTGCAGAGTTCTTAACTCTTCAATTTCTTTCATGGAAGTGTCTCTTTCAAATTCTAATTTTCTGACCACATTAGTCAATGAGACATTTTCTTCCAAAAGACATTGAACTTTTATAACAAATGCTTCTTTTTCATTTTCCAACTGACTAACTAGTGCACTCTTCTCTTCTGCTACTAGTTTACAGATATCTCTTTCATTTTGAATGAGTTTGAGTTTTTTGCTCAAAGAGATTTTTGTTTTAGTCAGTTTCAAACTTTTAGCATACAACTTATCATAAGTTGTTTTCAAATCTTCATCACTTTCAGAGTCAGTTTGACTCTTCTGTAAGTCATCACTAGACTCAGTATGAATACTCTCATCACTTCTATCCTTTTCATCAACCGCAGAGGTAGTCTCAAGAATCCCAGAAAGGGAAACAGTGAAAGCCGTATGATTTCCAGTATCTTCACTTGAAGAGGAACTGTCCGATTCTTCATTCTCGGAATCACTGTCATCCCAACAGGCATTCATCACCTTGCCCTTACTCTTCTTCTTGTTAGGACAGTTAGGTGAAATATGACCGAAGCCATGGCATTCATAACATTGAACACCTTGGGATTTCTTGTCGCCACTTTTGGAATTTTTCTTGTTTTCCCAGGGCTTAGACTTTGACTTATCAAAAGATTTTCCTCCCTGTTTGGGATTAAACCTCTTTTTCGTTCTAAAAAATTTTCGAAATTTTTTAACGAAAAGAGCCATTTCTTCCTCATTCATTTCTCCATCACTGTCATCCTCATCCAAAGTTTCCTTGATGGTTTTCAAGGCTAAAGATTTATTCTTCTTGGATGGACGTAGATTGAGTTCATAGGTTTGGAGTGATCCAACCAATTCCTCAATCTTCAGAGAGTCAACATTTTTACTCTCTTCGATTGCAGTGACTTTGGGTTGAAATCTCTCTGGGAGAGATCTAAGGACTTTTCTAACTATTTTGGACTCAGATAATTTCTCACCTAAATTGAAACTAGCGTTGACAATGTCACTAAGTTTTGCATAGAATTCATCAAAAGTGTCATTGTCTTCCATGTTTAAATGTTCAAATTTGGTAGTTAACATTTGGAGTTTTGAGATTTTAACAGTGGTAGTACCCTCATGGGTAATTTCAAGAATGTCCCAAGCCTCCTTTGCTGTTTCACATGAAGAAATTCGTCTGAATTCCTCAGCAGTGACTGCAGTAAAGATAGCATTGAGACCTTTAGTGTTCCATCCACTTGAATCAAGCTCTTCTCTGGTCCATTCATCAGAATATTTGACGACAGTCAAATCACCTACAGTTTTTACGGGCGTAGTCCACCCATTCTGTATTGACATCCAAATTCTCTCGTCTATAGATTTGAGAAAGGCTCTCATTCTAGCTTTCCAGTATGCATAATTATTTCCATCAAAAAGTGGTGGATGAGAGACGGATCCTCCTTCTCTTAGAGTACTCATGATCACGGATAATACAGGATCACACTTAAGGGATTAGCCTTATCAGTGAACAAGCTCTGATACCAATTGAAATTTATCCAGATCAATGATCTCTAAGACCTAGAGGGGGGGTGAATAGGTCTATCTAATAATTTCTGACCAATTTTAATTTTTCAATTAATATGTTTAGAAATCAACGATTAATTCAATCAGACAATCCACACAAATCAAACACAGAAGATTTTTACGTGGAAAACCCTAACGGGAAAAAACCACGGGACCTTGTCCAGCAATAAACTTCACTATGAAAAGATATCAAGTACAAGACAAGACCTTACCAAAACAGAAACGACGTTCCTAGGTATAGACTCTTACTCTTGATTTCCACGAACCAGCAGGTTCGATCTCCGCCTTAGCAGCTTCGGTTCCACACCGACCAAATCTTTTCAAGCAACTTCAAATCCACGATCACACACGATCGATCTCCTTCCACGAAGGCTCCGGATCAAACACCGGACACACACACAAGGTGTAGGGTTGTGAATCAGTTTAGTAAATTTCAAACCCTAGAGGGATCTCATACAGATCTGAGATCACACAATGCAAGATCAAAGATTTAGATCTATACTTGCATTCTCTAGGATCTAAGAAAGAGGAGGGATCAACAAAGATCTAATAAAAGCAATAAGAAAAACCCTAGAAGAGTTTCTCAGACCTCTACTCTTTCAAAAATATAAAAGACACGAATTAGGTCTCTCAAAAGTTGTTTATACAGGGTTAAAAAAGAATCCAGAAAAAGAAAAACTCTTTTTACGGGGACCGATCGATCGGTGCTCACTACCGATCGCTCGGTTCACAACGGATCGATCGGTTCTAATGACCAATCGCTCGGTCATAAATCATCTCTCTGTAAAATTTCCCCATACAAATATTTGGTCCAGTCGATAGCCATCGATCGCTCGGTAGGCCACCGATCGATCGGTCGCAATACCGAGCGATCGGTTGAGACAGAATTTTTGCCAAAAACCATTTTCATTTTATTTTTATTTGATTCAACTAAGATCAAATATCTTTGGTAGGCTTAAAATTATCCTCCTAGGTATTCTTAGGGTTATCTAAGTCAAATTCAACCTAGGTAGGGTCTCTAAGTCCATTACCTGTCTAGATCCGGAGTAGAAGCTTTTTCCTTCACTTTCTTCAATCTTCCTTAAGCTTTAGCTCTTCTCTTCTGACAAGTTAAACATGACTCGACGACTCGACTCAACTGACCTATCTAATGATCACGGAATTTGCCAACACCTATTTAGGGATTTACAAGCTTTTAATTTGTTTACCAATTTGACATGACCCACACACAGCAGTAGAGGGCTTCCCTAGTTTTGGCACACCTCTCACATGCTCGTGTTTTGAGAGTTTGCTTAGGTCTTTGAAATTCATGTGACCTAGCCTCTTGTGCCACAGTTCAACTTTTTCAACTTTAGCCCTGTTGTAAATTTGAGAAGAACCATCACTTGGAATTAAACCATAGCAATTATCAGTGGTTCTTGACCCTTCCAAAACACACATACCTTTGTCATCCATAACAGAGCACTTGTTGTCAGTAAAGTGGACAGCATGGTGATCATTGCACAATTGACTTATGCTAATTAGATTAACTTTCAGTCTTTCTACAAACAAGGCATCCTTCAGTTTAAGAATGTCTGGTGCTTGGATGACACCTTTTCCTTTCACCAAAAGTAACAGTCCCATCTGAGCATTCCTCAAGATGAGTGAAGAGGGACTTGTTGCCTGTCATGTGTCTGGAACATCCACTAACGAAATACCACATGTCAGAATTTTGGGCTTTCAAAGCGGTGTGGATGACAAGGCATTTTAGATCATCCTTTCTCACATAAATAAACTTAGACTTTTGGGGAACCCTATTTGTCTTTGCTCACTTCATTTGTAGGCATGACCTTCTTTTTGTTAGATCTCCTGTTCTTCCTTCTTTACTGGGAGACCCTAGCATTTTGGTTCATCCTGTTACCTTCTTCATGATGAGCATAAGAAGTGTCACGACCATGTTGCGTACTAGAGAGTTGAGCAATTTTCATCACTTCTTCACTCAAACTCTTAGATTTTTCTACTAAGGCTTGAATTTTCCTTTGGAGATTTCCTTGATGTTGTGTTTGATTCCATGAACCATTTTGGAGATTTCTCCTAAAGACATTGCAGTTAGGTTGGGTATGACCCTTCACTCCACAATGGTGGCAAGTGGGAATGAATCTGGGAGGAGGAGATCTTTTAGCCTGGATCTGAACTTTTGTTCTCTCAGCTTCAGTTGAATTTTTATCTTGTCCAGAAGTGACAAAAGTTTGGTACAACTGAGAAGTTAGAACTCACAAATCTTGGATTTTCATGTATTGGCTCAAATATTGCAGTAGACATTGTTCCGACATTCAAGGGACCGGATGGTCTGTTTGGATGTCCTATGCCGGACATGTTTACTATTGAGCGCTGCATACTAGCCAGTTTATCCAAGATTTGAGTGTTGCTAAGGAGTCTAGTTTCTTTTTCGAGTTTAGTTACTTTCTTAGCTAGCCCATCCTTAACTTTTAGAATATCAAGAAATTCCTTTTCTAGAAATCTAACTTTTTCAATAAGGTTATTTATTTCAGATTCCAATTCTGAAATACGAGTCTTTGACTCTTCAGATACACTCATGGAGTTATCTTCCTCAGTTTCTAGAACCTTGATCCATTTAGACAAAGAGGCATTTTCTTTCTCAAGGTATTCTAGTTTGGACACCAGTTCAGCTTTTTCACTTTCAAGTTGAGATACTAGAGCATTCTTCTCTTCTGCTTCTAGTTTACAAGAGTCTCTTTCATGTTGGGTAAATTTAAGTTTTTGTTTAAAGAGATCTTAGCTTTCTTCAGCTTGAGACTTTCAGAAAACAACCTTTCATAAGCTGTATCCATATCTTGATCAGACTCAGAAACAGTGTGACTCTGATCATGATCTTCACTAGACTCACTCACTTGATCTTCATCACTCTTCTTTTCATGATTAGTAGGAGTATTGTCAATCTCTGATAGGGTGACAGTGAAAGCCATATGATTTTCAGATTCCTCACTTGAGGTAGAGCTTTCGGATTGTTCATCCTCAGATTCACTGTCATCCCATGGGGCATTCATCACCTTTCCCTTACTCTTCTTCTTTTTAGGGCAATCAAGTGAAATGTAGCCATAGCCTTTGCATTCATAGCATTGAATGCCATGAGATTTCTTGTCAATTCCTTTGGAGACTTTCTTGTTATCCCAAGGTTTTGACTTTGGCTTTTCAAGAGGTTTTCCTCCTTGTTTAGGCTTGAACCTTCTATTTGTTTTTAGGTATTTTTGAAATTTCTTAACAAATAGAGCTAACTCATTCTCTCCCAACTCAGCATCACTGTCATCCTCATCCAAGGTCTCCTTGACAGTTTTTAAGGCTACAGATTTGTTTTTCTTGGATGGTCGAAGATTGAGTTCGTAGGTTTGGAGTGATCCGACCAATTCCTCAATCTTGAGAGCATTAACATTCTTGCTCTCCTCGATGGTAGTGACCTTAGATTGAAACCTTTCCGGTAGAGATCTAAGGATTTTTCTAATAATTTTGGACTCACTGATTTTCTCACCCAGGTTGAAACTGGAGTTAACAGTGTCACTTAGTTTAGCATAGAATTCATCAAAAGTGTCATTGTCTTCCATTTTCAGATTTTCAAATTTAGTAGTGAGAATTTGGAGCTTTGAGATCTTGACAGTGATTATACCTTCATGAGTCATTTCCAGAATATCACATGCCTCCTTTGCTGTTTCACATGAGGAAATTCGTCTGAATTCTTCAACGGTAATTACAGTAAAGATTGCATTGAGACATTTTGTGTTCCAACCACTTGTCTCGAGCTCATCTTTGCTCCAATCTTTAGTGCTTTTAGTGAGAATCAGATCACCTAGAATATTCACCAGTGGGGTCCATCCATCCTGAATGGACATCCAGATTCTCTCGTCTATGGATTTGAGAAACGCTCTCATTCGAGCTTTCCAATATGCATAGTTGTTCCCATCAAACAACGGGGGACGAGAGATGGATCCACCCTCTCTTAGAGTAGTCATTGACTTAGGGATAGACACGAGATCACACTTAAGGAATTAACCTTATGAATGTACCCGCTTTGATACCAATTGAAATTCCTTATTTCAATGAACTCTTCGACCAAGAGGGGGGGTGAATAGGTCTACTCAAGGTTTTCTACCAATTTTAATTTTATGCAATCACACACAATCAATCTCACATAAACACACAAGATTTTTACTTAAAAAACCCTTCCAAGAAAAACCACGGGACCTAGTCCAACTCAAAATTCACTATGAGAAGATATAAACAATACAAGACTCGAATCTTACCCAACCGGACACGACACACCGTTCCTCGGAATTGAGTCCTCAGCTTACACACCACGAACACAGCACGTTCGATCTCCACAACAGCAGCTCCAGTTCCTCACCGGCCAATCTTGCTCAAAGTGATCAACCACGATCTCCGAAGATTGATCTTCATCTTTGACGGCTTTGGCTCAAGCCAACCAACGCTCACAGTAGAGCACACTATGAGTTTTAGGGTTTAGAAAAGCTCTAGGGTGATCTCATCAAATGTTGAGGATCATCTAATGCAAGTTCATAATAATGAGAGTGAAAAACTTGCAAATCCTAAAGAAAAGCTAATGGAGAGGAAGATGAATGATTTCCAGAGTTTAGATGTACTCTATAGTGAGCCTAAGATGCTCTAACAACTCTCCAAAAGATGGTCTCCACGAATTAGGGGTGTCCCAATAAATAGAGGAACAACCCATGCAATTTAGAACATGCTAAAAACAATTTTAGAAAGTTTTTTTCATATCAGGGTTGACCCTGGGAGTCAGTTGGGTCGACCCTGAGGTGCTAAAGACAATGTTAAGTTAACAACCCATATCAGGGTCGACCCTGGAAGACGTTTGGGTCGACCCAACATGGTACTTCGGTCGATCCAAACGTCCTTCAAGGTAGACCTTGAGAAAAACCACTCTCTGCCAAATTATGTCATACAAAAGTTTAGAGACTCAGGGTCGACCCTCAATGGTCAGGGTCGACCCTGAGGTCCATTTTTTCACATTTTCATTCTTTTAAACCTTAAATGCATTCCTCGATTAACCCTATTCTTTTTGGACCTAATTTTCATGATGTTGGGCATTTCTAAGAGGAAATTTTATGGTCTTCTAGGTCTCTCTTACCATCCTAACTTTTGAGCCAATTTGGGGTGATGGAGCTTCATATTTCTTCAAAGCTTCTTCTTCACTTTGCTTCGAACCGGATGATGACCTAGGGAGCACTATACAACCTTTTTGGGCTCGAAATTTTGCCAACACAAAACTTTGACTTTATAGATGACCTTCGGCAAAAACTCATGAGGGGTTAATGAGAACTCCAAGACGGGTGAGTCTAAAGAAGTGTACCTATCGGCGATTATCTTGGAAGACAAAATTAAGATAAGTCTAGAAAAAAATAAAAGAAAAGATAAAAGAATGTTTATCTTAAAAAGGTCTCAAGATAGTGATGTGGAATAGGATAACCGTTCGACAAAAACTCATGAGGGGCTAATGAGAACTCCAAGACAGGGTGAGTCTAAAGTGGTGTACCTATCGGTGATTATCTTGGAAGACAAGATTAAGATAAATCTGGAATAAATAAAAGAAAAGATAAAGGAAAGATAAAAGAGTGTTTATCTTAAAAAATGTCTCAAGATAATGGTGTAGAATAGGATAACCGTTCGGTAGAAACTCATGAGGGGTTAATGAAAACTCCAAGATGAGGTGAGTCTAAAGAGGTGTACATATCGGCGATTATTTTGAAAGACAAGATTAAGATAAACTAGATCCAAGTAAAAGATGTTTAAAAGAAATATCGAAAGTAATATTGAAAGCTTTTAATATTATATTCTGATGAAAATTGGTTATTGAATGTTATATTATGCTTATTCTAATTTGTTATTTAGCATAATACCATTGAATATTCTTATTGGGCTTCATACCTCACTGACATTTTATGTCACCAGATGAACAGTGAAGGAGCGAATTGGAAGTGACGTTCGAGGAAGGATGAAGTCGTTTTTTATTATGCTTTTATGTTATGTCAATTTGATGTAATTAATTGAGTTATATAAACTTTAAGTTTCTTATGGACATGATATGATGATAATTGCGAATGGATAATGAAGGGTTTAAAATTTTAAATTCCATTGGTATTTTACGCTTCCGCAATATATGAGAAAAAAGGATCTCACGGTCGGATTTACACTTAAATTTCATTAATGAAATGTTAAGTTTAAGTCGGGTCGTGACACTCGAACTATACTTAACCACGGACTCGACACTACAATCCTCAGTACTCAATCATCCACATCTCAAAAAACAATCATGATCTCACAAGACTCGCAATTTACCCCAGTAGCCTATTTTTCTCTTTGTGTCTCCATAACCACGATCTTCAGATCGATCTCCGTCAATGACGACTTCAGATTCCTCTGATCATATAACCACAATCCTCCTCGGATCGATCTCCTTCGTAAAGACCTCAGATTACTTCGATTAAGTATTTTTTAACAAGAACGGGTTGATAATTGATTAAGCAAACCTTAGTTTGAATCCCTACAATTGAATAACAAGTAAGAATGATCAAACAAAGTCATGCATACTCTAGGGTGGAAGATGAGAGGAGAATGGGTTTAGAAAACCCTTATAATCATTTATAAACTCTCTCTAAACACTCTATTCTTCATAGGTTCGAATGAGTATCAAACCCAACTTATATAGGGTCAAAAATAGTGTTCTAAACAAGGTAGGAGACCAATTTCATGAGGACTGGTCGACCGGTCCACTAGTGGTCGACCACTCATTAGTGCACACTCTAGAAAATAATTCCATACAAATTTTCTGTATGAGCGATCGACTGGTTCCATGGGCGGTCGACCGGTAAACCGGTTCCAGGACTTAGGTCAGTTTTAGGGTTTGGATTGAGGTTAGGTTAGGCCTACGTCAAGGGTAGGCTAACCATGATTAAGATTGTTAATCATGATTAACGGAGGAGTGTAAAAATTGGGTGGTTACACTTTTGTTACAAGAAGACTAGATTTATTCAATTCTATAAGGGTTAAAACAAAATATAATCAATCTCTTACACGATGGCTGAGAGATGGCGTGGCTTGCAAATTGACATGTCAGTCAAGATAACTATGACATAATATTAAGTAATATATATTAGGGAAATGAAAAATGGACCACACAGTCAACTTCCAAGCGGACCACACAGTCTCATTGGTCCATGCCCTCCTTTTTAACACCCACCAACTGTGGTTAAGATTCACTCACTCCTAGTTCTACATTCCGTCACTAGATTTAACATCATCGTCGCTACTGATCTTTTAACTGTCGCGCCCTAAAATCGCCCCTAGGAGTTAGGTGAGACTTTATATGTGACTAACATAACCTGGCAAACCATCGTGCAAATATACAATACACATACATAGCAGAAGCGTACTACAAAATGGAAATGTGAATCATGGTACGAAAGCATCTCCTTAAATATCTATAGGACTATATTCCAAGTTTATATATACAAAACATAACAAAAGTAAAGATGAACATGCCCACCTATCAAAATATCAAAATGAGATCTCTCTCTCTTTACACTCAACAAAAATCTAGATAGGCCACCTATCTAAATCCTTAGCCTCCGCCCGAGGCTCTACTGTAGGCTCTATTAAAGGCTCTTCCTCACCATATTCCTCCTCGAACCATGGACTAGGAGCACATATGTCGAACAGTGCACTTGCTGACATCAATATGTACGACTGAGTATTGAACACTCAACGAGTACAAGCTACTAGCTAACAATAGTAATAACATAAAGCAATTCATATTTATAAATTAAAACAACGTAATGACCATGACATGTATGAGACTAAATGCGAAAACCCGTATAAAAATTCATGTGCATAATTCATAATTTGTTCTTGAAAATATCATTTCGTGTTTTTTAACTTGCTTAGAGCATTCCTAGCAGCCTCACCAAAATAACCAAAAATTTATTTTGGTGAGCCAAAGTACTAAAAAATGCTTAAAAAGGGTCTCCACCAGCCTCTTCAAAATAACCATTTTGGTTTGGTGAGTATACAGTGTGAGCATGGATTTTGGTACCCACTCACTGGTTTTAGATTTAATTAAGAGTCGCTACTTATTAATTATGAGAGATAAGTTCCGATTATGGATAAGGTCTTATGGTCTACATTAAAGTCTAGGTAACAGGTTCGATTAAGTCCTAGGGAATGTGTTAGGCACCCTGCGACCCTCATTTTATAATGATTACCTACTCCCTAGGCAAAAGCCAAATTAATGTCAAATTTTATTCAGATGCCTTAGTTTTAGATTATACTAATCCAAGAAAGGAGAAAGCTAACTAGGGTCGAACCCGGATTGGGTTGCCTACGTACTCACATGGGGGTACCAAAATCCGGGTTCGACCCTAGTTAGCATCCGGGTTCGACCTTAGCTAACTAATCCGAGCATAGTTCTGGTACATGAGTTCGTGCCGAGGCTAAGGGAGTGTGTGTGTGCACCGAGGTGGCTTAAGGGTCTAGCCTAGGGCTAGGGTTTGGTTGACCAGGTTGGTCAAGTGAGAGTTTGAGCTCAAAGGCCAAGGATGAGCCTGGTAGGCCAAGAATTAGCCCGGAGGCTAAGATTAGTCTGGTAGACTAAAGTTGGGCCCGGTAGGCCAAGATGTGGGTCCGGAGGCCAAGATTGGAGCCCGAAGGCTAAGATTGGGCTCGAAGGCCAAGGTTTAGCCCGGTAGGCTAAGGATGGGCTCGGTAGGCCAAGGGCTCTTAACCAGAGTTAAGGGAGGGAGTTAACCATTGTTAAGGTTGTTAATCATGGTTTGCAAGGTCCAAAGTTAGCTTTATGTATTCTTCATGCATATTTTTGATTTTTTTGGGATTTTCTGGATTTTCCAAGGGTTAAATGGGTTTAACCATAGCTAAAAGTTAATCGGGATTGAGTTAACCCCAGTTAAGGATCTGAGTAAGTCTGGAGTGGGGCCCAGGTAGCACGGCAGGGCCTAGAATGGCCTCCTACCTGGTATGGGCCCTGTGCAAAGCCCAATTGTAGGAAACTGGGATTCGCGATAGACTGTTTACCGTGATTCCCAATCATTTCTGGAAATGGCTTTGCTGGTCAGGGATAAGGTCAAGGGTGAATGCATAGGGTCTCAGACCCTTAAGGTCGATTAGGAGACTTTGTCACGTGTCCTGGGCCTGATGTAGGCCCTGGCTTGGTCTGAGATGGGTCCACAGTGGCCATTTTTGCACTGTACCAAGAAATCTAAAATGTCGGTAGATTATTTACCGACATTCTGGGTAGTTTCCAATTTTATGCATTTTAATCATAGTTAGGCTAACCTAATGAGCTTAGAAGGACCAGGGTAGGTAGAGGGAGGTCTCAAGGACCAAATCCAGGCCCTGGGATGGACTGGGGCTCACTCAAGAGAGACTTAGAGCCATTGAAAAGGGGAAGCCCAGAAATAGCGATATTGTGTTTACCGCCATTTCTAGATTTTTCCAAAAAACAAAATGTGCCCCCTGGTGCTGTACCATACTGTTTCCAGGGGATCCCTCACAGGCTGAAGGTCCCCCAGAAGCTTAAGCGGATGACTGAGAGGTGGGGGAACGGCCTGTGGCCGAGCCTATTCCCTTGAGGGGGACCCTTATGTCTAAGAGGAAGGCAAGGTATCCCCTCTCTAGGGTTTACAGCTACACAAGATTAAATGAAGTCTCCTAGAATTGGACCAGGAGCTCACAATGCCATTTTCATAAGTAAAGAGGGGTAGGGGAGAGCCCTACCCTGTTGGTTTGCTTCAGGTGGAGACTGGTGGCGGCTACGGTGGTGGAGCCCACAACAGTGGATGATGAGGGGGTGCGTGGAGGAGCTCAGGGGTAGCTGAAGGTGTTCACAGGAGCTTTGGACTTCTGATTCTTGCAGGGGTTTCACAAAGGAGATTTGGTATGGGGGAAGAAGGTTGTCAAAGTTTGGAATTTATAGAAGAGGAGTTGAGGACCCAAAGGGAATTAGTACCAGGGTAGGCGGAGGCTGCAGGAGGGAGTGGGGTGGCCAGGAGGCGTGCCTGAGCACTGGGGAGGACAGGTGAGTGCTGTAATTACGTAAACTGTGAATGAAGGCACCGCCATTCCCTATAAAGGCTAGAATTAGAATGGCAGTAGAAACTCTACATCCATTCCTCGATTTTTCTGAAATAGAGTTTGGCCTGCGTTAAATACTCATGCACGCGGTATTTTCTTACCAAAAAAGGAATATCGGTAATTAGATTACCGACATTCAGGGATTTTGAATTTTTGAGGGCCTGGCCCCCCTCCTAGGGCTTGGCTAGGGTTTGTGGGCCCTGTGTGGGCTCAGGGAATGTTTGTCCATGAGATTTAGGTCCTAGGGGCCTTAGGTTGGTGTTGCATGGACCTTGGGTTCATGCCCTAGGTTTGTAGGGCTAGGCTAGGGTTCACCTAGGGTTGACCTAATGTTTAATTAGGGTTAAACCTAGGGTTGACTTAGGGTGGACCTAGGGTTAGAACTAGGGTTTTTCTATGGTTTGATTGAGGTTAACCTAGGGTTTAACTGGGGTTTAACCTAAGGGTTGACCTAGGGTTTAACTGGGGTAGACCTAGGGTTGGACCTAGGGTTTTCCTATGGTTTAACTGGGGTTAACATAGGGTTTAACTAGGGTTTGACCTAGAGGTTGACCTAGGGTTTAACTAGGGTTTGACCTAGGGGTTGACCTAAGGTTTAACTGGAGTTTTAACTCGGGTGGACCTAAGGTTAGACTTAGGGTTTTCCTATGGTTTGATTGGGGTTAACCTAGGGTTTAACTAGGGTTTGACCTAGGGGTTGACCTAGGGTTTAACTGAGGTTAAGGAGGAGTATAACTGGGGTTAAGGAGGGGTGTAAAAATTGGGTCCTTACATATAGTACTCACTAAGTTTGGTGAGTACTGTACACTCACCAAAGCTAAATATTTCTCTCCCTTCCTTTATTGTGGTCCCACACAAATAATAAAATAATGTGAGTTTTGGCTATTTTGGTGAGGCTGCTGGGAGTGTTTTAAAAAAGTGGATAGCAAAAATAGGAAAATGTGAGTTTTGGCTATTTTGCTGAGTAACATTTGGTGAGGGTGCTACGAATGCTCTTATCCTGCAAAAATCTCATTCTTGTCTTGTTCTTGTCTCTTGAAAATTATGCTTGTCTTGTCTTGTCATGCTTGTTATTGTTTAAATCACACTTGTCTTGTCTTGTCATGCTTGTCTTGCGAGCTAGTTGTTAGTGCCCTTGAAGCAACTTGTGAGTCAGGTATATAAATACCCTTCATCGAAATTCTTAAAAATAACTTGTGAGCCTGGTATGTAAATACCCTTCAACAAAATAGAAAAGGCATACCAACATCCTTGACCGACCCAAAGTTCGACATTATCATTCTTGCTTGTCTTATTTTCTTAAAGCTGAATATGACATATCCTTGGATATGCCCTATCCTTGACCGACCCAAGGTTCGGCTTTATCATTTGTTTCGTGAATCACTTGTCTTGTTTTTTGGTTGTTTTTCATATACTTATACTTAGAAAATTCGGTTCATGTATGTATGCTTGTGCATAGTGGATGGTGGACATCATATTGGCATGAAGATACTTAAAGGAATAACATATGACTTTTCAAGCATTTCTATAGATACGGGAGATCTTTAAAGGAAACATATATAGACATCATAGCTGTAGCACCCCGGACTTTTTCATCCTTAATGAATAGCACCTTCGTAGCTAATTGGCCGTTTTTGTAGTCTAATTAATAAATAAGGGAGAAATCGGAAATTCTGAAATGTCAGAAATGTGCGTTTTCGAAAGACGAACCCAACGCAAGTTGAATCGTCGAAATCCGACGAGCGAGTCAAAAGATATGGTCAAAACAGTCCAGACATACAGAGAACCGATCGCTCGGTCCAGTCAGCGATCGATCGGTCCATAACCGATCGATCGGTAGCTATCGCGCGGTCAGAAATTTTGTATGGGGAAATTTTCCAGAGAGTGAGTTTTTGACCGGTCGATCGGTCATAAACACCGATCGCTCGGTAGGCAACCGATCGATCGGTCATAACCACCGATCGCTCGGTCTTCGCGTTTTTGCAGAAATTTCAGTAAGGGCGTTTTCGTCTTTTGGGTGTTAAACCCTTACCCATAAGGGTTTGCTCGACCCTTTGAGCCCTCATTCACAACCCTTAGACATTTTGAGAGATAGAGAGAGAAGAGGAGAAAGCTCTAACCTAGGGTTTGGTTTTGAGAAGGAAATCAAAGGGGGTTTAAGAACCATAGCTCACCCCAACTCAAGTTGCTTCAAAATCGAGGCCCAAGCTCGTGTGTGAACCATTCTCCAAGCTAGGGCAGCAACCCAAGCACATTTTTGAAAGGGGTTTCTTCCCCAACTCGAGTCGTCCTCAAGCAAGGGTTGTTCCCTACCCCTTTTGGAGCTTCAATCAAGGTTTCTACCAAGGATCAAGCCTTGATTCAAGGTTAGTACACCCTACTAACTTACCCTAGCAATAAATCTAGGTTTTCCTTATGAAATGTGATTTATGCTATTATGTTTGCCTCCCATATGAAATGTATCATCTCCAATAAACCTAAATAAGATAAGAAAAGGGTATGGATGTGTGTGGGTGTTGATGTGGCGATTGGATGCCGAGATGTATGTTGTGTGATGTGTGTGATGAAAATGGTGGATGGGTACTTTACCAATAATGAACTTACCTTGATGTTTGGATGAAAGATATGCGCTAAAAAGAACACGATGAATCATTAAGAAACATTGCATGTGCTGTGTTTGACAAAATGCCTAAAATATGAATAAATGATCTAAAGGAAGAATATGGAAATGGGTTTTTGCATGCGTTCTTATAAACGATAAATTGATCAAATGTTATGCAAACTACTTATGTTACCTATGTTTATATCATGAATTGAACTGTAATGTCATATCTTGGTTATTCCCATTATCATGATTGTCACTATGGACACGTACACGAGCACGCATGATAGCATGAACCGAGATTTCAAGAACATGTGCATATAATAAACAACAGGAAAATATTGCATATCAAGGAGGTTGGTAGCCCAGGGACATTCGGGTACTAACCTCTGGCTCACAAGAAAACCATGCATTTCATAACAAGGAGGTTGGTAGCCCAGGGAGGATTCGGGTACTAACCTCTGGCTCACAAGTGCATTTCATAACAAGGAGGTTGGTAGCCCAGGGAGGATTCGGGTACTAACCTCTGGCTCACAAGTGCATTGCATAACAAGGAGGTTGGTAGCCCAGGGACATTCGGGTGCTAACCTCTGGCTCACAAGTGCATTGCATATCAAGGAGGTTGGCAGCCCAGGGAGATTCGGGTGCTAGCCTCTGGCTCACAAGTTTACAAGATGGAGGTTTACAAGATGATGATCATGCATTCATGCATGCACGCATACATGATTTCTACGAGGCATACCGGGACATGACAAGGGTTTTCAAGCATGAGTTTTATTGGCATTTTCGCATTCATGTACGCACGTCAGGATGCTTGTATTGTGTCATGCCCTATACTGTTTCTTTGTGATGTTTCTATTACTGCTTGTATGATATTACTGTTATGTGTTTTTATTACTGTTATGGTCTGCTAGTAGCTTGTACTCGCTGAGTATTCCATGCTCAGCCGTACTTTCATGTCGGCAGGTACTGAGGGAGCCCTCGACCCGGAGCCTTGGGTCGAGGAAGAGTATACAGAGGAGAGAGAGTCGGCTATCCCATTACAGTCTCAGGCGGACCGAGACCTCGATGCGTGGCCATACCTCGACTACTGTTGAGGGGAGAGTATGAGAGGGTTTGGTGTATTTTGATATTTTGATAGGTGGGCCTGTCCACCTTAGGCTTAGACATGTCTTGTATTTATGTTAACTTGGAATACTATTTTGGATCATCAGAAGAAATGAAAATTTGTTTACGCTTCCGCATATATGATAGCTTCCGCGCTCTGATTATCGTTATGAGTACTGTATTTTATCTTGTGCATTACAGGATGGTTTGATAGGTTCGCAGTGTGACACCTAAAATATCCCTAAACTCCTAGGGGGTATTTTGGGGCGTTACAATAGCAATGTGACATTTGTGGACGGACCTTAAAAGCATCTTAATACTCATGAAAGAACTTGAAACATGGAATCATGGCAATAGGCATTATACATTTGACATACATTGCATAGATCATGGTTACTTACATCCATTACATAATTTACATTTCACACATTTTAGGAAAATCATAGTAGATTTAGGAATTTGAAAACATATGTACCCAACTAAACATTTCAAACTTAATAAACTACGTTTGAGATCTAGGTTATCACTAAGTTAACTAGAAGAGTATACTTACTTCCTAAAGATCAATCCTAGCTTGAAGAAACCCTTGAGTAAGAAATCCAAGCTTGATGGAGAAGATCCCACTTTGAGAAGGAAGATCCTTGCTTGAAAGAAGAAGATCCAAGGCTTGGAAGTCAAGATTTGAGCTCCGCTTGATCTCCAACAAAAACCCTCTTTTGGTACCCTACTCTTCTCTCTTTTCCTCCTAAAATCTCTCTTACGTTTTGTGAAATCCCAAAACCCCCGAAATCCCCTCTATGTATAGCCCAATGGGTTAAAACCCTAATTTCCGTAACACTGTGCACTACTGCAATCGATCGCACACCATCTGTGATCGATCGCAAACTCACCCGAATGATTTCCCAGATTTTTTCCTAACTACGATCGATTGTAGCCATTCTGCGATCGATTGCAACCCATTTTTCTCATTTTCTTCACCCGTAGACCCTTTGGAGTGTTTTCACCCTTGTCTCTTTCATCCTTGGGGCACTAACCCACCTACATACCACACATAGTTTGTTACTAACCATTTTCCTCATTAATCGAAATTCAAAAGACATAAAAGACCATTTGACCTTAAAAAGCACTATTCACAGTATTATTCACAAACTATGTAAATGAGTTCCGGGATTCTACATTTTAACAGTTGTGGGAAAGTTGTTATAGGATTAACTTTTATCCTATAGCAATGCATCGCAAAATTAGCGACGAAAAAGTTATTTCGTCACTATAATCTTTAGCCATGCTATTTTTTCCTTTGGATTTGCAACAACCTTTTTTTTCCGTCGCTAAAGATATTAGCGATGAAATAATTGTTTATACCGACAATTTCGGTCCGTCGTTAAAAGTTCTTTTTTTGTACTGTTTTCTTAATTTGAAATTCAATGCTACTATTAACTATAATATTATTTGTATATATGACAGATTTCTATAGTGAAACACTACGTAACCAAGTAAAAATGTTAACATAAACAAAAAAATTCTATAAAAGAAAAATAATTGAGTGCATTTAAGCATGCGAGTATTGGGAGCAATTACCAATGAATGAATCATGTTTACACAATTTCTAAAACTTCAACCCATAAACTTAAAAATAAAATGAAATAAACTTTGAACATTGTGTGTGTGTGAGAGAGAGAGAATATAATTGATTTTTTTCACCAACTTTTGTTGCAAGGTATTCATTACTCAAACACTAGGATGAGCAAAATAACCTAAAATAAAATGAAAACCTCGTGTATTAGATTCCATTAAAAAAATGAAATTAATCAATATCCGACAATAGCAGCATTTCTACACTGCAAATGATGTCCCACCAAAAACAATTCTACTACTAAATGGATTTCAACGGCAAAAGTTGGTCCCAAAGCAATATATTTAACTGAAGAAAAGATTGAAAATAAAAACTCCAATGACTTTACAATTAGGTATATTAGATGTAATAAAAAAAGTTATGAACAGAAATTGTTGTCTTCTTACACCCCTCCCCCCCAAAAGGGAGTGGGGCTACCACTCCCTAGTATCATTACTAGTAAACACCCTGTGATGCACAGGAAAAGATAATCGTAATTGATGTGAAGTATTAAGTGGTAGTAACATGTATTAAATATAGTTAGTGAGTTAATCGACGTTCATGTTTGTGAGTGTATTGTGTTTATCTTTAACTCTAACGGATTTTAGAAAAAATTATAATTTTTAAAATATTTTATTTGTTTAATATGACAATATTTTTTATATTGACATAAATTCACAGGAACTATAAAAGCGAGGTTGAATCTTATAAGATAAATATTAGTGTTTTAATAAGGAGGACGTCGATGTGTGTGTGTATTGTGTTTACCTTTAATTCTAATGGATTTGAGAAAAAAAATATTGATTTTTAAAATATTTTATTTGTTTAATATTGAAATATTTTTTATATTTTCTTAAAACCAAGGATGGGTGAGTGAACCCTAAGGGTGGATGAATCTTAACTATAGTTAAGGGGGTGTCAAAAGGGTCTTACCCATGGTTTAAAATTTCGTTGAAATTTCTCTAAATTTCACGAAATTTCTCGAAATTTCACGAAATTTCGGTTTCGAACAACCCCACCGATATCGAAATTGAGTTTATTTCGGAAATCAGATTTCGGTCGAAATGTCGAAAATTTCGGGTGAAATTTCGGATTTCGAAAATTTCAGAATTTCGGCCAAAATCTGATTTTTTTATTTTTAAATATTTTTTAAAATTATTTTTTAATTAAAATTCCGAAATATTTCGAAATATTCCGAAATATCTCGAAATTTTTACTGAAATTTCGTTAAATTTTGAAAAATTTATATATTATTATTTTAAAAATAAAATAATAATATATATATATATAATTAATATTATATAAAAAATATATAAAAAATAAAAATTTTGAAATATTTCAAAATTTCGGACCCGAAATTTCGGATCAAATTTCGGAATAATATTTTATTATTAAATACGATTTCGGTGAGATTTCGGCCGAAATTTCAAAATTTCGGAAAATTTCGTTTCGAGATGGAGATCCATATCGACCAAAATTTCGAAATTTTAAACCTTGGTCTTACCTGCCATGGAAAAAGATAGGTAACCTTGTTGGGCGTCCATGTGTGTCCATGTGCGTGAGTTGGCGCCGGAATGTAGCCGTAGGAGATCAAGTGAGCTTCAGTAGTGCCACTGAGCTGAGCACCTATCTCACCTGCTTCTTATTCTCCTTGTTTTTCGTTCTGTTTTTTTGGTCAGAGTAACAACATCAAAAGGCGGTTCTTCTTACAACCGCTAGAGAATAGATTAGCTAAATAAAAAAAAAAGTGGATATGAAAAGAAAAATGATGAATATAGGAAAGACAGAATGTCATTCTAAAGAGTAAAAGTGAGCTGGTGCAATTTTTGGGATGAGGAATTTGATGTCTTTGTTTTCTGTGAGGAAAAAGTGGATATGAAAAGTTATGGGTTCAAAATAATAAAGTTGGTCATGTCAACTTCCGTGGCATCATCCTTCATTCAAATCCTCAGTTTTGAAGGATGTGGACAACTAAGGTTTAGTTGTAAGTAATAGATGTGGAGCCTCAAATGTCAGAGTCAAGGAATAAAGTTTGAAATTTTCAAAGTAACCTTTGATGTTGAATGAAGTCGTTTAGATTTATGGCAATTGACTACAGATGATATTTACTTGGTGGTGAACCCATATAGCCCCTCCTCCCTCTCCATCTTGAGAGGGAGCGTCGGTGCATTGGCCATAAGCCGTGGCTGAACCAATATTGCCCCTCCCTGACTCTAAATGAATCAAACTTCAACTTATATTTTAAGCTCGTCAAGCCGAGCGTCAAAAGTAAGCTTAGAAAATTAAAAATTAACAAATGGAACCTGAGCAATAGGTTGCTCGGCTCAGCTTGGTTTGATTAGTTTTACAATAACGCCCTTTATAGATAATTATATATTTAGTATATGTAAGATCATTAATGATACTTAGTTTCTCAAAGATTAAAAAAATAGATGTTTTATTATTTATTTTTAAAATGCGATGATGTGATGGTTTCCAACTCTCATCCAAAAAAAGTAAAAAGGCAATTAAGAAGATACTAGTTTCTTAAAGGTTAAAAAAAAATTATTTATTTTTAAAATGTTATGTGATGTGATAGGTTCCAACTCCCATAAAAAAAAGTAAGAGGATTCCTAATAGCCTCACCAAAAATTTGTCTCAACAAAATAGCCAAAACTCACAAAAAGTCATGTTGGTGAGTCATTTTTTTAAAATACTCCCAACAGCCTCACCAAAGTAGCCAAAACTATTATTATTTTATTATTTGTATCACATCCACACAAAAAAAGGAAGAGAGAAACTTTTATTTTATTCGTGTGGGCCCATAAAGAAGGAGGGAAAGAGAGATATTTTAGTTTGGTGAGTGTACAGTGACTCACCAACATTGGTGAGTACACCAAACTGAAATCTTCAAACTGGTGAGACTACTGGAGATGGTATTTTACACTTTTTAGCCAATTGGCTCACCAAAATAGCTAAAAAAACTAATTTGGTGAGGTTGCTAGGAATGCTCTAAAAAGGCAATTAAGAAGATACTAATTTCTCAAATATTAAAAAATATATATATATTTATTTTTAAATATGGGATCCGAGTTCCAACTCTCAAAAAAAGACTTAATTCCATTTCAGAACCTAAGTTATCTTAAAATAACAAATAATTGCTTACTTTAAAAAGATTTCTTTCACAGACCCGATGCTTTAAGATTTGGACAAATAAAGACCTACAGACTAATTTGGTTAACAGCCACGAATAATGTTAATTTTATTACCAAAAATACCCTTAATCATCATTGACTAATGGGTCTTCGTCCAAACATGTATATGTAACCTATAGTCTTTGGAGTCAAATCCTCTACGGTTATCACCGTGACCGGATTTGCCTCACCCTTTGAGATGGCCACGTGTCCCCTTTGATACCCCTTAAATGTGGTTCAGATTCACCCATCCCTAGGGTTCATCCACCCATTCTTGATTTTTAGAAAAAAAATATTAATTCTATTTTTTAAATTAAAAAACTGCTTTTAGGGTTTTTTTAATATTAAAATATTTTAAAAAATAGAATTAATATTTTTTTCTAAAAACCAAGGATGGGTGGGTGAACCTTAGGGGTGGATGAATCTGAACCACAGTTAAGGGATGTCAAATGGTACACGTGGCTACCTCAAAGGGTGATAACCAGATTTGCCAAATCCGGTTATCACCGTAGAGGATTTGACTCCATAGTTCTTTACGATTTAGCAAAGGATTTATAACCAGACTTGGGGGGTCCGGTTACATCCTTGAGGTCGTCATATGTCCCTTTTAATACTCCTTAATTGTGGTTATGATTCATCCACTTATCCTAGATTTTTTTTATAAAAAAAAATACATTTTTTTAACCGTGGTTAGAAAAAATATTATTAAAATAAATTTTTTTTCCATAAAACCATGAATAGGTGGGTGAACCTGATGTGTGAATCTTAAGTACTATTAAAAAGGACACGTGGTGACCTCGGGAGTGTAAGTGGACTCCTCCATAACCGTAGAAGATTTTGTGAACAAGGATTTCGGTCCCGCGCCCACAGGGGTGTTGTCTTGGCGATGTGGTCAATTGATTTTATGTTTAAAGTCGCCACTTATTTATTCGGTAGGGATAAGTCCCATAACTTGGATAAGGTCTTGGTCTGCTTAGAGTTCAAGGTAAGCGGTTCGGTTAAGCCCGGGGAATGTGTTAGGCACCCCGGCACTTCCATCATATGACGGTTCCCTATTTCCTAGGTTTAAGCCATTTAAGATTAAATTGTAGTCAAATGCCGTTTGATTTAGTTTGTATTAACCCAAGAAGGGGAAAGCTAAACTAGGGTCGGGCCCGAGTTGGGCTACCTACGTACTCATATTGGAGTGAGATCAGACCAAGCGTAGTTCTGGCACATCAGCCCGTGCCGAGGTTAAGGGGTGTGTTGTGTGTGCTCTAAAGGTGGCTTAGGGTCTAGCCAGGAGGCTAGGGGTGGTTGACCGGGTTGGTCAAGTGCATGGTTGATTGGGCCCGGTAGGTCAAAGTTGAAGCCTGGTAGGCTTAGGCCCGGTAGGCTGAGAGGGAGTCCGGTAGTCTGGGGTGTCGTCTGGTAGGCTTGGAGTTAAGCCCGGTAGGCTAAAGAGCGGCCCGGTAGGCCGAGGTGAAGCCCAGTAGGCTATGAGTCGGCCCGGTAGGCTTGGATCGGCCCGGTAGGCCTAGGGTGAAGCCCGGTAGGCTCGAGTCGACCCGGTAGGCCTAAGATTAAGGTCCAAATTCAATTTTATGGTCCTTGTTGATTTTAGGAGATTTTTCCCAATTTTACTAAGGTTTAATGGGCTTAACCATGGTTTAACCGAGGTTTAACCGAAGTTAAACTCATTCAACCTTAGTTAGGCAATGGGGATGGTCCAAAAAGTCACATTCTGTCCCTTTAGAATATTTTTGATTTTTTAGGATTTTTTGAGATTTTTCCAAGAGGGTTTGGTGAATTAATCACAGTTAAAGTGTAACTAGGATTAGTTTAACCTGTGGTTAAGCCAAGAAAGGCAAGGGTAGGCCTGGGCTGGGTCCCAGGGTCCAAGGCAAGGTCTATGGAAGACCCCCAGGGTGTGTGGGCCCACTGTATGGGCCCAAAAAGTCCAAATTCCATATTGTCGGTAATCCAATTACCGACAGTTTAGATGGTTTTTTGCCATTTTTGATCCCCTGTAACTGGGGTTAGGCAGAGAGTTGTGGGGCCCACAGTATATGGATTTGAAGCCTGGGATGAGGGGAATCCATTGTGTTAGGTTTGGGCCTCAGGGGTTCCCTGGTGTGGATCCCACGGCATGGCCAAGAGACTTGTATGCACTGTTGCATGAAATGATGAATGTCGGCACTGGAAATGTCGACATTCTGGGCAGTTTGCAAAAATGAGGATTTTAACCCTGGTTAAGCTTCTTTCTGGGACTTGGTCCCTTCATGAAATTTGTAAGGGAGTTCAAGATGAACCAAACCCTAGTTTGGTTTGGCCTGAAATGATACCAGGTGGGGTCCTCAACTTTTTGAACAGACTGGTCTCAAGGTGTCGGTACTGGGTTTACCGACACCTTGTAACTTCTATTTTCTTTTGCTTCAGCTCCACGGCTGCCACTGGGAGTGAACTAGGGGCTTCCTCATGCTGAGAGGAACCCCTTGAGGCTACTGAGGACCGAGCTATACCCTGGGTGGGGGGTCCCTACACCTATGAAGGTGAGAGGCCCCCTACGATGGGTTCTACTTGCATAAATAAGAGCACAGTCCCCTGGAAGGACCAGGGGCTCACAAGGGATTCAAAAATGAATGAGAGAGAGGGTAGGGGGAAGCCCTACCCTGTTGTCCTTGCTTGGTGGTGCTGTGGCGGCGTTGTACACGGCTGGAGGAGCTTGGTGGCCATTGGTGGCACTGCACGGAGGCTGGGAAGGCTGCCAAGGCTTCGGGAATGATACTGAGGGTGACCTTAAAGGTTTGAGGGGACTGAACTCGGGCAGGGATTCGGATGTGGAGGTTTTTTTTTTGGAATCCAATTCAGTGAAGGGGGTGCTCGGTTTTTATAAGGGAGGACCTAAGGGACACCCATGGGATTAGGACGATGGTTGGAGGGGTCTACAAGAGCTGGAGAGGGGGTTCTGCACACCGGAGAGGGTAGAGGCAGGCGTACCTGAAGCCTGTAGGTGAGTGGTTGCACGCAAAAACGAAGATCTAGGGGTGTCGGTGATTCGATTACCGACATCCCCTACACTGTGAGATTTCAAGGTGTCGGTAATTCGATTACCGATACCCAGAGGACTTTGCCCTTAGGGCCTTGCCCAGGCCTGCAGGTGCACTGTTGGGGGTTTGGTGGCAACATGGGCCTGGGCTTGGGCCCAGTCCGAGGCTTTGAGGGTTTTGGGTTCTTAGGGCTTGATCCCTAAAGGGCCTAGGGCTTGTACTAGGACTCGGTCCTAGGGTATACCTAGGGTTAGGGATTAAGCTGGGGATTAACTGTGGTTAAGTAACCTAACCATAGTTGGCTCGGGGTATAAAAATTGGGTGCTTACGGATTTAATTTCACACCCTAACCATAGTATCTCACAATATATATTAAATATGACCATGGGTCTTTTTAGCCGAGGCCGCCACGTGTCCCTTTTGACACCCTTTGATAGTGGTTAAGATTCACCCATCCTTAGGGTTAACTCACCTATTAATGGTTTTAGTAAAAAAAATTAAAATTATTTTAATAATATTTTTTCTAACCAAGGTTTAAAAAATGTTTTTTTTTAAACCTAGGATAGGTGGGTGTACCCTAGGGTGGGTGAATCCGAACCACAGTTAAGGAGTATCAAAAGAGACACGTTGCGACCTCAATGGTATAACCGGACTTGGGTGGGTGTACCCTAGGGTAGGTGAACCCTAACCACAGTTAAGGAGTATCAAAAGGGACATGTGGCGAGCTCAAGGGTGTAACCGACCCCCAAGTCCGGTTATAACCATAAAGACTACATGTATATATGTTAGGATCAAGACCCATTAGTCAATGATGACTAAGGGTATTTTTGGCATTAGAATCAAGATTACTCACGGCTGTTAGCTGAATACTCTAGGTCCTTATTTGTCCAAATCTTGAAACATTGGGTCTCTGAAAGGAAACCTTTTAAAAGTAGGCACTTATTTATCATTTAAAGATAACTTAGAATCGATATGGAATTAACCCCATCAAAAAAGTAAAAAAGCAATTGAGAAGATACTAGTTTCTTAAAGATTAAAAAAATGAGAAAATACATTTACACCCTCTGAGGTTTGACGAAAATGTATGTGTATTTTCGCCAAATCTCATGGGGTGTAAATGTATTTTTGCCAAACCTCAGGCGGTTTATGTATATTTTTAAAATGTAATGTGATGGGTTCCAACTCCCATCAAAAAGTAAAAAAAGCAATTAAGAAAGGGCACCTATTCCTCTCCAGTTGTAACCGGTTTTGCCAAAACCGGTTACACCCCTGAGGTGGCCAAATGTCCCTTTTGAGACCTCTTAATTATGGTTAAGATTCACTCACCCCTAAGGTTCACCCAACTATCCTTGGTTTTTTTTAAAAAATATTAAAAAATTTGTTAACCGTGGTTAAAATTTACCAACTCCTAGGGTTAATTTATTTTAAATATTTTTTCTAAAAACCAAATATAAGTGGGTGAACCCTAGGGGTAAGTGAATCTTAACCACAGTTAAGAGGTGTAAAAAGGGACATTTTGTAACCACAAGGGAGTAACCGGTTTTGTCAAAAACCGGTTACAACCGGAGAAGATCACTAGTCTTAAGAAAGAGAAGTCCCAAAACCGGTGATCCGTGGGTCATTGGCAGTTCCTGCCGTTGCCCTGTTTCTCACCGCAATGGCCTCTGGCGAAGCCAGAAATGACTCTCGGGGTTCCATACATTCTACTACAGTTGGCATAAAAATGGGGAGAAGTCATTTCATTTTCTCCCATAATTTTGACTTCTCCCCCATTTGATATCTCTCCTCCTTATTCTCACACACTTATCGCCACATGTCATATTATGTGTGGAGAAGTCAAAATCATGGGCTACATGATTTTGACTTCTCCACCACTTGTTCCATATGGAACCCCAAGAAAAGTCCTTTTTGGCTCCGAGGCCCATTGCAATCCGGCCTTGGATTGTCTTTGGCGAAGCTAGAGAGGGCTTGTCCCAGGGTTCCATAGAATAGGTGACAAGTGGTGGAGAAGTCAAAATCATGAGGCCCATGATTTTGACTTCTCCACCCATAATAAGACATGTGACGATAAGTGTGTGAGAATAAGGGTGAGAGATATCAAATGGGGAGAAGTCAAAATTATGGGGAGAAAATGAAATGACTTTTCCCTATTTTTTAGGCCAACTGTTGCACAATGTATGGAACCCGAGAGCCGTTTCGGGCTTCGCCAAGACAATCCGAGGTCTGACTTCTCCACCAATTGTCCACTGATTTGTGGTTGCCCGAGACAAGGCCTTTCTGGCTTCGCCAGAGGCAATCCAAGACCCAAATTTATTAGTGTGGAAGGAGTCTAAACTGACGTTCACACATTGTTGCTATTATTCCTCTCTCCCTATCTCTCAGTTGACTACCTTGCATTTGCAATAGCAACTCTAGACTACCACTGGAAAGAAAGAAGGATGGCCGAACAAATTCTCATTAGCGTTGTTGCTGAAGAAATCTTGAAGAAGGTGATCTCCCTGCAGGCTTCTGAAGAGATTAGCCTCGCATGGGGTTTCAAGGGAGAGTTGAGAAAGCTCAATAACACATTTGCTACAATTCAGGAAGTGCTAAGGGATGCCGAGAGGCGGAAAGTTACAGAAGGGGCCGTGAAACTTTGGCTGCAAAGGCTTAAAGATGTCGCTTATGATGCAGATGACCTGTTGGATGAGATTGCCTATGAAGCTCTCCGCTACAAAATGGAGATCCAAAACCGCATGAAGAACAAGGTACGCAACTTCTTTTTACCCTCGAACCCACTTGCATTTCGTTTCAAGATGGCTCATAAGATTATGAATATCAATGGAATCTTAGATGAAATTGTAAGAGATAAGGATAGATTCCAATTCAGAGCTGAAAACAGAGATGCTGTAGATCATATTCCTGCATACAGAAATTTACGAGAAACCGACTGTAATGTAAATGATTCGGAAATTTTTGGAAGGGAAAATGACAAATCAAAGATAGTAGACATGTTAGTCAGCTCGAGCAATCAAGAGAATGTCTCGGTCCTCCCCATAGTTGGTATGGGAGGGCTCGGGAAGACTACCCTTGCTCAGTTAGTCTATAATGATACTCTGGTGGAGCAGTATTTTGACTCGAGAATTTGGGTTTGTGTATCCGATAATTTTGATGTCAATAGACTTTTAAGAGAGATCATCGAATTTCTTGAAAATAAAAGATGTGACGACTTATCCAGGGCTGTGCTGGTGAAAACACTTCAACAAAAACTGAGTGGGAAGCGATTTTTGATTGTTCTTGACGATGTGTGGAATGAAGATGATGGGAGGTGGTTTAACTTTCAAAGTTCTTTAGAAAGTATAGGTGCTACTAGGGGAAGCCAAATACTTGTAACTACACGTAGTGTGAAAGTTGCAACAATCATGGGAACCCTTCCTATGCACCCTTTGGTGGGACTGTCGGACGATGATTGTTGGCAGGTGTTCAAGAGAAGAGCCTTTTGGATTGGAGGAGCAACAGAGACTCTAAATCTGGTGAAAATAGGAAAAGAGATCGTGAAAAAGTGTAAAGGTGTGCCGCTAGCAGCAAGGACCCTTGGAGGTTTGATGCGCTCTAAAAAGGATGAAAGTGAGTGGTTGTCTGTCCGAAATAGTGAAATTTTGGATTTGCCTCAGGATACAGATGGAATATTACCTGCACTAAAATTGAGCTATGATCACTTGCCATCACATTTGAAACAGTGTTTCTCATACTGTTCAATATTTCCAAAGGATTATAAGATTCACAAGGATAGGTTAATCCGATTATGGATGGCGCAAGGATATCTTCAACCATCTAAAGGAAGTAAATTACAGATGGAGGAAGTGGGTGATGAGTACTTCAACATTTTGTTGTGGAATTCATTCTTCCAGGATGTAGAGAAAGAAGAGGATGAGTTTAATAATGATCATTGTATGAGTCCAATAATATGCAAGATGCATGATCTTGTGCATGATCTTGCGGCATCTATTTCGGGAGTTGAATGCACAGTATACGAGTCTAATAAGGTGGCAGATATTTCTGAATTTCGTCATTTGTCGTTGGTTTCTAATAAAGATATATTAACAATTCCACTAGAATTGTCCGAGGCAAAGAAGTTGCGCACATTTTGTTCATTGCATCTATCATATAGATATAGATATAGGATTGAGAGCTTTGATAGTATGTTATTGGTCACCTTACGTGTGCTAGATTTACATAAAGCTGGGATTGAAGAGTTGCCATCATCAATTAGCAAGTTAAGACATCTAAGGTACCTTGGCCTTTCACAGACATTCATTAAAACATTACCTAAGTCTATCACTAGCCTCTACCAATTGCAAACGTTGACTCTCCATTATTGCGATGAACTTTTAGAACTTCCAAAAGATATGAGAAAGATGATTTGCTTGAGACATCTTGAGATCGATGGGTGGCCCATGAATGAGATGCCAACTAAGATAGGACAGTTAAGTTGCCTTCAGACGTTACCAATATTTATAGTGGGCAGAGATAGTGGCCGTGGTATCAACCAGTTGGGATGCCTAAACAATCTTGGAGGTCAACTAAGAATTTCAAATCTCGAGAATGTGAGGAACAAAATGGAAGCGACTGAGGCAAATGTAAAGGGAAAGTCAAATATTCACAGCTTGACATTATGTTGGTCGAGGGGGCAAGGTGATGCCAACAGTATGGATGATGTGTTGGATGGCCTGGAGCCTCATCCAAATTTGAAAACCTTGAAGATCGAGTACTTTGGTGGTGAAAGAATCCCTACATGGATGATGACCAATGTTAGTGGTTCATTAATGCTGCCCAATTTAATTGAAATCAGATTCAATAAATGCCACCTGTGGGACCATGTCCCCTCGCTTGGGCAACTGCCCTATCTTAGGGTTCTTGTGATGGAAAAATTGGAAAATGTGAAATGTATTGGTAACGAGTTCTATTATGAAGGGAGTAGTAGTAATAGCAAATTATTGTTTCCATCCTTAAAGGAACTCACCTTATCTTGCTTGTGGAATTTAGTAAAATGGTTGGAAGTGCCGACGGTTTTTCCTTCCTGTTTCCCTTGCCTTCAGAACTTGAAGATCAATAATTGCTACAAGTTGACAACATTTCCAAGTTGGTTTCCTTCTCTCACCGACCTTAAGATGTACCGCTTAGATGAGCTTACATTTCTTCCAGAAGGGTTACTGCAAAACAGTAAAGACCTTCTTCAGACTATACATATTGAAGGCTGCCACAAGTTAGAAGCTATTTTTCCTGGCAAAAAATGTCAAGAAAGCCAAAGAGAGACCGAGGAGAGACTTCAAATGCAAGAAGTTCCTAAGCTCACATCTCTCAAAAGCTTGAATATAAAACGGTGCCAGAGTTTAACATCTGTCAGTCCGCAGGTGTGGGGCTTCATCTCTCTTCGAGAATTTGAAATTATTAAATGTGAGAAATTAGCTTGTTTGCCAGATGGGCTACATGCCCTTAAAGCCCTCGAGAAGTTGGTTATTAGGGGTTGCCCCAATCTGATATCTGTTCCAGATGTACAAGACTTGACGAATCTTAGACAATTGGAAATCCGTGGGTGTGATAAATTATGGTCTTTACCAGAGGGGCTGCAATGTCTCTCCGCCCTTAAGGAATTGGGAATTGGTGGTCTTTCAAAAGAGCTGCGTTGTTTTCCCAAGATAGAGGGTATCCAACACCTTGTCTCCCTCAAGAGATTAACAATTTATGGGTGGCCTAACCTCACGTCTCTTCCTGAGCAAGTTCAACATATCACCACACTATCACATCTATACATCTGCAACTTTGATGGTCTTGTGGCTTTGCCGGAGTGGCTAGGGAACCTTATATCTCTTCAGTATTTGAAAATTTGGAAATGCAAAAATTTGATGCATCTACCCACAAAGGAAACAATGCGACGCCTCACCACACTACACCAACTGAATATTTTCTGTTGTTGCCTTTTGGAAGAAAGATGCGCAAATGAGAGAGGCGAGGAGTGGTCGAAGATATCCCACATTCCATATTTCCAGATTAAAGATGGAATGGGTCAAGATTTCTCTGAATAAGATGACATAAGGTTTGACCTCTTTCTTTAATCACTGTATTGGATGGATTAATTGTTCATGATTTGGTCTATATACCAATTATTTTCACTTTTATTAATTTGTTTATTTGTATTTTCTATTCATGGGATTTCACATCCTGGTAGTGATCACTCACATCATCGGACTCTCTCTCTCTCTCATTTGTTGTTCGTGATCGTGTCTCTAATTTTCAGTAGACAGAACAAAATGGACGCAGGCTAGGCTATCCGGGGCTTTCCACTAACCTAGCCCAAGTCTCTATAAATTGAAAATTGAGATCAAATCAGAGCCAATTGCGAATTCAATCGCCTATGTGGCACAACATGATTGGAGGAGATCAAAATGGTGGGAAAATTCAAAATTTTGGATCTCCTCCCATCATGTTGTGCCACATAGGCAATTGAATTCAATCGCAATTGTCTCTGATTTGATCTCCTGTAAATTTCCCATCTCCAAAATCAATGTAACCTAGTAATTAAGAAACAAAATTTCCATGAATTGTGCGGATAAGATGTTCTATTATTCGTAACCATCTATTCTAAACAAATGATGAAAGAGAAATCCAGAATGTGGTAATGGAGTTTTAAATGGTTCTCTCATTTCTTTTAGTTTGACTCAGCATGATAGCCAATTTTTTTTCTGAATGAATTGCTCGCTTTCATGAACGACTTTGTTGTCTTAAAATATTTGATTATGGAAAAATGACTGATTTCTAACACATTGTGTCAAATATTTTTTAGATGGATTATTGTAAACCTACAAATTTTATACAATTTGTACAATGCTTTGACTCCTCCTTTATCTTACTAGCTCTTAAGAGTATGATTAGTGAGGAACAAAAGAAAAGTTGCATTGACAGATTCAACAGTTCACCGTCATGATCTTTGGCACATCAGGCAACCTAAAGGCTAGGATCATAACTTCATCCAGTACCATCATTACAAGGCGGAGTTTTAGTGGGTGATGAAGCTATGAGGACCGGAGGTAACCATGAATAACAGCTTCTTTCTGTAATATTCATGGGCTTTGACTTTGAGGATTGACTCTTCATTAGAATATTATATATGCTAGCTTTTAAGATTTGGGTTGAGGATGGACTTTGAAGTAGCATGGTGGACATTGTTTATTCCTTGTTCTTATTTTGAGTCAATTATATGTGGAGACTTTTGGTTTAGTAGTATTTTTTTTCTCAATTTTATTTTAATTGGGGGAAATTATTTGAAGTGTGCAGATTAAAAATTTGCAATGAACAAGTATATATTTGTCAAATGCAAACCCATGCTGTTGTTCTATTTTGGAATTCTAATCTTGTGAGGAAGCTTGTTAACTGTGTAGGTAATGAGGAAAAAAAGAGAGAAGATTATTACATCAAGTAGTTTTCTGATAATGAAATTAGCTTGAATAAGTATGTGCATCATCTACTCTTGCATCGATTCATAAGGTAGCTCGCATGTCACAAGGATGGTGCCATGTTTTAAGCATATCTTGGGCCCAAGCAGTTGGATTTACTTACTAAATCCCTGCACAAATTAGACAATTAAACAATTGACTAACAAATAATATGTATGCTTTTATATCTATAACCTTATTATGATAAAAGAGACAGTAGTTGGTATCAACCAACATTTTATATTCCCAAAATACCATCCTCAAAACTCAATTTTTCCTAAAAAGTCTCCTCAACAATTACTTACTATGAAAACTGAGCAGTTGGGTGGACACGTGGCAACCTTAGAGGAGGTTGTGGACACGTGGTGATTGTAGATAGTGTCCTCTTTAACTCCCCTTCATATAACCGATGTATTAAACTCTTCTCATATGAAGCGTTTTATTTTCTTTGAGAAAATTCCATATGTGCCACATACTCATTGCAGTTACGAACAAAGGGTGTGTTGATTCATTTTTTTAATGGCCGTTTCAAAGCTCTTTCACATAGATATTGTCACATACCCGGGCCCAATCCTTGGCTACAGTAGCTGCTGTAATAAAAAGAAAAAGCAAAATGGGACCCCTGGAATGGGACCAGGGGTCCCTTACAATGGTAATATCAGTAACAAAATAGGGGAAGAGGGGGTGTATACCCTTCTGCTTTTCCATGGCAGCTGTTACGCAATGGTGGATGGGGTGATGTTAAACTCAACTGGGATAGGCCTCGAGTGGCTTGAAGAGGTCCTGGATGGCCTATGGATCACTTGAAGTGGAGTGGAGGGGGTCCAGGTGGAGTGGGATGAGGTTGGACAGTGTTGTCATAAAAAAAACTGGTTTTTTTTTCTTTTTGAACAGCGGTGCAGGGTGGTTGGGACGGGCCTAAGGAGGCTACTGGGGCTTGGATTATGGTCTACTTAGGGCTTATAGGGTTTGGCCAAGGATAACCATAATTAATGGAGGTTAACCATGGTTAAGTAGAGTGTAAAAATTGGGTGCTTACAGCTGCCCCTCTTTGTCGGAGAGTACTAGGATGGCGATTGAACGACAAAGACTGGAAACATCCTATTTTTACACCGAGATGGATGCTAGGACTGATGCATGCTGTACAAATGGTGATTGTGGTGAAGTGATGAAGACTACTGTTAGGGGATAGCGAGTAGCTGGGAAAGAACATGAATGCAGGGATAGCGTGGCCCTATGGCACTGGCCGAAAGGAAGTGTTGCTCGGAAGCAGCAAAGGAATTGATTGAAATAGTGTTTCCCAGGAGATATTAACCAAATCGATCGGAGGACACACAGGGTGTCGAGAACACACAGGGTGTTGGGCATTCGAGGTGTCAACAAAGTGTGTTATGTCGACGCTCACCGGGGATGCCAATGACACATGGGGTGTCGAAGAGAAGGACATGCGGGTGGTGCACACTGTAAAAGTGCACACAGGATGTCGGGCATGCGAGGTGTCGACAAAATGTATTATATCGACGCTCACCTGGGATGCTAAGGACACATGAGAGTGTCACTGAGGGGACATGCAGGAGGTAATGCTACAGTGTGACGAGGTTGTCATGGAGCACACAGGATGTCGGGCATGCGAGGTGTCGACAAAATGTATTATGTCGACGCTCACTTGGGATGCCAAGGACACACGGGGATGTCACAGAGGAAACATGCAGGAGGTAATGCTACAGTATGATGGGGTAATCATGGAGCACACATGATGTCGGGCATGCAAGGTGTCGACAAAATGTATTGTGTCGACACTCACCTGGGATGCCAAGGACACACGGGGGTATCTAGAGGGGACATGCAGGAGATAATGTTGCAGTGTAACGAGGTTGTCACGGAGCACAGAGGATGTCGGGCATGCGAGTTGTCGACAAATGTATTATGTCGATGCTCACCTAGGATACTGAGGACACAGTGTGGTGTCACAAAGGGGGACATGCGGGTGGTGTACACTGTAAAGGCACACACGGGATGTCAGGCATATGAGGTGTCAACAAAGTAGGTTATGTCGACACTCACCTGGGATACCCAAGACACACGAGGGTGTCACAGAGGGGACATGCGGGTGGTGTATACTGTAAAGGTACATACGGGATGTCAAGGACATACAGGTGGTGGACACTGTAAAGGTACACACGGGATGTCGAATTGGTTAGAGGCATGATCCGGATTTGATTTTGATATAGTCGAGAAGCACTGAATTCCGATCATGTTTGAATGATGCTAAAGTTTAGTTATGCAGGGAGTGACGCTATGCAGATGATGTCATGCAGGGGATAAAGGTGAGGACGCCTTCCCATGACTTTGTTGACTGTGGCTTGTTGGGGAGGCACGGAAGCGGCTTCTTTGCCTGCCGGAGCGGCTCAGTGCAGCTGTGTAGGTTGGTTCAAACGAATTTTGATACCAGGAGTTTGTTTTTGAAAATCTTTTCCGGGAAAAGTGTAGAAGACTTTTGTAAAGTTTTTTTTTTTGACAGAATCATGCTTAGTTAGCTTTTAGATTTGCCAGTAAATCGCCTTTATTCAGGGTTTAAGGGATTTTGTGGGTTCCCTTTCACTCTCGGAGAGTTGAGTATGATTTAGATCAGAATGCTACTGTTGCAAGCTGAAGACCCTTGCTTGGGAGAGGCTTTATTGGAGGCTTCTGGACTCTTACTGGGGTAGAGTGTTGTTGAGAGATTATCGGAGGCTTCTACTGGGAGATCCACTAGGGATTAGAAGATTGTTATAGCTTGTTACCGGGGATCTACTGGGGAGTGGGACTCTGTTGTAGACTACTGCTGGGGGTTTCTAGTCTATTGAGGATTTCCCAATGTTTGCCTGTATGCTGGGGAGATGTTTCCCGACGGATTCTCTGCTGGGGAATGCCTGGGGTATTTCCTGATGGAATATCTGTTGGGGGTACTAATCCACTGAGAGAGACTGACTGTTGAGGAAATTGGGGAGTCCGGTGAGAGTGATTGCTGCCGGATTCTATTGTCAAATTAATTTTCAGCTTTTCTTTCCCTTTTTACCCTTAGAATGACTAAGTCATGGGGTTCACATAATTTTTACGCGATGAGACCGTTGCTTGTTTTCCTCATGCCTGCGAAGCTGATTGATGTTGTCCCTTTTTTACCCCTAGTCGCGAAACTAGGTCTGGGAGTCGCGAAACTTTTCCGTAGTGAGGCCGTTTCTGATTTTCACTTATGCCCGTGATTTGTTTGAGGGTTCGGATCCTCTCCCTTCATTGCCCTGATTGACAATTGCTGTGGATTAATACTCCACTGAGGGATGTAGATGTGATATTGCGCTTGCACTCGCAATTTCTAGGGGATCTAGGAGGACTTAGAGTAGGACGAGACATATGCTAGGAGACCGAAGTTTGGGACACCCTGGAATTATTTTTGCTGTAACTAACTTGCATGAGGATTTTCTGTTGAAGATGGATTTTTTGGCTCTACTGGGGATTATCCTCTTTGGTAGAGGTTGATTTTTTTTTTTTTGGAAATTCTTCCCTGTTTAAGGGTGAGATTGGCTCCTCTGGGGAGAGATTGATTCCACTGGGGAAGTGTTTTGGAAGAAGTTGATTCTGTTGGGGGAGAGCCCAGAGATATTATTTTTGCTCATTGGGTCCCTGACTTAGAGAATGTTTCAACTTCTATTTTGGGATTTTCTTTGATAGAATATTTTGTAAACTTGGTGTCGACTCTGCCATGGAAATTGGGAGAGTTGGTCTCTTCTTGGGAAGTGACTCTTTGGGGAACAGTTATTTCTGTAGAGAGAGAGCTTGAGGAAGTTTTGGACTCTCTTTGGGAGAAAAGATTCTGAGGGGTTAAATCATTTTTTTGTGACCGCACCTGATTTGTCAGGTTGCCTACATACCATTTGCAAGATCAGGTCATGACCTAGTTCAAGCTATGCCACAGATGGCGAGGGAGGGTGTCTTTGAAAAGGTTTTTGTGAAAGAAAGGCTGTTAGAATCAATGGGCTAACTAGCGGATTTCATTTACTTGTAAAATAGGTTACATTGTTGGGGATAAGGAGTGTGCCAAGGATGGCCTCCTGTCATTTCTCGGAGATTCTACAAGTACAAAGCGCCTATCAGACCTAGACCCTAAGCATAATATCGTTTGATGCCCTTTGGGTCAGGGCGGTTTGGCAACATTTTTCGGAGAACCAGGTCACCAGCTTCGATATTGCAGGGCTTAACTTTCTTGTTGAATGCCCTAGCCATATGCTTCTGATAGGCCTGAGAGTGATTTAGGGCTTTCAGTTGGCATTCTTCAATTAGATTCAGCTGTTCATACCGGGTCTGTGCCCATTCTGCTTCTAAGATTTCTGCTTCCATTAACACTCGAAGGGATGGAATTTTGACTTCGACGGGGAGGATTGCTTCCACACCATAGGCTAGATAAAATGGTGTTGCCCCTGTTGAGGTTCTGATGGACGTTCTGTAGGCCATGAGTGCATATGGGAGCATCTCATGCCAGGCAGAATAATTGGTTGTCATCTTCTTAATGATCTTTTTTAGGTTCTTGTTGTCTGCTTCCACTACACCGTTAGTCTAAGGCCTGTATTGTGTGGAGTTGTGATGCTGTATCTTGAATTTTTGACAGAGATCGGTCATCCCTTTATTGCAAAAGTTTAGAGCATTGTCTGTTACAATCTCGAATGGGACACCGTATCGACAAATGATGTCCTTTTTCAAGAAACGATGAACCATGGAGGCCGTCACGTTGGCATAAGAGGCTGCCTCGACCCATTTTGTGAAATAATCGATTGAAACCAGTAGGAATCGATATCCGTTAGATGCTTTCTGTAGAGCCCCAGACTTTTTCATGCTTAATACATGACACTTCCATTGTCATTCTGCCTTTGTAAGAGGTATAATTAATAAATAAGGAAGAAATTGGAAATTTCAAAACGTCAGATATGTTCCTTTTCGAAATACGAACACAACGCAAGTTGAATCGTCAAAATCGGACGAACGAGTCAAAAGATATGGCCAAAACAGTCTGGACCTGTAGGAAATCGTAGCTCGGAAGGCACTAAGGACGTACTCTGATAACGTGTACGTTGTGCATCCGTTGTGCAACAGACAACGGGTACGTTGTACAGCTCACAACGGGTACGTTGTACAGCACAACGGGCACGTTGTACATAAGACAACGGACTACGAGCTCGGCACTATGCACGACACAACGTGACAACGTGTTCAGCACTATCCACAACGGACAACGTGTTCGGCACTATCCACAACGAACAACATGTTCAACACTGTTCACAGCACAACGTGTTTAGCACTATGCACGACACAACGGACAACGAGCTCAGTACAACGAGTTGGCACTATTCACAGTACAACGAGTTGGCACTATTCACAGCACAACGAGTTGGCACTATTCACGGTACAACGAGTTGGCATTATTCACGGTACAACGAGTTGGCACTATTCACGGTACAACGAGTTGGCACTATTCACGGTACAACGAGTTGGCACTATTCACGGTACAACGAGTTGGCACTGTTCACGGTACAACGAGTTGGCACTGTTCACAGCACAACGAGTTGGCACTGTTCACAGCACAACGAGTTGGTGCTATTCACAGCACAACTAGTTGGCACTGTTCACAGCACAACGAGTTCGACACTCGTGTTTTCATAGAAATTTAGTAAGGGTATTATGGTCTTTTGTCAGTTCACTCTTACCGTAAGAGTTTAACCCGAGCCTTTAGGGCTCATTCTTAACACTTAGAAAGATTGGAGAGTTAGAGAAAAGGGGAGAAGGCGATTCCAACCTAGGGTTTCCATTTTGGAGAGAAATCAAAGGGTTTTGAAACCATAGATCAACCTCAAGCCCGTTTTCTTCAAGATTTCGATTCAAGCATTCGTGGAACTCGTGTTCCAAGCTAGGGCAGCAACTCACAGTTGTTTGGAAGGGGGTTTCTTCCTCACTCGATCAAGGTCGGTACTTTTTACTACCCTCCTAGTTATAGTTCCTCTTTCCCCTTCTTTTCTTTTGATTTTCTTTCATTTACACATGTGCTATGAGATGGATGAATGGTGAATGGTGAATGGAGATGGAATGGGCGATTGGATGCCAATGGTTGTATGGTGATGATTAAAATGGGGAGGGCATTGTTCCAATAATGAACATACATGTATGATTTGAGCAAAACCCATCTAGAAAAGCATGTTGTAGGGTAAATCCATAATGAACACACCATGTTTGATGAAATGCCAAGGTGAATGAAGTGAGCTGTAAATTAGTAAATGCATGCCTAATAAATTCTGAATATTGTTAGGGCCTATGATAGTGTGTTTCTTGCTTTCCCTAAATGATATGAATATTACATTGCTCAATCATTGATGCTATATGTGTTGTGAAATTACCCAAATGCCATCTTTAAATTTAAATGCAAGTATGTACACGGTTCCCACGAGCACGGCATGCATGGCATGATTTATCGAGGTTTTCAAGAACATGGTTAGAGGTGGGACATATCCTACGATATGTTTTACCTCGCTTTTCACAAGAAGACAAGAACCAACATTCCACGAGGGGTCTCCCCTCACTCACAAGTGCATATCATGAAGAAGGGCCTCCCTTCCCTCGCAAGTACATACATATCATGAAGAAGGGTCTCCCTTCCCTTGCAAGTACATTGCATGAAGAAGGGTCTCCCTTCCCTCTCAAGGCATCTCACAAGCGCATCTCACAAGTACATCTCACAAGTGTATCTCACAAGTTACATGATCACAAGCAAGCATGCATGACATGACACGACATACAAGAATCAAGCAAGATAGACAAGATGAGTTTTCAAGCACGAAAATGATACTTTAAGTCAAGTCAAGGGCACGGTGTTTTCAAGGGTTTTATCGGCTTTTATGAATTCAAGCATGATTATATACTCATTTACTTTATTGTTATGATATGATTTATTCCTGCTTTATATGTGTGAATTATTTCCTGCTTAATGTACTGCTATCTGTATGCTATGACTGTTGGTTAGTACTTGGTACACGCTGAGTATTCCATGCTCAGCCGTACTTCTTATGTCGGCAGGTGATAGCGGAGCGGCTGCTCCTTTCGACATCTATGCTCCGAGTCCTTGGGTAGAAGAGGAATACGTTGAGGAACCTGTGGAGGAACCTCCCATAGAGGAGTATCATTAGGTGGTTGTAGATTCTGAGTGGATTAGCTGTGGGTGAGATGAGAGTTAGATTCATGTATTTTGGCGGGCATGTCCGCACTTTCTTTCGGTTTCTTTTGTGTAAACTTGGATTCGTATATACATAGAGGTTTGTTTAGACTTCCGCTGTGCTATGTTAGAGTATGTTTCCGCTGTTTATATCCTCTATTGTATATGCTCTGTGGGTTTTTACAGGTTGGTTTGTCAAGCAAGTCATGTAAGCCATGATTAGTCGTCCAAAGTTCACTCTAACTCCTAGGGTGGGTTTTGGGTCGCGACAGAAGTGGTATCAGAGCTTAGGCTTTAGGTCTCTAGGGTCACTTAGAATCTTATACCACAGCTTGACAAGAGCATATGTCAGGAAACAAGTTAGGAAGAAAGTAAGTCGGAAGAGAGTCTTGATCCAAGTTTAAGACTAAACTTTAGTCTTAGTCAGAAATGGTTGCTTTAACCAAGTACGGTCCTAGGTGCGCTAGAACACTAAAGTATAAGTATAATGTGATGAATACTCTGATGACTTGATGTGATGTATATTAGTATTATACAACTAATACAAATTGAATTATTGTGAAATGGCATTGAAATAAACTGTGGTTTCAAGTGAGACTCATGTGGTGCTATTGTTCTCAGGACTTTAGTCATGAGGCGGGGCACACGGGGTCGTGGACCACATACCAGAGCTTCCTCTTCTTCACGGGATGAGGATGAGCAGTCGGACCTCTCTCAGGTCTTAGGCTCTATTGCTGAGATACTAGCCATACTGGCAGCTCGGCAGGCTATACCGTCATCGGCGGCACCTACTCCACCGCCCGCAGCTCCAGTACATCGTACAGCTGGAGTTGAGGCATTCAGGAGATTGAGGCCTTCATCCTTCCATGGGAGTGTGGACCCTCTTGCTGCGGAGGCGTGGATCCTCCAGATGGAGAAGATCTTTACGGTCCTCTCACCTACAGAGGAGGATAGAGTAGCATGGGCAGCTTTCATGCTAGAGGGTGAAGCCCACCATTGGTGGTTGTCCGTATTGAGGACGCGAGATTTGACCATGCAGGGTCAACCTTGGACTTGGGATGAGTTCAAGGACGCTTTTTACAAGAAGTATTTTCCGATCGGTGCACGGGAAAAGAAGGAGAGAGAATTCATCAACCTTGAGCAAGGTTCGATGTCTGTGGCCGCTTATGAGGCCAATTTCTCGGAGCTATCACGCTTCGCGACACATATGATTGCCACCGAGGCAATGAAGGCGAGGAGGTTTGAGCAAGGGCTCAAGGATGTTATCATGGAGAAGGTTTCCATTTTTAGGCATGCTACCTACCCTGAAGTGGTAGACAAGGCCTTATTGGTCTAGGCCAATTCTGAAGTGGTGTCTAAGAAGAGAGAGTTGGCGAGAGGCCAATCCAGTAGTTCAGCACCTCTAGAGAGGCGGGCTCGTACCGGCCCTTATCAGTATGCGTGGCCAGCACCACCGATGAGGCCATCTTATGCACCTCCAGCTCCACGGCAGTATGTGCTTCAGGCACCGCGACCTCAGGCTCTTCCAGCTCCACGGCTAGTTACACCTCAGACGGTGAGGTATGCTCCACCTTCGGCCCCTCCGGCTTATACACACGAGGTCTGCACTTCATGCGGTCGAAGGCACCCGGCAGGAGATTTCCGAAGAGCATCGGGTGGATGTTTTCATTGTGGTCGCCAGGACCATATGATCAGGGATTGCCCCAGTCGGCATTTACCAGGCCAGTCTCAGGGGATTAGTCCACCAGCACGCCCAGCAGGATCATATCAGGCATCATCTCAGACTACCTGGTCTACACCTCAGTCTCGCCAGGCGAACCAGGGGCGTGTATTTGCTTTGACAGAGGGTGATGCACTTGCATCTAATGATGTGGTGCAAGGTACGCGTTTGGAGTTATTTTCGTTATTAGTGCTTGTTATGTTGTGTTTTATTCCTTGTGTACATACTTGGTATGCTATATATATATACCTATGTGTATACTCTGTTGATGCTTGAATTGACGTAACTAGTTAAAATTTCAGGAACCCTACTAGTCAATGAGTATTTGGCTCGAGTATTGATTGATACCGGGTCTACTCATTCGTTTGTCGCGCCGAGTTTTTCAGAAGGCTTTTCTATAGAGCCAAATCAGCTAGAACCGGAGATAGCCATTTCGACTCCTCTCGGCAAAACAGTATTGGCAGATAAAGTGTATAGAAATAGTGTGGTCCAAGTTGGAAGCCACGAGTTGGCGGTTGATCTCATCGTCCTTGTATTCCAAGACTTTGAGGTCATATTGGGAATGGATTGGTTAGCAGCACATCATGGGCATGTAGCTTGCTTTGAGAAAATGGTACTCTTCAAGCCAGTAGAAGGAAAACCATTCCACTTTCGCGGGTTGAAAGGTAGATATATTGCTCGTTTTGCGGCGTTGAGCTTAGCTAACCCCGAGGCAAAGGACTCATCGACTATTCCGGTTGTGAGTGAGTTCCTGGATGTATTTCCAGAGGAGTTGCCAGGATTGCCTCCAGACAGGGAGATTGAGTTTGTGATCGAGCTTGCACCAGGCACAGCTCCTATTTTCAGGGCTCCGTATAGAATGGCCCCTATTGAACTCAAAGAGTTAAAGACTCAGTTGGAAGAATTACAAGGCCTTGGTTTCATTCGACCAAGTGTCTCACCATGGGGTGCCCCGGTGTTGTTTGTTAAGAAGAAAGATGGCTCGATGCGGATGTGCATCGATTACAGGCAATTGAACAAAGTCACTATAAAGAATAGGTATCCCTTGCCTAGGATTGATGACTTGTTCGATCAGTTGAAGAGAGCGAGATTTTTCTCGAAGATAAACCTTCGATCGGGTTATCACCAGTTGAAGATTAAGGTGGAAGATGTTCCCAAAACTGCTTTCAGGACTCGGTATGGACACTACGAGTTCTTGGTGATGCCTTTTGGACTCACGAACGCGCCGGCAGCCTTTATGGATTTGATGAACCGGGTGTTCCGGCCATATCTTGATAGGTGCGTGATTATATTTGTTGATGACATTTTGGTCTATTCCCAGACACGGGAAGATCACACACGCGACCTATGCCTTGCTTTGGAAATACTAAGAGAGCACAAGCTATACGCCAAACTTAGCAAGTGTGAGTTTTGGTTGGAAGAGGTGGCATTCCTAGGCCACGTTGTTTCTGCAAAAGGTATCTCAGTAGATCCAAAGAAGATCGAAGCTGTTACGAGTTGGGTGAGGCCCAAGAGTGTCACGGAGATACGCATCTTTCTTGGGTTGGCAGGCTACTACCGGAGATTCGTAGAGGGTTTCTCTAGCCTTGCAGCACCGCTCACTTACCTGACAAGGAAGAACGCCAAGTTTGTATGGAGTGATAAGTGCGAGATCAGTTTCACGGAACTGAAGAAGAGGCTTACTACAGCCCCTGTCCTTACTGTGCCATCCGGACCTTATGGGTATGAGGTGTATAGTGATGCCTCACACGTTGGACTCGGGTGTGTACTCATGCAGCACAAGAAAGTCATTGCCTATGCATCGAGGCAGTTGAAGGAGCATGAGAAGAATTATCCCACGCACGACTTGGAGCTTGCGGCGGTCGTGTTTGCACTTAAGATTTGGCGTCATTACCTTTATGGGGTGGAGTTCTATGTGTTCACTGATCACAAGAGTCTCAAGTATCTCTTTTCCCAAAAGGAGCTGAATCTAAGGCAACGGCTTTGGATGGAATTTTTGAAAGACTATGATTGTACCATTCAATACCACCCGGGTAAAGCAAATGTAGTGGCTGATGCTTTGAGTAGAAGACCTCAGGGGTTGTTAGCACACATATTGGTTCAAGAATGGAAGCTACTAGAAGATTTGGCAAATCTGGACATCAGTGTGAATGACTCTGTCTGCGGTCCTACCTTGGCAAATGTTACGGTTCGGCCGTACATTATAGATTTGATCCAAGAATACCAAGCCACGGATGCTGAATTGTTGGCTTATCGGGACAAGGAAGTTGCTAAGGGTAGTGAGAACTTCTCTCTCACTAGTCGGGGTGCTATCACATTCAAGGGAAGGCTGTGCGTCCCAGCCAATGCAGATCTTCGAAGAGAGATTTTGGATGAAGTACACAGTGCATCCAGGGGGTACAAAGATGTACCGGAACCTCAAGAGTCACTTTTGGTGGCGGAATATGAAGAGGGAGGTTGCGGAATATGTAGCACGATGCTTGGTGTGTCAACAGGTAAAAGCAGAACACATGCGGCCCGCAGGTCTGTTACAGTCCCTTCCGATTCCCTAGTGGAAATGGGAGAACATATCCATGGATTTCATAGTTGGCTTGCCAAAGACGGCAAGGGGCTCAGATGCGATATGGGTAGTAGTGGATCGTTTGACGAAGTCCGCTCACTTCTTACCTTACCGTACTACCTTCAACTCTAGTCAGTTGGCTGCACTATACATCAAGGAAGTAGTTAGACTACATGGGGTGCCAGTCAGTATTGTGTCAGATCGGGATCCAAGATTCATATCAAGATTCTGGAAACGTTGTCAGGAAGCTATGGGTTCCCGACTTGATTTCAGCACCGTTTTTCATCCACAGACGGATGGAGAAACCGAGAGTGTGAACCAAGTCATTGAAGACATGCTTCGGGCTTGTATGTTGGATTTCAGAGGCAGTTGGGAAGAGCACTTGCCTTTGGTTGAATTTGCCTATAATAACAGCTATCGGGCAAGTATTCAAATGGCACCATTTGAGGCCTTGTATGGGCGAAGTTGTAGGTCTCCTCTCTATTGGGATGAGGTAGGAGAAAGGAAAGTACTTGGTCCGGAGTTGATTGAGCAAACTGCAAACAGAGTTAAGATCATCCGGGATCAATTGAAAGCCGCTCAAGACCGCCAGAAAAGCTATGCGGACACACGCCGAAGGGACTTGGAATTTCAAGTAGGGGATCAAGTTTTTGTGAAAGTATCTCCTAGCAAAGGGATCATGAGATTCGGAAAGCGAGGCAAGCTCAGTCCTCGGTATGTTGGGCCTTTTGAGATTATCACACGAGTTGGTGAAGTTGCTTATCGAGTAGCTCTTCCACCTCACATGGCCGCAATTCACAACGTCTTCCATGTGTCTATGCTTCGGAAGTACATTGCGGATCCTTCGCATGTCATAGAATTGGAACCGTTGGAGATTCGAGAGGATCTCACCTTGATTGAAAAGCCGGTTCAGATTTTGGATCGAAGAGATCAGGTGCTTCGCAACAAGACAATCCCTTTGGTTCTTGTGCAATGGCAACACCATGCTCGGGAAGAAGCTACATGGGAGCGTGAAGCCGAAGTCAAAGCAAAGTACCCAGAATTAATTGAATGAGTTATTGTATGAAGTCTGTATATGACTTGTAATGTTCTTTCTGGTTTGTAATGCAAGTAGTGTCTGAATTTCGAGGACGAAATTTTTGTAAGGGGGGAGGATGTAGAGCCCCAGACTTTTTCATGCTTAATACATGACACTTCCGTTGTCATTCTGCCTTTGTAAGAGGTATAATTAATAAATAAGGAAGAAATTGGAAATTTCGAAATGTCAGAAATGTTTCTTTTCGAAATACGAACACAACGCAAGTTGAATCGTCAAAATCGGACGAACGAGTCAAAAGATATGGCCAAAACAGTCTGGACCTGTAGGAAATCGTAGCTCGGAAGGCACTAAGGACGTACTCTGATAACGTGTACGTTGTGCATCCGTTGTGCAACAGACTACGGGTACGTTGTACAGCTCACAACGGGTACGTTGTACAGCACAACGGGCACGTTGTACATAAGACAACGGACTACGAGCTCGGCATTATGCACGACACAACGTGACAACGTGTTCGGCACTATCCACAACGGACAACGTGTTCGGCACTATCCACAACAGACAACGTGTTCAACACTGTTCACAACACAACGTGTTCAGCACTATGCACGACACAACGGACAACGAGCTCAGTACAACGAGTTGGCACTATTCACAGTACAACGAGTTGGCACTATTCACGGTACAACGAGTTGGCATTCACAGCACAACGAGTTGGCACTATTCACAGTACAACGAGTTGGCACTGTTCACAGCACAACGAGTTGGCACTATTCACAGCACAACGAGTTGGCACTGTTCACAGCACAACGAGTTGGTGCTATTCACAGCACAACTAGTTGGCACTGTTCACAGCACAACGAGTTCGACACTCGTGTTTTTACAGAAATTTAGTAAGGGTATTATGATCTTTTGTCAGTTCACTCTTACCTTAAGAGTTTAACCCGAGCCTTTAGGGCTCATTCTTAACACTTAGAAAGATTGGAGGGTTATAGAAAAGAGGAGAAGGCGATTCCAACCTAGGGTTTCCATTTTGGAGAGAAATCAAAGGGTTTTGAAACCCTAGATCAACCTTAAGCCCGTTTTCTTCAAGATTTCGATTCAAGCATTCGTGGAACTCGTGTTCCAAGCTAGGGCAGCAACTCACAGTTGTTTGGAAGGGGGTTTCTTCCTCACTCGATCAAGGTCGGTACTTTTTACTACCCTCCTAGTTATAGTTCCTCTTTCCCCTTCTTTTCTTTTGATTTTCTTTCATTTACACATGTGCTATGAGATGGATGAATGGTGAATGGTGAATGGTGAATGGTGAATGGAGATGGAATGGGCGATTGGATGCCAATGGTTGTATGGTGATGATTAAAATGGGGAGGGCATTGTTCCAATAATGAACATACATGTATGATTTGAGCAAAACCCATCTAGAAAAGCATGTTGTAGGGTAAATCCATAATGAACACACCATGTTTGATGAAATGCCAAGGTGAATAAAGTGAGCTGTAAATTAGTAAATGCATGCCTAATAAATTCTGAATATTGTTAGGGCCTATGATAGTGTGTTTCTTGCTTTCCCTAAATGATATGAATATTACATTGCTCAATCATTGATGCTATATGTGTTGTGAAATTACCCAAATGCCATCTTTAAATTTAAATGCAAGTATGTACACGGTTCCCACGAGAACGGCATGCATGGCATGATTTATCGAGGTTTTCAAGAACATGGTTAGAGGTGGGACATATCCTACGATATGTTTTACCTCGCTTTTCACAAGAAGACAAGAACCAACATTCCACGAGGGGTCTCCCCTCACTCACAAGTGCATATCATGAAGAAGGGCCTCCCTTCCCTCGCAAGTACATACATATCATGAAGAAGGGTCTCCCTTCCCTCGCAAGTACATTGCATGAAGAAGGGTCTCCCTTCCCTCTCAAGGCATCTCACAAGCGCATCTCACAAGTACATCTCACAAGTGTATCTCACAAGTTACATGATCACAAGCAAGCATGCATGACATGACACGACATACAAGAATCAAGCAAGATAGACAAGATGAGTTTTCAAGCACGAAAATGATACTTTAAGTTAAGTCAAGTGCACGGTGTTTTCAAGGGTTTTATCGGCTTTTATGAATTCAAGCATGATTATATACTCATTTACTTTATTGTTATGATATGATTTATTCCTGCTTTATATGTGTGAATTATTTCCTGCTTTATGTACTGCTATCTGTATGCTATGACTGTTGGTTAGTACTTGGTACACGCTGAGTATTCCATGCTCAGCCGTACTTCTTATGTCGGCAGGTGATAGCGGAGCGGCTGCTCCTTTCGACATCTATGCTCCGAGTCCTTGGGTAGAAGAGGAATACGTTGAGGAACCTGTGGAGGAACCTCCCATAGAGGAGTATCATTAGGTGGTTGTAGATTCTGAGTGGATTAGCTGTGGGTGAGATGAGAGTTAGATTCATGTATTTTGGCGGGCATGTCCGCACTTTCTTTCGGTTTCTTTTGTGTAAACTTGGATTCGTATATACATAGAGGTTTGTTTAGACTTCCGCTGTGCTATGTTAGAGTATGGGTCCGATGACGTCGATGCCCCAAGCAGAGAATGGCCAAGAAGCAGTCAGATTGTGCAGCCATATCGGTGGTACATTGATTTTGTCAGCATAAATTTGGCACTGGTGGCACTTCTGTACGTGCTTGCAACAGTCAGCTTCCATAGTAGACCAGTAGTAGCCTAGCCTAAGAATGTTCTTGGATAGCATCAACCCGTTCATGTGCGGGCCGCAAGTTCCTCCATGAACTTCTTCGATAACCTGTGTTGCTTCACTAGTATCGAGGCATCTAAGCCAGATCAGATTTGATGATTTCTTGTACAAGATTCCCCCTGAGGACAAACTGAATGACCAGTCTTCTGATTGCCCAGCGGTCTATTTTGGTAGCATCGAGTGGGAAGGTCTCATCCTCGAGGTACTGCTTGATGTCCGCATACCAAGGCTTGTTGTCGTTCACTGCGTCTAGCTCGAAGCAGTAGGCAAGCTGATCCTGTTGTTGAATTTCAATCGGCTAGAGCATGATGCCCCTAGGGATCTGTACCATAGAGGCGAGAGTGGTCAGTGCTTTGGCAAATCTGTTATGGTTCCTAGACCTATGACTGAAGTTGATTCTTCTGAACTGAGTGATTAACACGTTGAGGTAGGCTAAGTATAGGATTACCCTTGTTTCTCATATGGTCCAAGATTCATTTGCCTGACAGATTACCAAAGATGAGTCCCCGTAGACATCTATCTCTTTTATCCCGATGCACAGGGCTTCTTTCAGTCTGGCTATGCATGCCTCGTATTCTACTTCGTTGTTTGAACATCTGAATTTTAGCTTGACTGAGATAGAGAGGTGTACCCCCTTGGGCGAGATTAGGACTGCTCCTACCCAGTGCCCATGACTATTGGCGGCTCCGTCAAAGTATAACTACTAGCTGGTGTATTGTTGCTCTTCCGCTTCTGCGTATAAGATGACTTCATCTTGAAACTGATCATGTACAGACACATAGTCCTGTGTTGGACTGTGGGTCAAGTGATCTGCAATCGCCTACCCTTTTATTGACTTCTGAGTCATGTACGTAATGTCAAATTCATATAATATCATATGCCATTGGGCAGTCCTTCCGATGGTGGCTGGCTTTTCCAGTAGATATTTGAGTTGGTCCATCTGGGAGATTAGGATTACCGGGTAGGAAAGCAGATAGTGCCGAAGACGCTGAGTAGCCCAGACCAGTGTCAGACATGTTTTCTCAAGCAGGCTATACCTCTTTTCGTACTCTAGCAGGTGCTTACTGATGTAGTAAATGGTCTGTTCTATTCTGCCTGTCTCATCGTGTTATGCCAGGACGTACCCCATGGAGGTATCTTGCACTGAGATATAGAGTAGTAGGGGCCTTCCTGGTGTAGGGGGCACAAGTACTGGGGTATTAAGAAGATACTGCTTTATTCTGTCAATGGCTTCTTGGCACTCGGTTGTCCAGAGTGTCGGTGTATTCTTCTGGAGAAGCTTAAAGATAGGTTCGCACATCGGAGTAAGAAGAGAGATGAACTGGCTAATGTACTGGATTCTGCCCAAGAAACCACAAATCTCCTTCTCGATTTGGGGTGCTGGCATTTCGATGATAGCTCTGGCTTTAGCTTGATCAACCTCAATGTCTCTTTTGCTGATTATAAAGCCTACGAGCTTTCCTGATGAGGCTCCAAAGACACATTTGGCCGGGTTCAGTCTTAGGCTGAACTCTCGGAGTCTATCACGTAGTCTTTTTAGGTCTTCCGGGTGCTACCTGGCAGTTGGAGATTTGACGATCATGTCATCCACATAGATTTCAGCTATCTTGTGGATCATGTCATAGAATAGTGTCATTATGGCACTCTAGTAGGTTGCCCCCACATTCTTGAGTCCGAAGGACATGACCTTGTAGCAGAATGTGCCCCAAGATGTAATGAATGAGGTTTTCTCCATGTCTTCTTCTGCCATTCTGATTTGGTTGTATTCGTAGAAACCATCCATGAATAAAAGTGTCACGTGCCCTGCTGTATTGTCGACCAGAATGTCGATGTGTTGGAGAGGGAAGTTGTCTTTAGGACTGGCTTTGTTCAGATTCCGATAGTCGATGCACATGTGGACTTTACCATCCTTCTTGGGTACTGGCACGATATTGGCCAACCATTGAAGGTAGTTTACTACTGCTAGGAAGTCTATATTGATATGCTTCTCTACCTCTTCTTTGACTTTCTGTGACCATTCGAGCCTCATCTGTCTCAGTTTCTGCCTGACTGGTTTGACGTCGGGGTTCAAGGGCAATCTGTGTACCACCAATGCGAGGTCTAGGCAAAGCATGTCTGCATATGACCAGACGAAAACATCACTGTAGCTCTTCAGGAAGCTGATCATGTCTGTTCATTACTGCGGGCTCATGGTTGTGCCGATCATGACCAGCTGAGGGTTGCTAGGATCCCAGATTCAATGTCTCAGTATCCTCAATGTTCGACTATAATAGCCCTTCACTGTGTTCTAGGAGGTCTAGAATCTCCTGAGGCGGTTCCTCGTCCTGCTCTGAGTCATACTTAACTTCTGAAAGCTCAAGGAGGGTTTCAGGGGGGCCGTGTTAGAGGCGGTTTCCTCACAAATCATTAAGCTTAGTTTAGCATGCTTATGTTTTTATATTTTGTTGGCTTCAGGACACTAGGCCTTCCAGGAGAAGAGTCTGTGTGATTTCATCATCAGCCGAATGCAAATGTTTTTTGGAAAACATGTTTTTGAGTCAAAAAATCCAGATTTTCATTGATAAAAAGTGGATTGTTTACAAAATTGACTCGATCGAACAAAAAGAGGCCTACAGTTGGCCGACATTTTGGATTTTGCAACAGGAGCAAAAGAGAGATAGATTAAGAAGAAGAGGGGAATGGTACTGCATCACTGCTTGATCTGGCCAACCTTCCCTGCACTGCGCTTTCCCTGGCCCTGTGCGGCCTCGATGGTGAGAACCTCGGTCCTGCAACGAATCGGTGGTCGGCGGCTGGAGGATGCTTCTGCGCTATTAGAGAGGGTGCAGACTTGCTCTCCTGCTAAATATTCTGCTTCTGCTTCTGAGGCATCTTCAACAATTAGCTCTTCAAACATCTGGGCGACGTTGAATATTTTCGGTTCGGGAATCCTTGAAGACTCGGTGCTGGGTTGAGGGTAAGGGATTTCGATAGTTGGTGCAAGAGAGGTTTCTGGATTGGTTTTGAAGATTCCCACGGGGAAGGTTACTGAAATCTGGGGTCGGGGTTCAGGTTTCGCTGACTGTCTACTCTTCTTTGTCACTTTGTTGAGATAGTCCTCGTACCTGGGCTTATATCCCAGTCCAAATGGAGGTGTGTAGTGCAGAGGCACTTATCTCTTTTTCATACCCTGGTTCCTGACACCTAGGCCTAGACCTGACTGGTAATTCATATTTACCATCATCCTGATAAACGGAGGCGCTGTTTGCTTGTTCTGCTGTTCCACCTGGGCGATGGAGCTGACCTACTCAAACTGGTAGGTCATGAAAGTTGTACCTTGACCTAGCTCCTGGATGTTCCCGAAGGAACTTGCCAATTCCTTAGATGGAATGACGACTAGGTGGTCGTCCTGTATGAACTTAATTCTCTGGTGCAGAGAGGAGGGAATGGCTCCGGCCGAATGAATCTACGGCCTCCCAATGAGCAAGGTGAATGAGGCGGGCACATTTACAACTTAGAAGTGATGCCCAGATAATGGACCCTAGAGGGGGGGTGAATAGGGTTTATGGTAATTTAAAATTTTACTCTAAGTGATTTTTGCGGAAATAGAAACTTATCACTGTAATTACCAAATATAAATCAGAGATAAAAAGAGAGAGATAGAAATAAGATACCAGACACCAGATAATTTATCTGGTTCAGCAACTTGCCTACGCCCCCGCCTTTAAGCATCCCGCTTCAAGGATTTTCACACGATTCACTAATCGTACTCTTCTTTCCGGGCAAAGAGCAAGCCTTTACAATCTTTTTTCAGACTCAGGATAAACCTATTACAATCCTTTTAACAGGCTTAGGATCAACCTCTTCAAGAGAATCCTTCTCTTGGATACAAGAAGACAATCTTCTCAACAAGGTGCAAGAATCCCTGATTCTTGACTTTCAATAACAACAGAAATTTGGTGGATTTTAAATCCGAATTGAAAGCTCCTAAATGAGCTTGATAAGAGTGAATATCAGTGCTAACAATCTCTCATAACTGAATGGAATTGAATGCTCAAAGAGAGAGGGATTGAGATTCTTGATATTCAATGTAAAAAATCTTGATTGATTGATGAATGTGAGTGATGAATAATCAATAGAACAGTATAAGAATCTCTTGGTTGTTGTATTTTAATCATAAATCAACTCTATTTGTATTTGAGCAATCAATATGGTCATTGGGAGTAGCATTGAATGCGAGCTAGCCGTTACACAATTTTCCCACAGGCACTTGTCGACGAGTGAGAGAAATTTAGGCCTGAGTCGTCGACAAGTGGAGACAGAAGCAATTGCTTCATTTTCCTGTCATCCACTAGTCGACGAGTCCCTTGTACTCGTCAACGAGTTCACTGAATTTTTTCAGTAAACTGATCTTAATGAGACCAAATCAATGGGAAACATGCTAGGACCCTTAGGCAATCAATTTAATATTATTTTAATCATTTTTAGGGTCTTAGAATGATGTCTAAATTATACTAGGTCTCCTAGGGTCTATCTATGTAATCTTTGAGCAATTTTTTCCAATGTCTTGAGGACTTTACAATGTCCTAAGACATCTAAACTAGTCTTCATTTGGTAACTTTCTTGTTATGGAGCTTGTGGAGCTTCAGATAGCTTGACTTTATGTATTGGCTTGATATCTTGAAGCTTTTCTCCAGAATTGACTAGTGCTTGTACTTTTGCCTTGATGACCTTGATTTAAGCTCTTCACTTCTTCATATCTTGAATTTTGATCTTAATGGACTTCTTCTCTAAAATTTCACATACTTAATGGAAATATTAGTATATAAAGAGTCATTCCATTATTGTGTTATCATCGAAACAATTTAGGGTACATAGAATTGTAACCTTGAGGCTAACAATCTCCCCCTTTTTTATGATGACATAATAGTGTGAATGACCTTGGGATGAGCTCCCCCTCAATATATGAGATCTAGAATTTTTAGAGGATAACTCCCCCTCAACAAATGCATCATATAAAAATTTAAGACAAGAGAGGTATTGAATCATTTGCTAAGTTCATACATGAATTATTCAAACAACAATGATTTTTAAATAATGGAATCAAGAGAAGTTCCATGATCAAATTCTTAAGTTAAACTTATTAATTAATACACAAGTTTTAATTTTGGAACTAATTTTGGAACCAAGAGAAGTTCCACAAAGGAAATCAAGATAGAAAGTTTTATTATTCATTTCTATGGAATGTTCATTCACAGTTACCAGTTTCTCCCCCTTGGCATCATCAAAATAGGCATAGAGGAGAAAAAATATAAGAGAATATGGGATAGGAAAATGTACTATCATATAAAACTAAATGTCTGATTACAAGAAGAGTTAGGCACTACATCCAATAAAAAGTAAACAAAATATGGCAAAATAATAATAATAATAATAAGAAAAAGGAGGGGAGGTCTTCATAAATTCTTCTGTCGCTTCCTTGCGCTGTCAGGCTTGGAAGTAGTTTCCTTTCTTTTGTAGGATCCTACTTTGGATAAGTCTTTAGAGTCACTTGAAATGACTTACTCAGCTGGAGGGTCTTGAGGTTACTCTTGAGAAGACTTTGCAGCCTTGGAGGAAGGCTGATCTGCAGGAGAGACTAAAGATGTGGCTGGAGGTGGCTGACTGTGAGGAGGTTTAAGAGGAGGGTGAGAAGGAATTTCCACATCATTTGGGATGGGAACAAGCTCCAGCTTCTTCCTGATAAGAAGCATCTCATAAACAAGACCATCAACTTTAGCCGCCATTTCCCCAACTACAGGTGCTTGTGAATCCAATAGACCTGCCATGTTGTGAATATACCTAGCTTGGACATTTACTGCATTTTTAACACTAGTCATATCAGCACTCAGACGATCACTGGTCACATTGGCTTCAACAGCCTTTCTCTCTACCTGTGAGATGATCGAATCTACTCTGTTCTTTACAATTTCACTGGATATGGCCATCTCAGTAAACTTGGGCTCAAGCACAGCCTCTCTAGACCTCATCTCAGACTGGAGAAGATCCATCCGAGTCTCCAATGAAGACAGCCTCTCTCTGGTCTCTGCCTGGAACTGCATCTAACTCTGCCTCATCTCAAGCTGAAATTGCTCTATGTTCGAAACCATGGAGGCAATCTGAGCTGCCATCACACTCATCAACTCATCTGAAACTGGAGCAGCCCTGGGAGGAGATGCAAAATGCTGTCCTGGATCCTCAAAGTGATCTGAGTCATGTCTGTGGGAGGTCTCAGGCACATCTACATCAATCATGATGTCTCCCCAATCAGGCTCAGCTGCAGTCTTAGCCTCTGCAATAGGCTCATCTTCTGACTCTGCATGCTCTGGCTGTACTGCTGTCTCTGAAGGGTGAGCTGGCTCTACAACAGGAGAAGATGGAAGGATGGGAGAATGAGGAGGAGAAGAGGGGTGAGGATCTGAGATGGGAGGAACAGAAGGAGTGGAGTGAGAGGGTGGAGGAGTGGAAGTAGGGATAGAAGTGACAAGAATGTCAGAGGAAGTGGAGGTAGGAATGGTCTGGGATTTTGGTACCCAAACATTACTAGACTCTATGTATGAGTATCCCATTCTCATAATAGTAGCCTTGGAATAGACATCTGAGTCAGAAATGGATTTCTTGTCCTGATAAGAATCCAAAGGAATTTTGAAGTGTTTAAATAAGCGGGTGAGAGCAAGACCATATGGAAGTCTGCCAGTGGTCTTTTTGGCAGTCTCTTTCATCACATTGGTAATGATGAAGGATAGATCTATATGCTGAGTAGTCAAAATGCACCAAACAAGAAATACATCAAAGAAGGTAATAAAATCTCTGCCACCACCACGGGGAATGATATCCTCGGGTAATAATATGGTGTGCAAGTCTAGCATCAAGGGTTAGATCTTTGAGCTTAAGAGGAATGGAGTTAGTGATGTCTTTATTGACACACATCACTTTCAATGCCTCTATGACATTGAATCCCTCATGGGAAACCCACTGATTAGTGATGTATTCCTGAAATTCACCAGTAGGCAATTTCAAAATTGATCTAAGTTCAGCCACATTGAAAGATATAAGTTTTCCATGTGCATAAGATGAGAATTGTTGGGAGGTTTTGTCAAAAACAAGATGAGAATAAAATTGTTTGCACAAATAAGGGTACATGGGTTCATGAAGTTCAAGGAACCTATGCCATCTAAGATTTTTGAATTTTGAAACAATGAAGTCAAGACCAATATCCTTAAGGAAATCGAAATCAGGAATTTTACCATAGACTGGTTCATGCTTGATGAAGTACCTCGTGTAGTTCTCTTGTGCGGCCTTGGTCTTGAAAAGGTTGGACGTTTCTTCATGAGTTACCTCAGTGGATTTGCTCTTAGATGATTCTCCCACTTTCTTCTTCCCTTTCTCTGTAACCGTGGCCTTCTTCTTCAATGGCATTGATGGAGTCTTGATACGAGGTTCCATGATCAATGGAATAGTTCTTGGGAAGTTTTGAATAGAAAGAAAGAGATTTGGAAGAGAGGAGAAAGCAAGGGAACCACGAATTTGAAAGATGGAACAGTGAATAAATGAAAGAAATTAGGTTTAAATATATAGTCTCGAGGACACTCATTGACGAGTAGCTTGAAAACCTAGAAAATTTTAAACGCATTCGTCGCCCAGTGGCTATGACTCGTCGTCGAGTGGTAACAAAATAAAAAAAATTCAAAACTTGTAAGTCACTCGTCATCGAGTGGAGATGACTCGTCGACGAGTCCACACAAAAAATTGAGAATTTTCAGATTTCAACATCTGAAAGATTCCTCAAGCATTTAAAACTTCTTATAAATGATTTTTAAGAGATTCTAAGGTGATTAAAACCACACATCAAGTCTCAACACAAGGTTTTTCAATTTTGTTCAACCTTAGGCAAATTTTCAGTTGATGTCATCAGGTCTAGTCATGCCTAATTCTCTTCTTAAAGTATTAAATCTTTCATAAGGGAGAGGTTTAGTAAATATGTCTGCAAGTTGGCTATTTGTGTCCACAAATTCTAACATTACATCTCCATTTTGAACATGATCCCTTATGAAATAACATCTAATTTCAATATGTTTGGTTCTTGAATGTTGAATTGGGTTCTTTGTCATACATGTAACACTTATGTTATCACATTTAATTAGAATATTATCATAAAACAATTTGAAGTCTTCTAATTGTTATTTCATGTATAATATTTGAGCACAACAACTCTCAGCTGCTATATATTCAGCCTCAGCTGTATATAGAGCTACAGAGTTTTGTTTCTTGCAAGACCATGAAACTAATGAATGTCCTAAGAAGTAACATGAGCCACTAGTGCTCTTCCGATCAACTTTACAACCAGCAAAGTCAGCATCAGAATAACTAACTAGTTCTAGTGATGTGTTCTTAGGGTACCATAATCCTAGTTCAATTGTTCTAATTAAGTATTTAAAAATTCTTTTAATTGTGGCCATATGTGATTCCTTAGTATTAGCTTGAAATCTAGCACACATGCAAACACTAAACATAATATCAGGCCTACTAGCAGTTAAATACAATAAACTACCAATCATACCTCGATATTTAGTTTCTTCCACACTTAAGCCATTTTCATCTTTATCTAGCTTTGTGATTGGACTCATGGGAATATCAGCATTCTTTGAGTTGTCCATCTCAAACTTTTTGAGTAACTCTCTAGTGCACTTGGCTTGATTTATGAAGATGTCTTCCTTTGATTGCTTAATTTGAAGTCTGATGAAGTAGTTCAACTCCCCCATCATGCTCATCTCAAATTCATCCTACATTGACTTAGCAAATTCTTAACAGAGAGTTTCATTAGTAGATCCAAAAATAATATCATCAATATAGATTTGCACTAGAATCATTTTTGGATTTTATAATAAATGTAATATCTATTTTACCTCTAATGAACTCTTTTTTAAGTAGAAAGCCACTAAGTCTTTCATACCAAGCTCTAGGAGCTTGTTTTAAACCATAAAGAGCTTTAGTGAGTTTAAATACATGATTAGGCATGTTATGATTTTTAAAGCAAGGAGATTGTTCTATATAGACCTCCTTCGATATAAATCCATTCAAGAAAGCACTTTTAACATCTATTTGATAAAGTTTGAAGTTTTTAAAGCTAGTATATGCAAGTAACATTCTAATAGCTTTAAGTCTAGCAACATGGGTAAAAGTTTCATCATAGTCAATTCTCTCTTCTTGTTTGTATCCTTGAGCTATTACTCTAGCTTTATTTTTAACAATATTTCATTCTTCATCCTTTTTATTTCTAAAAATTCATTTAGTACCTATTATAGATTTGTATTTAGGTCTAGGCACTAAATTTCATATTTGATTTCTTTCAAATTGATTTAATTCTTCTTGCAAATCAATTCCCCAAGATTCATCATTAATTGCTTCAAGAGCATTCTTAGGTTCAATTTGAAAGAGGAATGCAAGGTTATTACAAATATTTCTTCTTGTTCTTACACCTTATTCCATATTACTAAGAATTTGTTCTTTATGATGATCTTTAATTAATCTTCATGCTTTACGAAGATGAATTTCATTTTCTTCATTTTCATCTAAGTTTCAACTTCTAAGATTTCATTATCATCATTATCTAGGTTTGCATTATCTTCTTTGTTGATTTCCAAGTTTGCTATATTTTTAGTTAGGTTGTCCACTTTGTTAGTTTGATCATCATCTTCAATTCTTTTGGTTTTAAAATGATTGGATACATCAAAAATAACATGCATAGATTCTTCAACAATCAATGAGGTTTTATTAAACACCCTATAAGCTTTGCTATTAGTTGAGTAACCAAGAACAATTCCTTCACTAGATTTTAGTTCAAATTTCTTTAAATTTGGCTTACTATTTAGAATAAAACATTTGCAACCAAATACTTTAAAGTAACCAATATTGGGTGCTCTACCATTCCAAAGTTCATAAGGGGTTTTATTTAATTTATTTCTAATAATAACCCTATTAATTACCTAAAAAGATGTAGTAATGGTTTCAGCCCAAAAATAATTAGGTAAATTATATTCATTTAACATAGTCCTACCCATTTTTTGTAAAGATTTATTCTTTCTTTTAACTACATTTTATTGAGGAGTTCTAGGGGCGGAGAAGTTATGGTTGAAACAATTTTCTTCACAGAAACTTTCAAGTTCTTTATTCTTGAATTCTCCAACTCTATCATTTCTAATTGAGTTAATGGAGTAGCCTTTATCATTTTGCACTCTTTTACAGAATTTTTCAAATAAACCATGCACTTCACTTTTATGAGATAGAAATAATACCAAAGTGAATCTAGAATAGTCATCTACAATAACAAAAGCATAAAGTTTACCATCCAAGCTAACAACATCATTTGGCCCAAACAAATCCATATGTAATAATTTTAATGGTCTAGAAGTAGATATTACTATTTTCTTTTTGAAAGATGATTTGATTTGTTTACCTAGTTAACAAGCATCACAAACTTTATCTTTTGAAAACTTAGATTTAGGCAAGCCTTTTACAAGTTCTTTTCTAGATAATTTGGATAGTAAGTCCATACTTGCATGGTCTAACCTTCTATGATATAGCCAACTAGTCTCATTAATAGCAAAAAACATATTAGGTTTTGTGAGATAAGTTCATCAAAATCAATTGTATATACATTTTCATATTTATGAGCTATGAACTAGTTATTAATGTTATCTTTATATTTAATGATGCACACTTTTGATTTGAAAGATACATTTAGTCCTTTGTCACACAATTGATTGATACTAATTAAATTATGTTTAAGACTTTCAACAAGTAAGACATTTTCAATAAAAGTGATAGAGTTTTTACCAACATTACCTATACCGATGATCTTCCCTTTCGCGTTGTCCCTGAAGGTCACATGTCCTCCATCCTTTGGAGAGATAGAGATGAATAGATCTTTGTTCCCTAACATGTGCCTTGAGCATCCACTATCTAAGAACCATCTTGTCTTTGAGGAATTAGATTTCAAACAAACCTACAAGACAAAGATTAAGTAACTCCAACATATGATCCTCCCGGTACCCACACAGTTTTGGTTGGAACCCAAACTGATTTAAGGATGGTCTTGGGAGGGTGAGATCCTTTAGGGACCCAAATTATGTTTGGTCCTTTATGGATGGTCTTGGGAGAGTATGATCCTTTAGAAACCCAAACTTTCTTAACTATTTTTTTCCATTAAAGGTAAAAAAAAATGCATTAGAAGGTGAGTTTAATACATTATTTGATTTTGAAAAGAAATTTTGATACTCCTTTTGTTTTGCAAAAGGGTTGTATCCAAGATCGGCCTTTCCAAAGACACATCTTTGTTGGCCCAAAAGTCTTTCAAAATTCTTTTCTCCCATAAACAAAGTGTGAGCAATTTTAGTCAAATTTTTTACTTTAGCTTTGAGCTCTTCACACTCACAAGATAGTCTTTGGGGTGAATTGTGAAAGTCTTTTAATTTTTTTAATTAAAACATCATTTTCTTTAACAAGGATAGTTTTTTCATTTTGTAAATCATTTTTCTCTTTAAGTAAGGATTCATTTGAGTTTGAAAGAGAAATATTGTCTTTCTTAAGTTGCTTGTTCTTTGATCCTAATTTTAGAAATTCAATATAGAGTTCATCAAATGCTTCTCTAATTTCAAAAGGTCAGGTCTTCCAATGATAGAATAGGATTGGCAGATGCCCCTCTCATTCTTCTCATCTCTTCCTTCATCTGTTTTATCTCCTCATGCTGGTCCCTGAGGGACGGTGTAGGGTCGAAAGACGATGGCCTGTCCTGATTGACATGTGAGGCCTTATGCTGCACGTCATACTGGTCATATTCTACATCTCCTCTGCCAGCTGTGATAGGGATAGGCTGCTCTGTGTGAAGCTGATCCAGGGTTTCACTGGTAGAGATTTGGGTAGAGGGTTCTTCAGTTCGGGCATCAATCAAAATCTTCAGGGATTCCAGAACACTGTCTAGTTTTGCTTGCATGACTGTTATATCCCGGTCGCGAGCTTGTAGTAATTCATCTGTCCTTTGCTGATGGTCTGATGGTTCTACCATTGCTTCTGAGCTGCTCTCAGATGGACCGGTGTATGGTACTATCTTCGTGACTGGTACTTCTGTCAGCACTGCTTCTGCGACTTCTTCAAGAATCGCAATCAGAGAATGAGTCCCGACCAGTGATACAAGACTGTGCGACTGAAAGAAAAGAGAAAAGATTCGATCCTAGGTAGGTCCATCCAGGATCGTAAAGTCAAGTGGGCGAGGCACACCCTCAAGGTCCATGATCTATTGCTAAAGGGATGTGACCTCGACCTCCATGTTTGCAATAGTCTTAGAAGCATTGAACATGTGGTATCCAAACTGTTGGATACGGGAGGTCATCTCCGCATTCGCACTATCAAGCTGTTCCTGATAAAAGTGTAGCTGGACCCTAATGATGGCTGTCTCCTTGGAGTCGCCTTTCCGCTTCTTCTGACAAGATCGGACTGTCTGCTCAAGCTGCTCGATCTGCTCCTGCATGGTCAAAAGTTCACAGCCCTGTTCCGCTTCCTGTAGCCTGAAGGCTTGCTGGGCTTTCCAAAGCTGCTTCTCTTTTAACTGGATCTAGAGCTGTCTCCCCAGGAATATGTCTCTCCAGGGAACCACCTTTTCAGCCAAGGGTATGGTTCCACGTGATGGAGCTGAGACAGGGGTGGGCAATTCTCTCAGTGCAGGCATGGGGGATGGAATGTCAGGGTTTTCCACCTAAAGCCAGTATGTTGCATCTGTAGGGGGTCATGATGTAACCACAAAGTCGGGCCACTAATCTCGCTTGGAGCTTCGCCAATCTGACTAGAATCGGTTGGTGAGACGCTCGGAGTGCAATGTGAAGCTGGTGAAGTCATTTTCCTGTCGATCTATGACTGGGATGCACTAAGGGAACCTGAACTGGCGGAGGACTCTGAGTGGTACATAGGCTGCTGAGCCAGTTAGACCGGTAAGGATCATGCACCATCTTCCTGCGATGACGATGCGAGGTAGCCCTCTGAAGACTAGCCACTTGAATTGTCATATAATCTCCTCCTCTGACAGGGCTTGGAGAAGCTGGTAGAGCTTTCCGACATCCGGGGTTGCTATCGGGCTCTCATTCTAAGAAATCTTCTGGGAAGACTATATGCATCTCGAGGGATGTCGGGCACCGGTTGATGGTAGGTAGGTGTGATACCAGCTACAAATGTAATAGCGATGCACTGGCATGAAAGATGCCCTTTCTGCGATCTGCGGCATGATTGAGAGCCCTGAGAAGCTCTGTAAAGATGACTGGTACAATGGTTCCGGAACTACAGGTGTCCTCGATAATCTCCACCAGTACTGACTCGACCCATGTGCGGTATCTCGAGAACAGCAACTGAGATACAGCTATCAGTGTGAAGGTGTTGAGATCGGGGAGTTCCGCTGTAATCTAATCAGGGTTCCACTTGGGATGGTATAACTTTTCCTGAAAGCCTACGGGGATCCGATCAAAATTGCCGTTAGAACCGGGCTGCAAGCAAGCAGGTTTAAGATGTAAGAACCTTAAGAGATCTGCTTGATAATTTGTCTTGTAGCATGGTACTATGGCATCGCTGTCCATGTTTAACCTCAGAATGTGTTGAATTTCCTCCAAAGTCGAACATAGTTCGTTCTTACCGAAATGAAAGACCATGTACAAGGGATTCCAACACTGTACTGGAGCGTTTAAGAGGCACGGATCTGGTTTAACCATGGACAGGTCTAGGATAGATCCCAATTTATAGTACTGGACTCAAGTGAGATGCTGATCAGAAGTGAGGACCCTGATTGTGTCATGGAGATTCTTGTCATATGCCCCCTGAGAATTCAGACGCACGGGTCGTGAGGGTTGACCAGTTGTCTTTACGATCCCTGAAGGACCTGTCATCTACCTAAATAAATACAGACTCAATGTGAGTGACTGTGTATGCAGATGAAAATGCAAAGATACAAATGATGATGATTATTTTTGATTGGGTGTGACAAGACACATGTGAGCCGATAGGACAGTCAGACAGAGTTCCGGCGTGCTTTACCCGAGTTGTTAGGAACCGGAAGCCTATCAGGTCAAGGTCGGATATATGTCTAATGAAGACCTAATCGATTGGGATTTGAACCCCATATGCTATGCCCGGACATGGGGTAGGATGTGTTTTATTACAAGCACAAGTTTGACTCATTACATGCCCCTGATGGGTGGTTATCCAGGTAGAGAGTGCTCAGGTAATCGACCATGACTGGGATAGGTATAGGATGTAAGTAGGTTAGGGTCAGGGTTCCCTTCCAGGTAGACTGCTTGTAGACTATACCATAGCCGATGCTATATGTATGTATGCTGGTGTATGGAGGAGTGTTCCTAAGGGTGGGGGGATCACTTAATACTGTATATGCGACTCCCTTTAAAAGGAACAATTGGTGAAAGCCGGAGCATTTAGAATCCTTCCCTGAGGGTAATCACCCACCAGGTGTGACTCTACGGACCTTTAAGACTGTTAAGCCACTGACACTGAGGATAATCATCCACCAATCGTTAGCGTAATAAGCATGTCTAATGGGTTTAGTAGAATAGTTAGACTACTATGAGATGAATGTGATACGCAGTACATAAGTCATCCAAAAGATGTAAAATGATTAGTAGTTGGTTAAAAACTTATGTATTTGATTAATTTGAGGTTTACTTGGCTTAAACGTAGGTTCCGAGTTGAACCTTGATAAAACTCTCCAGCAGAGTCGCCAGAGCTGTGAGCGCGGGTTTCAGGAAAACCCTGGTTTGATCTCACAGGAAGAATTTAGAGTCGTTACCTATTCATTCAAAAAGGATAAGTCCCCGAGATTTCGATAAAGTCTTGGTTAGCGATTAGAGATTAGGGTAAGAGGTTCGGTTAAGTCTGGGGAAGGGATTAGGCACCCGGCACTTTCACTTTTCAGTAATTCCCTACTTGCTAGGGTTAAGCCAAATTAAGTCCAATTTTAATCAAATGCTTAAGTGTTTAAGGTAATGCTAATCGTAAGAAGGAAAAGTTAAGCTAGGGTCGAACTCGGGTTGGGTTGCCTACGTACTCACATTGAGGTAAGATCAGACCGAGTGTAGTTCTAGCACATGAGCCCGTGCCAAAGCTAGGGGTGTGTGTGTGCACCAATGGTGGCTAATGAGTCTAGTCCGGTAGACTAGGGTTTGGTTGACCAGGATTGGTCAAAGTGCATGGTTTGGGCCCGGTAGGCCTTAGGTAAGTCCGGTAGACTAGGGTTGGGCCTGGTAGGCCAAGAGGGAAGCCCAGTAGGCTAAGACAAAGGTTGACCATGGTTTTGATTGTCAACCGGGGTTAAGTCAAACTGACTATAGTTAGGGTTGCTAACCACAGCTAAGATTTGTATGATTTGGTCCGGTAGGCCTGAGTTGGGCCCAGTAGGCCAAGGGGTGAGGCCCGGTAGGCCCAGGGTGTCTTAACCAGGGTTAGGGTTGTAACCGGAGTTAAGAAGGTGATTAACCATGGTTGAAGTATCCGATATCCAACATCCCCTTACCATCACTACAATTAATGCTATTAATGATATCTGGCTTTGTGAGGAAGATCCCTCCCACTGGATCATCATGACCATCTGTAGATACTGAAGGGGCTTGTGATCAGAGTATCCAATGATAATATTTTTGGTCTTTTCGAATTTTTTGATTTTTTTTAGATTTTTTCAGATTTTTTCCAATGGTTAAGGGGGGTGGTCACCATGGTTAAGGCTGCTAACCATGGTTAAATGGTTGAATGAGACTGTTTTTGGGCTTCTCAGATTATTTTAGAATTTTTGAGTATTTTTTCTGGTTAAGGACTACTTACCCATGGTTAAAAGTTAACCAAATATGGTGTTTAACCATGGTTAAGGGCTCTAATCACAACAAAAATGGTCACAGATGATATTTCTGGACTCCAAGGAATATTTGTGATTTTTTGATAAATTTTTTCAAATTTTTTGGGTTCATGGGCTGCTTAACCATGGTTAATGGTTAACCACGGGTGAGTTTAACCATGGTTAAGGATCCGGTTGGGTCAAGAGTAGGCTTAGGGTCCATGGCAGGGCCTAGACTCACCTCCTACCCGGTCTGGGCCCTCACAAAGGTCTGAAATTACAAAAAACCCAAAAATTTAATCACACTTTTAACCATGGTTAGCATGGGTTTACCGCGGTTAACGGAGAAACCACGGGAAACCAAGACCACCAGAGGATAGCATAAAGTCCAGGGAACAATTTGGACCTTTGATGGGCCCAAAAAGAGGTCGTGGGTGGGCCCCACAGAGGCCCAAAGTGGCCTAGTTCAATACCACATAAAATGATAAATTTTAGAAAAAAACTTAACCATGATTTTTAACCAAGGTTTGCGACAACTTAACCGTGGTTTGGCTTAACCCCCAGGGGATCTGAGACCACCGTTGCGAAGCTTGTAGTTCAGGGAACAATTTGGGCCTTTGATGAGCCCAAGAGGAGGTCAGGTGTGGGTCCCACAGAGGCCCAAAGTGGCCTAGCTTGGTTGTTTTCACATACTGTTAACCCCACTTTGGGGTCTATTTAACAATGGTTAACACAGGAATTAGGGGTTGGGACTACACAGGGGGATAGCCCCAAGTGAGGGGAACCTAACCATGGCCTTGGTCTTGACCAGGGCCTACACTAACCTGGATTAAAGTGGGGTTACAGGGGATAGCCCAAAATAGGATTTTCTGAAAAAAAATTTGAAAAATCTTGCTTGCTGTTGGGGTGCTAAAACCAGGAAAAACTAGGGGGTTCCTCATGGATTGAGGACCCCCCAAAACCTGTAGAGACACCATATGCCTATGATGGGGGTGGTGTGGTCATGCCTCAAGGGGATACCCCCCGTCATCTATGAAGAAGATGAAAGGGGGCCCTATCCTTGGCTGCAGTAGCTGCTGTAATAAAAAGAAAAAGCAAAATGGGACCCCTGGAATGAGACCAAGGGTCCCTTACAATGGTAATATCAGTAACAAAATAGGGGAAGAGGGGGTGTATACCTTTTTGCTTTTCCATGGCAGCTGCTAGCAATGGTGGATGGGGTGATGTTGAACTCGGCTGGGATAGGCCTGGATTGGCTTGAAGAGGTCCTGGATGGCCTATGGATCACCTGAAGTGGAGTGGAGGGGGTCCAAGTGGAGTGGGATGAGGCTGGACAGTGTTGTCGTAAAAAAAAAACTGGTTTTTTTTTTCTTTTTGAACGGCAGTGCAGGGTGGTTGGGATGGGCCTAAGGGGGCTACTGTGCTAAGGAAGCTCCAGGACTCGGCTAAGGTAGGTGATGAAGGCTGGAGGAAGGTTCAAGTGAGTTGATCTCATTTTTTACAGGGATTTGGTGAGGTCCAAAAAACCAGTCCAAAGCTTGTGAGGTGTGGGGGATTAAATAGGCTAGAGGAAGATGGATAAGGCTTGCGGGCACACCCTAGGCATGGGGGACATGCTGGGATATGGCCTGGAGTAGCAAGGGAGCTACGGTGGCAGCACTGTGTACGCATGGTTCATTGGGGAAGACGATAAACAGTGTCTTCCCCATTTGATTATTATTATTATTATTATTATTTTTGTTCGATTCTTGTTTGGGCCTAACAAGCACACATGTGGGGAAGGCAAAAGGGGGTTTTACCCTATTGGGGTTTGCCCTAAAAATTTCAAAATTTGAAAAGCAAGTGGGCCCCACTTGGATTGGGCCACGTGGGCCCTTGTTTGGGCCCAGAAGTTGGGGTTTTAACCATTTTTTTTTTTGGGTTTTGGACTTGAAACGGACCTTGAGCCCATGGGGCTTTGCCTAGGGTTTGGACTAGGGCTAGACCTAGGGTTAGGTCTAGGGTTTACCTAGGGTTTAGTTAGGGTTAGCCTAGGATTAGACTAGAGTTTAGATTATTCTAGTTGAAATTGGCCTTAAGCCCATACGGTTTGGATTTTAGGGTTTTAGGTAGGTTTTAGGGTTTACCTAGGGCTAGGCTAGGGTTTAGGGGCTACCTAGAGTTTAGTTAGGGTTTAGGGTTTACCTAGGGTTTAGCTAGGTTTTAGACTAGGGTCTACCTAGGGCTACTAGGGCTTGGATTATGGTCTACCTAGGGCTACTAGGGTTTGGCCGGGGATAACCATGGTTAACGGAGGTTAACTATGGTTAAGCAGGGTGTAAAAATTGTGTGCTTACAATAGGTAATGTAGTTTAAATAAATTACCAAGAGAGTGATAAGTGTGTTAAATGGATAAACATTTAATTAGATGTGTAAATATTATTATTTTTAAAAATAAATTTAAAATTTTAAGAAATTTTCGCAAAATCTTGGCCAAATTTTGAATATTTTGATTGAATTTATTAAAACTTTGACTGAAATTTATTAAAATAGTGATAGAAATTATGAAATTTCAAAACTTTGACTAAAATTTCAGAATTTCAACCAATATTGTACAAGCTAATATATAGGAGATTTCGATTTTGGATAGGTTAATTGAGACCAAAATGTTGGCGAAATTTCCAACTATATATTTTTATATTATAATTTAATAATATATAATTTTATTAGAACAATATAAGATTGATTAAAATAACAATGAAATTCAAAATAAGCTTGAGCCAACTAGAGTTCGACTCAATTTTAATAGTTTGTTGAAGCCATGCTCAAGGCTAAATATTCGAGTTCGAAACACGCTCAAGCTGAGCTTGATAAAGCTCAAACTTTGAGCTGCTTGAGCATGTTCAAACTAAACTCAAACTTTGAGCTTTACTTGAGCATGTTCAAACTAAGCTCAAACTTTGGCCAAGCTCGGCTCAACTTGATTCGAATACGCCACTACTTGCGGCCTAACTGTGCGACTTGTTCTCTCCCCCCCCCCCCCCCCCCCCCCCCCCTCCAAAAAAAATCCAAGTAATTTTTTTGTCAACCAACATGCAAGGTGGCCTATTTTAGTTTTTCTTGTTAGATCCAAACACTTGCCATGTGCAGGGACGGAGCCAGGGGCGGGGGAGGGGCCATGACCCTTCAATTTTTTTTAAAATTCGTTATATTGGAGGTATAATTTAAAAAATATATATATAATACCTAAATTTTGTACATAGTGAATTTTTTTAAAAATTCACTCTCTCCTCTCTCTTTAAGTTTATGGCTTGAGGTTCTAGAAATCGCGTAAACATGATTCATTGATTGGTAATTGCTCCCAATACTGGCATGCTCTCAATTACTTTTATATCGCATAGGTTTTACCATTACTTAAATGCACTCAATTATTTTTTCTTCATAGAAATTTTTTGTTTATGTTAGCATTTTTACTTGGTTACGTAGTGTTTCACTATAGAAATCTGTCATATATACAAATAATATTGTAGTTAATAGCAGCATTGAATTTCAAATGAAGAAAACAGTACAAAAAAAGAACTTTTAACAATGGACTGAAACTGTCTCTAAAAACAATTATTTCGTCACTAATATCTTTAGCGATGAAAAAAAAATTTGTTGCAAATCCGAAGGAAAAAATAGCATGGCTAAAGATTATAGCGCTAATTTTGCGACCCATTGCTATAGGATAAAAGTTAGTCCTAGATCAAATTTCCCACAACTGTTAAAAGATCATTAGCGAAGATGATGTTAAATTTAGTGACGGAATGTAGAACTAGGAGTGAGTGAATCTTAACCACAGTTAGTGGGTGTTAAAAAAGAGGGCATGGACCAATGAGACTACGCAGTCCGCTTGGAAGTTGATCGTGCGGTACATTTTTCATTTCCCTAATATCTATTACTTAATATCATGTCATATTTATCTTGATTGACGTGGCATTCTTAGAATCCTCTATTTTTCATACTCCTCAATTTACAAGCCACGTCATCTCTCAGTCATCGTGTAAGAAATTGATTATATATTGTTTCAACCCTCATAGAATTGAATAAATCTAGTCTTCCTATAACAAAAGTGTAACCACCCAATTTTTACATTCCTCTATTAATCATGGTTAATAATCTTAACCATGGTTAGCCTACCCTTGACCTAGGCCTAACCTTAGATCTGACCCTAGGCTAGCCTAACCTCAATCCTAACCCTAAAACTGACCTGAAGTGGTCTACCGGTCGACCACCCATGAAACCAGTTGACTGCTCATACAAAAAATTTGTATGGCATTATTTTCCAGAGTGTGCACTAATGAGTGGTCGAACACTCATACCTCTTGTCGACCACTAGTGGACCGGTCGACCACTATTAAGACCAGTCGACCACTCCTCATGAAATTGGTCTCCTACCTTGTTTAGAACACTATTTTTGACCTTATATAAGTTGGGTTTGATCCTCATTCGAACCTATGAAGAATAGAGAGTTTAAAGAAAGTTTTTAAAGGATTATTTAAGTTTCTCACACTCATTCTCCTCTAATCTTCCACCTTAGAGTATGCATGACTTTGTTTGATCAATCTTGCTTGTTATTCCATTATTGGGATTCAAACTAGGGTTTGTTTAATCAATCATCAACTCGTTCTTGTTAAGAATAACTTAGTCGAAGTAATCTGAGACCTTTGCGAAGGAGATCGATCTGAGGAGGATCGTGGTTATATGGTCAGAGGAATTCGGAGCCTTCATTAACGGAGATCAATCCGAAGATCGTGGTTGTGGAGACACAAAGAGAAGAATAGGCTACTGGGGTAAATTGCGAGTCTTGTGAGATTGTGATTTTTTTTAAGGCGTGGAGGATTGAGTACTGAAAATCGTAGTGTCGAGTCCAGTTGAGTACAGTTCGAGTCTTGTAAATATTTGTTTACTTTGTCTTAGTGGATTCACTTTAATGGACTAGGTCCCGTGGTTTTTCCCGGAAGGGTTTCCACATAAAAATATCTTGTGTTGTAGTTTGTTTGTTTCCCTTATTCCGTACTTTATTGTGCATCCTCCCTTAGTTAATAGTTTGACTGCGGAATTAAAAAATGGTAGATAAACTTGTAAGGAGACATATCCACACCTCTTGGGTTGAGTTCTCAGCCTAAAAATATTATTTTTCGGGTTTATCGGACTTTTTCAAAAATAAATGAGTAAGCTGGAAACGAGAGTATTTTTAGCATTCCTCAACTTTAATACTCAACATGTTTTTTCAAAAACACAATTACTTAGATAGGTTAGTAGTAGTGTCTAAAGGTAAATAGGTTACTAGATAGGTAATCTAGGTTGGTAAGAGTAAGTTACTTAAATAAACTTTGCTACTAAGACCCCTTTAGGGCCGAGTCCATGGAGACCGTGCTTTAAGAGCATGAGATTCAGGTGGGGCCCATTTCACATGGTAGGCCCCACCTGAAATCTCGTGCTCTTAGAGCATGGTCTCGGCCCTAAGGGGGTCTCAGAAGCTTTATCCTACTTAAATAGGTAAATGGGAAATGCTAACGACCACTCAATGTGTGAAATTATTAACCTTCACCAAATTTTTTTCCCCTATGTATTAAATATCATTCTATTAAATATAAGGGTATGTTGGTATTTTCATATGGGACAATTCATTAAATAGGAGAGAAAATGAGTGCAAGAAAGTCAAACTGTATTTATTCTTTCATCATTTAATGACTGATCTCCTATGAAAAGACTAAAGTACCCTTACTTTTAGTGGATTTTGATAATTAATGTAGGGGTAAAAATGTCTTGGTGGTCGTTACCAAGTTCACCCACTGAGTGGTTGTTAGCATTTCCCTAAATAAATTACCAAGAGAGTGATAAGTGTGTTATATGGATAAACATTTAATTAGATGCGTAAATTTTATTTTATTTTTAAAAAAAATTAAAATTTTAAGAAATTTTCGCAAAATCTTAGCCAAACTTTGAAATATTTTGATTGAATTTATTAAAACTTCGACTGAAATTTATTAAAATAGTGATAGTAATTATGAAATTTCAAAACTTTGACTGAAATTTCAGAATTTCAACCTAAATTGTACAAACTAATATATAGGAGATTTCGATTTTGGATAGGTTAATTGAGACCAAAATGTTGGCGAAATTTCCAATTATATATTTTTATATTATAATTTTATTAAGTATAATTTTATTAGAACAATATAAGATTAATTAAAATAACACTAAAATTCAAAACAAGCTTGAGCCTAAAGGAGTTCGACTCAACTTTAATCAAGTTTGTTCAAGCCAAGCTCAAGGCTAAATATTCGAGTTTGAATCACGCTCAACTGAGCTTGAGCATGTTCAAACTTTGAGCTTTGCTTGAGCATGTTCAAACTAAGCTCAAACTTTGAGCTCGGCTCAGCTTGACTCGAATACGCCACTACTTGCGACCTAACCGCATGAATTGTTTCCCCTCCCAAAAAAAATATCCAAGTAATTTTTTTGTCAACCAACATGCAAGGGGGCCTATTTTAGTTTTCTTGTTAGGTCCAAACACTTGCCCTGTGCAGGGATGGAGCCAGGGCAGGGAGGGGCCATGACCCTTCAATGTTTTTTAAAAAATTCGCTATATTGGAGGTATAATTTTTTTTAAATACATAATACCTAAATTTTGTATATAGTGGCCCCCTTTACGAAAGTTATCCCTTTTAATCCTAGTTAAGATTTATCAACTCAAGAGAATTTTTTTTCTATAAAAACCAAGGGTAGATGTATAAATCCTAAGGGTGAGTAAATTTTAACCATAGTTAATGAGTGTTAAAAAGGATATGGGTCAAGCGGGGGAGGCGTGCGTTCTGCAACCTGTTAGGCTTCAAAGTTAACTATTAAAATTACAGGCGCAAATGAAAGCAATACCTTCTATTTTCTCTTGCCATAAATCTAAATGAAAGTTTTTTTTTTTTGGTTCGAGATATACGTTTAGGACGCAACGCCAGTTAAGTGTTAGTATCTGTTCAGTTAGTGGGCGGGTGGAGAGTATATACAAACTCCCACCCTCTGGGAATGGAACCCAGTACCTCCCCTCAAAGCAGGGGATACACTGCCACTGGGACAAAGCCCTAGTGTGAACTAAATGAAAGTTAGTGTGACAGTTATGACATCTTTGTATTATAATCGATCTCATTCTAACCAATTATAACCGGAAAAGAAAGATTAACTATAGTGCAAACCTATAATTATATCGAGTCAAATCCTCTACGGTGATAACCGGATTTGGCAATCCGGTTATCACCCCTAGAGGTAGCCACGCATCTCCTTTGACACCCCTTAACTGTGGGTAAGATTCACCAACCACTAGGGTTCACCCACCCATCCTTTGTTTTTTTTTTTTAATATTATTTTTTTAAAATTAAAAAACTGTTTTTAGAGTTTTTTTAATATTAAAAACAGTTTTTTAATTTTAAAAAAAAGAATTAATATTTTTTAAAAAAACCCAAGGATAGGTGGGTGAAACTTACCTACTGTTAAGGGGCTTCAAAGGAGACACGTGGCGACCTCTAGGGGTGATAACCGGATTTGTCAAATCCGATTATCACCGTAAATGATTTGGCTCCAAATTATATATAACTTTACCTCATTAACCAAGAAAAACAAAAAAAACCGAGTCTTGAGGCTTTACTCTTTAGCAGCTCTTTCTATGACATTTGACAGATTCAAATAATAATATAGGGAATGTTAGCCCTACTCTCCTCGTTATTATATATATTTTTTTAGGAAAAAGATTAAAAAAAAATAGGTAAGAAATCTCAATACAAAATTCATTACCATCTTAGCTACTTTTGAGTGAAATAGAGGAAGGTGAGAGTATCAAAATTCAATAATTTGTTAGGACTTTGGTCTTCTTTTGATTGTCTTTTAATTCATTTGGATTTTTATAAATTTTACAAATATTAAAAGGAAAAAGTGAGGATATAACAATTTCCGGAGAAGTGAGAATTTTTTATTACTTTTAATTAGACACAAAAGGATTTATTTCATAGTTTGAAGATAAGATAAAAAGATTAAATTAGTTTTATATTTATTTAGGGGCCGTTTGGATACACTTCCATTTTTCTGTTTTTATTTTTTGTTTTTAAAAATTGGAAACGACTTTTTGTTTCGATTTTTTAAAGTAGGAAACACGTTTGGTATTACTTTTATTTTTTTATTTTATGAAAGCACCAGTGGGGGCGAGGGTTAGGCAGTGGTAAATATGATTAAATAATTTCAATTCATGGTGGTGATAGTGGTGAGTGGTGGCAGTGGGTGTAGTGTGGTGGTGAGTGGTGGCGATGATGGTGGTGGTGGTGGTAGTATAGGTGGTGATGGTGGTGGGTGGTGGGTGGTGGGTGGTGGTGGTGGTGGTGGTGGAGGTGGTGGTGGGTGGTGAGTAGTGGTGTGGTGGTAGTGGTGGTGGTAGTAGTGTGGTGATGGTGATGGTGGTGTGGTGGTTGTATTGTGGTGGTGGATGGTGGTGGTGGTAGTATTGTGGTGGGTGGTGGTGGTGGTAGTAGTATTGTGGTGGTGTGATGGTTGTTGTGGGTGGTGGTGTAGTGGTGGTGGTAGTATTATGGTGGTGGTGGTAGTATTGTGGTGGTGGATGGCGGTGGAGGTGGTGATGGGTAGTGGGTGGTGGTGGTGGTAATAGTATTGTGGTGGTGTGATGGTTGTTGTGGGTGGTGGTGGTGATGGGTGGTGATGGTGGGGGTCCGTGTTTTCCATTTTTGTTGTTTGTTTTCAAAAACGGAGATAGTAGAAAATTGTTACCTGATTTTCAAATATTTTGTTCCTAACTTTTAAAAACAAACGGAAAATAGAAACATGTTTATCATACATGTTTTGTGTACAAATTTTTAAATTTTTGTTTTTAAAAACAAAAAACACAGAAAACAGAAGTGCAACTAAATGGGGCCTTAGTTTTTAATTTAACAATTCTTATTTTAAAAGAGCTTTGACAGCAACAAAGACTAGGGAGGCGCCGTGCGCCGGGGGGGGGGGGGGGGGGGGGAGGAGGACAAGGATCAAGGTGAATGGATTTTGATTATGAAAAATAATTTGTTCCTTGAGGACCGGATGAAGTGTCTCACTCCCTTAAAACTCGTCAAGTGTCCTTTTTTAATTTTCTTTAACTATGGTTAAGATTCAATAATCATTAGGGTTAAAGAATCTATCCTTAGTTTTAAGAAAAAAAATATTTTTTTAAAAAAGTAATTACAAGGGTTAAAACTTCTTATGAACCGTTCGAGGGCATGTAATGGACTCTATGAGGGGACGAGACTAGGGGTGTTATTGAGCCGAGTAGGAGCTCGAAAATCAAGCTTCAGCTTGCTTGTTTATTAAATAAACAAGCTTGATCCATTCACGAACTGCTTGGTTGGTTGGATAGAGCTATTTGTGAAAATTTTACTTTATTATCCTCCTATAGGTAAAGAAATTACGGTATTACCTAAACTTTTAGTATAAGTTTATAATTGTATAAAGGGTATTCTAATCATTAAAATATATTTATTAATCTATACTAATATATAATAAATATACTTAATTTTAGTTTTTAAATAAAGTAAGTATAATATAAATATTTTAGTAGGTTATATATAATCCTCCTCTTCTAGAGGGATCTAGTGAGTTGTTTTGGATACAATCAGATAGAAAGGCTGACTCTTCCGAATGAGCAGATTCACTGGGGAAGGAAGTCGCATATACTGTGTTGGATAAGCTCTATGTTATTTCCCTTATCAGTGGTCCTTGGTGATTCGTATGGGACTCTATGTGCCCCATGCTACTTGGGTCAGAGCATAAGGTAGTGATGGTTTTGACTACTGGACTCTCGCCATCTAGGGTGCAATACTCCACCCTAGAGTGCAATACTATTTAAGAGTTGTTCAAACAAATATTCAAAGTTACTAGAGCTCCTTGTAAGGCTTGTTGGAAAACTCGTTGTCGGACTTGATTAATAGTTTTTTGTTCAAAATAAATGGTTTCATTTATATATATATATATATAACCGAGCCAAGTTTTTAACGAGCCAAGTAATGGTGTATTCAAGTTTGGCTCTTTAAGCAATAGAGCTCAAAATTTAAGTTCAAGACTCATTTATTGATCAAGCTTGAATGAGCTTTTAAGGAGTCGAGCTCGAGCTGTTATGAGTAAATTTGTTCTTTAACCAGCCCTTCTTTTCTTACAGGGAAATTATTCCTCATTGATTATGGTTGAATTAGACACATGGACTCTCCCTGTAATAAATTAGGAAGGAAGAAAGAAACCACTTGAGAAAAATGCAATATTTATTGCTCAGATGTGCCCTAATTATGATTTTTATTGAAATTTAACATGATTATAAATTAGATCATGCTAGCGAGCACACAAGGCTTGGCCCACACATTGTACCCATGAAACACATCAACATTTTTTAAAACCCTAGAAGCATTAACACTCGTAATGACGTGAATTTTGAAAAAAAAAAGAATATTTTTTAAAGTGCATACCAAGTGTGTGTGCTTGCTAGCAGTATATGCTTAAAAATAATAATACAGACGTGAATTGTTTGTTAGCCAATGCTCCACCTTATCCCACACAAAGCATGGCTCATGGCAAGCTTTATAATAGAGGAGCATTTGCTTTTATTGTGCATGTCAAATGAATTTTTTTTGTTATAAGGTAACAACAAACTAAACTACACACACAACCAGACCTAACGTAGCCGTTTAGAGCATTCCTAGCCGCCTCACCAAATTTTACTCACCAAAATAACCAAAACTCACTTTTTTCTACTTTGACTATCCATTTTTTTTAAACACTCTCTTCCGCCTCACAAATTTAATAACAAAAAAAAGGAGACAAAGAAACATTATTTTATTATTTATGTGAGACAACAATAAAAGAAAGGAAAGAGAGAAACCTTATTTTATTATTTGTGTGAAACCACAATAAAGGAAGGGAGGGAAAGATTTAACTTTGGTGAGTGTACAGTATTCATCAAACTTGGTGAGTACTGTAGACTCACCATACCAAAATCTTTATTCTGATGAGACTGCGGGGAACCCATTTTGGCATTTTTTTACTATTTTGGTTCACCGGCTGCAAGGAATGCTCTTAGGGTGCTAAGGGTAAATCCACACAATCACTTAAAAGAGCCTGACTAACGTCCATGGATCACTTGACCTTACATGATGCATATGAGAGTTAATTGTATTTTGTTTATTCTTTAAGAAACACGTTGGACTAATTTTTTATCAGCTAACATGAGGGGCCTATTTCACTTTTTATTTATTTATTATGTTCTAATCATTTATTTAACTATGTCGGGTTAGGGTCAGAAGGGTTAGCACTCATGGTGGGCATCACTTTTTTTTTTCAAGGTCCAAATACTTGCCATGTGTTAGCTCATTTGCATGATGGGTAGGCAAACTTTCCCATATCTCTTTCTCACACAAAGATATATATACTAGTAAAAGAGCACATGCTTTTGCACGTGTAAAATTTTCATTATTAATGATTTAAAATATAATTTTTAACATATTTTCATTAGATTTTACTCTCTGTATATTATATATTTTTATAATATATTTCTACTAAATTTATTTTAGTAATTTAATTTAATTCTTCTTATATGAATTTATATTTAATATTAAAAAGTTAGTCGTTTTTATAATTCGCAACATATTATATTATATTATATGAAAAGTAACATAAATTTGCTTTATTTTGATGTTTCTTTTTATATTTTTGTTTGTAATGTTCAATTGAAAAAAATTAATCTTTTTTCCTGAAAGTGCAATGATGAAAAAATACTTTCTTAGGGTACTAATCGACCCTAAGGTGGCTAATCGATCACCCAGCTAAATAACATAATCAGAACTTTAATTGCATGCATTATTTGAGAAATGAATGACAAGTATCAACTTCTGTTTCAATTCAATTAGAAAAAATATATAATGCACCAAAAACATAAAGTAAGCCAAATTTCACCAAGGTGATAATATATTTTTGCATAAAGTGATGAAGATAAAAAAAAATTAGTGAATATTGTAAATGGTCATATTACCTTTCTTCAAGATGGATTAGATTTCCTCTTTTTTTTTCAATCAAAAGAGAGAGATCCTAGAAGAGATCAAACTACACAAAGAATCACACAATATATGGATCAATAGTTATAATCGATTAAAAATATGTACTTGGTACTCTTGTTTGTATCATTGGATAGTGCTATAATCTTATAGTAGATTCTTATGCTTATATATAAAATAGGAATTTGAATTAGAGTATGACTCTACAAATTCTTATTTAATTTATTAGGCCCATTATCCATAAGGAAAACTTAGAGAGATTTAAATAAAAGTTTAATTTAAATAGAATTCTACTAATACTAATAAGAGAGAAATATATGATAGTGTCAAATCCTTTCACGTAGAGATGGATATAAATAAGATTCTACAAATAAATTTTTAATTTAATTAACACGCAATCTATCAACGACAATGGCTTCTAACCATCTCAGTGTAAGAGAATTGTATTTACTGAAGATAACATAATAGAGAGAAGAATGAACAAGCGACTTGAGTTGTCCTGGGTTAGAAACGGGACACATGGCAATAAAATGGGAGCCAAGACGCCCCTCCTCACATCACCGACCAAGGAGGTGATTATTTTCCTTGATCATAAATAGTTACAGTGAGTTTAGAGAAGTGAGTATGCCTAGGTCTTAAAATTAAATTCATATAATTAAGAAAGAAGGCATAGCATTTCATGATATACTTGAATGCCCATTATTATCATGAAATGCTCTTAAAATTTCAATGTGAAAGAAGGCAAACATCTCTATAACTCAAAAGTGAACCAAGTAATATTCAAAAGGAGCAACATAATAAGCTTCTATTCATAATATATATACGTATAGGTAATATACATCAAAATGGCCAGACGTGAGCACCATCTCTAGCTTTTCACCTTTTTTTTTGGTTGACCGGTTAAAAACACACTCTGTTGACATAAGGTTAAATCCAACCCATCTCACCAAAATGGTCCATCTCTTGGTGATAGCAAAGAACCTTATATGGACTCAAGGTTAGTAAGGGCTAACTGATGGTTAGTCTACCCAATTTAGCTTTTCACCTTGGCATGGCCGATTTCTTTCAAAAGTCCACCAGAAAAAGTTGTGATCTCCACAACCAAGTAAAATCAATAGGGAAGTGATTATAAACTCATAGTAGGTACTACCGAGAGCTGGGCCTCCCGATGGAAAATCCAACGACAGCAAACATTAATGGGGTCCACCATTATCCATGTGAGCCTTTTTTTTGGTTCCGTTGGACTTATATATGAATACAACCGTGGAAAAGGATGCATCTCCTCCAATAGAAGTTCATCGAAAACAAAAATTCTAACTTATATATAATAGGGGATTTGAATTTTTATCTAAAGAATCAGGAATGCTATCTATATAGACAAATGTAATGAAAGTGTTAGGCACGAGATGTATTTGAATAAACAACATTATTACTACAGTTTTAGACACCGTTATGGGAACATAAAATTTAGATATTCTGATTTATGAGTACTGCAATAGAAATTAATGATTCTAAAATTTAGTGCTGTTACTTGCCATAGATGATTTTGAATGATATCACTGATGATTCTGCAAAAACATTAAAGCATGTTTACTTGTCAATATCGGCGATATCCAAACAAAGAGAGAGGAGGAGCACCTTCGTGAAAGGTGTTTGTGATTAGAAAGATATTTTTTTTAAAAAGAAGAATATATATATATAGGCATGATAGTATGGATTTTCGAAAGCTGAGCTGGGTTGGGTTTTAAGCTGGGAGCTTATCATTAAATAGGACTTGTAAGTCTTTCTCCTTTTGAGAGGATTTTGTTGATGTGTTGTTAAGGACTCTGTTAATGTGCTATATGGGAGGACTCTCTAGCTGTGAAGAGTTTTCATGTTCTTGCTCTGAAATGCTTGATGTATTGATAGGATAGGCATTATCCATATCCGTGAGAAATCCATATTCATGAGAAAACCCAACTGAGGATTATGGTTATAATTTTATTATTTTTAAAGTTTGGTTATACTCTAAGATATTCATAAAATAAGGGTATTTACGTTCAAGTAAAGTTTAGGTTACTCCTTGTACTTTTATTAAAGACTAGTAAAGGTGCACGTGCTTTGCACGTATTAATTTTCTTCTAATAAAATGTAATCATATTTTAAAATAATACTAAAATTATATAATCATGATTAATATTTTAGTAGTAAGTATGATGAGATACTTTATAACTTCATTAACTAAATAACTTGTTAAAAATTATATAAACAAATATTATTATATTTATAATATAGAGTTTTTATCAAAGTAGGTTTGAAGTTATTTTTTTCAAATAGTTAGTGGGTCTCATATAGAAGTCAAAAAATTTTCATATAAATTTAATAAGTTAAAGAAAATCAAAAATATAAAAATCGTATGACTTTGGTTAAAAAATAAAAAGAGAGGAAACTTTTTTTAAAATGTTTTATGAATATCTCCGATCGAGAAAAGACAATGAGGAAGACTTTGGAGAGTTTTATATCAAAGAGACAATTCTATATATTAATTAGGCTTTCTAGCAACAATCATTCCTTATAATTTATAATAAAGAGGTCTTGTTAATAATTAACCAAAAATGAAATAGATGTAGACTTGCATTAATTTATGGGTAACACTTTCTTTCAAAATTACTTTCTTTATGGAAAGGACATGAGTTATTATCTTTCATTTTTTTTTTTGGATAAAGCTTTTGAGACCCCCTTAGGGCCGAGACCACTGAGACCATGCTCTAAGAGCATGGGATTTCAGGTGGGGCCTACCATGTGAAATAGGACCCACCTGAAATCCAATGCTCTTAGAGCATGGTCTCGGTGGTCTCAGCCCTAACGAGGTCTCAGTACCAAAGTCTTTTTTTTGGGTAAAATTATCTTTCATTAAGAGGACACGTTTTGAACTAACACCCTGTCTAATAAAAAAAAGAAGCAAGTCTTAAAAGATAGTATTGCTAGCATTATCCTTAATTTAATTTAATTATACATCATGCAAGAGAATAAAGTGTACACTTGCAATTTATATGAAATGGTACAGTACATGGTGATTGTTTCAATAAATAGGAATCACATATTTTATTGCCTATTGGGATGATATGAATGTTACTCTCCACAACCATTTGAAGGATTCTGGGATCTTAGGTCCGGAAGCAAGCTTCTAGAATTCTATTGAATTGAGTGACCGTGAGCTTTGCTGGGCTCCTGTGGAACTAACAAATCAATCACTACTTATAATGATATATGGCATATTGGCACATATGCACAGTGTGAAATCTTACAATTAACTGCACGATGCTTTTTAATTAAAGGCTCTTCATTTAGACGGAGGTTGAGATTAATGCTCTCAGAGGGTTGATTTTTATCAAGAGCTGCATCAACTGCCTGTGCAAGAGAGAATATAAATAAGATCCAAACACGTCCAATACTATAACCTTCAACTTTGAGTCTCCCTTCTCTATCCAATTCTGAATGCTAGTGAAAGGAAGTTTAATCCATCACTCCAAGCTTAGCAATGTAGTATAGCATGTAGGATGGCGATGAGAGGCTAAACCCTGTTTTTCCCTCTTTCTAAAAAATGTAATACTGTCATATTTAAAAAAAAATTAACTCCAATGTGCTGCTTTTGGGTTACATTATTGGTTCCAAGCTCGGATGAAGGAGGATTGGTTTTAGGTTGGTGCCAAGGACGGAGCCAGGAGTTTTTCCTTGGGGGAATACATGTATAAACAACTAATGGATTTGAGGGTATGAAACTTCGGATTCAGGAGAAATTTTTTTTTTGGTACATTGTTTTGAGAATTATTTTCCCAATTATGCTCTTGAGGTCGCCATGTGTCCCTTTTGACACCCCTTTACTGTGGTTAAGATTCACCCACCCCTAGGGTTCACTCACCTATCCTTCATTTTATAAAAAATATCAATTTCTTTTTCAAACCATAGTTAAAATTCACAAACTCCTAAGGTTAAATGTTTTTCAATTTTTTAATCTAAAAACCAAGGATAGGTATCCTAAGAATGGGTGAATTTTAACCATAGTTGAGGAGTGTCAATAGGGACAAGTGGTGACCTCAAGGGCACAAACCACAATTGAGGGCCTATATATATATATATATGACAAAAATTGGGGGCCCACCATATATAAGACAAAAAAGGGGAGGGGAGGGGAGGGGAGGGGGCAACAATACTAATAATAATAAAAAATTTTGAGGGACCACTTTTTAATACCACCCCATGAATGTTTTTCAAAAAAATTAGGGGTGTCATGGCCCCCTCCCGCCCCTGGTTGGTGCTGATAGTGGTTTAGAAATATTTTATTTATTTTTACTAAATATGATTCTAGTAACACCTATGGGTTAACCTGTAAGTTTTGAATCTCATTCGATTCCAATAACATTTAACATCTACTTCAGTAACATCTATAGGTAACAGATTCTTTGGTTTCGCCACTTGTAGGAGCAAGAACCAGCCACCACAAAGTCGAAGGATCCTTCACAGGGAGATTGAAGTAGGGAAATCCCGTATGCAAGTACCCACTGTCTCTCCATCTTCCACGACTCTCTCTCCCCCTCGAACCCTTGTGAGATTACATACTGCCATGTGGTTGAAGCCTTAATATCCTCTTGTAGGGCTGACTCGTAATATTTCTAAATGAAATATGATAATGAGATGTAGGACTCTTTTACAAATAAGATAAGAGATAACTCTTCTGCAAATAAGAGAGACCTTGAAACCCTCTTGTGGGTTGACTCGTAATATATCTAAATGAGATATGATAACAATGCCATGTAGGACTCTTTTACAAATAAGATAAGAGATAACTCTTTTACAGATAAGAGAGACGGTAATGTTGGTTATAGGGCTTCTATCAAAACCTTTCTCCCACGATTCTAATTATTTTTATAAAAATTTTATAAGAATTATAAAGAGACTATTTCTACTAATATTTTAATTAGATACCTTATATTAAAAAGTTGATATTTTTAATTAAAGTGTATTTTAATCCAAGTAAAATTTAGGTTAATCTTTATATATATGTATTTTATTAGTGGAATGATATATATATATATCTAATCTGTGGACTCTATTTTAATAGTTACTTAGATATCGATAAAGAGCTTTTCTATGTGATTTGTAACCTCTTTTTATTCTTGCTGCGTGAGTTTTTTTTTGTAATAGACTGAAAACTTGATTGAAAACTCGAGCTATTTACAAAAATATCATAACACGTCAACAGGCACATCCACATGCCCTCTATGGGCCAGGGAAAAATTCTGTCCTCTGATACTCAAGTTCAGGGCCTTAGAATTGGCTGAACTAGAAATGAAACGGAAATAAACGCTTCCACAAGATTGGATCATGAGTTTTATAAATTTGAAAATGAGTTTTACGTGAGATCTCTATTGAGGCATAAATAATAGATGAATTCTCTTCTCTTCTCTTCGTGCACATACGCTACTATATCCGAAGCACATAAATCTTCTTCTGTTGTTACTAATTCTACACAGATACATATGTGACGCAGCAAAATACAAATCAGTGGAATTAGGACTCAACAATTATCCAAAGCAACCATCAGGTCGTCAGATCATGATGATTTACCAAATGACATAGGTCTGCTATGCACTCCTCTGGTTAAAACCAGATATAATTAATCTTTTATTTTCTTTTTTGGAATATTTTTTTTTTGGTAACCTACTTTCAATTATTTCATTGGGATACAACTGATTTTCCGTGCGATTTGAGGATCATTGTGAAAGGACAGTTCAGACCCTTTCCCTGTCCTCTCCCCCTGGTCTGCAGTCTGCACCCTTCAGCTTTAACCACTAGCCTCTATCTCTCTCCTCACGCGTCTTTCCGTTCTTCTCTCTTTCTCACCCTCTCACACTCTCACTTCTGAAATAAGAAAAAGGGAGGAAGAGGGCTTCCTCTCAGTTATCTCCTTCTTCCAAACTCAATTAAAAACAAAAACCTCCCTTGGTCTCTCTCGTCCTCTCACTCTCTCCTCTCTCTTTCTCACCCTCTCTGGTTCAGCCATCAAGGAGCACGAACAATAGCAGCACGCCCAGATCAGCCACGAGCAGCGGCATCTCTCTCGCCTCCACGCCCAGATTTGCCATCCCTATCCCTCACGTTCAAACCAGCACCCATAAGATCCTGTTCAACCTCGATTCACACCCAGAACAGCCCCTGTTTAGCTCCCAAAATCACCCTTAAACTGCCCCCTGTTCAGCTCCTCTTCACACCCAAAACCACCCCAAAACAGCAGCCAAGCCTCACCTGTTCACGCCCAAAACACAGTCCTAACCGCAGCCCCAAAACTCCATTCCTTTTACAATCCAAACAGCAAGCAAACCCCCATTTTCACAGCCCAAAACAGCAACCAAACAACCCTCATTCACGCCAAAACAGCAGCCCAAAACCCCCTGTTCATAGGCACCGTTAACAGTCCTCAAAACATCCCCTGTTCACATCACAAAACACCCCTGTACACGCCCCAGAACAGCCACCCAAAACACACTTGTTCACACCCCAAAACAGCAGCCAATCCCTCCTCAGTTCATGCTCATTACAATCCTCAAAACTCCTCCTTTTCATAGCCCAAAACAGCATCACCATTCTCCTTCACGAGCAGCACGACTACCACCATCCTCCTCCATAAGAAGCAGTAACACGGGCCAGCACGCCGCAGCAGCTCCACATCCTCTCCACGTCAGAAGCAACATCCAATAGCAGCAGCCTCTCTCCATCTTCCCTGTAATCTGGGCCAATAGCCACCATTTTCTCCCTTATCTATGCCCAGCAACCTGCCTCCAGCTCGGTCAGGCACCATCAGACGCAGCAGCTTAGTTAGGTGCTCCAGCACAGCTGCGCCCCATCCTTTTTCACGGAAGGTGAGTTTTCTCTTCCTCTTCTTTTATTTATTTAATCTAAAATTAGTTAAAACCTGTTAGTTTTAAACTAGTTTCTGGATTAATTTTAGTTGGATAAAATTCTGAATCTTTTTAATTGATTTAAGATTAGATTAAGACAATTGTTTGGGGTTAAGACTAGTTTAAGACTAATAGCTAGATTACTTTTGGGTTTATTTACTTTAGTATTTAAATTAGATTAATCTCTTAATCTTGTTAGTTTTAGATTTAGTTTAATCTATAAATAAAGATAGTTTTAACATGTTCTATTTGATTAGTTTAAATTAGGTTAGCTTAAGTCTTAAAATGTCAATTTAGGTAAGTCTAATTAGTTTTAAAATCGCAATTTAGGTTAGTTTTAAATCAGAGTTTTGATAATTAGATTGGTTTAATTTAATGCTAGAATTTGTTAGTCTAAATCTGAAATTAGATTAGTTGTAATTTTAAAATTTGATTAGTTTTAAATCTGATTTTTTGTGAGTTCCAATCTTTAGGTAACCATGAGGTTTGTTCTTAGATAAGTTAAATTCTAATCTTAGGATAGATTTAGGTTAGTCCGGAATTTTAGGATAACGTTTAGTTGATTGAATCTTTGGTTTCTTCTTACAATAATCCCAAATTAATTCTAAAATAATTCTCTAAAGACAATTCTTAATAGAATAGATTCCCCTAGGTTAGGCTAAGCAATTACACACCATACTTGCATGAGCTAAATCTACTTAGGCTATGCTCCATACTTGCACGAACCTAAATTGTTTAGGCCATGCACCGAAATGAGCCTAAACTACCCAATGAAAGAACAAAATCCAAAAATATTCAAAAAACCCATAAAACAACCTTAATGAGCTTGCCTGCACCTTTGTGCTCTAAAATGAGCCCAAACTACCTTGCGCTTCGAAATGAGTTTAAGAAATCTCAAAATATAAAAAGAATCAATCAACTCGCACTCAATCGAACTACGCTGGTTTGATCCTACCAAGTTGGGTATGTAGGCAAACCCTAAACGGGTCCAACCATCCCTAAGGTAGTTTTCCTTTCATTCTCTCACGATTTATCATTTAATCAAACATGGTTAAATGAAAATTTAAATTACTTTAGTAATTTCATTTTAATTGACTTAGACTTTGGGAGCATAGTTGCCAAGTCAGGGTTCAAGAGACAAGAATTATTTGTCTAAGGAAAAGTATGAAAAATATCGGCAAAATTCAAAAGATTTAAATAAATCAGGAAAATATCAGTTAAAAAATATACAATAAAATTACTAGTGAAAATTATAAACAAATACATTTCATATATTAAATATTTATTTGAGACTCTTTCAAAAAGTCATGAATAATTCGTGTTTAATTTGCAAAATTCACAACTTTTTTAAAAAATCGTTATTTTTTCCAAAAATTGCGATTACTTCATGAATTAATCGTTCGACGAAATAGTCGGGTATTATTCGGGACTTTTTGAAAAAATCGGAGAACTTAAACCATTTTCGGATGTGGGTGTAGGGGTGCCTAATACCTTCCCCCGAACTTAATTGAAACTCATACATAGATTTTCTGAGCAGACCATAGGCCCTTATCTATTTTCCCCATAAATAAATAGGTAGCAACTCCCATTTTTGGTGTTTAACGTTGCTCCTTCGTAGGGCACTGCCTGGAAGGAAAGGCAGTAAATTCCTGCGCTCACATAATTCATTAGGTTACGTTCATCCCTTAAATGAAATTCACTCCAGGTTTCCTTCTTAAGTTCTCATTTGTTACAATATTCAACTAGTTTATCTATTTTAGTGAAGTACTTTAAAGATGAATTACAAAAGAAATGAAGTACTCTTGTCGCGTCCCAAAATCCCACCGAACTTAATGTGAGACCTTGGCATGTGACTTAAAACATTAATTCCATAACTTCCTATCATACAGCATTTAAGGCAATTCTAAAAAAACATGGACTTAAAAATTTTTCTCTTCAAATAAATGCTAATCAAGTCCAATATCGGAAATAAATATTAAGACATCATAATTAATTAAAATCGTCCTCTATAAATCCCCAATCATAAATTCAAACTAACTATAAATCCAAAATTAGTCTATTACAAGGTCTAAAATTCAAATCCAAAATATTAGTGATCTAATGTCCGGAGTATGGCCAGCAATCCAAATTCCATTCTCCATCAGGGTAATCACCTGCTGGCTTTTCCTGCTTTTCCTCGTACTCTTCCTCCTCCTAATGTCCTGGAGCACCGGTGTCAAAACTATAACCTGTCGATAATAACAGTCATCGGCTGAGTAACAAGTTACCCAGCGTATATACAAAATCCTATCCAACAATATAACGATATTTAATATGGACATGGTTTAATATTTCAACATAACATATAAACATATAACAATTCAGAGTGCGGAAGCATAATTAAATTTCGATTCTTACACATGATCACTTGTGCTTATTTCTCTTGTTTATCTTACTTATTTTCTTGTCCGTGAATTTATCCAACAACATACGAATGCAATAACTTCATATAACTCTACCCCATATATTGAGTAGAGACTAACATATACCCTAGTTTCTGAGGTACCACACAATATACACATTATCTGGTGCATACGGCTTGTCTACAAATTATCCGGTGTATACGGCTTGTCTACACATTATCCGGTGTATACGGCTTGTCTACACATTCGCCGGTGTATACAGCTGGTCTTGCCTTGATCATAGGCCTGTGGGTACTCGGTCAGTGCAAAACTCATTCATGCATAATGCTTGTGTCCTTGTGTACTTGCATAATACTTGTCATTTTGTTTCTTATTATCATATTTGTTCATGTCCAATTTCGTGAATAAGTGCGAGTGAAATAACGATAATTATAAATCATTCACAATTTAAACATGCAGAATTTCTCATAATTGATCAACATAAAATATGAGTTTATCAAGTTTTCGACAACAAAGATAGGGACAATTTAATTCATCATGTCTCAATAATTTCTGGTACATAATTTTAATTAAATTAATCTCTCAAAACCCTAGTTTATAACATACTATAATTTCAAAACAACATAGAATCACTCCATCAAATTTAACCATCATCACTTCTTCCATTCTTCATCACACAATAAACCACAAGATCATTCCCTTTCTCCTTGTTGATATAATAATTAAATCACAAGAACATTTTAACATCATAGTATCTTTCGCAAGGAAATCATAAATTTAAACTCTCTAAACATCATATATAATTTGTATGAGGAAATCATGGTCTAAAGCATTCTCAAAATCATCATATATATTTTCTATAAGAAAATCATGATTAAAATACTCTTTCTAACGTCCTATATATTTTTCATACGAAATCATAATTTAAAAACATCACATGTATGCTTAATCTTGTTTGTTCTTGCTTAGATTTATCACTTTCATAATTTTATATCAACATCACTATATTGAAAGGAAGGAAGTTATATTTACCTCTCACGATCGCTTTCCTACGCTTACGCGCTAGCGAATTGGGTTGATCTACACTTTTTCGGCATTTCCCCTTGAAAAGCCTTTAATCTCCCATCTTGGATCTCTCAAAAATCTCTTCTCTCACTCTCTTTTAGGTCTAAAAAGCTTTAGGGACCTTTCCAAACCTTCAACCCACGACTAAAAGGGGTATATATATAGTGTTGGGAGCCCTAGGGACTCCACAATAGAGAATTCACGCAAATCATCCGCCGAACGGCGTTTTGGGCGATCGCCGGCGGTATTTAAAAAAAAAAAACTCTTTTGTTACTTTTTGATTTTCTTTCTTTTCATGCAATTAAACCTCAAAAACGACTTGAATTTAACGTTCTATTTGGGTTTTAAAATCACTACATTTCGCATTAAATTTATAGGCTTAACTACATTAAAAGAATTAACCACATGATTCAATAGTATTTAATAAAGTTTACAAACATGAAGAAAATAAATTCAGGTCTCTACATCCTACCCCCCTTAAAAGGAATTTCGTCCTCGAAATTGCGTACCTTAGTTAAACAAGTAGGGGTACTTCTCTCGAACTTTATCTTTTTTTTCCCAAGTGGCCTCTTCAACGGAGTGATGTTGCCAGCGAAGTAGGATAAAACGAATGATCTTTCTGCATAGAACATGCTCTTTTTGATCCAAAATCTGAACCGATTGTTCTACTATAGTCAAATCTTCTCGAATTTCCAAAGGTTCAAAGTCGATGATATGTGAAGGATCTGGAATGTATTTCCTCAACATAGAAACATGGAAGACATTATGAACTGCCGTCATGTGAGGAGGCAGGTTAACCCTATATGCTACTTCTCCTACTCTTTTGATAATTTCGAACGGTCCAACATACATTGGGCTTAACTTCCCTCTTTTACCAAACCTTATAATCCCCTTGGTAGGAGATATTTTAACGAAGACAAAATCTCCAACTTGAAATTCCAAGTCTCTTCTTCAGGTGTCTGCATAACTCTTCTGTCTACTTTGAACAGTCTTCAATCTTTCTCTTATTAAATTAATCCTGTCTGCGGTTTGTTCAACTAGCTCAGGACCTAGAAGTTTTCTCTCTCTCATTTCATCCCAACAAAGAAGAGATCTACAACTTCTACCATACAAGGCTTCGAATGGTGCCATCTGAATACTTGCTTGATAACTGTTGTTATAAGCAAATTCAACTAAGGGTAAATGCTCATTCCAACTGCCTTGAAAATCAAGCATACAAGACCGGAGCATATCTTCAATAACCTGATTCACTCTTTCTGTCTGACCATCTGTTTGAGGATGAAATGCCGTGCTGAAATCCAGGCGAGATCCTATGGCTTGCTGAAAACTCTTCCAAAATCTTGATGTAAACCTTGTGTCTCTATCAGAAACTATACTGACAGGTACTCCATAGAGACGTACTACTTCCTTAATATAAAGTTCCACCAACTTGTTAGCATTATAAGTAGTCCGATAGTAGACCGACTTAGTAAGACGGTCTACTACCACCCAAATGACATCAAAATTCTTGGCTGGCTTTGGCAATCCCACAATAAAATCCATGGATATGTTTTCCCACTTCCATTCAGGAATGAGAAGAGGTTGCAATAGTCTTGCAAGTCTCTTATGTTCGGCCTTCACTTGTTGATAAACCAAATATTAAGATACATGAGTAGCTACATCTCTCTTCATATTTCTCCACCAATAATGCCTCTTGAGATTTTTGTACATCTTAATACCACTTGGATGAATAGTATACTTGGATCGATGAGCTTCATCCAAAATCTCCCGTCTCAATTCTTCATTATTTGGGACACATAACCTGTCTTTAAATGTTATAGCTCCTTCTCCATTAACTGAGAAATCCTCCTAACCATTTTCAAAAGACTTGGCTCGATAAGCTAACAATTCTTCATCAGACCCTTGCAACTCTATGATTCTGGCTCGAACATGTGATCTGACTGCAATATTACTACCAATGGTCCAGAGGTACCAAGACTGAAACTTGTTTCATTGTTAGACATGTCTTCTAACAATTTCCAACCTTTGACCATTAAATGTGCCAATAAACCAGAGAGCCTTCTGCGAAGTGCATCTGCCACAACATTAGCTTTTCCCAGATGATATTGGATCGAACAATCATAATCTTTCAAAAATTCAACCCAACGGTGCTATCTCAGGTTGAGTTCTTTCTGAGAGAACAAGTACTTGAGGCTCTATGATCTGTAAAGATTTCAAACTCTTCTCCATACAAATAATGCCGTCAAATTTTTAGAGCAAAAACCACTGCTGCTAGCTCTAAATCATGAGTAAGGTAGTTTTTCTCATGGTTCTTCAATTGTCGGGATGCATATGCAATGACTTTACCATGTTGCATGAGAACACAACCTAAACCAACGTGCGAAACATCACTGTAAACCACAAATCCACCACTACCTGATGGAACAGTGAGAACTATGGCTGTAGTAAGGCGCTTCTTCAATTCCAAGAAACTCTGTTTGCATCTATCATCCCATGTGAACTTGGCATTTTTCTTGGTCAAGTGAGTAAGTGGTGCTGCCAAACTAGAGAATTCCTCTACAAATCTTCTGTAATAACCTGCGAGGCCTAGAAAACTCCTGATTTTTGTAACATTCTTTGGCCTATCCCAATCTGCAACAGCTTTAATCTTCGTGGGGTCTACTGAAATCTCTTCTGATGATACAACATGGCCTAGAAATGCTACCTTCTCAAGCCAAAACTCACATTTACTCAATTTAGCATACAACTTATGCTTTCTCAAAGTCTCGAGTGTAACCCGAAAATGCTTCTCATGATCCTCCCGGGTTGGTGAGTAAACAAGGATGTCGTCTACAAATACTATCACATGACAATTCAAGACTGGTTTGAATACTCTATTCATTAAGTTCATAAATGCTGCAGGAGCATTTGTTAAGCCAAAAGGCATAACCAGAAACTCAAAGTGTCCATATCTTGTTCTAAAAGCTGATTTAGGGATATTCTCTGCTCTAATCTTCAACTGGTGATACCCTGATCTTAGATCTATCTTAGAAAAGATTTTTGTTCCCTTCAACTGGTCAAACAGGTCATCAATCCGTGGCAACGGATATTTGTTCTTTATGGTGACCTTGTTTAACTGTCGATAGTCGATGCACATCTCATCGACCCATTCTTCTTTTTTACAAAAAGAACTGGTGCTCTCCATGGTGACATACTTGGTCTAATGAAACCCTGTTTCAATAATTCTTCAATTTGTACTTTCAACTCCTTTAATTCTACTGGGGCTATCTTATACGGTGCTCTGGAAATTGGTGCAGTGCCTGGAGCTAAGTTAATGATAAAATCAATCTCCCTGTCTGGTGGTAACCCTGGTAACTCATCCGGAAAAACATCCATGAACTCACAGACTACTGGGATGACAGAACCATCTTTTCCCTCTGGATTAGAAAGATTTAAGACCGCAAATCTACCGATGTCTTTCTTCTTCAATCCTCTAAAATGGAAAGGGAGTTCCATTAACTGACTTGAACTTCACCGTCTTCTTAAAACAATCTACTTGCCCGTGGTAAGCTGCAAGCCAATCCATTCCAAGAATGACGTCGAAATCTTGGAATTCTAGGATGATCAGGTCTGCCAGTAACTCATGTTGTCCCACAAGGATGACACAAGCTCGGTATACTTGATTGGTGACTACAGATCTACCAATAGGAGTCGAGATGGATAACTCCTTATCTAATTGGCTCGATTCTGAAACAAATCCCTTCGCAAAACTAGGTGTAACAAACGAGTGTGTTGATCCCCGTATCAATCAATACATGTGCCAAACATTCATTAATCAACAGGGTGCCTGAGTCATTCAATAACTAAGTGTCAATTTCATGCATTATTCATATAATATCTATAGTATCTTTTTATCAACATATCATATTTAAAAACATCACATTAATCATAAAAATATCACATCAAATATAAATATAACCAAAGTGTACCTTGCACCACGTCATCTGATGCTCGTGCATCCTGATCAGATATGGCGAAGACCTTGCCTTGGGTCACCTGTCGTGACTGTTGATGTGTGGGCTGTTGGAGTTTAGGAGCCTGAGGAGGCTTTTGCTGTGGTGCCTGCCTAGTAGGTGGCTTATTCCCCTGAGTCTGGGTCTGCTGAGTGGTTTGCTGACTACGGTGAGGACAATCTCTAATCCGGTGTCCCAATTGTCCACACTGGAAACATCCTCCAGTGAGTGCTCGACATTCGCCCGCTGGGTGTCTCTTCCCATAATGTACACACACATCAAACATAGGTGCAGAAGAAGTAGGCTGCACATACCGAGTGACCTGCGAAGTAGTAGGGCGAGGCACAGTAGGTGCAAATGGAGGTGCCGACCTCTGATAAGGAGTCGGCCTAGCTGCTGGTGGTTGGCCTAAAAATCTGGGCCTTTTAACCTGTGGTCCAACCTTGCTTGGCTGTCCCCTACTGAACTTCTCTTTCTAAATCATCTCTCTTTTCTTCAAGAATTCCTCTGAGTTCTTTTCAGCCAACTGAGCCCTATCATTCATCTCAGCGAAAGTCTTGAGTTGAAACATTGAGACTCGGTCTCGAATAAAATCTCTCAAACCTCTTTCAAATTTTCTTGCTTTCATCGCCTCTGTGGCAATCATATGAGGTGCAAACCTTGAAAGTTCTGAGAACTTGGCCTCATACTCGGCCACTGTCATCTTTCCCTGTTCAAAAGTGAGGAACTCTGCTTCCTTCTTTTCCCGGACAACCACTGGAAAGAACTTCTTATAAAACACATCTAGAAATTCCCCCCATGTCCATGGTTGGTCTGCTCTAGTCAAATCTCTAGTCCTGGAGGCTGCTTTCCACCAATGCTCTGCTTCGCATTCCATTACAAAGGCTGCCCATGTCACTCTTTCAGTATCTGTGGGAGACAGAACTGAAAATATCTTTTCCAGCTGTAAGATCGATGCCTCTGCAGCTATTGGATCTGTGGTCCCATAGAATGATGGAGGCCTCAATCTCCGGAACGCCTCAATCCCCACATGTGGCCTGGGTGGAGGGGGTGCATGTGCTTCTGCCGGTCCAGGAGCAGTTGCAACAGGTTGTCTGGCTACAAGGAGTGCCATGGTCTAGGCAATCGATCCTAACACTTTAGTCAAATCAGGTTGATCATTACCAATTGGATGTCCTTCTCCAATACCCCTTCCAGCATTCCCTCTAGTATTATATCAACGAGCTCTGCCATCGCGCCTCATTATGATATTCCTGAGAGCAAACGGTAACAATTAGTTTAACTTGGAATTAATTCGCTCTAACACTCAAACCTTAACTAACATCACAATGAATCCTAGCCTGTTGTATCCTAAAACATAAGCCTAGCAACTTAATGCCTTAGCTCTGATACCACCTCTGTCGCGCCCCAAAATCCCACCTAACTTAATGTGAGACCTTGACACGTGACTTAAAACATTAATTCCATAACTTCCTGTTATACAACATTTAAGGCAAGTCTAAAAAAACATGGACCTAAAAATTTCTCTTCAAATAAATGTTAATCAAGTCCAATATCTGAAAAAAATACTAAGAAATCATAATTAATTAAAATCGTCCTCTATAAATCCCCAATCATAAATTCAAACTAACTATAAATCCAAAATTAGTATATTACAAGGTCTAAAATTCAAATCCAAAATATTAGTGATTTAATGTCCGGAGTATGGCCAGCAATCCAAATTCCATTCTCCATCAGGGTAATCACCCGCTGGCTCTTCCTGCTCCTCCTCGTACTCTTCCTCCTCCCAATGTCTTGGAGCACTGGTATCAAAACTATAACCTGTCGATAATAACAGTCATCGGTTGAGTAACAAGTTACCCAGCGTATATACAAAATCGTATTTAACAATATAACGATATTTAATATGAACATGGTTTAAGATTTCAACATAACATATAAACATATAACAATTCAGAGTGCAGAAGCATAATTAAATTTCGATTCTTACACATGATCACTTGTGCTTATTTCTCTTGTTTATCTTAGTTATTTTCTTGTCCGTGAATTTATCCAACAACATACGAATGCAATAACTTCATATAACTCTACTCCATATATTGAGTAGAGACTAACATATACCCTAGTTTCCGAGGTATCACACAATATATACATTATCCGGTGCATACGGCTTGTCTACAAATTATCCGGTGTATACGGCTTGTCTACACATTATCCGGTGCATAAGGCTTGTCTATACATTCGCCGGTGTATACAGCTGGTCTTGCCTTGATCATAGGTCTGTGGGTACTCGGTCAGTGCAAAACTCAATCATGCATAATGCTTGTGTCCTTGTGTACTTGCATAATACTTGTCATTTTGTTTCTTATTATCATACTTGTTCATGTCCAATTTCATGAATAAGTGCGAGTGAAATAACGATAATTATAAATTATTCACAATTTAAACATGCAGAATTTCTCATAATTGATCAACATAAAATATGAGTTTATCAAGTTTTCGACAACAAAGATAGGGACAATTTAATTCATCAAGTCTCAATAATTTCCAATACATAATTTTAATTAAATTAATCTCTCAAAACCCTAGTTTATAACATACTATAATTTTAAAACAACATAGAATCTCTCCATCAAATTTAACCATCATCACTTCTTTCATTCTTCATCACACAATAAACCACAAGATCATTCCCTTTCCCCTTGTTGATATAATAATTAAATCACAAGAACATTTTAACATCATAGTATCTTTCGCAAGGAAATCATAAATTTAGACTCTCTAAACATCATATATAATTTCTATGAGGAAATCATGGTCTAAAGCATTCTCAAAATCATCATATATATTTTCTATAAGAAGATCATGATTAGAACACTCTTTCTAACGTCCTATATATTTTTCATACGAAATCATAATTTAAAAACATCACATGTATGTTTAATCTTGCTTGTTCTTGCTTAGATCTATCACTTTCATAATTTTATATCAACATCACTATATTGAAAGGAAGGAAGTTATATTTACCTATCACGATCGCTTTCCTACGCTCACGCGCTTACGAATTGGGTTGATCTACACTTTTTCGCCATTTTCCCTTGAAAAGCCTTTAATCTCCCCTCTTGGATCTCTCAAAAATCTCTTCTCTCTTTTTTAGGTCTAAAAATCTTTAGGGACCTTTCCAAACCCTTAACCCATGACTAAAAGGGGTATATATAGTGTTGGGAGACCTAGGGACTCCACAATAGAGAAATCGCACAAATCCACCGCCGAACGGCGTTTTGGGCGATCGATCGCCCGCCGGCGGTGTTGGGGGCCCTTAACCGTCAACCCACGACTAAAAGGGGTATATATAGTGTTGGGAGCCCTTAACCTTATTTACTCTATCGTTGCATTTTTTACTTCATCTCAATTATTGTCTCATGCATCGCACAGGGTGTTTGCTAGTAATTATATTAACTAATTTTTAAAATGGATTAATCGGGTGAGTTTAACTTAAGTAGTTCCTTGTTGAATATAGGAACTTGATTTTTTCAACTCCTTTGTAAATGGGTTGACATTGGGTTTATTTTATGCTACCCAAATATGACCCAACCCGAAACACACTCAAACAACCACATTGCCGCTCCTAACTTTGATAGTCCAAAAAATACGAGAGTTTAAATATGAATAGGATTAGATAACCAGAACTTTCTGTTTTCAACGTAAACATAGTCACATTTTGTAATTTATAAGCAGTGTAGTGATTGTTTTGTTCCACAAGAAATCCCAAATAATTACGAAATTGTCATCTTATTTACATTTTAAATAAAGATTATTATCTCATGGAGTAGAAATCTTATTCAATTTAAACTCTAATTATAATTTGGGGCATATTAGTTTTTTTGTTGCTAATTATCATAAAAGAAGATATGTTTTTGTTGTTATAGCAAAATTAGAGGATTAAAATTGTAATTTAAGGGATTGATAAATATCTGTTTATAATCAAATAATTATCCGGTGGAGTGTATTCAAATAGTAACTTTACTAATCATTTATAACCGGATACGAATTTAGATATTGATATATCCAATTCGATAAATCCGGCCGATTATATAATGTATTATTATATAGTAATATATTATAAGCTTAAAATATTAAAATAACCTTATAGAAATGTACTTCTTATATAATTTAATACCTTAAATCATTATTTAAAGATTGATAAAGATAAAATATTAATTTTTTAAATAAAATGTATTTATATATTTTATATTTTTAGATATAAATTGATTATTATTCATATTTTTTTAAAATAATCGAATAATTTGGATAGTATCAGAATTCAAATATTTTAATCAGAATCGGAGACAAATAGCATATTTCACAATTTGTCGGATATTTATTTGAATTTGGATAGTCGGATATGTAATCGGACTACTATTTGCTCCAAATTTATTCTGTTTTATAGCTCTAACCAAGGTTTAAAAAAAGGGTTTCGGATACCGTAACGGACACAGCCGAAACCTTTACGTAACGCCGTTACGTAACGGTTTCGGCCTTTATTTTTTTTCTTTTTTGCTTTAAAAAATCCAATAAATAAAAAAAATAAAAAAAACATATAATAAATGAGCAAAAAGATACTTTTAAAGCTAATATGAAGCTCAAAATTTAGAAATAAGGAAATTTGATGGGCTGAGGGTTGAAACATACCCGAAATAAAGACCATGCCTTGGATTCCTTCAAATCTACGAATTAAACCCCCCAAATCAAGTTTGTTAATTAACAAAAAAAAAAAAAAGATTTTAGGAAAAAAAAAAGTACTAAAAATAGGTAGAGAAGAAGAGAGAAAGCAAAGATGAGGTTTTAGAATGAGTTTAGGGATTTTCAGAACCCGGTCCTACGATCAAAACCTTTACGTATCAGGCGTAACGCCCGTTACGTAGCGGACTTTATATAACGGTTTCGGCGTTTTTTTAAACCATGGCTCTAACGATATTAATGGCAAAAGGTCGAGAAGATTGTCTAATAGCTTTCTTTTGTGGCAATAGAAATGGCAATGGTGACTATAAAGGGATGATAACAACATGGCTCTCTTTCTTTGCTGAAAATGACAATTGTTTTAGAATTAAGGTTTGTGATTCGCTTGGTTTCTCTTTTGTAGATAAATTGTGCGGTGAATGAGTTGAGATAATTTCATACTTTTAAACGTCTGAATTTTTTTGAATGTGATTAAAAATGAATTAGAGTTCTAAATCAGCAATTTCTTTGTTGGACCCATTAGCATTTAATGGGCTGAATTAGAGTTAGATTTTTGGAATTTTGGATGATTTTGTTCTATGTTGATTCCAGATGGTCAATAAAATTAGGGGTAGCTTTTCTTAGGTAAAAGTGCATTAAAATCTTGATGTCTGATTTTAGGTGGTTTGGTGCATACAAGATAAGATAAGAAGTATAAGGCTATAACTTGATTCTATCATATATTGAATATTGATTCTATAGTGCTTGCTATGTTTAGGTTGGTCTTTTCTTTGTGGCAAGGCACGTTCTTTGGAATGGGTGGCATGGGAAAAATAATAAGGTACATATTCATCTATCGTTCACCTTCGTACACGTAATTAATCGATTGGAAGTTTCCTTTTTTTCCCCTTTTATTTTTTGGTTAATTAAGGGTTTTAATTAAGAAATTTTTTTATTATCTGATTGCAACTGATTGATGTCTAGATGTAAAAGGTTTCTTTTTGATATGTTTTATGATGTTGAACTCTTTGAGTTGTAGTTTTAACAGCCTTCTTAGAAAGAAAATCTCTGTTATTCTGCTTATATTTCCTTTGAGCTGAGCTCAAGTGCAAAAATATTAGGTGTTCTATGAAGTGTTTTAAACCACTTATTTTTGAGCTTATGTGCATCCGTGGATACAAAATAGAGAACACACTAGTGGGTAGCATGTGTGTTGCGAGTGATTGAAAAAGAAAATCTAGTAAATCTTTTAATCTAGCAAATCTCCAAACTCGCACTCATTATTATTGAGAGAAAGTGACCCACTTTTTGTTCAAACATAGGAGATGAACTTGGTGTTTGAGAGAAAGTGACCCACTTTTTGTTCAAACATAGGAGAGGAACTTGGTGTAAGGGCTACCTTTTGGATGCAACAATTGTGAACCTTTTCGATTCAACATAATGTTGTCCTAGTTATGCCCTAATTAGGACACAATGCTCGCCTAATATGACGCCAAACAATGCATTCTACAAAAGGGAGTCCTTGCTTAGTGTGCGGTCTCCGTAGCTTTATTTCTTATTGAAATTAAATTAATCATATGCTTATATGACTTTCTTATTTCAATTTACTGTTGTATTCTTATTTTTTCATAGCAAAAAGTGTATTCCACCTGTATGGGAGTCCTAGCCAATCTTATTAAATTGGAGACCCATGTGATAAAAGATGGATGGGAATATCATGTATTGATAATTCTATGATAGCCATGTAAGTTGTTATGCTTTTATTTAACCTTATCTTTTGACAGGGATTTGTCATATAATAACATAATTGGACATTTATTAGTCTTAATGACACTCTTTATAAATCTAACCCAACTATAAGTAGACCTTCAGATTCAATTACTTGATAGTGTTTGTCCTTTTTTTCCTATTTGTTCTGAAATTGTTTGTAGCTTTCTACAAGAATATCAGTTTAGCGGGTCATTGATCTTTTATCTGAGCTCCATCTTCAATATTTGTAATTTCAAATTGTTTATTATGTTTTTTCTTCTTTTATGTTTTTAAATATATTTTTTTTATTGATATCATGATTTTATTGTAATGATTGCTAGGGATATAATGAATGACAAATTTAGCGGAACCATTCTAAGTCTTCGTTATTCTAAATATATGGTAAGCTTTGTAAATATTTTAAATTATATTTATTATTCTGCTTTCTCTCTTTTAATAACATCTTATAATTGGTAGTGTTTTATTTCTATCATCTATTATTATCAGGATTGATGGAAATGACGTCTTGATAAGTATCCCTTACTGAAGGAAAATGCTCACATAACAAAAGTGGCTCTGAAAAATTAGTAGACATAGCTGTTGGAATATCCATTATAGGAGTGATGTCGAGTTTATAACATGTAAGATTGTCTTCTCTTTTTTTAATTGTAATGCATTTCAACTAGCTCTTCATGTTTCATTGAGAGTTTTTTTTCTAATAGTGTACTCTTCTTTTCAATCTTAATGCATCTACAACTAGCTTTTCATGTTTCTTTAAGCATTTTTTGTCTTGCAACTTATAAATATTATTGATTTTGTGATTGTAGAAATGGAGTCCACCTGATCCACAAGAAATTAGTTGAACTTTAAAGATCAAACTCTTGAAATGAAGCAAACTCTTATATCATTTTCTTTTTTATGCATGATAATTATCTCTATTTTTGTCTCTTTCAAGTTTCACCTAATGGTACAATAGACACATACTGGGTCATTGTCAGTCACGAGTTATTCTCCTCTAGTTGATGAAAGTTATGGTTATAGATTACTCGACCTAAAGTTGTTAACGAAGTGAAATATTCAATCTATAATAATAATAACCATTATAAAAGAGGCTTAAAATGGCCCTCACATATACTTTTCATCTAACTTCTTTTTTAATAAATTCCATTGATATCCCATCTCCAGATGCTTCCTCTGTTCCATATCTTCCATTTGATCAAACGGGCTCATTTAGTAGTTCTCCCCGAGTTCTGAGTTCCCACTGCCATGCTCCATTTTTGCCTACCACCATTTAGAGCACACCATTGATGTTGCGTGCTCTGCAATTTGCTCTCCAACGGCCAACCATCCCCATTTTTTTTATTTCTCTTCTTCCTAGAGGTAGGAAAAAGGCAAGCATCAAATCCTTAGTCCATCATAAACGTCACCCACTAGAGGCAGGAAAGAGACAAGCATCAATTAGTCCATCATAAGCTTCACCCACCAAAATGTTCCACTCAACAGACCACCTTTCTGTTTTTTTCCTTCCACTTGACCACTCATTGCTCAACACCCACCGCTGCACCAATTCCTTCCTCCCCGAGCAATGACGATCAACCACGAGCAGTATGCCGACTGTGAGATGCATCACCGACAGAAGAATGGTCTAACCCACTGGTAAGTTCTCCCCCTTTTATCCCTCTTCTTCTAAAATTAGTTTTTTTTTCCTCTTTAACTTTTAGTTATTTACGGTTCAAACTCTAATGCATTTCTATCTTTTGAGGTTTTGGGAAGTTGTGTTTATTTTTATTAATGTGTTTTTAGGGTTATATTTGACCCACATTCTCATGTTTTGTTTAATTTTGGATAGTCAGCTCTCACAAAGAACCAAAAAGAAGGAAAAAAATTCTTTTGGAAAGGTTATTGGTGATTTTTTTTTTTTGGCTTCTTCAGGGGTAAACTCTCTCTCTCTCAGCACTGTGTCTGAATAAAATATTTATATTTTTATTCCATTAGATGATTTACTCACCGTTTTTTGATTTTTTAAAAATGAGTTTTCCATTCTTTAATCAATTAAGGTGATTCTTTTATTTTTCCTTTTCTCTCTTTGTGCCTAAGAACTATATGCTATGGGTGTTTGATCAAGTTGAGTTTTCTGTTTTTAGGTGATATCTCAGCTTTATGTTCTTATTCTGTTACGGAATTTGATTAAAATAGGTTATGTTCTTGTCATAAATATTTTTTCCTTCTGTTATGGTCGAAGAAACTGATTGCAATTTATTTGATGCATTATGAGCAGAACGCAAAACTGGAGGGAAATTTGATGGGAGAGATATATGGAGTACATGAGTAAGGTTGGGTAAAAGTTCATCCCTCTTATTTATTCTTCTACTTCAGGGTACAATGTTGTTAGTTATGCAGCAATTAGAATTTGCCGGCTTCATTAAATAAACCAATCAATTGAGTTTTAGAAACAATTTGAGTTACATAAAGCAGTGTAGTCAAGGCGTCTAGGCGATTAGCCCCGGCTAGGCGAGGCGTTGCCTAGGCGACGCCTAGGCGTTGCCTAGGCGACGCCTAGGCGTTGCCTAGGCGATAAATTTAATATAAATATATATATATATATATCACGTATATATATTATTATATATAACATCCAAAAGACCAAAACTTCACACTCACATTCCACAAAAATATAAAATAAAAAGTCTATTACAATTATTCATCACATAACCAAAGACATGTTGACATAGTGGAGTATTAAACACTTCAAAATCTGAGCCAAATACCCAAATTTGTGTCACTATCCATGTATAATATTAGGTAGAGCCCCCCTACGATATTTTTAGTGAAAAAATTGATATTTTTAGTGAAAAAAAACGATTTAAAATCTTATTACTTCTTCATTACATGTTTTTTTAATTTTTATTTATTTATTGAGATATTTTGGATTTTTTTTAAAGCAAAAAAAAAAAAAAAATTTTTTTTACTAGGATCGCCTGCCTAGAGGGGCGCCTAGGCGACGCAGGCCCAAAATCGCCTAGGCGACGCCTTGACTACACTGACATAAAGTTGGTGCACTGATTTATATGTTATACAGTTATTGTAGCTAAAGAAGCTTGATTATGGATGGGCCACTACAATATTGTGGCGTAGTTTCCTTCGATAAATTATGAATCCAGAATTATCTTCAAAAGTCAAAATTGGGTATATGCCATTGTCAATGCAAATTACCACTTATTGATATGTTAATGCATATTACCACTTGATATTCAATAACCTATGGTTTATGAAACATCATTGTAGAATTATGCATATATCCCCTTTATCTGAGTTCTCCATGCTTTCCTATAATATAATATTTTTCTTCAATCTTTGATAACCATCCACCATAAAATTGATAAAATGATATTCGCAATTAATATCTTTGCTTTTATATTATCGATAAAAAAAATGTAATTTGCTTATATACATCACGGTTATTTTCGGGGTTAACATGTGTCCCTTTTAACCCCTATTAGCCGTGGTTAAAATTAATCCAGTTAACCTTCACTAGATTTAATTCATCTCGATAGCTAGCTGCATCTTGGAAAAATTACGTGAAACAACCAAATCATACAGAAGTTAGTAAATGCAGCAGCTTAGGATGATATTGCAGATGATACCATGCACTAGATTTCAGAAAGATAGTTCAAGAGCAAATAACCTCTCGGAATCCACAGCTTGAAAAAAGAAGTAAACAGTGGAATCTTGTCCAGGTTCACAAAATAAGAGTTTGGGTCGAGTTCTGGGAGTAATCTATGAGAAGTGGAGTTGAGACAGTAACAGTTCCTATGAATATATCATGAAAAAAATCACCTCAGATATCCAGTCTTTCATGCAATTTCAGCACTTCGATATCCTTTTGCTTTCCTTTTCAATTGAAAAGTTTCAATTTCATGTACCACTCCCTTCTAGCTTATTGCTTACATGATATATAGTATATAAGATGGATAGAAACATATATGACAACGAATAATGTGTTGTCAAGGAAGCAACTTTCTGGTTTCTCTTTTGCAGAGAGGAGAAAGTTGAGGACTCACCCCAAATGAGCAAGTCCAACCTACAACCATGGCAGGTAAGACTTGGGTTTAGATATGTGTGTGTGTGTGTGTGTGTGTATATATATGTGTGTGTGTGTGACTGTGTGTGTATTATTTCCTATGCAAAAGTCGTAATATCTGGTGTGCAAAGGGAGCCATAGGACCATCAACTCGAACACACTGATCATTGTTCCAGGAGGGTAAGAGGTTTGACATGGTTTATAGTTTATACCAATCCAATAAAAGAGGATGGTATAGTGAGATACAAGCTATCACATGGGAAAGTAAATTTTCATGTTGGCCATCAACTTATCAAATATTAGAAAGTCCATGGTGGGTCGTTCTTTTGCTGAGACTTATAAAGTCTGTCACTTTGCAAGTTTTGTATTTTGTCGATATGCATTTTCTTTTAAGAACTAGATGTATCTCTTGGGTTGCAATTCCCGTAATACCCGGCACAATGAATGATTTCAAATCTCACAAAAAATGATAATACTTGAAATCTCAAGATGGTAAGAATTAATTTTGTTAAAAACCTTGACAAAGTGACTCAAAATTTATAACAACTACCATATATGACAAAGTGCAAAGTGCCAAGCCTTGTAAGTTTCAGCAAAAGAACGGACCGTAAAACACAAATGTGTCCTCCTTTGAAGAAAACACTGACCCACACATTTCTCTCCAATCTCGAGAGAAGCAGATTTTGTTCTAAATCCAAACATTTTGGGATGTGATTAAAACTCTCAACTGTATGTGCTATCGAGAGTTTTTAATCACGTTCTGCTTTAATAAGTGTTTGGGAGTACATAAAGGTTAATTCAAGATATGTAACCAGTTAAAGTTTGGCTTTAGGTTTGGTAATACTTGTGGTGTTTCGTAGTTTTGCGGTTTGTTTGGGTTTGTTACTTGTTAAAATACATTAGATGGCCATTAGAATGAAGGTTTAAGAGCAATGCTTCATGCTGTTCGTGTTCTATTTAGATGTTTAAACTAAACATTTTAAGTTTCTTTACAAAACAAAGTTGCATTTTGCTGAGGATCTTAGTCTTCATGTTGATTTTTTTGCAGCAAATAAATTCATTTCAATTTGTTTCCTTGTTTATCTAGCTATGCGGATTGCGGACATTGTACTATCGTCTACTTTCTAATTGCTTTGCTTTTTTCAATGACCACTCAGAATAGTTTCTAAAACCAATTTCCGAGACTCATTTTCTCTTTAATCTTTATAACTAAAATCATAAATTAACATCAAGCACATTCAAACTATTGATTGTAAATATTATCATGTACCCTTTGCCCGACAATCTTTTCTTATATAATTTGTTCATTTTTTCAGCTTAAATTTAATGGTTTGTGGTGGCATATGTTTCAGCAAGTGCAGACATTTATCCTTTTTTTTCTTCCTTTTTTTTTAAAAATTGTGTTAAAAATGAGTTTTTCATATTACAACACCTTTGTATATGAGACTTTATTTTTTTGCTGGCAGGTGTTATTTTTTGAAAAAATCTGTCTGTTTCCAGCGTTTGTGTCTCCAACATGTTTTACTGCATATTGAGATTACAAGTTTGCAAGGTAAGGGCAAGGACACTAAGTTTAATTATTTTGCCTTTTGTTACTACTGTATCAATTTAACCATGCACTGAGAACAAATGAATCATTAGAAAAACATGTTTTTTTTAGTAGTGAGTGGTTAGGTATTTAATTATGGTTCAAGTAATTTAGTTCAGGATAATTAATTCTTTTTCTTCGTTTTTTAATTAATTATTATTTGTAATCTTCATTCTTAAAATTCCAGAGACTGTAAATGGCTGGCTGGTAAGAGCTGTAATTTCCTTCTTGTGTATTATTTAATATGCACAAGGCACTTTCAAGCAAATATATGATGCACCTTGCTGTCACGCCCCAAAATCCCCCTTAGGAGAGTGCGAGACTTTGGCACGTGACTTATCATATTATCTGTTAGAAGCATTTAAGGCATACTAAAAGACGAAGCTGAAAATTTCTTCAATAACTAACAATTGATACTTCAAACAAACTTCAATTAAAATCCATAATCAACTAAATATAATTAAATTGAATCATCCACCGTGATTCTTAATCATGAAACTAGTCTAAACATAAACCATAATAAAGTCGATTACAATCTCCCTGAAACTCTAATAAATATTAATGAATCCAAATCAGCACTAAGGCCATAGATCAAGATCCCGTTCCTCTTCAGGATGATCACCTGCTGGTTCTTCAATATATTCTCTTTCTTCCCATGGCCTGGGTGCATAAATGTCAAATCCAGAACCTGCTGACAATGAAATTATTAGCTGAGTAACAGGTTACTCCGCGTATATAATAATTCATAGTAAACAATATCATAACAATAAAATGCATACATTTAACGGTTCAATATTAGTTCACATACATAAATCAGAGTGCGGAAAAATATGTGAGTACATTATGTCATTTATTTTCTTACTTTATTTCTGTTTTTACTTTTCTTACTTTCTTACTTTATTGTTTCGTAAAAACACATCAACATGCATTACTAAATAATTTAAAATACCGCTTTACCTTATATGGAAAGGGTTACTATACTTTACTTACCAAGGTACCACCCTTCGTACATTATCCGGCATGGATGACTTATTTAGCACATTTTCCGACGCGACGGCTTACTTTGGCATAATTATCGTATTTTTTATGGTAGTCGGTCCATGCAAAACTCATCATACATTAATACTTTTATGTATTTTTTCTTACTTTTTTTTTGGTCTCACTTGTGTTCTTAGTAGGGTTCTAAATTGTCTCTTTATACAAGTGCATATTTTACTGTAGCGAGTGCACGATGATACACCATTGGTTAAAACTATGCTTAGGATTATTAGTCAAGGGCCATAGGAAATCTCATCATAACGTCTCATTCTACTATGTTAATAGACCCGGGCAAGCAATACTCTCATCAAAGGTTCCTTTACCCAAGAATAGATCACGTATAATAATATAAAATAACACAACATGGCATTAATGGTTTCAACAATTTAGACATGCTTTGTTCATATTTTATTTTTCAGTATTCATCATTCACAATTTATCCAATATCAACAACACCTTTTTAAATCAAGACTAAAGTCACAAATACATCATATAATATATCAATCACAATCTTCATAGAGTATACCTAAAATCACACTAACATATAGCCCTAATTTCATAAAGAGTTCACATTCAACATCTAAATATTCCATACATTCAATTCAACTCCAGGAATTCATCCCTTCCTCTACATACATTCATCATAAATCTCAATCCCCTTGTTCAAGTATAAATATAATATTAACAGAGTTATTCACATCCTACATTAATAATTTTTGGGAAATAATACATAAGAGATGATAGAACTTTATAGATTTCCTTTATATTCAAGTTCTTACTTAGATCGATCTTTTTAACTCTTCCTTTAAATTGATATTCGAGAAATTGAGTACTAGGAATTATTATTTACCTTTCTTGATTGCTTCCCTACGATTTTATGCTCGTGAATGAGTTTGATCTAGATCTTCAAATCCATTTCCTTCTTTCCTGATCGAATCCTTGAACTCCCTAAGTTTCTCCCTTTGGACCTCTTATAAAACTCTCTTTTAGGTTTATTAGACTCTCCAACCCTAAACTCATGAAATAGAAGCTATTTATAGGGTTTGGAACCTTAAGGAGTTAAAAAAAAATCGAAATTTACAATTTCTCTAAAAAACACCACCTGGGCGATCGATTGGCGCTGGTGATGCCGATCGATCGGCTCGTCCACCGATTTTTTTTTTCTTTGAAGTCTTATTATTGTCTTTGTTATCTTCGATTTCATGCAATTTATTCATTAAAAGGAGGAGCTAAAATGAACGAAATAAATAGGTTTTGGGGCCTTACACTTTTATAGAAAATTAAATCAAATAACATGAAAACCGAGGAATTAAATTTGGGGCCTTACACTTGCTGACCATAGCTGATGCCACCTTTTCTTGTACATGTACCCCCAAATCATTGTTCACAATGATTAGATGTGCGATATTTGAAAAACCATACCATTGGAGAATCCTAACTGCACGTTGTGTGGATTCTATTTTCACGCTGAGAAGTTAATTAGTTGTCCAAGTTTTGGTGTTAGAACTAATGTTAGATCACATGACTTTAGATTTTTGGATTGTTTCCCATCCATGCGGTTAGACAACAACTGGATGACCTTGATTGATGAATTGTGAACCACATGTATGGTAGGGTGGTTGGCAGCATTAGATTTTGTTTGATTGTCCAAGTTTTGGTGTTAGAACTAATGGTAGATGACATGGCTTTAGATTTTTGGATTGTTTCCCATCCATGAGGCTAGACAACAACTGGATGACCTTGATTGATGAATTGTGAGCCACATGTATGGTAGGGTGGTTGGTTGCATTAGACTTTGTTTGAGGTTCATGACATGACGAGAAATGAGGTTGGTACTAGTACAACCAATAGAAAGCTCTTCATAGTTCTTAAAAATGCACACACCAAAATATTCCTTCTAACTCATTTATGAGTCGCGCGTGAAAATCATTTTCCTTTTTTTTTTTTAAATTTTCTATGGATATTGCATTTTTTGGGGCCCATATAAAAGATCAAAGTAATATTTCATACTATTCATTTTTTATATCATCACATATATTAGCAATAAGCTCATTGGATGTTCAATCTGACCGATGTTTAACTGTGTTGAGAGACTTTGTTGCTATATACTATCTAGAATCCTAAGCCATCTAAGATAGCTCGACAGTTTAAGATACCAGGTCAAAGACTGAATGAGCTTCCATTTTAATTGAAAACATCATGAAGATCACTCTATAGTTTCTGGTGATGACTTCCCTATGTAAGTGAAAACAAATTATCAATTTTTATCCTTTTTTCTCTTTTTTCTTCTGACAAAAGTTATTTCATTTTTTATTTGGTCAAATATATGATAATAGTCTATTTGTGTTGGTGTAGGCATTTTCTACATCCCTCTTCCGGATTAGAAGCTATGAAGTATCCTTAACCAAATTAACTAGGGGTGTATTCGAGTCTTGCTGGGACCAAGCTCGAGCTCGGCTTGAACCTATTCAAGCTAGGCTTGAGCTTGATTTAGGCTTGAATTTCAAGCTCGAAACTCGTCACAGTGAGTACGAGCCCGAATATGTTCGACATCCAATAAATTCTTCTTACATTTGATTCATCTTTTCTGTATAAAAATATCAGCTAGGAACCCTGCTTGGATTAATTTAATTTGTAGCCACATCAAATGTAGGAAAACTTAAAATCAATTTTGTAAAGTCCTTTTTGAGCATTTGATTCATCTTTTGTGATTTTTAAATAATTCAACTTTCTGAAATTTCATTTGTTTCATACATTACCTCACTTTTCTCTTTTGAAGTGTTCTATATGGCAATAATTTATGTCTTATCCACAGATAGGTTAGAAGGATCATCCCATATACATACTTTGCAACCATTCCTTCTTCTGTTAGTGTCACTTTAAGAGTTTTAGATATTGCCATAAATTTTCATTTTCCTAATCATGAATTTTCTCTGTGCAGTGTATCACTTTTTAAAATTTATTTTCATTATATATAAAGTAGGTGGTCAATGCCCTTGATACCATAGTTTTGAAACTTGAATCTGTCTTTTTAGTATGACCTTTATTTTTGTATCATTTTATGGATATGTGAGTGGTGCTCCCCTTCTATGGTGAGGGATTTTGCAGAACATTGTCTACCATTTAGCAAGGTGTAGTTGCAGGTTTTGTTTTATATTTTGAGTATTTCTCCTTGTTTAATTATTGGCCTTACGGTTTTAATTTCTTACAATACCATTTAGTCAGGTGTTTTATGGATATGTGAGTGGTGCTCCCCTTCAAGAGACTTGAGTTGTAGTTTGAATTGGGTTTCCTTTTATATAATCTGTGATTCAGCCATACAGAAGACTGCTTGATGGGCCATCAAGCAAGGACTGGAGAGGCGGAAGAGGTGCTTCATTCAACATCATTCCCAGCAGTACCAGAGCTGCTAAGGTGGTTTATTGACTCCATGGAATCAAGAGCTGCTAAGGTGGTTTATTGACTCCATGGAATCAAATTTTCAGATGAGAGGTGTTCATTGTCCTAATTATTAATTATTATTGTAAAATGTTGGTATGCATTGCATTCTTTGGACGTTGGATTTGTTTTATGTATTTTATAATAGTAGAATAGGTGAATTCAGAAGAACAATAGTTGGATTTGTTTTATGTATTTTATAATAGTAGAATAGGTGAAATCAGAAGAACAATAGAAAGCTTTATTTAATCTGGGATTAAAGTTTGTGGGCGTGCTAGCCTATTTCGAGACCGCTGCAAGACCACTCAGATCTATTATAAGCGAAGTCCAATTAAGAGAAACCCCTCTTTCTCCTCTAAGAGTGACTAGAGTGGAGGGAGAGTGTTGCTAACGTAGCTTTCTCTCCTCCCTACCATATCCAGGATCAAATATAACATGGGCAACCCTTCACCTATCAGCTTGGCAGGCAAGCTACCTTGATTCTCTTCGGCTTCGATTTGTTATGCTCAGCAGCTTCAACAAGCCCTAAAGTCTCTTGCTGCGAGACAGCTCCTAGAAGACAGGTTTTTGTTGTTAGACCCTTTTCGTGCCGTGTGACCTAGTGCAGACCCCGAGTGACAGCACGACAGGTAGACTAACTAAGAAGAGGGAGGGATGACCTGAATTCTTTATTTACCGCAAGAAGGAACGATGGCTTGATAATGCTAACACCTACTCCTAGTACAGCTACTACAGTGTCCCCTCCAACATCGACTACTCTCACTTCAGCTTACTTGACCACTAGCATCAAAGATTAAGGGCACACTAAGCAGTTTTTTTTAGATGCGATTAAAGCTAGAACCCTCAGATCCATTATGGTCTCCACATATTTCATAATGTGCTTTGTTTTCTTTTCTATGATAAATGTTATGTTGGTATGTACTGCCACTGCATTTAGAGAAGTCAGCTAATTTTCATATCAAATTCTTTAAGTGCAAAGGCAGTTGGGAAAGTGTTGCCATCACTGAACGGGAAGTTGACTGGAATGGCATTCTGTGTTCCTACTGTTGATGTCTTGGTTGTTGACCTCACTGTCAAACTTGAGAAGAAAGCCACACATGAACAAAGATCAAAGCTGCTATCAAGTAAGCATTGATAATATTTCATTTTTGAAGTTTCTTTAGCGAAATAGTTATGTGATTAGCTTTCAATATAAACAAAAAATGGATGCTTACTAGATTTGTTTTATATTTTAGGTGGCTAATAGTGGCAGAATAACATTGTTATGCATTTTCCATTAGAAGAGGATTGTTATATTTTGCATGTCTGTTTAATTTTGGTTGGTGGTGCTCAGGGAGGAGTCTGAGGGGAATCTGAAGGGAATCTTTGGTTACAAAGAAGATGTAGTGTTCACTGACTGTGGGTGACATCAGGCAAGGATGACTATTGATTTAGGAGCTATTTATTTGGGATGTGATTCTGGGAAGTCTAACTCAAGTTTCATATTATGTATTCTTCCTGACTTGTTATAGCACAATGATTCACGGACCAGATGATCCATCTGACTGATTTTTACTTCTTTATGGGATTGCTTGTCATAATTATCATGATCGTTTAAAAATTTGGCTATAGTTTACAGAGATAGAGATACAGGTGCCCTTATGAAACTATACACAATAGGAAAAAAAAAAGTACCTTGTTCTATGATATACATGGATGATAACCAGAACACCTTTAGGGTGAGTGTTTAGTCCCACATCGGGTTCCTACCTGAGCATGTTGTCCCATATAAGTTCCTTGGCGCCTCAAACGGTTGGTACCCGTTTTGAGGAGCTCTAGGGTGAAGCTTACATGGGCTGCATGTGTGTGGTGTGTGTGTGTGTTTGCTTGGGTGGTGTGAGTATTCCCTTGTCTTTGCCTTCAGTCATTGCCTTGTGGTATGATTGAGTTTACCAAAAAGAAAAAAAAATTAACAAGATATTAAAAAAAGAAAAATTTGTTGTGAAACATTAGTGTCATCACTGGCACACCCCTATACCAAGAAATCTATTGCGTATTCTTGACAAGCTTTATTCTATTTATAGATCTGTAAGAGGTGAGTTACTATATGGATAAATAGAAGTATCATTTTATTTCAAATTGACCCAAAAGTTAAACATTCCTTGTGATGAGATATGTAGTTTTTTCTCTTAAATTTCATATCAAATGATTACTGAAATCAGGGAAAATAACTTAGGAAATAATTTACACGTGCCAAACCAACTAGTATGTAGTTAAAAAGTTTGAAAGATTGAGGGAAGAAAAAGAGAAAAATCTTATTAGTTAGCAAAATGGCCGAACTAATCACAATGTCCTATATTTGAGAAAGAAAATAAGCAATGCTTATTAGGATTGCGGGTTAGTTTGGTCATCATTATTATTATACACTTGTTTTCTCATTGTTCTTGGATGAAGTTTATTATTATTATTATTATTATTATTATTATTATTATCATCATCGTCAACATAATCATCATTAGTATGTTTATTATTATGTTCAATGTTTTATGGACAACATGTCCTTATATCACAGCAAGGCAACTAAGATTGAAAATCCTTAATAGGAGTAAGGGTGTGTTTGGAATTGTGGAATTGGTGGATGAAATTGTCAATTTTGTTCTTGAATTTCAATTATGTCATTTGGCTTGCATTATAAAAAAGACTGGAATTAGAATCATCAATTCCGCACGAAATTAAAGTAGTGATTCAAATCCTTAATGAGGTGTTTTTTTGACAATTCCACATTGTTGTGAAATTGAGGGAAAGACACGAACCATATAAAATCTCTTGTCAGTTACCTAACGTGTAATTTAAATGAATAATAATTTACTATATTATATAATAATAATTTTAATTATTATTATAATTTATAATAATGCTTAAATTTAATGAATAATATTTAAGTATATGAAATTATAATAATTATATTTTATATTTAACAATTGTATTAGCGGATGCATTAAAGAAGAATAATAAACTAGTGGTCCCGGAAGGTTTTGTTAATTATAAAATAATAAATACCCACTATTTTTAATAACAAACATGATAATGAATTTTGAAAACTTTTTATGTAGGTAAATGTTACCTTGTTGATGCAGCTCCTCAGGTTGTTGAGATAGGTGAACTCATAAGAGGGGTTGCCCTTACTCTATTCCTTGACAGGAATAACGGGCAAATAACAAGAAGGGAGAATACCTCTTCTATTGATTAGTTGTCTAGTTAGCCAGCCAGTAAGAGGAGTGCTTTAACAAGACTTCAACTTATAGAAAACAGGCCTACGAAAGAAAAGAAATAAGCCATAGAGATACGACCACTCGAAAGGTTCCCCATTGGGCTAAGATCCGGATCGGAAAGATCAATGATCAAAATGGAATAAAACCGATCTGATGTTCCGGTGTTACGACGCATATGCTCCCGCTATGGAAATGAGTCCTTTGTTAAGCCGTCATTGGTTAGCGTCAATTCTGTGTGATTCAAAATGGATCCTATGCTTAGACTGGAAGATAGATCAAGATATAATCTTTACCTGAAGTTTGAGCAAATGGGACATAAAGGAATAGAACAAGTGATGGCGGCTAGGAAGGAGAAATTGTAAAGACTAGACCATACTATAGTACAGAGGCATTCGGGAAGCCCTCTTGTCCTGGAATCAAACGAATCCTTGAGTTGAGGTGAGGAGGCTCCCTTTAGATTTAAAAAGTTGCAATGTTTCATTGATGGAGCAGCAACGGTTTGAAGCCTAGCGCGAAAGCCGTTGCGCTAACGTCCTAAAGTAGGAACTCACACCCTTAGTCAAGCGAGACGCTTAGGTTCAGGCACTTTCACCAGTACTTGAGCCAGCACCTGAACCGAGACCTAAAGCTGAACCAGTGTTTTAAAACCCGGACCGGACCGGTGGGTCGAACCGGTTAACCCGTCACCTGGTTACCATAGTGGGTTGGGTTGGTCTCTTGATGGGCTGAATACCAAACCCGGGGTGACCCAGTGAAAACCGTCCAAACCGGCATGACCCGGTCGGTTTTTGGTGAACCGCCCGGGTCATGGAAAAATGTATTTTTTGTCATATTTATTCCAAAATAAAATATATTAATAAAAAATAAGAGTTTTAAAACAAAACCCTAGAGAAAAAACAAAGACTAGGTAAGAAAAAGAGGAGATTTGAGATAGAGAAAACTGAAAAATCAATGAGGTGAGATCAAAACCATTCTTTTCTTTTTTTTTGATTTGAAGGATTCATATATGTTGGATAATTTTAGAGGACTTGGTCAACCATAAACTAGTTTTTAGGATTTCCGGAAAAGGATAACATAGTTTGATACTTTATTTTATGCAACATAATTGGATACTTTATTTTATGTAAATAGACTGCTGTTTTTCGTAACTTAGATAAAACCTGGATTATGCTTTTATTTTTGATTGATAGGAGTTGACTATGTTCATTTTTTTGTTAGAATTGTGCAATGATGAACTTTCTTGTTAATCAACATGTTAGCTTCTTTCTTATTTAAGTTATGTATTATTTTAATCTCTTGAATCGCCCAAAAAATTATATCTCTCGAACCAAATCTTGAAATAAGAAAGAAAATATTAATATTAAATATTTTTATGGCATTACTTAATGTCATTGAGTCAACCCGATTGACCTGACGGTCCGACCGGTTTGGACCAACCCGCCCCCTTGACCGGGTTAGTGTCCGGTCTGGGTTTTAAAACATTGAGCTGAACTATTGAAGGAACCTCTTTCCGTCCATGGAGGGTGAGTCAGGGCCTAAGATCAAGCCAAAAGGCATAGTCAATGGACAACAGGATATCAATATATCACTTATGTCTCAGTTACAACACAACGATTATAAATATAAATGATTTCCTGAATTATATGAAGCCCAGTAAGCAAACAACAAATCCATGGTTATTTGAACCCGAGTATCCGGGAAAAAGCAAAATATTTGATGCATCATTGATGATAAATAAAAAGAAAAAGTAAGGCCATTCCATTGCTACAAACAACGAGGTGTGGTGACAAATATGAAAAGCCAAGTCTTTTCCGAACGGTGTTGTCATCAGTAGACGCAAGAGTCGCAAGCAGCACAATGCTCATTGCCTCGCTACACCATACCGTCTGGGTAAACCCCTTTTCAACTGGAGCACGCATTCGTCGATCGGCAGAAGTGCTTTTTCAGTTTGTTCCCGTATTTGTTCGAGTTCGATGAGAAATGAGTCGACCTATTTTTCTTGTCCCATATCGTGGTACATGTTATCACTTGAATGAATATAATAGAAGGATTCCTTAAAGCCAATGTGAGTTGTACAATCTTGTCATTCATCAATGCAAAACTGTATTTTCAATTTTAGATTCAATGCCTCATTTTTCATTTATTAACCAAATAAAAATATTATCCACAACCACATTATGGGTTTAGAACTGAATAATCAATTAATGCAAGAGATGAATTAAGAATTACGGAGACAACAATTCGGATCACGTATGACACAAAGAAAACAAAGAGATGAATATAATAAGTGATCAGTACTATTTACAACAAACGAAATGATTGCAACCCTATATGCAAATTTTAGATGTGGTGGGTGAATTAACCAGTTATGTCATGTTATTGAGTTAAACTTGTAAATTTTGTTGAACATATTATGTGGTTGACTTAACTTTTGCCTTTTGTTTGGATATTTGGGAAAATTAAGTAAAAACTTGTTTGGTTGTATAGTTAAGTAAACTATTTTTCTAGTTGAGAATGAATTTAGTTAATATTTACTTGAATTTCTTAAACTCATTTAATTAATTGTGTTTTAATCTATTAATGTTCTTTATTGTTCTTTTTTACTATCTTGCTAAGTTATTTATAATACCTACTTGTATTTCTTCAAATTGTATACAAGGAAATGAAAATTGTGAAAACGAAAAGAAAAATTAAAAAAAAGGAAATCGATTGAGATGAATAGATGTCATGGATTGTTGCCTACTAAAAGGGTCTTGCAGAACAAGAGTAACAAAATTGAAAGACATTTAAGACTAAAGCATTTGTGACTATACAATGACTTAAGTTCAAGATCCAATAAGGATGTAAGACATGACCATATAAAAATCATATGAGGACTATCAAAACGTAATATTTGGCCATTAAGAATCTTTTGACTGTGAGTGACTTCAATTTTGACGCGACAACTAAGACAATCGTCGTAGATGTTAATGTTTGAGATGACTACATCAAGGTATAATATGAGTAGTAAGTTTTTGAAAATGCATGTTTTATTTATGTTTATATCTGAATTAACTTTTATTAATTTACAGGTATTCCTTAATCCTTAATGCTGCTGATTTTGGTTTTAGAACTATTAAATATTGGGTAGAGATTTGCATAGTTGTTCACGGTGATCAGGTGACTAGAAACTGGTTACAGTTGACTTTGATTTGGGCGATGAGGTTGATTGCACTAATGTTATGGAACAATTGCCAATAATAAATGAAGAATTTGAGATTGACGATATTGCTGAGCATCAACTGAACAAAACAAATGTTATCATGCTACATCATCTACTTTCAGACATCACAGAAAGAAGCTTTATATGTCTGATTATTTAGTCCAAATGATTAATCTTGTGGCAATGAATACGGGTAAGATAGTTGAAGTAATGTATCCGACGTCGAGGCTGCATATGCATCAAACTTGTATGTGGAAGTAATGAAGATCAAAGGTTATGAATTTGAGTTTCCCAACGATTCGTTCAGAATATTAATTATTGATGACAAACTTTCTAGAGTGTTTTTCGCTGGAAATGAGAGTGAAAGAACGGGGATGTTAGAAGAGATAGTGCTAATAGGAGTAGTAACGATCAATTAGCTAGTTATTTTCATTCTTAGTACACGTGTTTTGTGTTTTTTTACTGATTTGCATCTGGTTACTTCACTATGTTGGGTTTATTAATTGACATGGATTATGTTATTATTTGAAACTATGTATTGACATATTAGGTTATTATGAATTTAATAAGTTATTATTATTTAAATGGATTGACACATTAGGTTATTGTTAAGTTAAATATATTATGATATATTAAGCCTGATTTTTAGATTGTGAAAATTAAACAATAGAAAATAGAATATTAGGAAAAAAATTTCTGGAAAATAATCTGGTTGGAAAAGTTTTTTTTCAATGCAATCAAAAAGGAGCCTAAAGAAGAAACTGACATTTCTAGGCCTAAAATATTCTATGATGGAGCAAATGCTAGAAAACATTTCTACCCTTGAGGTGTCGCCATGTTAACCAAATGGTATCCTCTGCCCTAAGAAGCGGTGGTAACAGAGCAAAGCAAAAATTTAAAGATTACCAAAAATGGTTCTGATCAACGCGAATGGCCATTCAGTTATTTAAGTCTTAGGGATCAGAATATTGAGGCATTTGTTCCCCAATTAAGAGGCCCACCTAAGAATGCCATTGTTCACAATTAGAGGAGATGCATGGGCCTTACCGAAGGCCCTTTTGCTGGCAGAATTTTCAATACCAGAAGTAAGGACTTCAAGAACTCCGAATGGGGCATGAGGGAGAACCTGATTCATGTACTAGGGATGCAATGTGTTGTTGGTGCCCTAGCACCAAAAAAGAATATTATTCTTGCAAATTTTTGTTAACCCCTGAAACTTGCACATGCATGACTATAATAATATTTATAAATAAATATAATTAATATACGTGAATCATTTAGCTAAGAGGCGCTTTATTTAAAGTTTTTCATGAAGATAGTTGAATCTCTTATTGTGCAAGGGATATGGTAGCTCTATCTCTAGGATTCAACTTAGTTCAGATTTACTCCTGTCTGCCTCTACATGCTTGCACTGCTTGGCGGAAGATGACAATATCCAACCTCCTGGGAAATTAATCGATTTAATTTAATTTCATCAAAATGAACTTTAACTAAGTTAATAATCCAACATCATCCCATAATATTAAGTCCTCTAAATTTAATTATTAAAATTAAATTTATTTGATTTGGTCATAATTTTCCAAATTGCTCATATGTCCAAAATCGGACAGAGCCTCCCTCCCCTTAACCTATGTGGTTTTGGGTTGATGGACTGCTCCAAAACTGATGATCTGATCGGATTGTTTTAAGGGCCTATCCAATTAGACTAGCCTAGAAAATGTTCATTTGGTTTGTTAGACAATGAACCCGAATGATTGTCTAAAAGACAGTTTGGTTGGATCAATCTAATGGGTCTAAATTGATTAGTCTGATCCCAAGATAAGTCTGTCATAGTGTGTAGAAATAGTCCGGACACCAAAAAAATAGCACCTTCTTCCTTTATGATACTGGTCTGGTTTGATTCTGTCATAGCTTTAGCGTAGATATTGTCGTTGGTGCCTAGTACATGAGATCTCTCTTCGACCATCTATTTATTGAGTAGAGGAGGCATGACCCTCACAATGGGCTCACGTCTCAAGAATACCAAGAGACAAACACTTTTGGACGTTTTGGATAATAAAGCTATTAAATATATTAAACGCATTAAGTGGCGCATAATATCAAAAATTCCAAATTACACACACTTGAAATTGATGGGTATTAATGGGTCTCAAGACTTAAAAGAATCCAAGGGATACTCATGAATCGTTGGGTTCATGACCCTTGTACTTCAGCCGATGAGATTTCCTTGGCTATACTCTCATAATTAAAGCATATCAAACAATCACCAGGAGGCTCTCGCCAGACAAAATCATCCGGCCTTCACAAGTCATCCGTGATAAAAAGGGGAGAAGTCATATCATTTTCTCCCCTGTTTTTTGACTTCTCCTTATTTGATATTTCTCCCCCTTTTTATAACCACATGTCGGAAGACTTGTGGAGGCCGGATCAGATCAAATCTGATCCCCAAACAATCCCCTCACTTGATATAATTTTGAAAATTAGTAATACAAAATATATATATGGAGGCTGCTACTGTTTACGCAGTGCGTGAAACAGTAAAAGATCATGCCGGTTCAATTTGGATGGCATGCCTGTAATTACAGTTTGAACTGGTGGCCATTTTGAAAAAAGAAATATCTTTCATAATTACAATAATGCCTTTATGTTTAGTTTTAATTACACAAATGCCATTCATTTTACACTTGCGTGACTTTTAAGGAGTTCACGCATTGTGTGAACTCTAGTTATTCCCTATATATATATATATAGTGTGTGTGTGAATTTATGGGCATTTGAGAATATCATGTGCATAGATGAAAGTATCTTTCAAGTGGACCTCACCTTAAAGACAAACAAATCAAAGTTAGCCAAAAAATGCAGTTGATAGAACCTTAAACTGTGAATCCGTACATATTAACTGGATCCGTCGCACACACGTCCCTTTTATTGGTTATTTGTACTAAACATCTTAGCACTTTTAGGTCCGTGCTTAAATCCTGATTTACTAACAATTCTAGAGATAAGCCTCAGCTCATTGAAAATGAAGAACTTCTAACCATCCGAAATGGGAGTCAATCTAGAGTGCTAATGTCTCCCACCAAATAACCTATGAAAGGAACGTGTTTCAATGGCTACATAATCTTAGAATTAAGAAAAGAAGAGGATAAGTGCTTTTATGCCTACAATATTATCTCATTATATTGTTTTGATTAATTCAACTTTCATTTCTCTCATCACCAATCACAATGTTATCTGAACCAAGGGTTTGCAATCAGATGAACCATCGATTAAGAGTTGTGAGGAACTAGAGGAGGGACCAGGGACCGTTTTGAATATGGAGCAAAAGGGGAGATTGGTATGGGTTTAAAAACCTGACTAGTTTGTGCAGGAGGCTATTGCAGATATAATCAATCTGGCTCAGTCTCTAATTCTGTTAGTTTTTGAAATGTAAATGGAAGTATGAATCATCTGCTTGGTCCCCTGACTCATACTGGCTCAGCCTCCAACTGAGAATAGAACGTTCCTTCTGCAAGGCGAGGCTGATATGCTTTGTAGCAGCCAAGGAGACTTGGATCCATTAGGTTTTTTGATTTGTTTGGAAAAGAAATGAGACAATAAAACATCCTTGATTACAATTATAAGGAAAAATCTCAAATAGATCAAGATACTAGCGGTCCAAAACTAATAGAATCAAGGCCTAAGTCCAGGTTGAGATTTTTCATATTTAAGTTCAACCAAGATCCCTAAATTGAAGATTTCCTTCCCCGTAGATCAACTAAACTACTTAAATTATCAAAATTTTGGTCCCTTTCCTCTTGCCTTAGAATAACTTTTTTTTGAGAATCGAAGACTTCAACTCATAAGAAGGATATGATGATTAAAAAAATTTCTAATCAAGGCCAAATACAGCAATCACATAATCTTGATATGATGTGTTCATTCACAAACATTCAATCACATTACGAGAGTAATACCAAGAGATAAGGCTATTAACATGTACCACTGAGAAGCGTGCATACCTGATATTGATTGCAACCTACCACATCTGATGATGCTCGATATTATAAGCATTGTGACATGCCTCTGATCTAATAAAATTGTGCCTATGGATTATTACTTTTCCATTTTTAAAACTCTCAAGGATACCTATAGTGCACAAACAAAATAAGCGTGGCATGCCTCCCATATTGATTTGCAGTTTATTGACCCATATTTCATGATAGAAATCCTTCACAATCAAAAGATTCAATTTTAAGAAAATCTTGACTCAGATGAGAGAGAAAACCGTCAAAATTAAAATAGGTTGACTGATCTTGAATCTGATGGGAGATGTGTCTTGTAAATTTTCATCACACATATCCATAGACAGTATAGAGCCCATTTAGTGCAATGTAAAAGAGAACCAATACAAGAACCCTTTTACTGAAATTGGTATATTACTAATGTTGTGAAGAAGTCCTATGAAAAAATGAGATGAATCGACATGTCTCCATTTATCAAAACCCAAGGTTAGTATCTCACATCGAAGATAACGTTCACCATTTCCCTTCTCATAGAGATGCACAACCTTATACTCTCAGTTAGAAGGAACAAATGCAATCCCAAACAAAACTGAAATCACATCCAATCAAAGTCACAAAGACTTGGGATCCTTACGTTTATAACCGGACTCAGCACAAAAATCTTTTAACTTTTAAGAGGCAACTGATTTTCTGTGGCAGATGCCTGAGAGCATCGCTCTTGGCATGACGTGTGGGAGGGAATTTAATTGAAGAGGTGATGACATGCATGCACATGTATCGTTAGGTGGTGTATGCACACCTCTAAGCTTACCACATGTCCTCCTTAATTGATACATATTAATAATAGTTAAGATTTTTTTTTTTTTTAATATAAAAGCCACTCAGGAGGAGTGGGGGGTTTGGCAGACCCCTACCGGTTTATTAATATATAAAAAATTGGGGGGGGGGGGGGGGGGGGGGGGGACATAAACCTTACCCCTACAACAGACTAGACCAAAAAATAAAGGAAAAAAAAGAGGGGGGGACATAAAACCTTATCCCTTACAGACACAAAGAAAAAAGAAAAAGACATCAAGGGGGGGACATAAAACCTTACCCCTATACAAAAAAACAACAGACAATTATTTTCTAATTTTTCTGAGACTCCCTATCCCTATTTTATCCAGCTGAATTAAACTTTTTATTCTATTTGGCATATTATTCATGTCAAAGGAACCCGATTTTAGCCTGTTACAACCAATATTAGCCAGCTCATCTGCCACTGTATTCGCTTCCCGAAATATGTGATTGAGAGAGAAACTATAGTCAAGAGAGAAGAAATTTTTTGATTCCAATACCAAGTTTTCCAATTACCTGAAGCTTTACCAGACCAATCTTCAACCACGCTCTTTGAGTCAGATTCAATAATAACATTATATAGATGCAACCTCTTACAGAGAGATAACCCATCAAGAAGAGCTCGAGTTTCAGCAATATAATTTGAGCAAATTCCATAATGAGAGAAGAAACACGCAATAAAATTACCATGATGATCTCTAATAATACCCCCTCCACCTGCATTACCTGGGTTACCTTTTGATGCACCATCTATATTCAATTTGAATTTAGTACGAGGAGGTTGCAACCATTTAACATGAATCATACGGAATTTGCAAATAGCAGGAGCACGAGTAGGGAATAAAGGAGATAAATCAAAGTGATTATTCTCAACAGTTGAATGTAAGTCACACACTTTTTTAATGATAGCATCTATAATAGCTCTGTTAGTGCGAAATTTAGCATCATACTTACGCCTACATCTCTCAATCCATATTTCCCAACTAATCAAAGCCGGCAACAGGGAGAACAAATCATTATTACGGTGAAAGGCTGCTCTAAACCACCTTTTTAAAGCACATTGGATAGAATCTTGCATACTGAATGGGACAAAACACCAGGAAGCAAAATGTCTCCAAACTGAAGAAGCTAGATCACCCGAAATCAAAAGATGGTTAGTGTTCTCAACACTAGACAAAATGCAACAACAACATTTGCTAACCATCGGGATGCCAATCTTCTGAATATTCGAGTTAATAGGAATAGCATAATGCATGATTTTCTAGCAAAAAATACTGATTTTAGTTGGAATAATCTGATTCCAAATATACTTAGGCCAATCAAACTCATTCCCTTTAATTCTTATCTTATCCCAGGCTGTTTTAACCTTGAATTCACCAGTAGGAGAGAGATTCCAGATAAATTTATTAGCTTTATCTGAGGTAGAGAAATTATCATCTTTAATAGCTTCTATGATAGTAGAAGGAAGTAAGTGACTCACCTTATTGAGATGCCAATCTCCTTCCTCATTAAGGAGCTGAGAAATCGTAGGAGTAAATTGAGGATTTCCAGTAGCAATGGTTATAAGATATTCCTCTTTGAACCATTTATCAAACCAAAAATTTACATTGCTGCCATTTCCTATGAGAACAGAGGAATTAGAGAGCATCACATGAAAAACTCCGCAAATATTAATCCAAAGCTTAGAAGCACCCCTGATGGGCAAAGCATTCCAAACATGATCAAGACGGTATTTAGCTTTGAAGAATCTCGTCCATAAACAGTTAGAAGAATATATTTTCCAAGCTTGCTTAAGTCGAAAAGCCTTTGAAATTTCAGCAATTTTTCTAACTCCCAGACCTCCTTCCAATAAAGGTAAAGAACAATGCTTCCACTTTACCCAATGACGCTTCCTGTTTAAATCGGTCTTATTCCAAAAAAAATCAGCCAAAAGCTTATCAATTTTAGAAGCTATTCCAGTAGGAATATTAATACTTGAAAGGATATGCACCGGAATAGAAGAAAGGACATGTTTGATAAGAATAAGCCTCCCACCTGCAGAAAGCAATTTTCCAGCCCATCCAGCAATACGGCTTTGAATCTTCTCAATAAGAGGAAGGAAATAAGTTAGCTTCTGACGCCCTTTAATCAATGGAACTCCCAAATAAGTGAATGGAAAATTCTTGAATTGAAATCCAGTTCGAGTAGATATATCTCTTTTTCTAGCCGGTTTGAGATTGTCAGAGCAATACAGAACTTTTCTCTTTATTAATTTTTTGCCCGGAAGACTCCTCATATTTTGAGAGAAAATCAAAATTAATTTTAATACTCCGAGCACTACCATTGCAAAAGATGAGCGAGTCATCAGCAAATAAAAGGTGAGAAACAACAAAACCATTTCTTCCTACAGAAAAAGAAGTAGCCTGTTGATAGATAATATTCTTGAGATGTTTCAACTTAATTTAATCCAAATTAATGGACATAAAATCAAGAGTAAAAATAATATACTTGCAAGTGCACAAGTGACACAGTTGATGTATCTGGTGAGCACAGGGTCGAATCCACAGGGATTGACTATTGTGCAACAAGAATTAAGGAAACGAAATCTAAAGAGAAGAGAGATTTAAAATTGGTTTTCCACTCAATGAGAATGGAGCAAAAATCACTGATAACTGTAAAGCAATGAAAAAGAGGTCTAAGGCTTCAGGAAAGTCCACCTATCCCTCCTTATGCTTAGATTTGGATGAAAACACATCTAGAATTAAATAAAGATTTAATCTAGATGGAAAATTATACGATAAAACCACTGACCTTTAAATTCAATTGAATAATTAGAGAAATTTGAAGAGTACTCTGTATCTATCTCACAGGGGATCCAAGCATTCAATATATCAATAGATCATATGAAATCAAAGAGCATATAGAGAAGAACAATTAACCAAAATAATAACTATTCAATTAAAATTAATGATATCCACATCATCCACATAAATCGGAAAAAGGTTTCAAATCTCTAATTTTTAGAAAGGTGTTTAGCCCACCATGATTGGAGTTGTCATCCTCCTTAATGGTGTTCCAAACACTACAATAAAATAACTCAAAAAAAAAGCTAAAAGAAGAAGAGAGAAAAGAGAATGAGAAAAGATCAAAGAGCCCCAAAAGTCTCTCACTTTAGGTTTATATAAACTAAAGGGAAGAAGAGAAGGGAAAAAAAAAAACAACAGAGAAACTTCTAATTCCAAAATTCCAACCAAAATTACACTTCTCTCCACTTGATGACATGTTTTGACCCCTTAAACGTCCGAATCAGGAGATCTTCGTGAAATACAATTTTGTTCCCCTTTAAGTCTTCTTTCCAAAACATTAAACCTTGCCTTAATCCGAATTTTGAGTCAAAAGTTATGTCTAAATTAGAAAGTATTGTCTAGATTAGGCGGGAATCCGGGATATCCTCATTCTTTGTTTGGGATTGGTTGCTAAATAATAGCACTCCTCTAGCCATCCACGAAATTTCTTGTTTTTCTTGTAGATTTAGTTGACCTCCATTAAGCTCCTTATTTGAATTCCAAAATCCACCCAAAATAAAGAGTTCTTGTGACCAAAATAGGCTTTCTCTTTTTTTCTGAAATAGAAACATCAATATAGCACACTTCTTCTTTCTAATTCAAGAGAGTTCACCATTTTTATGCCAAAATCATATTAATCCATATCTTCCTAAGATTCTCCAGTCATGTTGTAGAATCTTTCTATACTTGGTCTTGGGTTTTGCTCTTGGGCTTTGACTCTTTGACTTGGCTTCTTGGACTTTTGGCTTGGGCTTTGCTCTTTGGGCTCTAGCTTCTTTAGATCTTTGAGTTGAACATGAGTTATTTGAAACTTTGGACTTCTTGAATCCCGAGAGTAGTCTGGGGTTAGGATTCCTACAAAAAATAAATACTCGTAATAAGTCTCTCTTAAAAATATTTTGCATGCGGCCTTCCAAGACATGTATGAATACATGTAAATATATCATGAAAATTAAGAGAAAGAGGACAACGCAATGGTGAGAAGAGAATACACCATTTTACGTGTAAAAATGAAGATATAAACCAAAGAAGTATGATAATGCTTATTTAAATGGGGATAATTAAGCAAAATTAAGCACTTATCAACCTACTAGCCTGAAAGTGCCCAAAAGAAGCTAAAACCAACAGTAGAGAATGTTAATTCAACTATACCGCCGTATGATATCATAGGTAAATTAATATTTAAAGTATTAAGCACTAAAAGTATGAAATTAAATCGCCAACCGGACTACCCACGTTATAAGTTACAAAACAAGTTATCGCTAGACAAATTCATTAAAATAAAAGCATTGATCTTTCTAGCCTGTTAAGGGTCTAGCCGAGCATCTGGTGACTCAGAGAGCCAAAGCTTTGGGGACTTGAGAAAATATTGAATATTACCTGCAGTTTAGCCCTTTAATAGAATGATGTTTAGTACTTTAATTTAAAAATACTGTACCTAAAAAAAATTCAGTTCAATTACTATTTTGAAATACTAATTTTAAGCAATAAAGTATAGAACTTAACTAAAGTAAAAAAAAAAAGACAGCAGTGTTTGTGGATAGCACCAGTAGTCCTCTAGACAGCCAAAGTATTATAGTCCTCATAGGTTATCATAGAGATACAAATATTTCACAACAGTGCCCGGTTGCATAAGGGAGCACCATTTGATAGCATACAAGAGAAATATCCTCTTGTAATCGATTTACAGAAGTTGAAGTGCACGTACACAACATATAACTAAATTAGAATACTTTAAAGGACTATTCAGCAAAAGGAAAAAAAATAGAATGAAGGATGGGGTTGCTATGAAGCTAAATCACCAACTTTCACCAGAAGCAATTAGAGTCAATGCACTACCTTAGGTGGTTTGAACATCATTAGTTTAGAGAGGTTAAGAACTAAAAATAATGTTCTTTTAGTTACGAACTTTTTAGAATGTTAAAGAAACCATATAAGTATTTCCTCAAATTTACCATCTTTCTTTTATGATATTTAGCATCATATGTCATTGGAGACAGTATTTTTATATGAGAATTTGGCCTACTCGGTGCCCAAATTGAGCAAACGATATGGGATTCCCTCGAAACCAATTCTCACATTTAGGTTGTATCAAAATACACGAGTTAGAAGAAATCATATCAAAAACCGATCTTGGTTAGGATTTGGTGCGTGGTTGTAGGTTTAGGCCAAAATGTTCTTTAAAGTTGGGAATTTGGCTTACTCGGTGCCTAGATTGGGCAAATGACCTCGGATTCCATTAAAACCAATTTTCACACTTAGGTTGTGTCGAAATACACGCGTTAGAAGAAATCACATAAAAAACTAAGCCCTGGTTAGGTTTTGGTGTGCGGTTGTAGGTTTAGGACAAAGTATTCTTGAAAAGTTGGGAATTTGGCTTACTCGGTGTTAGCCTATAGGTTTTCACCTTAGGTCTCCATAATGATTTTTGATGATAACACAATAATGTAATGATATTTTGTGTTACTAATGTCTCTTTGATTTTATGTGAAATTCAGTATACTAAGAGCACTAGCAAGTCATTCAAGAAAAAAACATGAAAAAGACTCCATCTATTGAGAAGACTTAAATCTAGTCAAAGCAAGCTATTGGATCGTATTGAAGTTATGAAAGATCATGTCAAAGGCCAAAGTCCAAGTCAGATCATGAATAAGAGAAGATGATTATGAAGTCAAAGATGAATTCAAATCAAGATCAAGAATGAAAATTGAAGACTCTCCTTGAAGGTTTAATGTTTATATTTATAGTTTGAGAGTGGTCTACGACTTTTGTAAAAGTCCTCAAAGTTTGGTAGTTTGAAGGCTCATTACTTAGATTGACCATATATACCTTAAAACCCAATTGAATATCATTCTAAGGACCTAAAACATAAAAAAAATCTTGTTTTAAATTGTCGCGCCCCAAAATACCCCCTAGGAGTTAAGGGATACTTTAGGTGTGACTGTACATACCTGCCAAACCATCCTGTAATGAACAAGGCTAACAAAGTACAATAAGAACAATAATTAGAGAGCGGAAGCTAATAATGAGTGCGGAAGTGTGAACTAACCTTTTTTTTTTTCTTCTATAACTCTAATTTAGTATTCCAAGTTAACATATACAAAACATATCAAGTTAGAGGTGGACATGCCCACCAATCAAAATATCAAAATACACCAAAGAACTCTCTCGGACTCTCCTCTCAACAGTAGTAGAGGTAAGGCCACACGTCCAAATCCCTATCCTCCTGAGACTGCAACGGGATAGGTGGCTCCCTCTCCTCTACGTACTCTTCCTCGACCCATGGCTCAGGGTTGAGGACATCCATGGTACTTGCCGACATAAAAGTATGGCTGAGCATGGAATACTCAACGAGTACAAGCTACTAACTAACCATAGCAATAATAAAAGCACAACAACAGTGAACACAATACAAACTATCAATTTAAAGCAATAATGGCAGCATAAGATAAATAGTATTGAACATGAAGCTATATAATATCTTGACATGCGTGCATGAATGTGAAAACCTTAGTAAAACTCATGTTGGGAAACCCTTTTCATGTCTCGGTCTTGCTTGTGAAAATCATGTATGCGTGTCTGTCTTGTCTTATATTTCATGTCTTGACTTGTATACTTGTGAGCTAGAGGCTAGCACCTGCATATCCTTGTGCTACCAACCTCCTTGACATTTCATTCTCTTGTGAGCCATAGGCTAGCACCCTTCACTTGGGCTACCAACCTCCTTGACATGTACTTGTTCCTTTTCACTTGTGAGCCAGAGGCTAGCACCCTTCACTTGGGCTACCAACCTCCTTGTCTTGTTTCATTTTCTTGTGAGCCAGATGCTAGCACCCTTCACTTGGGCTACCAACCTCCTTGACATGTACTTGTTTTCTTGTTTGATTTATCATTTACAAATACTCTTGAAAAACCCGGTTCATGCATGCATGCGTGCTTGTGAGTTTGTCAATAGTGATAACCATGAAAACAAGTATGACATGAAGGATATTGCATCACATTTCAATCCATAGTATAAACATATGAGAAATTGAGTAATCTACATGGTATTTGGTCAATTCATGATTTATAAGAACAATTGCACAAGGCCTACTTCCACTTCCTTCATTTAATTCGTTTACTCCTAGTTTAGGCATTTGACCAAACACACGGTGTGCAACTTTCCTTAATCATTTCATTTTTCCTCTTTTAGTTCATATTTTTCCATCAAGACATCAAGGTACATTTTTTATTTGTAGAATGCCCTCCCACCATTATCCATGTCACACATCATACACATCCATACGGCATCCAATCGTCACAACCCCTCATCCATCCACACATCACAACGTCCATAATATCTTGTTTACATTTTAGGGAAATAGCATATTTCAAAAGGAAGAAAACATGGGATCAAGAAGCATCATTTAACATAGAAAACCTAGGTTATTGCTAAGGGAGTTAGTAGGGTGTACTAACCTTGAATCAAGGCTTGATCTTGGGTGGAAACCTTGATTGAAGCTCCAACTTGGAAGAGGAGGGCCCTTGCTAGAATTATGCTTGATTTGGGGAAGAAAATCCTTGAGGAGTACCTTGGAGAATGCTGCCCTAGCTTGAGGAAGACTCCCCCACGAGCTTGAGGCTTGGCTTGAGGAATTCCAAGCTAAAGGGATGATTGTGGGTCTTGATCTTCTCTCACAATGATGCCCTAGGAAAACCCTCTTCTCCTCTCTCATTTTCTCTCTAAAATTCTCTAAGGATGGTGTGTGTGGGGACCAAATGCCCGAACAAGGCCTTATAGGAAAGGGTTTAACGCCCAAAAGATGAAAAATCCCTTGATGAAATTTCTGCAAAACGCGATAGACCGAGCGATCGGTGGTCTTGACCGAGTTCTCGGTCGCCAACCGATCGACCGGTGTTCTTGACCGAGCTCTCGGTCAAAAACAAGATCTCTGAAAAAATTCTCCATACAAAAAAGTTAACCAGTCGATAGCTACCGATCGATCAGTTTTGGACCGATCGATCGCTAAAAATGACCGAGCGATCGGTTGTGAACCGATCGATCGGTGCTCTGCAGGTTCCAACTGTTTTGACCATATCTTTTGACTCGTTCGTCGGATTTTGACGATTCAACTTGCATTGGATTCGTCTTTCGAAAAGGAATATTTCTGACATTTCAGAATTTCCAATTTTTCCATTATTTATTAATTAGACTATGTGAAAGGTCAGTTGGCTATGAAAGTGCTATTCATTAAGTATAGAAAAGTCCGGGGTGCTACATAAATAAAGGAATAAACCAAGGAAATCATGCCCCATCGTATTGGTTAAGTAAAGATGAGATTACAGAGAAAACAGAGTAATCTCATCGACGCAATGGAATAGCGAAATTGGTTTCGTCGATGAAATTGGTTGCAGAGCCACTGTTTTCTTTTTTGGACCAATCTCGTCGACGAATTTAAAGTGCCAACTCAATCTCTTCGACGAATTCATTCAGGACAGAGTTTCCTGAACTCTGTAACGACTAGTTTTTAACGGCCATTCTTTGCCCCATTGTGGCTCCAACGACTATATTTTTGAAAGGGTTATAAATATGATTGATTTATTAGTGAAATTAAGAACTCCAATACTTCCAATCATTCAATCCATTACTCCAAAGCTTAGATTTTAAAATTTATTGAGTTAAACCTAGAATCCCAAAAGAGTCATTCTTGAACTATTCATCTCCATTCTTTGAGAGACTTTTAGTGAGCTTAAGAGAGATCATCCAGCTCGTATAGAAGAGAAAAAATGATTGTAAAACACTTCTATACAAGTGTGTTAAAACCAAGACATCCGTGGGCGTCTTGTCCTTGAAGGGGGAGCTTTGTAAGATTTGGTCACTACTCGAAAAGTGGACTAAGTCTAGGAAAGATTGTTCCTTTGTAAGGTTTGATTTCAACTTGTAAGAGAAATTGTAAAGGTTTGATCTTCACCCAGAAGAAGATCATGCGTCTGAGTAAAAAGTGGTGAAACCTTGAGCGGGGAAGCTTAAAGCGGTAACGTAGGCGGGTTGCTGAACCTCGAGAACAAATTCTTTGTGTTTGCATTCTCTCTCTCTTCTCTTTATATTCTTATTTATATTGTTTGAGTAGAATTGAATAGTTTCTAATTCCTTTTAACTAGTTTTATTTGAAATTCTGCTTAAGGAGTTAGGACTAATTTTAAATTTACCATAGACTCTAATTACCCTCCTCTAGGGTTCAATCCTTGGGCAACAAGTGTGGTATCAAAGCCTAGGTTTCCATTTTTAAAAGATTAAACAATAATAGAGTAAAAACTAATGACATATATTAATGCATCTACCATAAGAGAAGGCGAAATAACCCTTAGACCACCTTTGTTCAATGGTGAAAATTATAACTATTGAAAACTGAGAATGATGTATTTCATTCAAATTGTTGATTATAATTGTTGGAAAGTAATAGTAAATGGTCTCCACATCCCCAATAAAAATGTTTATGAAATTCAAATTCCTAAGGATGAGAATGAATGGACACAAGCCGACATCAAGCTTGTTCAGTTCAATGCTAAGGTTATAAGCAACCTATATTGCGCATTGAGTGCACAAGAATTCAATAGAGTCTCGGCTTGTGACTCCGCTAAAGAAATTTGGGATAAAATCCAAATTACCTATGAAAGGACTAATCAAGTAAAAGAAAAGAAAATTAATATATTAGTCCATAAATATGAAATGTTTAAAATGATAAAAAATGAACCCATTTCAATTATGTTTTCTAGATTTATTAACATTATGAACGAATTGAAATCTCTTAGTAAGATTTATAAAAATGCAGAAATTATAAGGAAGATCCAATTATCACTATCAAAGGAATGGTCTCTCAAGGTCATGGCCATCCAAGAAGCAAAGGACTTGACAAAACTACCTATGGATGAGCTTCTCAAACCTTTAATGACCCATGAGGCAATCATAAGGAATCAAGAAACCCAAGAAGAAGAGCCTACACCAAGAAGAGGTCATGCCTTAAAATCCTCCCAAGTAAATGAAGATAATGAAAAGGATGAGGATGAAAGTGAAGAACAGATTGAGCTTATGATGAGAAAATTCAAGAAATTCTTGAAACACAAGAAAAATCCCAAGAAGAGGGCTTACAAGAAGGAATTAACTAAAGAACTTATCAAGGGCCAATCAAGCAAGAAAGAAGCAATTATTTGCTATGAATGTAAGAAGTCCGGACATGTAAAACCAGAGTGCCCTAACTTAAGAAGAGCAAATAATACAAGAGAAGAGCTATAAAGGCTACTACATGGGATGACTCCGAGAATAGTGAATCAAATTCAAGCTCAAGTGACGAGAAGCAAGCTAATCTATGCCTCATGGTACATGAGGATGAGATAACTTCTTCCATTGATGATTCTTCTTCATTTGATGAATTAAGAGAAACTTATGATAAACTATATGATGAATTTAGAAAAATAGCTTCCAAGAATAAAAGTATAAATATTTCTTGAAGCACAAGAAGTAAAGAAATTTTGATAATTCTTTTGTTTATCTTTTATATTATAGCCTAATCTGGCTTTATGAAAAACATATCTTTGATTACCTAACATAGTATCTAATACCTTTTTGTTATTAATAAAGAGTGTTCCCAAGTCTTCCCAAGGCTAACCTAGTTGGACTCAAAATGGTTTGGGTACCAAAGAGTGTTCTTTGAATGAATTGGATGATCGATCATATGCTTTGATCGATTGATTATGCCTTAATGCTTGAAACATGGTTATGCTTTTAATGATATAATTGGTATTATGAACTTGTGATATTGTTTGAAACATGTTTTAGAAACATGAATGTTTTGATGATATGTTTGAAATGTATGTTTTGATAAATGATGCTTGATACTTTTGATCAAAATGAATGACGATATGTTTCTTTGGATGAAATGCTTGAATTTGAAATGATGAATGCATGTTTGTTATGCATGTATATTTTGTATGTGAAATGCTATGATAAAATGAAATATCACTGCACATTATTCACCTGAGTGGTGCCATAAGTCTTTGGTATTCACACCGGCTATTACAGAGCAACTACTTAACAAGCTCAGGGCTTAGAACAATATTTGTTCACTATTTGATGATTTTTATGCCTTATATGAAAATAATTTATATTGGTATGATATATTTTACTTTATTTGGTATCATGTAATGCAATGTTCATGCTTTTTGATGATGCCAAGGGGAGAAAAATGATAATGGAATGATAATTCTTAAACCCCTAAGTTTAATTGGTATCTTGAGCTTATAAAAGAATGACTAATTTTAATTGATATTATGTGTTAAATAGTTTCAATTGATATGTTGAGCTTAAAAGACATATTCATATTGGTTTCAATTGCTTGAAATGACTTAATCAAATGAATCAAATATTGAAATCTTGAATCAATGAATGGTCTATCTAAAATATGTAACGAAGTGAAAAGTTTATCTTAATGCATATGTTTAGGGGGAGCTAACCTCAAAATTTTTATTGAATTCATATATTGAGGGCAAGCTTATTCTCAATCTATTCTATTATTTTGTCATCATAAAAAAGGGAGAGATTGTTAGCCTATAGGTTTTCACATTAAGTCTCCATAAAATGATAACACAATAATGTAATGATATTTTGTGTTACTAATGTCTCTTTAAGCTTATGTGAAATTCAATATACTAAGAGCATTAGTAAGTTATTCAAGGAAAAAACATGAAAAAGACTCCATCTATGGAGAAGATTCAAATTTAGTCAAAGCAAGCTATTGGATCATATTAAAGTTATGGAAGATCATGTCAAAGGCCAAAGTCCAAGTCAGATTATGAATAAAGAAGATGATCATAAAGTCAAAGATGAATTCAAATCAAGATCAAGAATGAAGATTGAAGACTCTCCTTAGAAGTTTTAATGTTTATATTTATAGTTTGAGAGTAGTTTAGGACTTTTATAAAAGTCTTCAAAGTTTGGTAGTTTGAATGATCATTACTTAGATTGACCATATGTACCTTAAAACTCAATTGAATATCATTCAAATGACCTAAAACATGATAAAAATCTTGTTTCAAATAAAGGAATAGACCAAGGAAACCATGCCCATTGTATTGGTTAAGTAAAGATGAGATTACTGAGAAAACAAAGTAATCTCGTCGATGAGATGGAATAGTGAAATTGGTTTCTTCGACGAAACTGGCCATAGAGCCACTATTTTCTTTTTTTTCCCAATCTCGTCAATGAATTCAAAGTGCCAACTCAATCTTGTCGATGAATTCATGTGTGACAGAGTTTCCTGAACTCTGTAGCGGCTAGTTTTTAACGGCCATTCTTTGCTTCATTGTGCCTCCAACAGCTATATTTTTGCAAGGTCTATAAATAGATTGATTTATGAATGCAAGAGCTATAAATATGATTGATTTATGAATGAAATTAAGAAGTCCAATAATTCCAATCATTCAATTCATTACTCCAAAGTGTAGATTTCAAAATTCATTGAGTTGAACCTAGAATCCCAAAAGAGTCATTCTTGAGCTTTTCAACTCCATTCTTTGAGAGACTCTTAGTGATCTTAAGAGAGATCATTTAGCTCGTATAGAAGAAAAAAAAGTGATTGTAAAATACTTCTATAAAAGTGTGTTAAAATCAATGTTAGCCATTAGGTTTTTGACCTAAGGTAATATCTTTGATTTTGATGTTAACACAATAATATAATAACATTTGTGTTACTAATGTTCTATTTGAGTTTAAGTGTAATTTTCGCACCCCAAAATCTCACCTAGGTTAAAGTAAGACATTGGCACATGACTTAACCATCAAACTGTTATATCATCCCGTCATAAAGCATTTAAGACAATCTAAAATATGAATCTGAAAATTTTTCTTCAATTATTCATGATCAAGTCTAATATCTCAAATTAAAACTAAAACATATTAAATATTCAAATCATCATCATGATTCTCAACCATCAATTCAACCTAACTATAAATTGAAAATTAAGTCTATTATAATGTCTTGAATTCCAAATCTAAATACTGATATAATTTAATTCCCAGAAAATGGCCAACAATCCAGATTCCATTCACCCTCGGGATAATCACCTGTTAGGTTTTCTTTTTCCTCTTCATACTCTTCCTCTTCCCAAGGTCCATGGCACAAATATCAAACCTAGAAAACAACAAGTTACCCCGCGTATATAAACTCCTAACTAACAATATAACAACATTAATATAAAACATAAATTAGAATTTAACAATATATGTAAGCATATAAACAATTCAGAGTGCGGAAGTATAATTTCAATTTAATTCTTATACGTTCTCACTTGTACTTATTTTTCTTGCTTATCTTACTTGTCATTCTTGTTCATGAATGTATCCAACAACATCCAAGCTCAGACAATGTATCCAACAACATGCATTGTGTCATATCAATATAAAATAACTCTATCCCATATATTGGATAGAGACTAACATATATCTTACTTATCAAGGTACCACATAGTTTACACATTATCAGGTGTATATGACTTGTCTACATAGTATCTGGTGTATACGGCTTGTCTACACATTATCCTATGTATACGTCTTATCTGCACATTACCCGGTGCATAAGGCTTGTCTTGCCTTGATCTTAGGCTTGTTGGTACTTGGGCAGTGCAAAACTCAATCATACAGTCATGCTCGTATGCTTGTATACTTGTATAATACTTATGATCTTGCTTTTTATCATGCTTGTACATATTTATTTTTATGAATGAGTGTGAGTGAAACAATGATAGCCATTAGTTAAATCGCACCTAGAATTATTAGTTAAGGCTCTTGAAAGCTCATCATAACAATTAACGCCACCATGATAATACCCTTAAGTCACACAATCATAATTCACGGTTTAATTTAATCAATATATATCATCATGCAATTTGTCAATCATACATCAATTTTAGCATCTATAATTTCTCATAATTAATCAATATAAAAATATGCTTTATTAGGTTTTTAACAATAAAATAATGAAACAATTCTATTTATCATGTATCAATTTTCAGTATATAGTTTTGATAAAATCAATCTCATAAAACCCTAGTTTTATAACACATCACAATTTCTAATCAAACTCATAATCATTCCATCAAATCCAACCATCATCCCTTCCTCCATTCTTATCATACATACACCACAAATCCTTCCCTTTCCCCTTGTTGATATACAAAATAAGAATCATAAAGAAATATCTCTAAACATCATAACTATCTTTCATAACGGATTTATATAATCTAAACATGCTTGATCTTGTTTTTTTACATCAAATCTAACTATTTCTCATTGTTTATATTAAAAATCATCATATTGATAGAAAATAATTTATATTTACCTCTCTTGATCGTTTCCCTACAATCAGGCGCTTGCGAATGGAATCGATCTAAGTCTTTACGCGCCCTTCTCCTTGCAAAACCTTTGATTTCTCCTCTTAGATCTCTCAAAATAACCTTCTCTCTCTCTTTTAGGTTTAGAAAACTTTAGAAAGCCTTAATCCACAAACATAAGGATTATTTATAGTGTTGGGGGCCCTAGGGACTCAAAAAGTCAAAAAATCAAGTAACACGAGTATCACAAACGGGCGATCAATCAGCCATTTAGTGCTGATCTATTGGAGCCGCCAATGATCGATCGGCGGTGGTGTGCCGATCGATTGGCCGTCGCCGATCTTAACAAATTTTTTAAAAAAAGTCTTTTGCTACTTTTTGACTATCTTTCTTTTAATGAAATTTAATTCTAAAAACAACTTAAATTAAGTGATTTATTTGGGTTTTAAAATTCATACATTTCACATTACTTTTATAAGCTTAATTGCATTAAAATTAAAAACTGATTTCTATAGAATTTAATAAACAGCATGAATGTCAAGAATGATAAATTCGGGGTTCTATAGTAATTCAACATATGAAGAGCATTAGCACATCATCCAAGACAAAAAGATAAAAATGACAACCAAGCAAGAAAGATTTTTCATCAAGCTATAAGAAAGCAATTGGATCAAGTTGAGCATATTAAAGATCATGCCCAAAGTCCAACTTGGATCATGAAGCTTAAGATGTAATCATTTCAAGATCAAAACTAGAAGAATGAAGACTCGAAGATGGTTTAATTTTTTTGTTTTAAGAGTCTTAGGATTTATGTAAGAAATCCTTAAAGTTTGGTTGGTTGAATTGCTCAATACTTAGATTGATCATAGTTGTCTTAAGACCCAATTGAATATCAATCTAAGGACCTGAAACATGATAAATATCTTCTTAAATATAAGGTTAAAAATCATGGAAATAATGCCCATCATATTGGTTAAACAAAGATGAGATTACAGATAAATCAGGATAATCTCATCGACGAAATTGAACAGTGAATTCTGTTTTATTGACGAATCTGGCTGCAGAGCCACTATTTTCATTTCTATTCCAATCTCATCAACAAATTCAAAGTGATTACCCAATTTCGTCGACGAATTCATACGGGACAGAGTTTCTTGAACTCTATAACGACTAGTTTCTAACAACTCTTTGAGTTTCCAAAAAGCCTCCGATGACTATATTTTTGCAAGGGCTATAAATAGAAATGTATTATGAATGAAATTAATAACTCCAATACTTCCAATCATTCAGTCAATTACTCCAAAGATTGGATTTCAAATCTATTGAGTTATAACCTAGAATCCCCAAATCCAAGTTCTTGAGCTTTTCAACTCCAATCTTTGGGAGATTTCTAGAGTGTTTTAAAGGCATTTACCAACTCTTGTAAGGAGCATTTTTTGAGTGCAAATCTTCTCTTGTCAAAGATGTTGTAAAATCAAGTGGTCCGTGAGACACTTGTCCATGAAGCCGGAAGCTTTGTAAAGGTTTGTTCACTACTCGAAAAGTGAACTAAGTCTAGGGATGATTGTTCCCTAGCAAGGTTTGATTTTCACCCGAAAGAAGATTGACGATTGAGAATAAATCGTGGTGAATCCTCTAGTGGGCATAGCTTGAGGCGGGGACGTAGGTGGGTTGCCGAACCTCGTGAACAACATCTTGTGTCAACGTGTTGTTATTTTCTTTAACCCTTTTCTTTACTTTATTGTGTTGTATTACTTTATAGAATTGCTAAATTTCTAATTCCTTTTAACTTATATAGTTGAAATTCAGTTTAAGGAATTACGAAGAATTTTAATTTTTCATTGACCCTATTCACCCTCCTCTAAGGTCCAAACCTTGGGCAATAATCAAGACATTCGTGGGAGTCTGGTCCTTGAAGCGTCCCTTTATAAGGTTTGGTCACTACCTGGAAAGTGGACTTAAGTCTAGGGAGGATTGTTCCCTTGCAAGGTTTGATCTCGACCCGTAAGAGAGATTGTAAATATTTGATCTTCACCCAGAAGAAGATTCTGCGTTTGAGTAAAACGTGGTGAATCCTTATTCGGGGAAGCTAAAGGCGGGGATGTAGGCGGGTTGCCGAACCTTGAGAAAAAATTCTTTGTGTTTGCATTCTCTCTCCCTTCTCTTTATATTCTTGTTTATATTGTTTGAGTAGAATTTCATAGTTTCTAATTCCTTTTAACTAGTTTTAATTAAAATTCTGCTGAATGAATTAAGAATAATTTTAAATTTGCCATAGACCCTAATCACCCTCCTCTAAGGTCCAATCCTGAGGCAACACTCGGGGCCCAAATCGGGCAAACGACCTCAGATTCCCTTGAAACTTATTCACACACGTAAGTTGTGTCAAAATACACACGTTCGAAGAACTTATCAAAAACTGAGCCCCGATTAGGATTTGGTGCACGGTTGTAGGTTTAGGCCAAAGTATTCTTGAAATATTGGGAATTCAGCCTACTCAGTGCCCAAATCGGGCAAACGACCTCGAATTCCCTCGAAACCAATTCCCACACTTAGGTTGTGTCGAAATACACGAGTTAGAAGAAATCCCATAAAAAACCAAGCCCCGGTTAGGATTTGGTGTGCGGTTGTAGGTTAATTTAGGCCAAAATTATCTTGAAAAGTTGGGAATTCGGCCTACTCGGTGCCCAAATTGGGCAAACGACCTCGAATTCCATTGAAACCAATTCACACACTTAGGTTGTGTCGAAATACACAAGTTATAAGAAATCAAATCAAAAACCAAGCCCCGGTTAGGATTTGGTACACGGTTGTAGGTTTAGGCAAAAATATTCTTGAAATATTGGGAATTCAGCCTACTCAGTGTCCAAATTAGGCAAACGACCCCAGATTCCCTCGAAACCAATTCCCACACTTAGGTTGTGTCGTAATACACGTCTTAGAAAAAACCACATAAAAAACCGAGCCCCGGTTAGGATTTGGTGCACAATTATAAGTTTAGGCTAAAGTATTCTTGAAAAGTTGGGAATTCGGCCACTCGGTGCCCAAATCGGGCAAACGACCTCAGATTCCCTCGAAACTAATTCTCATACTTAGGTTGTGTCGAAATACACCCGTTAGAAGAAATTGCATAAAGAACCGAGCCCTGGTTAGGATTTGGTCCATGGTTGTATGTTTAGACTAAAATATTCTTGAAAAGTTGGGAATTCGGCATACTCAGTGCCCAAATCGGACAAACGACCTCGGATTCCCTCGGAACCAATTCTCACACTTAGATTGTGTTGAAAGACACATGTTAGAAAAAACCACATCAAAAACCGAGCTTCGGTTAGAATTTGGTGCACGGTTGTAGATTTAGGGCAAAGTATTATTGAAAAGTTGGGAATTCGGCCACTTGGTGCCCAAATCGGGCAAACGACCTCAGATTTCCTCGAAACCAATTCCCACACATAGTTGTGTTGAAATACACACGTTACAAGAAACCGCATAAAAAGTCGAGCCATGGTTAGGATTTGGTGCGTTGTTGTATGTTTAGGCCAAAGTATTCTTGAAAAGTTGGGAATTCAACCTACTCGGTGCCTAAATCGAGCAAACGACCTCGGATTCCCTCGAAACCAATTCCCACACTTAGGTTGTGTCGAAATACACACGTTAGAAGACACCGCATAAAAAACCAAGCCCCTGTCAGGATTCGGTGTGCGGTTGTAGGTTTAGTGATGAAATTTCTACACTTTTATGTGTTTAATTAAACTCTATAAGTATGAAAAATTTGGGATGAGTTTGCATGTTAGTGATAAAATCCCTAGACTTTTATGTGTTTAAACTATATATGTATGGAAAATCTGAGATTACATTGTTTCTTTGCATATTAATTAATTATGAAATCCTTAAATTTTATCATTTCGATATTCTAATAATAAATTACGTTTTATTGTCTTTGGAGGAGGGAGCTAGCAGCACACACCTGTTGGGTTTTAGACCACTAGGAGGGAGTCAGTAGGAGAGAGATAGGTAGGCTTAGGATTTTTGTCTTTACTACCCAACACTTTTTTATGGACATGCATATATTGTTATTATTACATTATGGGCACATATGTACGACGATTTGTATGGATTTATTTTATTATATATATATTGATTGGATTGGATGGATTATAGGTAAAAATTTGTATGAATACGGTTAATTTATTTTATATTGTTGACAAGTACAATATAATACAGGTAAAAAAATTGTACAATTTTTTTGTTTATTTATATCTATCAGAGGCGGTTACAAACCACCGCTATTGATGCTAATAGTTATAGAGGTGGTTTAAAGGCACTGTTATCTATGGATTCATTAACGGCGGTTTTATACTGCCATTATATTTTCGGTTCATTAATGGTAGCTTGAAACCGCTGTTATATATGGGTTCATTGACGACGATTCTAAACCGCCGTTATATATCGATTCATTAATGGTGGCTTTCAACCGCCGTTAAATATATTATCTTTAGCGGTAGTTATAAATCGCCGCAAGAGGCGCACTTAAAATGATGGAATTGTCCTTTAGTAAGCACTGTTAAATGGTCTAGAAAACCACCGCAATAAGTTACTCTACAACTGTGGTTTATAAAACTGCGTGCCGCTATATGCTTCTCCGCGACAAGAGCAATAATGGTGATTTGTATAAACCGCCGCTATTAAGCGGCTGTTTTGAACCGCCGCTAAAAGCTTTTAATTTTGTAGTGATTACATTTAAGATGAGGAAAAATAATTAATAAGCTAGTTACATGACCCATTAAATTTAGAGTGGTCCTTACTAAATAGATGATGTGGCATATTTTCATTGGATCAACCAAAAGAAGGTTTGCCATATAAGACGACACATTCATCAACATGAAGGGAGAACGGAGAGATTTGAGATATGCCACGTGGCACTAACCAGTATATAGTATTAGTATAGATTTGTTATTTTGTCTATATACTTAGATATCCATTTAAATCATGACCACTAGTCGCATGCCCACCAAGGTTTGAAATTTCGTTGAAATTTCACGAAATTTCGGTTTCGGCCAACCCCAACGACATTGAAACTGAGTTTATCTCGAAAATCAAATTTTAGCCGAAATTTAGAAATTTTCTGTCAAATTTCGGATTTCGAAGATTTTGGAATTTCGGCTGAAATCTGATTTTTTTATTTTTAAATAGTTTTTTTTTTAAATTAAAATTTTGGAATATTTCGAAATATTTGGAAATATTTACTGAAATTTCAAAAATTTACATATTAATTTTAAACATAAAATAATAATATTTATATAAATATATAAAATTTTAATAAAATATTATTTTTAACATATATATATTAATAATATATATATATATATAATTAATAAAATATTAATATTTCGGATTTCGAAATTTCGTTGAGGGTTAGCTTGTCGAAATAGTCGCAAAATTTGAAATTCAAAACTTTGATTCCCACAACTCCATGCCCTAGTTGAATTGGGTTTGGAAACGGAATGAGAATTGGAACCGATGCCCTAGTTGAATTGGGTTTGGAAACGGAATGAGAATTGGAACCGATATAGCTAACTGAGAGATAAGAGAGAAAGAGTCCCATAAATTAAAGATAAGAACAAACAAAAGACTCCTAGAAAAGTTGGACAATATTTACCCACTTTCCCTTCCACTTTCCTTCCAACTGTGCTATGGTACCCTATTATATTATAAATAAGTGATTAACGGCAGTAAAAGGCCATTGTAATCTCTTTAGAGTTTTGATGGCGTCTGCAGGCGCTCTACTTCCTATGTTAGTGTTGGTGCTGGGCTTGGCTTCTTTACAACAGTCACAGGGAATTGGTGATCATGGCGGGTGCAGTGCTTCTGATGAAAAGTGCAACAAAGCACTTTCAATCTACAGAGTTCCAATGCAACCGGAACGGCGTTGGCTCAACAGAGGAATACTTCCATTGGGTTGTGGGCATTGGAGGGGAGAGAGACGTTGTACGCAGAATGAACCGGGTTGGGGCCAACTGAGACGTTGTAGGAGAAATGCTGCTAATTGTTCTGAAAAGGATCGGGAGATGTCTCCCAAGGATCGAGATGATTGTCTTGAATGTGCTAAATTCAAGGACTTTAACACTTGCTGGGGATTTTAAACACCCTAATCCTTAGTTTCCTTTTGATTTTTGTTTAGTTTGATTTTGATTTTGATTTTTGTTGTTGCTATGGATTTCCATATTAATTATATTTAATTGGAGTTTATTTTTATTTTTTTGGGGTACAGTATTGGAATCTAATTTTGAACTTCTTTTAATTGTATGATGAGTAACTAATTGCTTCCGATTGGATGGAATATCCTGAATCAACCAGGACTCAAATGCTTAACCCCTTTTTGGAACAAAATCAATTAAATCTCATTTAATTCCATTTACAAAATTTAAGAATATTTAATAAAAGATATTAAATAATATCTATACAATAAAGAAACAGGGATGTCACGAAATGGCACCCTCTTTGATCCCCATGTCAACGAGAGTTATCGATGGCAGCGTCAAGAGCGTTGACTTCTCCAAGAGAAAAGGCAGAATGGCTTCGGCGTGCGTGAGTGGCTTCGGCGTGCGTGAGTCCGCTCTTTTTGACAACCACTAATTGTGGTTAAGATTTACTCACCCTTAGGGTTCATTCATCCAACATTAATGTTTAGAAGTAAAAAACTAAAAAAAAAAATAAAAAAATATTAATCTTAATCTTAATTTTGTTAAGCTTAATCATATTTAAAGGGGTTAAAAGGGACAGGTCGTCACGACAAGAGTTGGTTTGAAGATTCTATTCATGAGGTCCATAAAGGCTATAGGGGCATTTTTCTAAAGTTGACGTACCCACCCTGCATAACGTCGTTGAATGCTTGTGCATCCTGCTCCGATGTGGCAAACACTCGGCCTTGAGCTGATTGGTGGGATTGCTGGGGTCTCGGGCCCTTGGGTGGCCACTGCTGCATTGGCTGCTGAAACAAGGTTTTTCGGTCGTTGAAACGAATCACTTTATTTCAATACTTTAATTTAATCCGAATTCTGCATACATATGAAAATAGTATAGGGCTTGTGTTGGATGTCGAATCCTCACTCGGGGTTAGTTAGTTAGTGCAATAAAGAAAATAAAAAAAAGAAAAGATTAAAATGGTGGAGTGGTGAGAATGATGGAATAATGATATTTTTTTAAAAACACTTTTGTTTGAGAAATTATTAAGGTCTACCACTATCCATGAAACAAGCATAAAACATATTTAAACATGAGAAAAAAAAAAACTAACATTTATTTAGAATGATTCATTAAATTAAAAAAGTACTTACAACACTTGAAGACAAAGAAATTGCAAGAACATTCGAAAGTAAGGCTGTAAAAATGGTGAGATGGAGAGCTTTCTTCTTCACTTTCTTTCTTTTTCTCCTTCCTTTGCAAGAGTCACCAAAGATGGAGATATACCGAGAGATAGAGAGAACCAAAGATCCGTAGGTGAAAGAGTAGAGGTTAGATGATAGAAAGTGGGGTGAGAGAGAGAGAAAAGGGGTTGAGAAATGAAAGAGAGATGAGAAGAGAAGTTAGGAGGGAGGGAACCATTTTTTAGAGGAATAGATGGTGTAAGTTATATAGGATCATAGTTAGGGTTTGGAGAGGAAGAGGGTGTGATGAGATGGATGGCTAGGATTTTGTAGAGAAAAAGAGAAATTAGGGTTTCACTTTTGAAAAGTGAGTTGTTAGGATGGGAGAAAAATTAGGAAAGAAAGTAAGAAATGGAAGGGGATTAGGGTTTTGAAAGAAAATCAGATGGGAGGCTAAGATTTAGGCTTAGAAGGTGGTGGCTAGGTTTAGGAAAAAGAGATGGGATTAGGGTTTTGAGAAATAAAAGAGAAGAATAAGAGAAAATGATGGCAGAGGGTTTTGAACCCTGGTCTCTATCACAGTCTCCCATAGATTTCACCAACTAAGCAAGCTTTTCTCCTTTGTCTTGTATAGTGATCTTTATTACTCAAGTCTCTTCAGCTCCCTAGGCCTCATTATGTAATTGTGAACTCTTGGCCCACAGTTGGCCTGCATCTACTTGGTATAGTCTGTTGGCTCTTTAGTCTTCGGTAATGGGCTTTGATGCTTAACTATGGTCCCCGGTCCTTGAGAATCGTCCAATTAGGGTTCCAGAGACAGTTAAAACACGTAATGAGAGTTCATCGAAATGACTCAGTATCTAGACTTTCAGAAATGTGTTTAAACTATACAAATATACCATTTTTACCAGAAATGTGTGTGTTATGCAATGGATGGAACTCTTACTTAGAAAAGTTTGTAAAAGTACAAGTTTTACATAACAGAGTGCGATAATGCTAAAAGGATAATCGTGAAAAATAAACACTTTTAAGTGAATATCACAACCCCCAACCAGCATATTGTCAGTCCTTGGCAATTAGTGCGAAAAAATGGAGCTTAAAAGGGTTTGGCACATGCTACATACTGTTTCTCATTACTCAGAGAAAACTCCGTTTGTCAAATTATTTCAAGGATGTAACAAAATATTTACAAATTAGAACTCAGTCAGTAAGTTTCAGCAAGAATACAGATGGACACTCAGCACAAGAAAATTCAGATTCAGCGTGTGTGTGCTCAACATCATCATTATCTGGCAGTAAAGATTTTCATATCACCTCTAAGATTGTATGTCTTGACCTCAATTCTCACTTGTATATCACTCAGAAATGAATCACTCGGAAATGGTTTTATTTCTTTTCTCTCAAGTTATATGTGAGGAGATATGTTGATAGAAATATGCAAATTTCTCACATATTTTGTCTAGAAGAGAGGATATTATAAAATCAAAAGATCTCATGATAGGAATATCATGCCACTCGGGAACGTTAGATCAAACTCTATAGTTTCTCTTCCTCCATTCTCCACATTTTATGATTGTACTAACCTAGAATCAAGTAGGACTTTAATAGGTTGTATTGAGGCTTGGGACCAGTTTAGGAAAAGAAGGGGACACAGGATTCAAAGTTCTGAGAGGATATCTTAATATTCTTTACAATTTTTCCTGAGGGCGTAACACCAGTTCCTTTTTCTTTTCATTCTTTCATTTTTTGACCTTTTTGAGATTGCTCAATATTGTTTTTCAGCTTTCCATATTTTCTTTTCAATTCGAACCCATTTGGTTTTTCTTTCCTTCTTGATTTCTATCTTTCATGGTGTACCCATACCACTTACTCTTTTATCATTCTCAGAAATAGGGTCGCGAGTCATATTTCTTATCTGGATTGGGTTTTCGGTTAATAGGTTGACAAGAAAAGGTTTTCATTAAAGGCTCAAAAGAGTTTTCTACAGATGTAAAAATTAGGTAAGCTAAAAAGTCTGAAAGGTTACAAACATGGCCTATATCATTTTCTAGGGTTGCACTAACATGTCTAATGTCTTGAATGGATACAGAGAAAGTTCTTTTGTAATGACCCAATGTTTGATGTCGTTCCGAGTTTAATGATCAAATCAAGAATTAATGAGATCTCTTAAAGGAATATGTGTGGGCTGGAAGAACTCGTGAGTCAACTTGTGACTCGGGAATTTTTTTTTTGTATAACCCTCTGAAATGATGAAATGCTCAAAAGCTCACTAGGTTAGGTCTCCACAAATATTCTTCTAGGATCTCTAGAGAATTTGAACTTAGGATGACTCTGATGTTGATTTTGTGCAATTTGTGCCAAATCTGAATTTTCTAAGCATCTCAATCCAAAGTAGTACTGAACTAAGTGCTAACATGTATTTCAAAAGATGACATCCTTTTCAATAAGTAGACTAACTATTAGTTTTTGTCTCATCATTGTAAAAGTACTTGAAAACATTTTTGAAAGAACTAGAAAACTTTGGATTTTTTTTTTTGTAAAAAGAAAATAAGCCTAGATATCCTACCCACAAAACCCAGAGTTCTGCCTCCTAGGCGGCCTATGGGATAGGCCAGAAGCTTTCATAGTCTCTAAAGCTCCAAAGAGTTAGTAGAAGAAATTTTTTTTTTTTTTTCAAAGGGAAACATGAGTTTTGGAAAATATCACCCCCAAACAAAAGATAGCACCGTCCTTGGTGCTCATGACCGAGACAAAAAGATATGACTGTGGACTACAAGATGCAAAAGTTGAGGAAGGGTATTACCAACTTGGCAGAAATTGTACACTGGTAGGTATCTGCAAAAGTAATGAGATCCGTACAATCTGAAAAATAGTGCCAAAATATATGCAAAATAATCATGCGACTCATGAATCGCGGAATTGCCTTTCCGACAGTACTAAATTTAACGTCTTCAGCCAGACACAAAGGAGGTACATAAATGCACCCCCAAACAAGTTGGAAACACGGAGAGACGGAGTAGGTCATCAGTCTACACAGAGAGGATTGATAAGATCGATCTAAACCAACACCAACCAGCTGCTTTGGAATGACCCCCGTAGGTTGTATGTCCTTTAAGCCTAACAGTTGATAGAGTGAGAAACTCAAGAGATTCACACTAGCTCTTAAGACTAGCAAAGTCGTACAGATGAAATCGTTTGCTATGATGCATTGAACGGTAGGGCTTCCAGGATCCTTGAATTTGAACACAGTGGCTTTTTCAACTAGAAATGGATCCTTAGATGCTTGTGTACACAGCTTGACTGTGCATAAGTCTTTGAGGAAGTTAGCATAGTGTGGAATCTGCTTGAACGAGATATTGATTGGTAAGTTTGTCAAGACTTCTTTGATCTCTAAAATTTTTTGGTCCCGATCATTCTAGACAAGCCTTTCTGGGAAAGGTGGTTTCAACGGACAAATGGGCTTGTCCTCAACCTGAGGTATCTGCACAGGAATATCAGATTTGGGTGCAGACGTAGAAGCATCAGAGTTGGATGTGAAATTTGGATTCTCTGATCTGAGGTTAGAAGGTGGTGCTTTTGAGGGCATCAAGGATGATGGTACTCCTATATTAATAGTTTTGCCTGAACAGAGGGTGGTATCAGCTTGGATCTCTCCCTAAAAATTCTAGTTCTTTGACTGTAATTCGACTTCAGAAACTATCTCCGGTTCAATCGGATTTTGAATTGTTTGGCTTGGGAAGTTACCTATCTCGCTCTCAGCTTCTAATTGATCCAGACACTATTCTAGATGTTGAAGGGCTTGTTCTTGCCTGGTCATAAACTGGGAGAGTAGGTCTTTTAGACCATGTTTAGGAGTAGATTGTGGAGGTGCAAAGAAGGGAAGCTCAGGTACCAATTTACAATTAGAGCTCATCAATGTATAATCATTGTAGGACTGAGGAGTCGGGAGGGCGCTCTGTTGGTCAAAATAAGAATTTTGGGTGAATTTTTGGTGCAATGGCTATGAGTACTGTCCATCATACTGTATATCGAATTGGTTAAACCCGGAATGATATGTGCTATGGTATGGTTGCTGTTGTGGAACAGACTCTTGCTCCCAAGAGAACCTGGAATGATGATTCCAAGTATCCGGATGATAAGTTTGGCAATAAGAATTTGGGTTATAGGAGTCATGGCAATAGAAATTTTGGCTATACAAATTTGCATAAGTCTCAATAAGAGGCCTTTCTGCTGCCATGGAGGGGATGAGGAAGGTGAAGAAGCTGGGGCTAATTCCTGGATTGGAATGATTCTCAGATCGAATCGAACGCTGATGGGCCAAACCCAACTAGGCATATGTTTGAAGAAACACGCCCAAGACCTGGCAAAAAGTTGCCAAAAGGGACACTAACTAGAGTGACTCTATATGATGCGCAAAGAACACAAAGATAACCCTAAGCCAAAGCTAAACAATCAACAATTTTCTAGGCATTATCTTGTTATCTATGTTGGCAAGTAGGTTATGACAGTGGGCGGGACCACTAATTTTATCTTGTTTAATCTACCGGACTGACTTGCACTCTTGGCTCTCACAAGGGTTTCACTCGCAAGCTAACCTTCTAGTACTAACACGAGTTAACTACAAGAGAATCCGTAGCCTAGACAGATGTGTCGCACAATGGCAAGCTTAAGAACGTCCCAGACTAGCTGGATCAGTCAAGTAGTTTGACAAATGTATTCCTGAAAGAATAACTTTGGCTAGATTGTGTTCCTAAGTCAACAAGCACAGTTAACCAACAAGATTTTGAGGAGGCCACTTAAGAGCTCAGTATACTAAAGTAGTAGGGACCTGTGGGTATGTTAGGAAACAGGGACCCGCGCTCGTGGTCTTATTCGACTCAAAAATGAAGGATTCACTGATTTTGTGATGGTCCTATGAACACCGAGCTAAATTTGGCTCTAAATCTTGGTTCATTTTATTAAATTGCTTTCGGGTTCACACAGCTGGAGTGACGAGGTGGGTGATGAAATCCCACCAGTTTCAATTAGAGCTGGGTTGTGCTCCTTTTAATTAAAGTAAGTTTTGGCCATCCACGCAATTCAAAATAATTGTATGAAAGCAAATAAACAAGCACCACAATTTTCAACAAATCACCCATCAAAAACTCACCTACCGTAGGCCACGCCACGGGGTATCCTCTTTGGAGTAGGGAGGGTATCCACAAGCTTTCGCTCCCTACTCACAATCGCAATCCTGCACACAAGTTAGTGCACACTAAAATATAGGTCACGTGATTGGGAATTATTTTTGGAAGGTGGCTGCCTTTAAGGGGATGCACACAACATTCAATTAATTAGTCAGATTTAGAAATTTTTTTTGAAAATTAAAAATTTCAAAAAAAATATGCTAAATCTTTAAAAGATATGAGAAAATGCCTAAAATTAACAAAATTCTTAATTTTTGAAAAGTCTCCAAAAGTAATAATTCCCAAAATACTAATCACCTAAAAAAAACATAATGTAAATCTAAACCTAACACTATATTTTTTTTTTGCTGTTTTTTTTTTTCTTTTTGTTTTTTCGTTCAAGGGTTGCTAAGCCCTTGAACACATAATAATAATAAAAAATATGTAGAAAGTCCCAAATTATTACAAGTTGCACTCGGCCATCCGAGGCTTAAAAAAAATAAAAATAAATAAACAAGTAGAAAAGAAAAGAAGATGGGGATCCCAAATCCCTTGCTGTTTTATATTTTTATTTTTTGAAAATTTTTCTTCTTTCTTTATGCACTTCCTTCACCTGAGCAGCAACGGCGTCATTTGAAACAAGGTTTCTTGGTCATGGAAACGAATCACCCTATTTCAATACTTTAATTTAATCTGAATCCTACATACATATGAGAATGGTATAGGGCTTGTGTCGGATGTCGAATCCTCACTCGGGGTTAGTTAGTTAGTGCAATAAAGAAAATAAAAAAATAATAAAAAAAAAAGATTAAAATGGTGGAGTGGTGAGAATGATGGAATAATGAGATCTTTTTAAAAACACTTTTGTTTGAGAAATTATTAAGGTCTACCACTATCCATGAAACAAGCATAAAACATAATTAAACATGAGAAAAAAAAAACTAACATTTATTTAGAATGATTCATTAAATTAAAAAGTACTTACAACACTTGAAGACAAAGAAATTGCAAGAACATTCGAAAGTAAAGCTGTAAAAATGGTGTGATGGAAAGCTTTCTTCTTCACTTTCTTTCTTTTTATCCTTCATTTGCAAGAGTCACCAAAGATGGAGATATACCGAGAGATAGAGAGAGAACTAAAGATCCGTAGGTGAAAGAGTAGAGGTTAGATGATAGAAAGTGGGGTGAGAGAGAGAGAGAAAAGGAGTTGAGAAATGAAAGAGAGATGAGAAGAGAAGTTAGGAGGGAGGAACCATTTTTTAGAGGAAGAGATGATGAAGGTTATATAGGATCGTAGTTAGGGTTTGGAGATGAAGAGGGTGTGATGAGATGGACGGCTAGGATTTTGTAGAGAAAAAGAGAAATTAGGGTTTCACTTTTGAAAAGTGAGTTGTTAGGATGGGAGAGAAATTAGGAAAGAAAGTAAGAAATGGAAGGGGATTAGGGTTTTGAAAGAAAATGAGATGGGTGGCTAGGATTAGAGTTTGGTGATATGGGTGGCTGAGATTTAGGATAGAAGGTGGTGGCTAGGTTTAGGAAAAAGAGATGGGATTAGGGTTTTGAGAAATTAAAAAAAAAAAAAAAGAGAAAATGATGGCAGAGGGTTTTGAACCCTGGTCTCTAACACAGTCTCCCATAGATTTCACCAACTAAGCAAGCTTTTCTCCTTTGTCTTGTATAGTGATCTTTATTACTCAAGTCCTCTTTCTTGGAAATCGACTCTTCAGCTCCCTAGGCCTCATTATGTAATTGTGAACTCTTGGCTTAGCCCACAGTTGGCCTGCATCTACTTGGTATAGTCTGTTGGCTCTTTAGCCTTTTGTAATGGGCTTTGATGCTTAACTATGGCCTCCGGTCCTTGAGAATCGTCCAGTTAGGGTTCCTGAGACAGTTACAACACGTGATGAGAGTTCATCGAAATGACTCAGTATCTAGACTTTCAGAGATGTGTTTAAACTATGTAAATATACCATTTTTACCAGAAATGTGTGTTATACAATGGAGGGAACTCTTACGTAGAAAAGTTTGTAAAAATACAAGTTTTACATAAAATAGTGCGATAATGCTAAAAGGATAATCGTGTAAAATAAACACTTTTAAGCGAATATCAGCTGCCTCATTGGTGGCCTGACTCCCTGTGGCTGAGTCAGCTGAAGCCCCTGTTGATTGCGGAGTGGGCAATCTTGGATCCGGTGTGAAATATCTCCATAATGGAAACAACCTCCAGTAATTGCCCTACACTCCCCTACTCGATGTCTCTTTCCACACTGGCTGCATGCATCATATAGCTGAGTCCTAGTAGTAGGCGGGTAACCTGTGATGTCTGAGGGGCTACCTGAGTAGGCCTTTAAAACGGGGTAGGCCTACCAACCGGCAAAGGACCTGATGTCCTTGGCCTCTTGTCCTGTAGTCCTTGTCTATCTGCTTGCATTCCTCTCTTCCTCAAAAACTTTGCCGATCTCCTCTCGGCAATCAAGGCTCTCTCACTAAATTCCCGACAAATCTCAAGATGCCAGATCTCAACCCTGTCTCGGATATAGTCTCTGTAGCACCCCGGACTTTTTCATCCTTATGAATAGCACCTTCGTAGCTAATTGGCCGTTTTTGTAGTCTAATTAATAAATAAGGGAGAAATCGGAAATTCCCAAACGTCAGAAATGTGCGTTTTCGAAAGACGAACCCAACGCAAGTTGAATCGTCGAAATCCGACGAGCGAGTCAAAAGATATGGTCAAAACAGTCCAGACATACAGAGCACCGATCGCTCGGTCCAGTCAGCGATCGATCGGTCCATAACCGATCGATCGGTAGCTATCGCACGGTCAGAAATTTTGTATGGGGAAATTTTCCAGAGAGTGAGTTTTTCACCGGTCGATCGGTCATAAACACCGATCGCTCGGTAGGCAACCGATCGATCGGTCATAACCACCGATCGCTCGGTCTTCGCGTTTTTGCAGAAATTTCAGTAAGGGCTTTATCGTCTTTTGGGGGTTAAACCCTTTCTCCTTAAGGCTTGCCCGAGCCTTTAGGGCTTCATTCACAACACTTAAGGGATTTTGAGAGATAGAGAGAGAGGAGAAGGGGATTTGCAAATAGGGTTTTCCATTGGAGAAGAAATCAAAGGGGTGAAGACCCTAGATCGTCCCCAAGCACATTTTCTTCAAGATTTCAACTCAAGCTCGTGTGGGGTTCCATTCTCCAAGCTAGGGCAGCAACCCAAGCACGTTTTTGAAAGGGGTTTCTTCCCCAACTCAAGTCTCCTTCAAGCAAAGGTGTTCTTCCTTCAAGTTGGAGCTTCAATCAAGGCTTCTACCAAGGATCAAGCCTTGATTTAAGGTTAGTACACCCTACTAACTTACCCTAGCAATAAATCTAGGTTTTCCTTATGAAATATGATTCTTGTTAGTATGTTTTATTCTTTACAAAATGTGTTATCTATAATAAACATAAACAAGATAAAGAAAGGGTAGGGATGCTTGGATGGAGGTTGGATACGGCGATTGGATGCCGAATGTGTGATGTATGATGTGTGGGTTGTGGATTGGAAAATGGAGGATGGGCATTGTACAAATAACAAACTTACCATTGTGTGATTGAATGGAAAACATGCATTTAAAAAGAAGAAGATAAACTACTAAGGAATAATGTATGAAAGTGTTTGACAAAATACCTAAACTATGACTAAATGATCTCAATGAAGAATATAGAAATGGGTTTTATGCATGCGTTCTTATAAATGATAAATTGATCAAATGTTATGCAAACTACTTATGTTGCCTATGTTCATATCATGAATTGAATTAAAATGTCATATCTTGGTTATTCCCATTATCATGATTGTCACTATGGACACGTACACGAGCACGCATGATAGCATGAACCGTGATTTCAATAGCATGGGCATATAATAAAAACAAGAAAATATTGCATTGTCAAGGAGGTTGGCAGCCCAGGGACATTCGGGTGCTAACCTCTGGCTCACAAGGAAACCATGCATTGCATAACAAGGAGGTTGGTAGCCCAGGGACATTCGGGTGCTAGCCTCTGGCTCACAAGTGCATCGCATATCAAGGAGGTTGGTAGCCCAGGGACATTCGGGTGCTAGCCTCTGGCTCACAAGTGCATTGCATAACAAGGAGGTTGGTAGCCCAGGGACATTCGGGTACTAACCTCTGGCTCACAAGTGCATTGCATATCAAGGAGGTTGGCAGCCCAGGGAGATTCGGGTGCTAGCCTCTGGCTCACAAGTTTACAAGATGGAGGTTTACAAGATGACGATCATGCATTCATGCATGCACGCATCCATGATTTCTACGAGGCATACCGGGACATGACAAGGGTTTTCAAGCATGAGTTTTTATCGGCATTTTCGCATTCATGTACGCACGTCAGGATGCTTGTATTGTGTCATGCCCTATACTGTTTCTTTGTGATGTTTCTATTACTGCTTGTATGATATTACTATTATGCGTTTTTATTATTGTTATGGTCTGCTAGTAGCTTGTACTCGCTGAGTATTCCATGCTCAGCCGTACTTTCATGTCGGCAGGTGCTGAGGGAGCCCTCGACCCGGAGCCTTGGGTCGAGGAAGAGTATACAGAGGAGAGAGAGTCGGCTATCCCATTACAGTCTCAGGCGGACCGAGACCTCGATGCATGGCCATACCTCGACTACTGTTGAGGGGAGAGTATGAGAGGGTTTGGTGTATTTTGATATTTTGATAGGTGGGCTTGTCCACCTTAGACTTAGACATGTCTTGTATTTATGTTAACTTGGAATACTATTTTGGATCATCAGAAGAAATGAAAATTTGTTTACGCTTCCGCATATATGATAGCTTCCGCGCTCTGATTATCGTTATGAGTACTGTATTTTATCTTGTGCATTACAGGATGGTTTGATAGGTTCGCAGTGTGACACCTAAAATATCCCTAAACTCCTAGGGGGTATTTTGGGGCGTTACAGTCTCTGAGACCCCTCTCAAATCTCCTTGCCTTCATGCTCTCCGTGGTGATCAAATGAGGCGTGAACCTAGACAACTCAGCAAACTTGGCCTAATACTCAGCCACCGAGATACTCCCCTGCTATAGAGTTGAGAACTCGATCTCCGTCAACTCTCTCATTGAAGTCAGGAAGTACTGCTCATAGAAGACATCGAGGAACTATCCCTATGTCCATGGCTGTCCCACTCGCACTTCATTCCTCTTCCTGGTTCCAGCCCTTCACTAATGTTCAGCCTCGCCTTCCATGACAAAGGAGATCCACTTCACTCTCTGATCCTCAGTAGGCTCGAGCACAGAGAATATCTTCTCTAGCCGCATGATCCACTGCTCTATTAGAATAGGATCAGTACTCCCACAAAAAGCTGGAGGACCCATTCTCCTGAATGCTTCCATTCCGTGATGTCGGGGTAGCTGGACCTCAACTGGCATCTCTTGCCTGGCTTGTCCGGATGCTAGCAAAACAGTCTGCTGCGCCATAATTTCAACCTGTCAAGTCATGGCTGCTACAATAGCCTCAATAGCCCGACTTTCATTAGGCTGACGGGCACCCTCCAGGGTATCCCATCAGTCACACTGCCCCCTCTGTTCCTATTATTCCTTATACCTCTCCTCATGACTTGCAATTCCTGAAGTCAATCAGAAACCAGTCACTTTTTAGAAACAATTTCACAAAATAATCAATTCATAGACTAAATCCAATAACTCAACCTAAATCCTAACTTGATGTTGCTTCCCTAACTTAAGTCAATTTCTTATTGCTGAACCTAATACCTTAACCCTAAGGACTCTAATGTCATGTGCTCTGATACCACCTCTATAACGACCTCAAATCTTATCTTGACAAAAATAGGACCTTGGGTCGCCACATCTCTTAAACCTGCTTAAATCCCATGACACACAAGGCATACAACACGATGTAGACCTGGGATTTTAACCCCACTCCCGATCAGAATTGAACCCGATGAGGAATAGTGCTAAAAATGCTGAAAAGAGAGAATCGCCACCTATTTAAATTGTTAGGGAAAATAGGGTCCCTGAAGGGGTTGGATAAGGCTTTGGTCTAGAAATAGAGTTCAAGGTAAGAATTCATTTGAGCCAGGGGAAGGTGTCAGGCACCCCTAAACTCTCATCTGGAGATGGTTACCTACTTTCTAAGTCTGAATTAAAGTGGGGGAAACCATAAGAGAAGCTTTCATTTTATCTATATGTTTGATAGGTATTACATGAACAGTAATGTACAAGTTGAAATAAGCAGGGACAGGATAGGGGCTCTATCCTAGGTGAGCTGAACCCGATTAAGGTTGCCTACTTATCCAATGTTAGTGGAATCAAGCTACACGTAGTTCCAGATGAGTAGTTGATGGTTTGATTTGTTTTATTTAGATTGTGGGTGTTTGAAATGCTAGGATTTTTCTTTTGGAAGTTAGGGTGTTTTTGAATGGTTTGGGCTCCTATTTAGAAGTGTTTGGGCCTTTTATGCGCTTGTCGGGGAGCATTTGGAGAGTTTTAGGTCATGTCAAGGAGCATCAGGTTGGGTTAGGGTTTGATCAGATTTGAACCAGGGTTTGAAGCAAGGTTCGGATAGAAGTTCGATTAGGTGGGTAAGGTTTGAACCAGAGTTTGAACCGAGATTTGGACAGAGGTTCGACTAGGTAGGCTAAGTTTGAACCAAAGTTCGGGCAGAGGTTCGACTGGGTAGGCTAAGGTTAAGTAAAACCAGGTAGGGGTTCGACAGGGTAGGATAGGTTTAAGTAAAACCGGGCAGGGGTTCGACAGGGTAAACAGTCTAAGTATTTAAAAATAAAATAATTAAAACTAATAAAAGACTAAGAAAATGTTAGAGTTTGGCGATATTACCTTCCGGGAAACCCAATAGGGTTTCTGAAATAAGTGCTCCCGAGAATGATTTTTCAAAATCGAATTCTCGGGATCGCCAATGCTAAAGAGGAAGTTTTTGAAAGAGGAGAGAGAAGAGAGCAAGTGGAATGGAATGAGTTGTGAAGGAATGGGGTGGGATATTTATAGGGGTCAAAAAATAGGGGGGCGCTACTTGAAGTAGCGCCCCTATGGATAAAAACCCGAAACAGTAGGCGGCAATGAACAGTAGGGCGGCAAAACAGAGGCAAAATCGTACTTTACTAGGGGCGCTGTTTGAAGTAGCGCCGCTATTTAGGATATTCTTAAACCCGTTGTCGATGAGGTTGAACCATCTGACACGAGGGGAAATTTTGTAAATATAGGGGTGCTGTTTGTAGTAGCACCCCTATTCAGGGGTTAAAAAATCGCCACGTGGCACTCCCCGATTCGCTGAAAAGCCGTTTTTCCATTTTTAGCCCAAAAATAGTCAAAATTGAACTGAGAAAATCCAAACAAATATTTTAAATAAAACATGAATTTTTTAGCACTTTTTAAGGGCATTTTGGTTATTTTTCACTCCAGGGGTATTTTGGTCATTTTCTACCGTTTTAAGTCCAATTTAATTCAAAAATTTCCAAAATTCATCAAAAAATTTGTAAAATCACTTTGGACAAAATGATAACTTTTTAGCACTTTTTCATGGGTATTTTACTCATTTTTCACACTAGGGGCATTTTAGTCATTTTTCACATGAGGGGCATTTTTCAGAAATCGAAGCACGTGGAAAGAGGGTTTTTAGAGGTGTGCAAAGAGATCAGGGGGGTACAAAATTGGGTTGTTTACAATTGCCCCGCTTTGTCGTTGGGTGCAGGCACTTGAACAACAAAGGCTGATAACGCTTCAATTTTGCACGTGTGTGTGAAAAACCTATAAAGCTTAAGAAAAGATGAATTCTACTTAGACTGCTTGCCATGGACTGGATGACTGAAGGATGACAGAGGAAGGGTGTGTTTGTGCCAAGTCGACATTTGCTAGGGATTGAGAAGGGTTGTAGTGTATGAAGCTGCCTGCTAATTGATCACACGACCAAATAGCGGGGTGCATGATGCAAGTGAGTGATGATTGTTGCAAAACTGACTTCACAAGAGACCGCAACTGATGGTTGATCAGACAACCATTTCAGTTACTCCTTGAAGAGTGAACAAGTAATGCAGTGCAGTGCGGTGAAGTGTGCAAGATTGGCTTCACAAGAGGCCGCAACTGATGGTCGATCAGACAACTGTGTCAGTTACTCCTTTAAGAGTGAGCAAGTATTGCAGTGTAGTGTGTGAAGAGTGCAAGACTTGTTTCACAGGAGGCCGCAACTGATGGTCAATCAGACAACTGTGTTAGGTACTCCTTTAAGAGTGAGCAAGTATTGCAGTGTAGTGAAGTGTACAAGACTGGCTACACAAGAGGCCGCAATTGATGGTCGATCAGACAACCATGTCAGTTACTCCTTTAAGAGTGAGCGAGTAATGCCGTGCAGTGTATGAAGTGTGCAAGACTTGTTTCATAGGAGGCCGCAACTGATGGTCGATCAGACAACCGTGTCAGTTACTCCTTTAAGAGTGAGCAAGTATTGCAGTGCAGTGTATGAAGTGTGCAAGACTTGTTTCACAGGAGGCTGCAACTGATGGTCGATCAGACAACTGTGTCAATTACTCATTTAAGAGTGAGCAAGTATTGTAGTGCTGTGTATGAAGTGTGCAAGACCCGTTTCATAGGATGCCGCAACTGATGGTCGATCAGACAACCATGTCAGTTACTCCTTTAAGAGTGAGCAAGTATTGCATTGCAGTTCAGTATAAGACTGGCTACACAAGAGGCCGCAACTGATGGTCGATCAGACAACCGTGTCAGTTACTCTTTTAAGAGTAAGCAAGTATTGCAGTGATGTGTGGTGAAATGTGAGCATGTGGTGAAAGATGCAAATGAGTGAAGGTTGGTTACACAACCAGCTTCACGAGAGGCCGCAACTGAAGGTTGATCAGACAACCGTTCAGTTACTCCTTCAAAAAATGGGTAAGATGCAATTAGTGTTGACAACCGCGCGGTTGCCCCACTGGGTACTATGCCATGGTACCGACAACCACACGGTTGTCCACCGGGTACTATGCCATGATGCAGATAACCGTGCGGTTTCCCTACTAGGTACGATGTTATAGTGTAGAAAACCGCGCGGTTGCCCCACCAAGTAAGATGCAATGGTGCAGACAACTGTGCGGTTGCCCCACCGGGTGCTATGCTATGGTGCTGTCAACCGCGTGGTTACCCCACCGGGTGCTACGCTATGGTGTAGACAACCGTGCGGTTGCCACATCAGGTGTAGACAACCCCGCATGGTTGCCCCACCGGGTACTATGCTATGGTGCAGACAATTACGCGGCTGCCCCACCGAATACTATGCTATGATGTAGACAACCGCGCGGTTGCCCCACCGGATAAGATGCTATAGTGCAGACAACCACCGGGTAAGATGCTATGGTGCAGACAACCACGCGGTTGCCCCACCGGGTACTATGTTATGGTGCTGACAACCGCGCGGTTGGCCCACTGGGTACTATGCTATGGTGCAGAAAATCACGCGGTTACCCCACCGGGTGCTATGCTATGGTGCAGACAATCGCGCGGCTGCCCCACCAGGTAAGATGCTAGCAATATGAATAAAGTCAGATTTGAAAGGGCCGCATGACCACTTTCGCACAAGTAAGCAAGCAGATGTATAAGTGGAGATAGCCACACGGCTAATCCACGAGCAAGTGTATAAGCATGCAGAGTACATGATGAGTGGAGATACTCACACGACCAATCCACGAGCAAGGTGTATAAGCAAGCAGAGTATTTTATGAGTGGAGATAGTCACACGACTAGTCCACGAGCAAGGTGTATATGCAAGCAGAGTATATGATGAGTGGAGACAGCCACATGGTTGCTCCATGTTACAAGCAAGATGTATGAACGGGGAAAGCCACACGACTAACCCATGAGAAAGCAAAATGTAAGGTTAGTGAGGATTGGTTTCACAACCGTCCTCACTGGGTATGCATGCAAAGCAAGCAAATGAATGCGATATATATGTATAAATGAAGATAGCCACACGACTAGTTCATGAGCAAGCAAAATGTAAATGCATGAAAGGGGATAGCCACGCGGCTTACCCATAAGCAAGCAAATGAATGATGGGGTATGAGGATTGAGAGAGTGGAGCACGACCCTGAACCTCTACCCGATATCTACCCTCTGCCTGATGTATCAATACTTCACTGAGGTTATGCCTGGATTTTCTCCAACTGAAATAATCTGCTAGGATAATCTGCTTGAACCAGTCTTAAGTTCAGGAGATCCGATTGCACCACCGAAATGATTAACCAAGTTTGAGCTGACTTGCATGAGGACACTGTAAGCACCCAATTTTTACACCCCCACCTAATTATAGTTAAAATCCCTTAACTATGGTTACCTCTCCTACCAAGTCCCTCACAACCTAGCTAAGTCAAACCCTACCCATGTCCTAAACCCTTAGCCGTAGGTGACCCTAGCAAAACCTATGGCCCGTAAGGCCTGACCCCATTATCCAGGCCCCTTAAAGCCCAAGAAACCTTAGGATAACCCCCTATACTCGAGTGTGCAGGCCAAGCCCATTTAAAAAACAGTTCCGAAATATCGGTAGAAGTTCTACCGACATTCAATTTTTGGCTTGATTCCACAATGTTGGTAGACGTTCTACCGACATTTTAATTTTAGCCTGTTTTCCTGTTGTCGGTAGAACTTCTACCGACATATGTAAGTCCCGAGTTTTGCAGGCTGCAACACCCCTGCACACTCTATCTCCACCTCGGTTCCTCCCTTCTCCACCCTTAGCCAACCTCCAGAGGGTCCAATACCCCTCTCCCTCTTCTTCTAAATTCCCTTTAGGTCCTTAGGTCCCTTCCCTATAAACCGAACTCACCCTTACAGTTCATTGGGTCTACAAATCCTAAGAGGAGAACCCCTATTCCGAAATCCCCTCTCTCAACCCTCTAATCCATTGGTTCAGATCTAAGGATCACCTTGGACCTATCCCTAGCTACCCTGCAGTTGTAGACTATCACCGGTGCACCACCATCGTACACAGGCAGCACCTCTTTGTTTGGCAGAAAAACAGAGCACTGGGTAGGGGACTCCTTACCCATTTTTTTATTTATTATCACTTGCACATCATGTGAGCCCCTGGTCATCTCCAGGGGACGTTTTTCTCTACTTTGTTATTGTTTAGTAGCTATACAAACCCACACAGGGTGTTCACCCACCTAAGCCATAGGTGAGGTGAACCCCTTTCGGGTATAGTAACTCCAAGCCTCTCACAGCCATCACAAAATCTTCTGGGGGCCCTTCGTATCATGAGGGAACCCCTAGTAACCTCTGTGCACAGCCCCCATGGGCATAAAGCTTGGTTTTCAGAAAAAACCAGGATAGCGGTACTCTCAGTACCGCCATTCCAAGAGAGCCCAATTTCCTTATTGTCGGTGATTCCTTTACCGACGTACTGTTTGTGAGTTGTTTCACGAACGTCGGTAGGGGGATTGACATACTGTTTCTCAACTATTTTGGTATTGCCAGTAATACTTCTACCGACAATACACTGCTTCTGTTATAGTGACCTTTGCAGCCTTGTGGGGCCCACTCCAGGCATCCCCTGGAGCCCACACTTGACCTGAAGACTCTCAGGAGCCCCCCCTACACTCCCTTGCCTTGACCTCATCCTGGGTTACAGCTTAACCCTAGTTAACAGAGGCAAAGACACTGACCAAAAACACTGTCATTAGTGTCGGTAATTCCATTACCGACATTAAATTTGTTTTTTGTTTTGGACTTTTGCAGGGGCCCAAGCCTGGTAGGAGGCCACTTTAGACCCTGCCTAGCCCCTTGGGCCCACCTTAGACCATACCAGACCCTTTATGGTTAAATACACCTCCGATTAACATTTAACCGCGGTTAAGCACCCCTTAACCCCACAAACTTTTGGAAATTAAACGGAAATTCCTAAAACAAACATTGGACCACAATCCTGACTTTGACCCTCTCTCTAACCCTGGTTAGCAACCCTAACCACAGTTAGACCCCCTTCACCGCGGTTAGCAACCCTAATCGTAGTTAACTTCGGTTTACGGCCTACCGGGCCTAAAAACCAAGTCTACCGGACTTACCTTGGCCTACCGGGCCCTGCCTTAGCCTACCGGGTTACAACTCACTCACCCTTTACTTTGGTTAGCAACCCTAACTGCAGTTAGATTGGCCTAATCCCGGTTAGCAACCCTAACCCGGGCCGGACTCCTTCCTAGTCTACCGGACTACTCCCTAAGCCTACCGGGCTTACAATACCCTGCACTTGACCTCCTCGGTCAACCAACCCTAGTCTACTGGACTAGCCCATGTTAGCCACCCTTGGTGCACACACACATGCCCCTAGCCTTGGCACAGGCTCACGTGCCAGAACTACGCTCGGTCTGATCTCACACTGTGAGTACGTAGGTAGCCCAACACGGGCCCGACCCCAGTTAGCTTTTCCTTTCTTTGACTAGGGTTCACTTAAACATTTTGGCATTCTAAACAAGATTAACTTTAATTGGATTAAACCCGGGGAGTACGGAACCGTTGTAAAAATGGAAGCCTCGGGGTGCCTAACACATTCCTCGGACTTAACCGAACCCCTTACCCCGATCTCTATCGTGGACCAAGACCTTATCCAAAACTTTGGGGGACTTATCCCTTCTGAATGAATAGGTGGCGACTCTCAAAAACCCGTGAGCTACGAACACTGGGGAGCGAATTTCCCACACTCACAGCTCTGGCGACTCTGCTAGGGAGACAATCAGGGTTCAACCAGGAGCCTGGGTTTAAGCCAACTAAGCCTTAATCTTGTTAGAATGCCTAAGTATTTAACTGAACAACTAATCATTTTTACATCTCTTGATTAATTGTGTACTGTGCATCCATAAATATCATAGTAGTGTAATTAATCTCATTCAACCCAGTAGACAGGCTTATTACGTTAACGACTGCTGGATGATCATTCTCAGTGTTAGTGACTTAAAAGTATTGGAGGTCCGCGGAGTTACTCCTGTTGGGTTATATCCCACAGGGAATGATTCTGAACGCTCCCGCTTACACCAATCATCCCTTTTCAGGTATGTTCTATACCGGGGAGTCGCATATACGGTGTTAAGTGATCCTCCCATCCTACTAGGAACACCCTTGCATCAAACCAGCATTCATACATGTAGTTTAACTTTGCTATAGTCTACAAGCAGTCCATTCTGGAAGGGCTACTATAAATTCTAACCTGCTTGCACCTTATACCTGTCCCCAATCATGGTTGACTATCCAGGCACATTCTACCCGGATAACCACCTACTCAGGAGCGTGTAATGAGCCAAACCTGTGCTTGTAATAAACTACACCTAACCCTACTTCCTGACATAGCATATGGGGTCCAAATCTCAGGCAGACAGGCCTTCATTGGGCCTGTCCCAACCTTGATCTGATAGGTCCCTCGGTTTCCAACAACCTGGGCTAAAGCACGTCAGATCCCATTCCGTCTGCCCTATCGGATCACGTGCGCCGTGTCACACCCAATCAAAATTTGCATCATCATTTTGCATCCCATTTGCATGCACAGTGCACTCACAGAGTCTGTATCATTGTCCAGGTAGATGGTAGGTCCTTCAGGGATAACTCAGTCAATGGGCCGACAGTCTCGATCCGTGCATCTAACTTCTCAGGGGTCATGTGATGACAACCTCCAGGCTTCAATTAGGGCTTTCACCTCGAGTTAGCGTCTCATTTGAGCTCAGTACTACAAAACCAAAAATATCCTAGACCTGTTTGTGGTTAACCCGGACTCGCGCCTCATGACCACTGCTATCCAGTGCTGGAGCCCATCTCACATGGTATTTCGTTTGGTAAGAATGAGCTCTGCCCAACACTGGAAGAGATTCAGCACATTCTGGGATTAAACATGGATGGCGAAGCCATAGTACCGCGCTACAAGATAAAATACGAGGTAGACCTATCCAGGTTCTTGCATATCAAGTATGTCTGCTTGCAGCCCGGTCCTAACGGCTCTTTTGATCGGATATCCGTATCCTTTCTCAAAAAGAAGTACAAGCGCAAATAGAACCCTGACTCCATTTTAGTAGAACTTCCCGATCTCAATGCTCTTGCATTGATAGCCATGTCTCAACTGGTGTTCCCAAGGTGTCGTTCGCTCGTTGAAGCAGTTCTGGTCGGGATCATCGAGGATATGCACAACTCCTGCTCAGTTGTACCAGTCATCTTAGCAGAGCTTCTCAGATCTCTCAACGAGTCTGCAAATCGCAGAAAAGGGACTTCCATGCCAGTACACCTCTCCTGCACCTCAGGTTGGTAAGTCACTTGCACACAATCATTTCAGTACCGGACGGCATCCGTGACGCTTACAGTGTGCCTTGAAAGATTTCTTAGAATCATGGATCGATAGTAACTACAGATGTTGGAGAGCTTTACCAGCTCCTCCAAGACCTTTAAGAGGAAGAAATCACTTGGCATTGCAATTGGCTTGTGTTGAATAGGCTACCCCGTGTTGTAATCACCGGCAGACGATGCATAATTCTTATTGGTCTAACAGGCTCCACAGTCTATACACCACTCTGAGTCTTCCGATAGTTTGGACTCCCTCAACGTATCCCCGTGATAGACAAGCAGGAAAATGATTGGATCACTTTCACAGTGCACTCCGGCAACCTCACCCGGTACTTCCAGTTAGCTTGGAGCAGCTCTAGGCGAGACCAATGGCCAGACTTCATGGTCTTAGCGGGACCATCAACCAACTCGGCATACCGACAATGGGTGAATAATCCTGACATTCTACCCAGCATGCCTGCACCTAGGGAATTGCCCACACCAGTTGCAGCTCCATCACGAAGGACCATACCCCTAACAGAGATGGTGGTTCCCTGGACAGACTTCCTCCTGGAAAGACAGCTCCAGATCCAGCGAAAAATGGAAGAAGCTACGGAAAGACCAGCGTGCATTCAGGCAGCAGGAAGCAGAACAAGGTCGGGAACTCCAGGCCGTACAAGAATAGGTTGAATAATTGGAACAGATAATCCAATCTCTTCACAGGAGATGCAGAGGCGATGCCAAGGAAACAACCGTCATCCGGGCCCAACTTCACTTCCACGAAGAACAACTTGATAGTGCAAAGGTGAAGATGATCTCCCGTATCCAACAATTTAGATACCGCATGTTCAACGCTACTGAAACCCTTACGCGTATGGAAGTTGAAGTCACATCCCTCCAGCAACAGATCATGGATCTTGAGGGTGTGCGCGATCCCTGAAGGGCCTGCCTAGGATCGAGTCTTTTTCATCCTCTTTGAGTCTCACTATCCATGTACTCACTGTACTCTTCATGCATCAATAAAAATCTTTTGCTAGCATCTGCCTTTTGCCCTCATGCATAATCATGATTAGCCGTTGTATTTTTTTCAGTTACATGAGCCGACCTGTGACTCGTTCTCTGATTGCGATTCTCGCAGAAGCAGAAGCTACTGACACAGTCTTGATGGAAGTACCAATTATAGAGGTACTCCCTTGTACAGTCCGATCAGAGAATAACTCCTACACAGTACAATCAGAAAGCAGTACAGGATCGATGGCAGAACCTACAGATCAGCACCAGCGGACCACTGAGATCCTACAGTCACATGATAGGGACATAGCAGCTATGCAAGCGAAACTTGATAGTGTTCTGGAATCCCTGAAGATTCTAATTGGTACCCGGACTGAATAACCCTCCACCGGGATCCCAACCGGAGAACCAGCCGAGCAACCTACACCTGAGCCTTGCCATTCCCCCTTCATCATACCTAATCCCATACCCGCAGCAGGCGGAAGAGAGGAATATGACCAGTACTAAGAACAGCCGAAGATCTCACATGTCCACTAGAAACAGCCGTCATTCTCAGATCTAACCCCTTCCTTACAAGACGAGATCAAGCAAATGAAAGAGGAGATGAGAAGAATGAAAGGTACATCCACCAGTACAGTCTATCACTGGAAGACCTAACCTTTTCATTAGGGGATGCTATTCCCGCAGGTTTTATGTAGAGACTCCGAATCTTTTTCATGTTTTTACTTCATTGTATTAGGGGTATTATAGTCCTTGTGATGTTTATTGTATTATATATTTATTAGGTGTGGTATAAACTAGGCTTAATCAAACCTGTAACGGAGGGATGTCATATCACACCCTAAACTTTAGGAAGCTCTAGTTTTGGTACCGTTTACTGGAATTGAGTGATTCTTGAACCATTAGAAATGTGTTGGAACCCTCTTCGAAGTTCATGTTTAATGTTTTTCCTTATTTTGAGTTTAAGCCAAGTCAATGGTGGGTTTTATCTAATAGAATTGTAGATCAGTCAACTTTGGGGACAATTTAATCTATTAATTAAGTGTAATTTAGAAATTCCATATCAGAAATGTTCGTTTTCGAAAGACGAATCCAACGCAAGTTGAATCGTCGAAATCCGACGAACGAGTCAAAAGTTATCGCCAAAACGGTACGATGGGTCAGAAATCTACAGAGCACCGATCGATCGGTCCAAAACCGATCGATCGGTATCTATCAACTGGTCCAAAATTTTGTATGGGGAAAATTTCCAAAGATTACTTTTTTGACCGATCGACCGGTCAAGAGCACCGATCGCTCGGTTGAGAAGGGATCGATCGGTCATAACCACCGATCGCTCGGTCCTTCGTATTTTTGCAGAATTTTAGTATGGGCGTTTTGGTCTTTTTGTTCTCAGACCTTGGGGCTATAAATAGGGGGTCCTACTCGAAATATTAAAATACTCTACCTATTTCTAACCTAATTTGGCAAAAAGGGGGAGAAAACCTAGGGTTTGAGGGAGAGGGTTGCTTGGAGAAGAAGGAGGTTGTTAGAAGATTGAAAGGAAAGCTTGGAGATCGTCCTCAAAGCTTCTCCAAATCTCCTCGGGAGCGTTTTGAATCCAAGGGAAGGATTCCTAAGGTCAATATACTATCCTAATGAACTCTATTTTAATGTTTTGTGAATATTAATTTGATAGAAATGATAGAATAGAGATTAAATGCATTTTTCCCACATTTTCTATGAAGAAAGCTAATTATTGATGGAAATGTGGATGGAAATGTGGATTGGATGTGGATAGAATATATGGAGGATGGGATTAATATGTGGATGTGAATAGTGAATTGATTGTATGGATGAATTATGGTTTGATGAATGCTTGAAAATATAGAAGGGAAATGGATTCATATTATGCGTACACAAGGTGTTTGTGAAAATGCTTGAAAGTATAAATGTTATTATACTCTTATGAAATGGTGGTAAATTGATTATGAATTGCGATATGAATTATGATAAGATATGTATATGTGAATTGTTTGTTAAGTATGTCTAATTATTTGCATGAAAATTGATAGTCGGGAAGGTAAGAACTTAGAGGAACATCTCTCAAATCGGGAATTCTCTAACTATTTGGTATGGGACAGTATAGTGGAGTTTCCATGGTGGAAGATCGGAATCTAAGCAATTACCAACTCGAATGTTAATTTCGACACTTAAGCACATATGCACGTGTATGTAAAGATAAGAGTCTCACAAGTCACACATGTGGACCACAAGCATGAGCATGGCATACGTATGACATTCTGAATAAGCATAAGCATGGCATGGTCCGTATCCGCCAAGAACGGCATCTCAATTACATTTGATTCATAGGTATGGTCCGTATCCGCCAAGAACGGCATGTCACATCATTGTATGATCTGAATAAGTGCATAAGCATAAGCATCTCACAAGCACGTGGTCTCATAAGCATAAGCAACTCATAAGTGTATTGTCTTCCAAGTCTAAGATTCTCACAAGTACACGAGTCAAGGTGATGATATGATGTATATGCGCACACGTTCTTCTGCACTCTGATTATGTTATTATGTTATTGGATATGTTTCTAACTAAGGGTAGGTATATTATTATTGTTGGTTGGATTTTATATACACTGAGTACCTTTGTACTCAGCCGGACTTTGTCTTGGCAGGTTTAGAGCAGGAGTACACGGCGGAGCCGTGGGTTGAGGAAACTTACATCGAGGAAGGAGGAGAAGGTGAGCCCATCGAGGAAGGGGCCGGAGTCTTGGGTGTCTAAACTTCTTAGTTTATGTTTTGTTTAGTTGAGAGAGTTTTGTAATAGACTTTTAGAGGATGTTGCTCGGTAGACTTTTATAGTTGTGTATCAGACTCTTTGGTTTTAGAGTGAGTTGTATATGTTTACCGTAGACTTTTGCTATTTGATTATAGTTTATATATCAGAATTTTATTATCCTCATTTTTGGAGACTCGTGTAGTAAGCCTTGTATGCATGGATTTTAAGCAGGTTAAGTAATGTGGCGATCCCAAAGTCCTATTTTAGCCTTGTTGGATTTTGGGGTCGTTACATTTTAAGGTCCCAAACTTTGATAAATATGATGGCTCGGGCTGTCCAAAACAACACTTGCAGTTATACTTGGGGGACATGCTCCAACATAATAAAAACCAACCCTTGCTCATCCAGTACTTCTAGAAGAGTCTGAAGGGGGCAGCCCTTACATGGTGGATGTCGGTGGACAAACAGAAAGTCAAGACCTGACAGGATGCCATGGACAGTTTTGTTGAGCAGTACTCCTTCAATCAGGAGCTTCGTCCTTAGAGGAGCCAGCTTGAGCAGCTAAGCCAGCGCAACAACGAATTGTTTCTGGAGTACGCCACCCGCTGGAGAAAAATGGTAGTAAAGACCCTAACTCCTATCCCTAAAGGCGAATTGGCGAGCATGTTCATGGGCACCCTGAAGCAGCCCTACTCTACACTCATGGTGACCTTACCGGTAGTGGACTTCGGTACTATAGTCAGGACAGGTGCCCGTATCGAGACTGCTATCAAGAGCGGGGCCATTCATTCCAGTCTAGGGCTTGATTCCCCCCAGGCGACGGCCTCATCCAGCAGAAATATCGATCTCCGGGACCACAGAAAGAAGGAAGATGTACATATGGTTGCTTCTACGGCACCCATCAGATTACCAGCTCCAGCAGCTTAGTAGCAGTCAGTTAGTAGGAATACCCAGCCCACCCGACCAGTCCAAGGGCAAAATCATCCTCCCAGAAACTTTACCCCTCTTCCATATACCCTCAGCCAATTATTAGAATTCCTCAGCAAGCAGAGTCTTCTCGAGTTGAGAGGTCCTACACCTCTCCTACCTCCAGACAAGCAAGGCAAGAACAATGATGCCGACCATCACTACGCCTTTCACAGAGGCCCCGGCCATGCTACAGATTATTGCATAGGCCTGAAGTGTGCAATCCAAGATCTCTTGGATGAGGGAAGGGTTGAGCTAGCTCCCTGCAACACCAACATTAATCAGGTGCCGTTGCCCCCACATAACAATCAAATTAATTTTATCCAGTGGGAAGAGCCTGGGGTAAGGTAGCCAGGACCTGGCACACCCGCAGTGAATGATGGCATCATCAGGCCCTCTTATCGATCACCTGTCATAATCTCCTTCCCTTAATCAAACATAAAGACTGTTCAGTCTCTAATCCAAATACCTGCCCCCGAGCAGATCATCTACACCAGTCCTTGCCCTGTAAATTGGCTAACAGCTCAAGCCTCAACCTCTTCAGGCCCTGTCCGGATCCCCTAAATCCTAGAGCCTCCCTTCAACCTCAACCGAGTACCCGCTCCCCGCTCTCTCATCCTCGAGAGAGAGAGCATAGCCTACCTAACCAGATCTGGCCGGGTATATCAACCTCCTGCAACTGAGCCTGTAAAGGTGAAGAGTATAGAGGTTGAGAAACAGAAAGCAGAGGTGTCAGACCCGCAGAAAGAGACAGTTGATTCAGCAGCTTTATTAAAAATCCTAGAAAAAGCAGAGGAGTTCAATATCACTCAGCAACTGAGCAAGGTCCCAGCACAGATATCCATCTTCGTTCTTCTTCTCACTTCAGAGCACCACAGGAAGCAACTGCTCCGAGTATTTGGTAATGCCCATGTAACGCCAGACATAACGCTCAAGAAACTGGGGCAAATGGTAGGGTAAATCCTTGAACCCAAAGTCATCTCATTTACAGAAGAGGAGATCCTGGACAGTGATAGGGACCATACCCAGGCTTTGTACATTGCAGTACAGTGCATGGACTGAACATTATCATCAGTGCTCATCGACAATGGCTCTGGCCTGAACGTCTGCACACTCTCCACGCTGTAAAACCTGGGCCTGGACCTCAGTCAAGGGAAGAAGAGACCTATGAACATTAGGGCCTTTGATAATACCACCAGGCAAAACCTGGGTGACATCGACCTGACCATCGGGGTCGGACCTACTCAGTTCTCAAAAAAATTTCAGGTTGTGAACGTGCCAGCCTCTTTCACTCTACTCCTAGGGAGGCCATGGATCCATGTGACCGGGGTCATTCCCTCCTCTTTGCATCAAAGAATCAATTTCATACAGGATGACCGTCTGATTGTCATTCCTTCTGAAGAGTTAGCAAGTTCCTTTGGGGATGTCCAAGAGCTGGGGCAAGGCACTGCCTTCATGACATTTCAGTTCGAGCATGTTAGTTCTATCGCCTAGGTAGAACAGTAAGGCAAGCAAGCAGTGCCGCCATTTGTCAGAATAATGGCCCAAATGAACTATTAACCCGGAAGTGGTCTTGGTGTTAGGAACAGGGCATGAAGAAGAGATACACTCCTCCCCGTTATACACCTCCCTTTGGTTTAGTGTACAAGCCCAGATACGAGGACTACCTTTCTAAGCTGACTAGGAAGAGTAGACCGTCGGTGAAACCTGAACCCCGACCACACATCTTTGTAACCTTCCCTGTGGGAATCTTTGAAACTTACCCGAAAACCTCTACACCCCAACCCAGTGACGAGTCTTTAGGGATTCCAGAACCTGAAGTGTTCGCCATGGCCCAGATGTTCGACGAGCTGATTGTCGAAGATGCTACTGAAGCAGAATATCCAACAGGAGAGCAGGTCTGTACCCTCTCCAACAACGCCGAAGCATCATCCAGTCACTAACCACTGATTCGTTGGTGGACTAAGGCTTTTACCATTGAGGCCAGCTAGGGCCGGGGAGAGCATAGTGCAGGACAGGTTGGTCCGAGACAGCAGTGAACCAGCATCACCCTTCTCCTCCATCTACTTCTCTTTTGCTCCCGTTTGTAAAATCTAAAAGTTAGGCCACTGTCGGCCTCTTTTTGTTGGAGTCGTTTTGTAACAAGTCATTTTGCTAAATGAAAATCAGATTGTTTTGACTCAAAAATCATGTTTTAAAAAAAAAACATTTCATATCAGCTGATGACAAAATCATACGGACTCTTCCCCTAGAAGGCCTAGTGTCCTGAAGCCAATATAATCATCATCATCAAATCATGCTAAACTGAAGCTAATTGATTTGCCAGGAAATTAACTCTAACAGGGTTACCCCTCAAACTCTCCTTGAACTCTCTAAAGCAGAGTATGACTCATAATAGGAAGAGGAACCGCCTCAGGAAATTCTAAACCTCCTTGAGCACAGCGAAGGACTTCTGCAGTCTAACAGAGAGGACACTGAAACAGTCAATCTGGGATCCACAAAGAACCCCCGGCTATTCAAGATCGGCACAAGCATGAACCTTCAGCAGAAAGCAGACATGATCAGTTTCCTAAGAAAGTACAGTGATGTCTTCGCCTGGTCATATGCTGACATGCCAGGCCTAGACCCAGTATTGGTGGTGCACAGACTGCCCCTGAACCCTGACGTCAAACCAGTGAAGTAGAAACTGAGATGGATGAGGCCCAAATGGTCGCGGAAGGTTAAGGAAGAAGTTAAGAAGCAAATCAGCGCAGGCTTCCTGGCAGTAGCAAACTACTCTGAGTGGTTGGCCAACATAGTCCCAGTACCCAAGAAGGATGGCAAGGTCCGCATTTGTATTGACTACCGGAATCTGAACAGGGCAAGCCCCAAAGATAACTTTCCTCTCCCGCACATTGACGTTCTGGTCGACAATACTGCTAAGCACGAGACTCTCTTATTCATGGATGGTTTCTCCGGATACAACCAGATCAGGATGGTGGAAGAAGACATGGAGAAAATCTTCTTTATCACGCCTTGGGGCACATTCTGCTACAAGGTCATGCCCTTCAAACTCAAGAACGCAGGGGCTACCTACCAGAGGGCCATGACAGCCTTGTTCCACGACATGATGCACAAGTCCACTGAAATCTATGTGGATGATATGATCATCAAGTCTCCTACCGCTGAGTAACACCCTGAAGACTTGAAAAGACTCTGCGACAAACTCCGAGAGTATGACCTAAGACTAAACCCGACCAAATGCGTCTTCGGAGCCTCATCAGGAAGGCTCCTTGGCTTCATAGTCAGCAAAAGAGGCATTGAGATCGATCCAACTAAAGCCAAAGCTATCATCGAAATGCCAGCACCCGAGACTGAAAAAGAGATCTGTGGTTTCCTGGGCAGAATTTAGTACATTAGTCGGTTCATCTCTCAGCTAACTCCGATCTGCGAGCCGATCTTCAAGGTTCTCTGGAAGAACACACCGACTGTCTGGACAGCAGAATGTCAAGAAGCCTTTGACAAAATAAAGTAGTATCTCCTAAATCCTCTAGTACTTGTGCCTCCTACACCGGGTGCCCACTACTACTCTACATCTCTGTGCAAGAAACCTCCATAGGATACATTCTGGCACAACATGACGAAACAGGCAGAACAGAGCAAGTCATCTACTATATCAGTAAGCGTCTGCTCGAGTATGAAGAGCGGTACAGTCCTCTTGAAAAGACTTGTCTGGCACTGGTCTGGGCAACTCAACATCTTCAGCATTATCTACTTTCCTACCCGGTAATTCTGATCTCTCGGATGGACCCACTGAAATATCTACTGGAAAAGCCAGCCACCACCGGAAGGACTGCCCGATGGCTCATGATGTTGTCTGAGTTCGACATCACGTACACGACACAAAAGTCAATCAAGGGGCAGGCGATAGCAGATCACCTGGTCCACAGTCCGACCCAGGACTACGTGTCTGTATATAATAGGTTTCCAGACGAAGCCATCTTGTATACAGAAGCGGACAAACAGAAATACTCCGGCTGGGAGTTGTACTTTGACGGAGCTGCCAATAGTCATGGGCATGGGACAAGAGCAGTCTTGATTTTGCTTAAAGGAGCACACCTCCTTATCTCAGTCAAGCTGAAGTTCAGATGCTCCAACAACGAAGCAGAGTACGAGGCATGCATAGCCGAACTGAAAGAAGCCCCAGACATTGGGATTGAAGAGGTAGACGTCTACGGTGACTCATCTTTGGTAATCTGTCACGCGAATGAGTCTTGGGCCATCCGAGAAGCAAGGTTAGTCCCGTACTTAGTCTACCATAATCTGCTAATCAGTCAATTTAGAAGAATCAGCTTCAGCCACCGGTCTAGGAACGAGAACAGATTCGCCGACGCATTGGCCACTCTAGCTTCGATGGTACAGATCCCTACAGACATCATGCTTTGGCCAATAGAAATTCGGCAACAAGATCAGCCTACCTACTGCCTTCAGATTGAAGAGGTATCAGACGATAAGCCTTGGTATGCAGACATCAAGCAGTATCTCAATGACGGGACCTTCCCCCTCGATGCTACCAAAACAGACCGCCAGGCAATCAGAAGATTGGCCATTCAGTTCGTCCTATCAGGGGGCATCTTGTACAAAAGGTCGCCGAACCTACTTTGGCTCAGATGTCTAGATACGGGTGAAGCAGCACAGGTAGTCGAAGAAGTTCACGGAGGAACTTGCGGCCCACACATGAATGGGTTCATGTTATCTAAGAAGATATTGTGACTAGGCTACTACTGGTCCACCATGGAATCAGACTATTGTAAGCATGTACAGAAGTGCCACCAGTGCCAAATCTATACCGCCAAGGTAAATGCACCGCCGAACAGGCTGCATAATCTCACCGCTCCTTAGTCATTCTCTGCTTGGGGCATCGATGTCATCGGACCCATAGCTCCGAAAGCATCAAACGGACATCGATTCATCCTGGTAGCAATCGATTACTTCACAAAATGGGTCGAGGCAGCCTCTTATGCCAGTGTCACAGCCTCAGTGGTTCAAAGTTTTCTAAAAAGGGATATCATCTGTCGATATGGGGTCCCGTATGAGATTGTAACAGACAATGCTCTCAACTTCTGCAACAAGGGGATGACTGACCTCTGTCAGAAATTCAAGATCCAACATCACAACTCTACGCCGTACAGGCCACAGTTCAATGGTGTAGTTGAAGCCGCCAACAAGAATCTGAAGAAAATCATAGAGAAAATGGCAGCCAAGTACTCTGCCTGGCATGAGATTCTCCCTTATGTGCTCATGGCCTACAGAATGTCCATCCGAACCTCCACAGGGGCAACACCATTCGCTCTGGCCTATGTTATGGAAGCAGTCCTCCCCGTCGAAGTAAAATTCCATCACTCAGGGTGTTAATGGAAGCAGAACTCACAGAAGCGGAATGGGCACAGACCCGGTATGAGCAATTGAACCTGATCAAAGAGCGGCGACTGAAAGCCATCAAAAACTCTCAGGCCTATCAGAGGCGCATGGCTAGGGCATTCAACAGGAAAGTCAAGCCAAGAAGCATCGAGATCGACGATCTGGTTCTCCAGAAAATGTTGCCAAACTGCCCTGACCCAAGGGGCAAGTTCACTCCCAACTACCAATCCATTAGACAAATTCTCCGATGGTGCCCTTCAACTCAGACGTATGGATGACGAAGACCTCCCAGAGCCCGTCAACATGGATAAAGTCAAAAGATACTACGCTTAGGGTCTAGATCTGATAGGCGCTTTGCACTTGTAGTTTCTCCGGTAAATGACAAGAGGCCATCCTTGGCACACTCTTCATCCCTCTTTCCTGTAACCCATTTACAAATCAAAAGAAATTCGCTAGTTAGCCCCTTAAGCCTGACAGCCCTTCTTTCATTACACTTTTCAGGGACACCCTCCCTCGCCTTTATGGCATTGGCCCGAACTATGTCATGACCTGATCCTACAAAGGTACGTAGGCAACCTGTTAAATCAGGTGCGGTCACATTAGGGGTATCCACTCCCCGACTCTCCCCAAACAGAGTCCCTCTTTCCCCAAAGGAGTCATCGACTCTCCCCAAGCAGAGACAAACTCTCCAAACTTCCCAAGCAAATCGATTCTCATGGGTACAAAATTTCTATCAAAAGAAAGCCCAAAATAGAAGTTGAAACATCTCAACAATCAGAGACTCCCCACAGAGACAACCTCTTCGGACTCTTTACCCAGCAGAGACAACCTCTCCAGCAAAACAAAAAAAATATCATCACCGGTAATCATAAGGCATAAGCCTTAAGCAAACAAGTCCCCCTGGTAGCGAAAAATCCTCCCCAGAGAGTGAAAATCAATTATATCAAGCCAAAACCTCCAAGGGAGAGCAAATCGACAACAAACAGGAGAAATCCCAGGGTGTCCCAAACTTTGGTCCCTCAGCCTACATTTCGTCCTACCATAAGTCCTCCTCGATCCCTTAGGAATTACGAGTGCAAGCGCAATATCACTTCTGAATCCCTAGCGGAAATATCATCCTCAAATCCCCAAAGGAGCGCCATTCAGGGCAATGACGGGAGAAGACCTTCTTTCCTCTAGCATAAAAAAAACTTTCCCAATAAGTCACGGGCATGAGTGAAAACCGGCAACGGCCTCATTGCGCGAAAATCACGCGATTCCCAGACCTAGTCTTGTGACTAAGGGCAAAAAAGGGACAAGAATGAATCAGCTTCACAGGCATGAGGAAAACCAACAACGGCCTCATCGCGCAAAAATTATACGAACCCCATGACTTGATCATTCCAAGGGTAAAAAAGGGAGAAAGGCTGAAGAGCAGTTTGGCAATAAAATTCGGCAACAATTAGGCTAGCCAGATAAATCCCATACAACAACCCCTGGCAGGTGGCATGGAAGAGCAGCTTCCCCAACACTAGGCTCCAGCAGAGTTCAGATCCCCAGCAGTGATCTACGATAGTGTCATATCCCTCACCAGATCCCCAGCAATGGTCTACAATGGCTTTATATCCCCCAGCAGATCTCCCTAGCAGGGGCATCCTATTTGCTCCCCCAGCAAGGATCTCCCCAGTCAGAGTCTAATTTTCAATAGTGACAAAACAAACAGGTCTACCCATGAGAATCCTTAGCAGTGACAAAGCCTCTTTTTGGTTATACTCTACTCTCCAAGAGCGAAAGGCAGACTATAGAATCCCCAAAGACCTGACTAAGGCACTTTCCTGGCAAAACTGATAGCTAGTTGAACATTCTTTTGTTGAAAGCAAAATTTTTACAAAGGACTAAAAACCTTTCACAAAATGTTTTTAAAAACAAACTCTTTGGTATCCTGACCAGTTTGTACCAGCCTGCACTAAGCAGCCCCAGCAAGACAAATCAGAAGAAGCCGATACCATGCATCCCCACCAGTCACAATTAGCAGAGTCTTGGGAAAGCATCCTCGCCTTTATCCCCTGCATGACATCCCTGCATAGCATCACGCTTCTGGTGACCAAACTCCTCAGCATCATCTTTGATCAAAATCCTGTGCCTCTCGGCCATTTCAATCATCCGGCTAATGCCTCTTACACATGCCGCACCCTTTTGACACCTCCGTGTGTCCTCGACATCCTGTGTATACCTTTACAGCGTATACCACCTGCACGTCTCATCCTCGACATCCCGTGTATACCTTTACAGCGTATACCACCTGTATGTCCTCTCTTTCGACACCCCCGTGTGTCCTCGACATCCCGTATATACCTTTACAGTGTATACCACCTGCATGTCTCATCCTCGACATCCTGAGTATACCTTTACAGTGTATACCACTCGCATGTCACTCCTTCAATACCCCTGTGTGTCCTCGACATCCCGTGTATACCTTTACAGCGTATACCACCTACATATCCTCTCTTTCGACACCCCGTGTGTCCTCGGCATCCCATATAGACCTTTACAGTGTATACCACTTGCATGTCCTCTCTTTCGACACCCCTATACGTCCTCGACATCCCGTGTATACCTTTACAGCGTATACCCCCTGCATGTCCTCTCTTTCGACACCCCCGTGTGTCCTTGACATCCAGTGTATACCTTTACAGCGTATACCGCCTGCATGTCCTCTCTTTCGACACCCCGTGTGTCCTCAACATCCCGTGTATACCTTTACAGTGTATACCACTCGCATGTCACCCCTTTAACACCCTGTGTGTTCTGGACACCCCATGTGTCTCTTCGATCAAACTCGATTGAAGCCTTCCGGCCAACGCCTCTGGGTTATACCATCCCTGTATCCATCAATCCCCAGTGAGTAGTCTGAACTACTCGCCCTTCCCCAGCAGTGCCTTGCCACTATATTGCACTCACTATTTTTGCACTGCATGCATACATATCGTCATTCTGCATCCCTGTTTCTGAGCTCGGTGTAAAAATAGGATGATTACAATCTTTGCCGTTCGAATTGCCAACCTTGGCATTCTCCAGCAAAGAGGGGCAGCTGTAAGCACCCAATTTTTACACCCCCACCTAATTATAGTTAAAATCCCTTAACTATAGTTACCTCCCCTACCAAGTCCCTCACAACCTAGCTAAGTCAAACCCTACCCATGTCCTAAACCCTTAGCCCTAGGTGACCCTAGCAAAACCCATGGCCCGCAAGGCCTGACCCCATTATCCAGGCCCCTTAAAGCCCAAGAAACCTTAGGATAACCCCCTATACCCGAGTGTTCAGGGCCAGCCCATTTAAAAAAAAAAGTCTGGAATATCAGTAGAAGTTCTACCGACATTCAATTTTTGGCTTGATTATAGAATGTCGGTAGACGTTCTACCAACATTTTAATTTTAGCCTGTTTTCCTGTTGTTGGTAGAACTTCTACCGACATCTGTAAGTCCTGAGTTTTGCAAGCTGCAACACCCCTGCACACTCTACCTCCACCTCGGTTCGTCCCTTCTCCACCCTTAGTCGACCTCTAGAGGGTCCAATACCCCTCTCCCTCTTCTTCTAAATTCCCTTTAGGTCCTTAGGTCCCTTCCCTATAAAACCGAACTCACCCCTACAGTTCATAGGGTCTGCAAATCCTAAGAGGAGAACCCCTATTCCGAAATCCCCTCTCTCAACCCTCTAATCCCTTGGTTTGGATCTAAGGATCACCTTGGACCTGTCGCTAGCTACCCTGCAGTTGTAGACGATCACCGGTGCACCACCATCGTACACAGGCAGCACCTCTTTGTTTGGCAAAAAAACAGACCACTAGGTAGGGGACTCCCTACCCATTTTTTTATATATTATCACTTGCACATCATGTGAGCCCCTGGTCATCTCCAGGGGACGTTTTTCTCTATTTTGTTATTGTTTAGTAGCTATACAAACCCACACAGGGTGTTCACCTAAGCCATAGGTGAGGTGAACCCCTTTTGGGTATAGTAACTCGAAGGCTCTCACAGCCATCACAAAATCTTCTGGGGGCCCCTCGTATCATGAGGGAACCTCTAGTAACCTCCGTGCACAGCCCCCATGGGCATAAAGCTCGATTTTCAGAAAAAACCAGAATAGCGGTACTCTTAGTACCGCCATTCCAGGAGAGCCCGATTTCCTTATTGTCGGTGATCCCTTTGCCGACGTACTGTTTGTGAGTTGTTTCACGAACGTCGGTAGGGGGGATTACCGACATACTATTTCTCAACTATTTTGGTATTGTCGGTAATACTTCTACCGACAATACACTGCTTCTGTTACAGTGACCTTTGCAGCCTTGTGGGGCCCACTCCAGGCATCCCCTGGAGCCCACACTTGACCTGTAGACTCTCAGGAACCCCCCTACACTCCCTTGCCTTTACCTCACCCCGGGTTACAGCTTAACCCTAGTTAATAGAGGCAAAAACACTGACCAAAAACACTGTCATTAGTGTCGGTAATTCCATTACCAACATTATTATTATTTTTTTTGGGCTTTTCCAGGGGCCCAGGCCTAGTAGGAGGCCACTTTAGGCCCTGCCTAACCCCCTTGGCCCACCTTGGACCATGCCAGACCCTTAACTGTGGTTAAATACACCTCCGGTTAACATTTAACCGCGGTTAAGCACCCCTTAACCCCACAAACTTTTGGAAATTAAAAAGAAATTTCTAAAACAAACATTAGACCACAATCCTTACTTTGGCCCTCTCTCTAACCCTAGTTAGCAACCCTAACCATAATTAGACCCCCTTAACCTCGGTTAGCAACCCTAATCGTAGTTAACTTCGGTTTACGGCCTATCGGGCCTTAAAACCAAGTCTTCCGGACTTACCTCGGCCTACAGGGCCCCACCTTAGCCTACCGGGCTACAACTCACTCACCCTTTACAGTGGTTAGCAACCCTAACTGCAGTTAGATCGGCCTAATCTCGGTTAGCAACCCTAACTCGGGCCGGACTCCTTCCTAGTCTACCGGACTACTCCCTAAGCCTACCGGGCTTACAATACCCTGCACTTGACCTCCTCGGTCAACCAACCCTAGTCTACTGGACTAGCCCATGTTAGCCACCCTTGGTGCACACACACAAGCCCCTAGCCTTGGCACAGGCTCACGTGCCAGAACTACGCTCAGTCTGATCTCACCCTATGAGTACGTAGGTAGCCCAACACGGGCCCGACCCCAGTTAGCTTTTCCTTTCTTTGATTAGGGTTCACTTAAACATTTTGGCATTCTAAACAAGATTAACTTTAATTGGATTAAACCCAGGGAGTACGGACCCGTTGTAAAACGGAAGCCTCGAGGTGCCTAACACATTCCTCGGACTTAACCGAACCCCTTACCCCGATCTCTATCGTGGACCAAGACCTTATCCAAAACTTCAGGGGACTTATCCCTTCTGAATGAATAGGTGGCGACTCTCGAAAACCCGTGAGCCACGCACACTGGGGAGCGAATTTCCCGCGCTCACAGGCACGACTATGATTGTCTGACTTGATAGGACAGACTGATGTCTTGATGATAGATTGAAAGAATGACTTGATAGACTGATTAATCGACATAAGTATTTTGAAAGATGTCCGATATTGCCTGTTGATGGGAAGTCTAGCTAGGATTCCTTTGCCTTAGAAAGGAATTGAATAAGTCTGGGTTGATTGTTTCTGAGATAGATAGGTAAATCTGCTCCTGGATGTCCTCGCCAGATGCCTGATGCATAAGATAGTGGTTGACTGCATTAGCTGATTGCTGTTGGTGGCGCTTGATATGAAACCTCAAACTTTACAATTTTCCCTTTTTTGCCCCTGGACCTTAACAGGTTTCACCAAGACTGGGTTCACATTATTTTTACGCACTAGCAGGATTGATAATTCCATACTAAACCTGTGAAATCAGAAATTTTCCTTTATCCGTTTTTTGCCATTGGAATGACCAAGTCTGGGGGTCGCATTATTTTTGCGCAATGAGGCCGTTTCCGGTTTTCACTCATGCCTGCGTAATTGACTATTTTGTTTCCTTTTTTGCCCCTAACAACAATGTCAGGGCTGGGCTCATATAATTTTTGCACTTTAGTGCCATTTCTGGTTTTCACTAGGCCTACGATTTTTGATAAGCTGATTTGTCTTCTCCTGTCCTTGCCTGGTAAAATGGTAGAAATTAATGCTTATGACCACTGATGCTCAAGACCTTTCAAAGATTAAAGAAGACTTAGTTACTAAGACAAAATGTAGTAAGGGTAGAAATGATTAAGGCTCATAGTTTTCTTATCGGGGGTAAGACACCCTAAAATGTTTTTGCTGTACGTAGAGGCGGAACCAGTAGGCTTCTATTCATCATTTTGGAGATTTTCCATTTTTGCTCTTTTTTTTTGTCAGCTCTTTGTGCTCTGTTTAGAGATAGCAGTCTGGTATTGATGAAAATTTGTCATAATGTGACCGAACCTTTTTTAGGTTACCTACGTATCCACGATCAGTGGAATCAGGTCATGCCGTAGTTCAAAAAGCTTTGCTTTTGATTGGTTGGATTCAGCTCTGCTGATTTGTCATTTATAGGGTGCCTTAATGTGTGGGTTTAAAAAGAAAGGTTACTAGGCTCGATGGGCTAACTAGCGTATGTTATTGCATGGGTACGAAGGAAATATTTAAAGGTTAACCAAGGATGGCCTCCTATCCTTTCTTTGGTTGGTCAAGAGCATATGTGGTCATTGCATTATCCTCGTTCAAATATGTTTAATGCTTGATAGCCCGGGGAGGTCTTCGTCGCTCATTTGCTTCTCGTCTTCTAATGGATTGGTAGCTTGCCTTGAAATCTTTGGGGAGTAGAATACCTTTCTAGTTCATAAGAGGGTCATGAGTTTTTATATTACTCATCCAATGATCATGCAATTGCCCTTTGTAGGCTTAGAATCTAGTTCAATTCCCAAAACTAGGTATCTCAGAGTAATAAGCAAGATAGATTTTAACAAAAGTGGAGAATTTCATTAGAGTATGAAAGGATGTACAGACTCAATTATGGAAGATAAAGTCAGGTGGCCACTGGCCAGTATGCTAACTGATTGGGAAGACTTCGATTCGGGCCATCATGACCATTTGCAAAAGAGAAATTATGGAATAAACCAAAGAGACAAAAAAACTGGTGAGACTGCTCAAAGTCGGCTATAGAGTGGCTCAGGCTGGTGCACCCCGGTTTCCTAATACTGCATGATTAAGGAGAGGGGTTTGGTTGATGTCGGTGTTCCCTGGTTCAAACTGAATATTTCCCGTTTCAAGCATGTCTTGGATTGTGTGCTTTAGATCAAAACACATATCGGTGGAATGCCTGGGGCTTGATGATACCCACAATGTTGGTCAGCCCTGTATGACTTTGGCAGCGTGACTGGTGGCGGCTTGGGTTCACTCAGTGTGACCAATTTCTTATCTAGTAGAAAAGGAAGGAGTTGCGTCATGGTATATGGCATGGGCGAGATGACTCTTCTCTTTTTCTGCTCAAATGTCATCTACTGCAAGGGAAGCTGTTGCCGAGTCTGCTCGGATTGTCAAGGTTGATAGGGTAAATAAGGAATATGGATAGACATTGCTGTCACCATTTTCACCTCATCCTCTCTTCTCTGTGTATCTTTTCACAGTGGTTGAGGACGACTAGAGGATGACGCCCCCTTGGATCCTGAGAACATGTCAACTGCTCTCACGTCTCTCATTGTAGCCTCAATCCTGGCCCCACATTTAGCCATAGTGCTGAAATTAGAAATAGGTTGGGCTGCTAGTAGAGTCTTGAATGGATGCTTGAGTGTGCGGAGGAATGTGGTCACCAACTCATCCTCGGGTAGAGGAGTGTTCATCTTTCCAGTATTTTCCCTCCATCGAACAGAATATTCGATAAAGGATTCATTCTCTCTTTGAGTCATTCTCTCTAGATCTGCTCTCTGTGGGACCAAGTCAATGTTATAGGAGTATTGAGCGAAAAATGCCTCGCAGAGGCCTTTCCATGTGCGGACCTTGGTTGAGTCAACCTTGGTGAACCACTGTTGGGCTGGTCCCTTCAAACTACTCTGAAATAGCTGCACCAGTAGCTTGTCACCGTGCTCTAGCTGGAACAACTCCCCGCGCTAGACTTTCAGGTGTGTCTCTAGGCATCCTTTTTCATTGTATTTATCAAATTCGGGCATTTTGAAGTCTTGAGGTAATTGAATCCCCGGACGCAAACATATATCTCGAAAGTCAGTGGATGCCAAGTTATTGGACCCCTGGGCCCTCTTCACCAATTGTTCTAACCTTTCAATCCTGTCCTTGTAGAAGTCTGGAGTATGGGCTAAGCTGGTTGATATGCCTGACTGCTCTGTATTCTGGGCAATCCGTGCCTTCTCTTCCTTATACTGGCTAATGTGTGGTGGCGGGATGTTGAAGGATGGTTGATTCAATGGTGATGGATTGTGAGATGGCCGGTTTGAACGTGACAGGTTGTGAGATGGTGGATTTGTAGGTGGTTTGTTGTGAGATGGTGGATTTGGAGGTGATGGGTTGTGAGATGGTGGATTTGATCGGTTCAAGGCTAGTAGTTTGGCAATCGGGATAGAAGAGGAGGACGGTTGTTCCCTATTCACGGCATTCAAGATATTATGCATGATGTTTTTCAGCTCTAGGATGCCTTGTTTAGTTCCAAATACCCTTGTCTCTAAATCAGGGATTTGCTGTAGTACATGTTGAGGAGATACTGGGCTGTCAGGGTCGGTTTCCAAACCTTCGACAACTTTTTGTTCTCGGTCAGTCAATCTTGTGCTTACTAGAGTCATCTCGAAGAGGACAAATAGCTTAGTACCACTTTTGCTCAGGGTGCAATGAACTGGGTGGTAATAAGAGGTATGTACAGATGGGTCAGATGACGGTCAAGATGCTGAATGAAGACTGAATTAAGACAATGATGAAAGTAGTATGCTACACACATATGATCTAATGAATGACTTTTTGACATGGGACGTTGCCCCTTGTCTGGTCATTAATATGAATGTACACAAATGATGGATGTAGACAGTCCTAAGACTAATGCACATAATTTGAATTGTTAGCATGCTGAATGGTGTTGATACACACAAATGAATGAATTTGAATTGAGTCAGATGAACTGAGCAAATATACTCAGAAAAGGGATGAGTTAGCTCAACGTGTGTGACCCAATGGAGTGAGTGGATAGAGATCCATTTCACTTATCTGGGTTATAGGAAACCAGAGCTCATTGGGTTAAGATCAAAATGAATCATGTGATTCGTTTAGAGTCTAGGGTTTTAACCCTCACAACATCTTATTAACTTAGAAAAGAATAGGGTTAGACCTATCTAGCAATCAAGGCTCACACAAGCTCCGAAAATAGTTAAGTATAGGGATAAGATTGTCCCTATACCTGAACAAATGATGCAGGAGTGGCTTAAACCAGTAACAGAATAGGGATAAGGTAGTCCCTCCTGATGGGTAATCTAGGTTTATGCCCAAACAAAGACCTATAGTCATATGCTTATGCTGGTGTATGCACGGTTTTTGTCTAAAAGGTTGATGAGCACTTGACCATATATACGACTCCTCGGTATAAAACATACCTGAAAAGGGACGATTGGTACAAGTGGGAAAGATCAGTCGCGTTTACCGGAGATAACCATCCTTCGGTCTACAACCAGCACTTTCCACAGATCTTTGGGCTCCAGCATCGGGGATAACCATCCATCGATTGTAAGCTTACCGGATCCAACTAGATAGGTGAAAGGAATCTTATTCTGGTATGCAATGAATATAAATGTATATGCATCAATCACAATTAAGCAATGAATAAAAATGGAATCCTAGGCATGTTGCTAAGTTGGTAAACAAATGTCCGAGGTTTGATGAATGATAGTAAAGTAAGAATATGTACAAAATTAGTAGCATATAGATGAAAGTAAAAGTTTCTGATGTGGTGTCCTTTTTTCAGTTCAGACTTAGGTTTTGGCTTGAATACCGGTCTGCGAAACCAGAGTCCGCAGCAGAGTAGCCAAGCTGTAGACTCGGGATCTTAACCCCACTCCCGATCAGGATTGAACTCGATGAGGAATAGTGCTAAAATACTGAAAAGAGAGAATCGCCACCTATTTAAATTGTTAAGGAAAATAGGGTCCCTGAAGGGGTTGGATAAGGCTTTGGTCTAGAAATAGAGTTCAAGGTAAGAATTCATTTGAGTCAGGGGAAGGTGTTAGGCACCCCTAAACTCTCATCCAGAAATGGTTACCTACTTTCTAAGTTTGAATTAAAGTGGGGGAAACCATAAGAGAAACTTTCATTTTATCTATATGTTTGATATGTATTATATGAACAGTAATGTACAAGTTGAAATAAGCAGGGACAGGATAGGGGCTCTATCCTAGGTGAGCTGAACCCGATTAGGGTTGCCTACATATCCACTGTTAGTGGAATCAAGCTACACGTAGTTCCAGATAGGTAGTTGATGGTTTGATTTGTTTTGTTTAGATTGTGGGTGTTTGAAATGCTAGGATTTTTCTTTTGGATGTTAGGGTGTTTTTGAATGGTTTGGGCTCCTATTCAGGAGCGTTTGGGCCTTTTATGCTCTTGCCGGTGAGCATTTGAACAGTTTTAGCTCATGTCAAGGAGCGTCAGGTTGGTTTAGGGTTTGATCGGATTTGAACCAGGATTTGAAGCGAGGTTTGGACAGAAGTTCGACTAGGTAGGTAAGGTTTGAATCAGGGTGTGAACCGAGATTTGGACAGAGGTTCGATTGGGTAGGCTAAGTTTGAACCGAAGTTCGGGCAAAGGTTCGACAGGGTAGGCTAAGTTTAAGTAAAATCGGGCAGGGGTTCGACAGGGTAGGATAGGTTTAAGTAAAACTGGGCAGGGGTTCGACAAGGTAGGATAGGTTTAAGTAAAATCGGGCAAGGGTTCGACAGGGTAAGCAGTCTAAGTATTTAAAAATAATAAAATAATTAAAACTAATAAAAAGATAAGCAAACGTCAGAGTTTGGTGATATTACCTTCCAGGAAATTCAAAAGGGTCTCTGAAATAAGTGCTCCCAAAATGATTTTTCAAAATTGAATTCTCAGGATCGCCAACGCTAAAGACGAAGTTTTTGAAAGAGGAGAGAAAAAAGAGAAGAGAGAAGAGAGCAAGTGGAATGAAATGAATTGTGAAGGAATGGGGTGGGGTATTTATTGGGGTCAAAAAATAGGGGGCGCTACTTGAAGTAGTGACCCTAGGAATAAAAACCCGAAACAATAGGCATCAATAAACAGTAGGGCGGCAAAACAGGGGCAAAATCATACTTTACTGGGGCACTGTTTGAAGTAGCACCCCTATTTGGGATATTTTTAAATCCAATGTCGACGGGGTTGAACCATCTGATGAGAGGGGCAAGTTTGTGGGGCGCTGTTTGTAGTAGCGCCCCTATTCAGGGGTTTAAAAATCGCCACGTGGCACTCCCTGATTCGTCGAAAAGCTGTTGTTCCATTTTTAGCCCGAAAATAGTTAAAATTGAACTGATAAAATCCATGCAAATATTTTAAATAAAACATGAATTTTTCAGCACTTTTAGGGGCATTTTGGTCATTTTGCACTCTAGGGGCATTTTGGTCATTTTCTACCGTTTTAAGTCCAATTTAATTTAAAAAATTACCAAAATTTATCAAAACATTTTTCAAATCATTTTGGACAAAATGATAACTATTTAGCACTTTTTCAGGGGCATTTTGGTCATTTTTCACCCTAGGGGCATTTTGGTCATTTTTCACCCTAGGGGCATTTTGGTCATTTTTCACCTAAGGGGCGTTTTTCAAAAATCGAAGCACGTGGAAAGAGGGTTTTAAAAGAGGGTTTTTAAAAAGATTTTTAGAGGTACGCAAAGAGACTAGGGGGTGTAAAATTTGGGTGTTTACACACGAGTCTCAAAAAATGAGAGTAATAAAATTTCGATATATAAAACCAAATCATCCTACTCAAGTCTATGGTCAACATAAACATAACGCATCGTAAAAAAAATAGTCTGATACACAACTATAAAGTAATCTAATAAGCAACATCATCTAAGAGTCTATTACAAAACTCCTCACAACTCAAAAGTAAAAACCTAAAGATAAGGTCACCTATCCAACTCTCACCCACCTTCAACCAGACGATTGTCTTCCTCCTCTACGTCATAAGCCTCCTCTATCCAAGGCTCACCTATAAACTCGGGCTCCACACATGCCAAGATAAAAGTCTGGCTGAGTACAAAAGCACTCGGTGTATAAAAAATCCAACCAACAACATAATATCCCTGCACTTAGTTAGAACCTTAACCAATATTATAATAACATAATCAGAGTGCGGAAGAACATGTCCTCATATATATATCATATCATCACCTTGACTCGTGTACTTGTGAGAATCTTAGACTTATGAAGCAACATGCTTATGAGATGCTTATGCTTATGAGACCACGTGCTTGTGAGATACTTATGCTTATACACATATTCAGATCATACACTTATTCAGATCCTTCATTGGGCTTATTCAGTCTATTAGGGGTATGCAATGCTTATAAGTCTGTAAGCTCAAAATCTATCTTTGCATATCAAATTTTCTCTATTGTTGTATGGAGTTTATTGTTTGTTGTGGGGGACTATCCTTCCGTTCTGAGTAAACTCAGATTGTTAAATTACCTTCCTTATTTGGGAAGAACCTCTGAATAAGAAGAAGAAATAAAAGAAGAACAAATATTTGAATAAACATATTTTTATTTACAAAATGGGGTTGCCCAGATCCGATGTAGGCGTTACAAGTTTCCTTATTGAGGTCTTTATATTTGCAAAAAAGAAAAAGAGAATGAGGGTGGCCATTTTATAAGGCTCACCTGATGTTCTCCATGTCGAAGAGTCTTATTCTTCGGCTGGCTTGGCTTGCTTTTTGCTGCTGTCGCTTGAAAGGGAAGAGAGCTTTTCTTCTTTTTTTCTTCTTTTTCCTTGTATTTTTTTATGTGACTTCGTGTGGGTTTCTTGTGAGAAACCCTCCGTTTATAGGTTTGAGAGAGTCCTTTCTGGTCTCTCTCTTTGACTCCCTTCTTTTGGGGAAGTCAACTTTGGCTATCTTCTTAGAGGAAGCCAGCTTACGAGTCTCCCTTATCTAGGAGACTCCTCAAGCTGAAGAGAATCCTCTTCTGTTGAGGACTCTTGTACCAGGTTTACCCTTTTTGGGGGGAATCCTACTACCTTTCGAAAAAAAAGGATGTTTAATCACATCCTTTCCTAGGATATAGGACATAGTCCTAATTCGACCATAATTATGGTGTACCATATGACATCCCATGAGATTTTAAAAGAGGGGATCCTTATCTTGCGATCCCTACAACTTGAAAGAGAATCCTTTTTATCAACAAGTCTTTGCCCTATGACAGTCAGATACTGACTGTCAGCTGGGGACAGACTGACATGGGTCAGCCAATGGATTTAAGAGGTGAGACCATAGGTCTTGCCCACGGACCATAGGGTGAGACCACAGGTCTTGTCCACAAACCAAAGGGTGAGACCATGGGTCTTGCCCACGGATCAAAGGGTAAGACCATAGGTCTTACCGATGGAACAAAGGGTGAGACCATGGGTGTTGCCCACGGACTAGAGGGTGAGACCATGGATCTTGCCCACGGACCATAGGATGAGACCATAGTTCTTGCCCATAGACCGAAGGGTGAGACCATAGGTCTTGCCTACGAACCGAAGGGTAAGACCATAGGGTGACCACAGGGTGAGACCATAGATCTTGCCCACAGACCAAAGCGTAAAACCATAGGTCTTGCCCACAGACTAAAGGGTGAGACCATAGGTCTTCCCTATGGTCTGGGTTGGGTCCTGGACCAAGTGTGATGATGTTTGATCTGTGAATATTTACCCTCAGGGTTTGGATATATGTCTCTGGGAGGCTGGCACTCAAGTTTGATCCATGAGGATTTATCATCATGGATTGGACATATGTCAACCTCTCGGAGGCTAGCACTAGGGGTTGGATCCTTGAGGTTTTGGTCCTCAAGGATTGAACACGTGTTAGTCTCTCGGAGGTTGGCACTCAAAAGTTATCCGTGACATTTTGATCTTCACGGATGGGACACGTGTCAACCTCTCGAAGGCTGGCACAAGAGATAGATCCGTGAGATTTTGGTCCTCATGGATTGGATAGGTGTTAGCAACTCAGAGGTTGGCACTCAAAGGTTATCCGTGAGGTTTTGGTTCTCACAAATTAACAAGTGTCAGCCTCTCGGAGGCTGGCACTTAGGGTTAGATTCGTGAGGTTTATCCTCATGGATCAAACCCCACTTTGTCCTGCTGGGTGGCTTAATGGCTAGCCATCAGCATTTAACGCTGACAGCTAAAGGACTGCACGTGCTATAGGTACGCGCCAATTTAAACAATCTCTTCAAGAGATGGTGATCTGTTGTGTGCCATTGCACATACACCTGGGCAATGGACGATGAGATTTCACTGCCCAAAAATGCTCCTCAGGATCTGGATGGTTGAAAATGATCCATCCATCTGGATCCTGACACCTGACAGTGATAGTTGAGAGGCGTAACTGCCCTCCACTTAAGATGTTAGTGAGAAACCCACGATGGGTTTCCCTTATCGAGGCGCCCTCATGATGAGGTCACCTCTGCCATTAAGGCAAAATGGCGGGGAATATCCTTGCCATCCGAACCATCCATTTCGAAATGGATGGTCAAGATTATCCCAGAGGCAACCTTTATAATGATGCCTTAGACTTGGAGAAGACACATTGTCTTCCCCAACCTTCCGAACCCAGAAATTCCTCTGAGTTCAGAAACTCTCTTTTCCAAGAAAGAAACCTTCCTTCCTTTCTTCCCTTGCCCTCTTCATTTCATGGTGAGGTTTGACCCTAATTAGGGTTAATTAGAGGGAAGAACCAGTATTCTTCCCTAATTTTTAAAATTTTTTTTTATCTTCTTCTTTTAAATTTACTGAAGATGAGAATGAGGGTTTTAGACCTCATTCTTATGGATTGGATGCCTATTTGGGTATTCTTTGGATCTTTTTGGTTCTGGGATCCCTTGAAATGCATTCTTTTGCATTTCTTGGGTTTTTCCTAGGTCAGGGAGAGCTTGGGATGCCCTTTTGGGCTTTCTGTAATTTCCAACAGGAATTCCGATTCCATTGCCGGAACCCATGAGTTCTCCGGTCATGGGCAACCAGACCGGTGAATCACTACCCGTGGTCTATGGCCACGGACAGCTTGCCCACAGGACTTTTGTCCGTGAGCTCCAATATATTGTCCCCTGGATTTTTGTTCGTAGATACTTTTATTATTCATTGACTTTTGTCCATTGATATTTGAGTATCCGTGGATATTTTTCACAGACATGCTGCCCACATGACTTTTGTCCGTGAGCCAAACAAATTTATCTGTGGAGTTTTGTCCACTGATACACTTAATTTTCACTGACTTTTATTCGTGGAAATTTTGAGCATCGGTGGATATTTCTCACGGATGGGCTATCCAGAGGACCTTAATCCTTGAATCAGAAACAGTCCATCCATGGACTTATCCACGGATCTCACCCTTAGCATTTGTCCTTAGACATTTGCCATGATAATTACCCATGGACATTTACCGTAGCAAAAATCTTTAGGGTGATTGCCTTTTAGGCAATTTAGTTTTTAGATGCATGCCTTAAGTGAGACATTCAAATTTCATAGACTCGGGTTTTAAACCTAAGTCTAGAATTGATAAATCTTTTAATCGCATATTAATCATTTCAAATTATCAAGACAGGTATATACCCCCATCTAAAGACCTACTTTTGACCATTTAATCTGAAATTCATAATTTGGTTTAATTTCCTTAAACTGAATCATTTTGTATGTCCTGTCTTTCCCTTTTATAGAATGGCTAGAGCACCGAAATACTTTCACGAAACTGAAAACCTTCGTCAAGTTGACACTGACTAAGATGACAGAAATAGGGCGAGTCTGAATCGCCAACTTGAGATCATGGGAGAATTTGGAGTACCGGATGTTGAGCCACTTCTAATTGTAGATCCAAGGGGGTGGGTACTTCGTAGAAGAATACTTGTATGTATTTATGATGCCGAAAAAGGTTTGATAGGCAACAGATCTGTTTCTGATGGAAGTTATCTGACACCTTCTTGAGCTGTAATAGACCCCATCAGGCGAAGACCCAGAGAGGTATTGAAGGAAATTTTCCCATTCTATTGACCAAGACTGATGATGTTTGCTGGGATACATCTATGGTCATCAGGAGTTATTCCACAGTCAACGGTAGAACTTTATGGCCATCATGGGTCCATGATGTATATGTACGCTTCTGTGACGAACTGACAGCTCTTAGCATCCGGGGAGCAGTTGGGCTTGCTAGATATGAATACAGGCGTGACGCTTTTCTATTTCGCAGTCTTCTCAATTAGTGGTGTGCCGAGACCAACACTTTTCATATGGCCTGGGGGGAAATCGGACTCTTAATTCATTCAATGAACCGCATTTCAGGGTTGCCGATCAGCGGAGCCTTCTACGATGAATTCAATCCCTTCAACAACGTTCTATATTCAGAGAATATTCCCGCCTATACCCAAGAATTGTACAGGGTTTACAATGCTCTTCTGCAGGTAAATGTGGATAGAGCGACACCTCCCACTGATAAGGGTAAGGATGGCGACCAGTGCCGAGCAAAGGTGCAAAGGCACGCAAAGTGAGCAGGGTCACTCTAAGGCAATGGCTGAAATATTTTTTCAAGGGAGAGCCATATGAATATTCCAAGCTGACTTACATTACTCTATCGAATGAAGGGAACAGGAATTCGGAGATCAAGACCAGTGACGGAGTCAGTAGAGAAGGTTATCTAACTGCTTTCTTATCTTGTTGGCTGTGCAGTTTTGTCCTGCCTTCGCGTAGAGGAGAAGTAATCCGCTCTAAGACATTTGTGGTGGCTGGATGGATGGCGACTAGTGTGAGGCATTCTCTGCTTATCCCAACGATGGCATCATTGTATAGAAAGATGGGAGTCATCGCCCAGGGCAAGTACCCAGGTCACCAACTAGCCCAAGGTCCCTTCCAGTACCTGTTTGGCTGGATTGGTCAGTATTTTCCTTCTTTTTATCCGAGATGGATGACTACTGAAGCTGAGATCGATCTGTCATACTTGGTCTACATAGCAGGTCAAACACCAGCCAAGTGTTGCTCCTGGGAGGTAGTTAAAAACATGTTCGCCGCTCCTGGTCTTTACAAGGCTCATCCTTTTAAGGGAGCTTCTGAGTTGGCTGGGAACAATTACTTGGTAGACAACGTGAGTTTGGGCTATTCCGGCAGATAATTTCTGATGATGATGAGTCTTTGCCCTACCAAACTGCTGTGGCATCTCAACAAAGAATGCTTTGTGGAACCTTACTACCCGATCAGATTCGGTTGACAATTTGGGTATGACCAGGCGAACCCACCGACTTTAGAGACTGTTGATCGCACTTTAATCGATTTTCATTCGATTAAACAAGAGTGAAATCACTTGATGCACATTTATACTCGATCGAGATTCTTCATTCCATCTCAAGCATAAAAAGGTCGACCCTCACTAAGATTTTCTATGTGGTGGTTAAATTGCACCTCCACTTATTCGAAGTATGGTGGCCGTGATATTTCGATCGTGATCATGAAGGAACATTTGGTGAGGATCGTTGTTGCTACTACTGAGGCAGGTGGACCCGCTCCTACTCAAGCACCTGGTGCCAGAAAAAGGAAAGAACCGTCAAGGACTAAGGCACCTACCAAGAGACAAAAGATAGCTACCGCTACCCATAGGCGTCCAAGAACTAGAACAACCCCTAAAGGGAAAGGCAAGTGCGCCTAAAGAAGGCCATCTCCCATTATAGAGTTGACCGAGGAACAGATCCAAATGGCCAATATAGCTCTCTTGTAGTTGAGCATAACATATCAATTTATGCTGACACTGACAATTTTGAGGAAACCTAGAAAGTACCTCATAGTACCACAAAATTTATTGCTCGTCTAAAAGACCCTTCAGCTGTGACCTCCGTCGGGGTAGCTATTCGGCCTCGCATTTTGGAGGGATTAGGTGAGAACATTGTAGCTGACCCCACTGATAACATTGATGGCAGAGCTGATTCACTAGCACATGATGATTATCAATCCACTCCTGACCGAGTTTTAGATGAATTTGCTAATAATAGTCAGGATGCTCCTGTGAGCCCGAGTCCTTATGGAGATTGTTTGGCAGCTGCACCAGAAGAAGCTCGTAGAGCTAATGAGTTAAAAGTGCAGTTACTTTTTAAAGCTCAAATAGCTGAAGCCACTATGCTCTCTCTCCAAGCCCAACGAGCTATCAGGAAAGCTAAGAAGCGTGCTCTTAAGACTGGCCAATCCTCTAGTTTGAAGACCGGCGGAGAATTCATTCAAACTATAGGATTCGTTTCCAGGGTTGCACCAGCAGAGGTTGATCCTGGCTTTACAAATACTGAGACAGTGGTGACAGTGAACACAACGAGTACTAACCCTATCGATGAAGTTCCCAATATAGAACAAGTAGCCTCAACTGACCCTAAAAGGCCAGTCATAGTTGAAGCACCACAAGAGTCAGCGAACATTGCCATTGAAACCAAGACAAGGGCTGAGACAGAGATGAGCTCAGAACTACAGGCTGAAACAGAATCCGAGGCCAAAGTGATTACCGAAGCAAGGTCAGAGATTGGGATGGATCCTGAGGTCAATATGGGATCTGAAGCTTAGGCTAGTGTTGAACGTATTGAGTCTGATGCGGGGATTGAGCCCGAAGCCAGAGTCAATATTGAGGCTGCTCAAGAGCCTAAGTTAAGAGCTTCTGAACTCCACGTCCAAGAAGAAGATAGGGATACTGACGTGATCAGAATGGAAATAATTCTTTATTCTGCACTGTTCACTGGTGAAGGGTCTACCTCCGAAGATTTACCTTTCCTTACCAGGACCCCATCACCTGAGTACAGGCCATCTACTCCTCCAGCTGATCAATCTCCAGCATCTCCTGTCAAGCTCCCTTCGCTCGAATATACTCTATCTACTCCTCTGCCTGAACAATCTAACAAAGGGGCTTAGGGATCTAGGGGCGTTCCATCTGACAGATGGTTGGTGGATAAGAATGATTTTGATTCCCTTTTCGGGAGAATTTCTAGACTTCCCGGTATGTAGCTTTAACTTCTTTTCTTTTAATTAAATGATTTTCATATCTGCTAACTCCCAAAATTTTTGTAGCATTATCAGAGGAATCATTGATGCTCCACCGTTTACTTTTGGAGTACCCAACAACGCTCCCATTCCTTCTCCATCCAAGCTGTTGGCCAATGCTTATGCAAAGAGTACTAAGTAGGTACTTGAAGGCTTAAAGACCTTGTTACTCAACAAAAACTTCAAGGATTTGATCAGATGAAGGACAATTGTGTTTCAGCTTTCAATATTCTTGATCGCCTGGGTATTAGAGATCCTATCATGTAGTAGGAAGCCAAAGCCTGGATCAGTTCAACTAAAAAGGTATACCGACTGAATAACATAGATCCAATTAGCGGTCTTGAAGTAGAAGCCCAAGGGTGTGTTAGCAACACATCTTTTAGAATAAAAGAGTTGACGAAGCTGCCAATGATCTGCGCAACAGAGTCTATTGAACTACAGAACATCAACGGTAGACAGTCTTCGTCAACAGCTACAAGAAGCCTTAGTTAGAGCTTCTAAAATAAAAAGTACTCGTGAATCAATGGAATCAGAGCTTACGATAATCAATTATGACTTATCAGAGGGACATTCTGTAAAGACTCAAGGTCAAAGAACCCTGAGACAAATCATCAGATTAAAAGAGGGTTTGGTAGACGCTTGTCAGGAAGCTGAACGTCTCCACAAACAACAGAGTGTTGTAATGGAGAAATTATATTTTTTAGATATCACTCCTTTAATTGATGAAAACCCTCTTGATATACATCCTGTTAATGAAGATCTACCTGATGTAAATCCTCCGGATGTAAACCCAACTAATGAATGAAAAGTCTCTCATTTTGTCATTCAGTTTATGCCATTTTTATTTTCATGACATAAATTCCTCTTTTTTTTTAGGGGAATGGTGTTCTTTTAAAAGAACTGGCTGAACCCAAGTTGATTTTCTCAGGCTGCATATGTACTAATGATAGGATCAAGCCAAACATAGTTCCAATAGAGGCGATTTTAAACTCGTAATTTACAAGTAGATAGTTTCCGTTCATTTCTAGGAAGGTTCGAACTTGTAATTTGAGAACAAGTAGATAGTTTCCGTTTGTACCTAGGAAGTTTTAGACCTATAATTTGAGGCAAGTCTTTGACAATGCTCAATCTTTTTAGCTCGTATTCGGGAGCCTGTCAGGTTGCTCTAATTTTTGCCTAAACTAACTCTTGGATTGTTAGTTTAGCGAGCTTTTTGTTACCCTAATTTTGCCTACACTTTCTTCTTGAAGTTTTAGTCTAGCAAACATTTTTTTTTTACTCAATTTTTATCTAAGACATCCTTTCAGATTTTCAACTTAGCAAGCCATGTTACCCTAACTTTGGCCTAAGCCGTCCTTTCGAATTTTTGACGTAGCGGGTATTTGGTGCCCTAATTTTTTCCTAGACCATCTTTTGAGATTTTGGTCTACCGGGCTTTAAGAATCTTACACTGGTTGGGGGAGATATTCTGTTATTCATCCATTCTAATCAGCAGATTTGCTTCTGATGGTGAGAAGTCCTTCATTCTTCTTCATGCACCAGGTAGTAGTTTTCTTTATTTCATCCATATTGAGGGACAATAATGATGACTTTGTATCCCAGGGCGATGGTGTTCTTTTAGAAGAACTGACTGAACCCAAATTAATTTTCTCAGGCTGCCTATATCCCATAATAGGATCAAGTCAAATATAGTTCAAAAAGGGCATTTGGATTCACATTTTGAGAGTGAATAGGTAGTTCCGTTCATACCTAGGAAGGTTTTGACTTCGGCCTTGTATTTGGGGGGCTTTTGAAGCTTTGATTCACAGTTTGATAGTGAATAGGTAGTTTCCATTCATGCTTGGGAGGGTTTGGACTACGGTCTTGTATTCTGAAGACTTTTGAAGCACCGTGAGCCTTTTTAGCTCGTATTTAGGAGCTTGTATAATCGCTCTAATTTTTGCCTAGACTAACTCTTGGAGTGTTAATCTAGCGACCTATTTGTTACCCTAATTTTTGCCTAGTCCTTTTTAAAGTTTTGGTCTAGCAGGCCTTTTATTTTGACTCAAATTTTTTGTCTAAGCCGCCCCTTAGGGTTTTCAATTTAGTGAGTCATTGTCACTCTAATTTTTGCCTAAGCCGCCCCTTAGGGTTTTCAACTTAGCGAGCATGATTTTGACTCTAATTTTTGCCTAAGCTACCCCTTAGGGTTTTCAACTTAGTGAGTCATTTTGTGCTCTAAATAGTACCTAGACCGCCTTTTAAAGTTTTGGTCTAGCAAGCTTTTTGATCCCTAGGAGTAATATCGCTTCAGGGATCTTGCATTGCTTGGAGGGATAATTCGCTCTTTATCCATTGAAGTCAGCAGGTATGCTCCTTTGGAATATACCTTCTCGATGATGTAAGACCCATCCCACTTTGGTTCGAGCTTCCCTTTGGTTCACCGAGTGATGATGATTGGAGTCCTGACCATTAAGACCAGATCCCCTGCTTTAAAAGACTTTAGTTTTACTCTTTTGTTGAAGGTACTAGTTAGCCTCTATCCATACATCTCTAAACTCTATTAGGCTTGGAGACATACGACGTTCATCAAGAGTTTCGAGCTCTGTAAGATAAATTTTAGTCAAGTCTTCTTTTGTGATAGACTGCTAAATTACCACCCGTAGGGTGGGAATTTGAATTTCAAGGGCAAGAACTGCTTCACCGCCGAAGACCAGGGAATTCGGCATGGCCTGTGTCGAAGTCCGATGAGTATTTCTATATGCCCAGAGGGCTTCGGGTAGGCGTTCATATCAATCCCGTTTGTTCTTGTCCACAACTTTCTTGAGGATTTTGGACAAAGTCTTGTTGAAGGCTTTGGCGAGACCATTCGTGGCTGGATAGTACTGGGTAGAATGATCTTCTTGGATGCCAAATTTGGCATACAACCTGTGCATAGGAGCGCTTCGAAAAAGTTTCCCTTGTCCATTATCCGTGATGATGCTTTCTGGAATCCCGAACCGATATATGATGTTGGTCCGGATGAAGTCTGCCACTGAGTAGTGTTTGAGCACTTTGAGAGGGATGGCTTCGGCCCATTTTGAAAAGTAGTCCATCATAGCTAGGATGTATTGATGCCCAGCAGATGATGGCAGGATGAATGGTCCTATGACGTCCATTCCCCATGCCATGAAGGCCATGAACATGTTGTCATGTAAAGAGGCTCGGGAGCCCGATGTTTGAAATCAGGATGAAGTTGACAAACTTTGCATTTCTTTGCATAGTTAAGACAATCAGTGATCATTGTAGGCCAGTAGTAGCCTAATCTTTTCAACTGCATTTGTAGCTTGGGCCCAGTCTAGTAGGCACTGTAGATCTCGACATGAGTTTCTTCCATGGCCTACTCGATTTCATTTCCTGAGATGCACCTCATTAAGATACCATCCAAGGACGGTTTATACAGTGTATCTTCCAACATCATGAACTTTGCGACGCGTCAACAGACTTCAGCGCATTTGGCGCAATACCTGAGCAATTGACCATATTGGAGATAATGGATGAAGGGTTGTCGCCAGTCTTCATTTTTTTCTTTGATTGTCACAAAACAGACTGTTTCCAGGAAATCTATCTTTGGAAGAGGTTTGAGAGTTCTTTTTTCACCTATTGTGATAGTTAGCATCTTGTCTGTTGGCAGAGTTAGAGATGCTGTAAGACTGGCCAGAGCATCGGCTTGATTGTTGAGTCCTCTACGGACATGGAAGAGGCTACTTCTTGGAATTTGAGCAAGTAGCTGGTCCAGTCTCTTCTGATAGGGAAGAAGGCTGACTCTTTACACGGCATACTCCCCTCGAACTTGTTTGATGACAAGTTTCGAATCCCCATTGATGGTCAATTCATCTACGGGGATCTCGAGAGCTAATTTGAGATCTGCTATCAGGACTTCATATTCGGTTTCATTATTTGAACATCCTTCGGTTAGTGCAAAGGAGTAGGGTAGGATTGCCTTGTCTAGTGTGATGAAGACAATACCAACACCTGACTTGTTCTCCTTCTGGTTAATGCGCTTGATTCCATCAGGGCTTCTTAAAGCTCCATCAAAATACATCTTCCAGTTTTGTTTGACTTGTACCTACATAACATCTTCATCAGGGAGGTCGGTAACCAAAGGCGAGTCCGTGGGAACTGGATGTGCTGCAAGGAAATCAGCTAGGGCTTGCCCTTTCATTGCCTTTTAAGGTACGGATTCAATTTCAAATTCAGACAGGAGTATTGCCCATTTTTCTATTCTGCCAGAGAGAGTAGGGCGAGACATTATGTATTTGAGAGGAACGGCTTTGGATATTAGTTTCACCGAATGCTTAAGCATATAATGCCTTAATTTCTTCAGTACAAAGATAAGGGCTAGATAAACTTTCTCTATCGGGCTGCATCTGCATTCTGCTCCAACCAAAGTCCTGTTTAGGTAGTAGAGGGTATTTTCTTTCCTTGGTCATTATGCTGAGTAAGGGGAGCTCCAAGAGATCCTTCGAGCGTTGCGATATAGAGGATGAGTGGCTTTCATCTAATGGGACCCATAAGGACTGGTGGATTTGTGAGATAAGTTTTGATATTGTCAAGAGCATTTTGGCAAGCTTTATCCCATTGAAACGGCATTCCCTTCTTCATCAACTGGGAAAATGGTTGGCATCCTCCGGCCAAATTGGAGATGAATCTCCACATATAAGCGAGTCGACCCTGAAGTCCTTTCAACTCGCGCAGATTTCTTGTAGGGGGCATTTTGCGAATGACCTTTATTTTAGTAGGGTCAATCTTGATTCCTCTGTGGCGTACCACAAAATCTAGGAATTTTCCCAATGCAACCCCGAACGCATATTTGAGTGGGTTCATCTTGAGCTGGTGCTATCGCATTCTGTCGAAGATTTCCCAATGATCATCCAGATGATTGCTTCATTGCCTTGTTTTGACAACTAAGTTGTCGACATAGCACTCGACTTTGTGATTGAGAATATCCCTAAATATGATGGTCATGGCCCTTTGATAAGTTGCTCCGGCATTTTTGAGGCCAAATGACATGACTTTGTAGCAGAACAATTCCTTAGGGATGCAGAAGGCTGTAAGCTCTTCATCTTTTGGGGCCATCTTGATTTGGTTGTAACCGGAATATCCATCAATGAAGGATAAAGTTTCGAAGCCGATTGTGGCATCGACCATCATTTCTGTGATGAGCAAAGGGAAGTTGTCATTGAGACCGGCTTCATTCAAATCTCGGAAGTCTATACAAACTTGGATCTATCCGTTTTTCTTCTTTACGGGGACAACATTGGCAAGCCAAGTAGGGTATTGAACCTCTCTTATGAATCCGACTTTGAGGAGTTTATCTATCTCAGCTTTAATTTGATTGACCAGTTCTGGGCGAGCTCGTCATTGTGCCTACTTAATTGGCCTGACATCTTCTCGAGTTATGAGATGATGGACTGTGATTTTCAGGTCTAAGCCAGGCATTTTTGTGTAATTCCAGGCAAAGACATCTTTATATTCTTTCAAGAGACAAAGATATTTCTCTTTTTCTGTTTGAGAGAGAGTGGCACTGATGAATGTTGGCCTTGGGTCTTGTTCTAAACCGAGGTTAACTTCGAGAAGATCATCAACTATTGCTTGACCTCATACTTTAAATTCTGGAGGAGCTGGAGGGACTTCTGTTTCTTCTGGTGGTTCTTCCATGATCATTTCCTCTCCTAAGGAGGAGTCTTCATCTACCGTAATGGTATTTACGGTCAGATTAGATCTTCATTTGATGAAGGATCAGAATTTCCTAATTTAGATTTTCCCAAGTTGGAAACAATCCGAATACCAATAACTGAAGCCCTGAATGCTAGCATAATTTCATGCTCAGCCTGCTCTTTCCCTTCAATATTAAATCCCTGTTTCTCAAATATTTTCTTGATTGCTAGATTAAACACGAGGCTCTTCTGGTAAGGGATCATTCTTCTGTCCCTTTTGTTGTTCAGAGAGGTAGCTTTGCCTACTTGCCCTACGAAATGAAAAATAATGGGCTTTTCCCATGTTCCTCTGGATGGAATAATGACGTTGGAAATGACTTCCTCTATTGGCCATTTTTGTCATGCACTGAGACTGACCTTAGCCAGGCTATCAATCATATCTTGATGTACCGCTTCAACCTATGGGGATGCTTATTGGGATTTTGCTTCTTCTGGGAGCCACTCCATAGAGACTTCTTCAAACATTTAGTCTTCTTTACTTGTGACCATATGAATGGTGCAGACATTCTTTTCATCTGACGAGTCATCAGGATTAGATGAGGAATCAAAATTAGGGGACCCTGGTCCATGATTGTTATGCCGGATTCGTTTACCGGTTGCTAAAGCTTTCCTCTATTTGGGAGTGAATATTGACTCATATGCAGGCATTGGTTCGCCTCAGACCTGCTCCTCTTCTTCGGGATTAAACCCTTGAATTTTGAGCAGTCTTTTGATTGCTGGTTTGTACATAATTTTTTTCTGATACTGGTTTATTTCTCGGTTCTGATCGGAGTTATGGGAAGTAGTGGCCTCGCTTGATTGCTTTGCAGGACCAAAGACGATGGACTTTCCCCCTTTCTTTCTTGATAGAAGTATAAAGGTAGGATTATCTCCTGCCACTGACCATCTTCACCACATGTTGGGATTGACTTTGGTCAAGTTATCAGCCATTTCTTGATGAACCGCTTCATCCCATAGGGGCTCTTGTGGAGGCTCTATTTCTTCTTCTGAGGACCACCCCATGATATATTCTTCGTCTGATGAGTAATTTACTCTAATCGTGACTATATTTGCAGTCCGATGGTGGTTTTTTCCAAGCACGAAGACTGGGGGCTCATATCCTAGTCCTAGCGTATCTATATCAACATATTCGCCAGTGTCCAGGGCTTTATGTTACTCCATCTTGAGCAAGGCTTGATAAGCCGGTAAAAGAGTTCCATTGACTTGCTCTCTTTCTTCAGGATCAAACCCTTGGCACTTGAGGAATTGGGAAGTTGATTTACCAAAGCTTATCTTCTTCCTGTAAGGATTGGCGATCTTGCTCTTTTCATTGGTCCATGAGGAGTTTATCCTATCATATGCACCTAAAGAATTAAAGAACATTAGCTTCTGTCCTCTTTTCTTGACTAGGACAGTAAGACTAGAGGTAGTTTCCACAATTGTACAATCCATATTTCTCAAAGGGATTAGATGATCACCTTTTAGTGCTTGAAGAGGGTTAACATCTTTAACCTCACAAATCTAGGAGAGATCAACTGACTTGCCCTTGTCGAGATTCTGGAAAGATTCGACCAAAGATAGGGTTGGTTCTCCTTTTTTTTGAGACTTTGGGGTGTATTTGAACACCCTTTTGGGAACTGTGGTTTGGACAGGTCCATGATTACTTTTTGGCCCACTCTCGACCTTCTTCCCTTTGGGCTTCTGTTGAATGTTCCTTTGGGCACTTTTGACAAAAAATGTGAATCTGCGTAATATGCCACCGCATCATTAAATGGATCATCATCAACATCGATCTTTGTTTGCCTGTTCCCTTGAGAGTATTTGAGGCACTGGTGATAAGTGGATGGCACAACTAGATGGTTATGCATCCATTGACACCCCAACAAGGCGTTGTATGATGTATCAACATTGATCACCAGAAATGTTGTAGTTTTCACAATATCCCCAAACCTGGTTTTGAGGTTGATCATGCCCATGGACTTTTTCTCATTTTGATTGAAGCCTTGGATGATCAGGTTGCTTTCAAGTAGCTGGCCTATTTGTATACCAAGCTTGGAAAGCATCCTTCTTGGGAAGATGTTGGCTGTCAAACAGCTATCTATCATTACTCTGGAGATACTAGTCTCATTAACTAGACCTAAGATGAATAGTGGTCGATTATGCTGAAGAGTCTCAGCTCGCATGCCTTCATCATCAAAGGTGATCGTGAAGAGGCATGAAGTTCCCGTTTAAGGAGGTTGTGGCAGCTAACTTATGACTTCTTCAGAAAAGTCCTCAGGATTAGCAAGGGCATATATGAGGGACCTTCTTAATTCTAGAGACATCTTGAGAGCATCATAGACGCTGAGCAATGAAGGAATTTTCTTCAGATGAGCCAGAATATCGTACTTGACCCTCTCATTATTGGGAGTTGTTTGAACTGGGGCCAGTTGAGCTCAAGTCCAATTTTCATGTTGGATCGGCATAAACCTCGGTTGTATCTTTTTTCTTGACCGGAGATTAAGTTGATATACTTTGGCGATTGTCTGATCTATTGGTCCAAATGACTCTCCTTCCAAAAATTAGACCATGTTCACGGAATTGAAGTTCAGCTTTCTTTTCTTGCTTTGAAAGGAGGACTTATTTCTTCTTTTAAATTGCCCTGTTGGACTTCCAAGTTGAGATGAAGTTTGCTCAGATGCCTGAGAGCTTTCAGTTGATTCTGAGTCTAGGACTGCTTCTTCTGTTGGAAGGTCCTTGTTCAAACCGACTATAGGATATGATTCTTGATTCTCGGGAAGGCCTGAGATTTGCACCACTTGTCGTATCCGATGATGATTTTGCTTTGGGGACTCAGATGTATTTAACCTTCTTGAGGGGAGTTGGATTGCACTTGTTCATCATCCGCCTCTCGTTCTTCTCCAGATGAGAATCCTTCAAAGAAATCTAAGAGTCCCGTAGGGGTCCGTCCTGGTGTAGATGGTCTCCTTTCTAGGAGTTCAATATCTTCAGACTGCTCCAGCAAATCTTGAAATGCCTGGTGTCTTTCTGGACTGCAGGCTACCACTTGTCTTGGTGTATTCAACCATGAAGGGTCATCATTTAGGACCACGTCAATGACATAGCAAGAAAAGATGTTAGACTCATCTCCCGAGTCTATTGACGGAGGCTATCATAGTCGCAGTTGGAACGAAAACCTGGCGGGATAAAATCCATCAAGGTGATTGCCATTAATGGCTTTTGTCCCAAAAGAGTGTCTTGGGTAGGGCCATTTTTCTTGACTTTCCTTTTCTTCGTCTTTTCAGCCTTGGCCATACGCTTCCCTTCTTTTCTCTGGGCTTGAGCATGCCTTGTAGCTAGAGCTTGCATTTTAGCATCGGCATTTTGAGCCAACTGCTTTTTCTTCTTGGCTCCTTTGCTTTCAAAAAGAGTCCAATCTTCTTTATCTGACGGTTTCTCATCAGGAAGGTTGCCACTTGAAGATGCTTTATCTTTATCAACTGCTTCTGACGCCACCACCGTATTGGATGTAGCTACCTGCTGGAGATCTTGACCAATGAAAATCTCTTTATTGTCCAAAAGTCGCTAAATAATGTCCTTCAGTACAAAGCAGTCACTTATTTTGTGAATGATTTACGATGATAAGGACAGTACTTAGGATCGTTCTTCATCCTGATTTTTTTAGGTTTCCTACTTTCCAGAAGATTGATGAGTTCATTGGCGAGGAGGTCTTCAAATAAATTTTTGACAATGTCTTCAGAGAATGAATATGTTTTTTTCATTCTTTCTTCAATAGTGATCTTCTTTGGTGGGTCCCATTTATCCTGCAATTGTGGCCTTCTAGGTCCACCCTGAGCTGGTTTATTACCAACTTTAACCAGTCCTTTATCATTACTTGTTCGATCAATTGATCTACCGGTACTTGGTATTGGTTGCGCAGTCTTTTTGGCTTCAACTACTACTGCTATTGAGGATTCAAGGTGATCAATGCCTCTGCCTCGTCTTCTCTTTCCTATGTGGCTCTCTATGTCATGTGCTTTTGTCCACAAGTCTTCAAAACCAGTAAATGTTTGAGCCATAAGGGTAGTTAAAACTGAGTGAACTTTTGAGGACGGGAGAAGGATAATACTCTCTATTGGGCAATGAACTCTGTCATGGTCTCATTGGTCTCTCTGCCTTGTTTCAATCAATTCTGGAACACCCACTCTTCTTTGGATGTTGTAGAATTGTTTGCTGAATTCAGTCACCATCGTAGTCCAATCAGGGATCAAAGCTTCGGTGAAGTTGGCATACCATGTGAAAGCAGCACCCTCTAAGGATTGTATGAAGAGTTGGAGGCAAAAAGCTCCGGTCTTGGACGCCAATCCGCATCTTGAAGGGAAATGAGACAAATGTTGTCTCGAATCTCTAGTACCATCGAACATCTTGAATGTTGGTTGAACGAAGCCTGACGGGAATGGAATTGCATCCATGATAGCTGGATAGGGGTTTACGATCATCCGAACATCTTCTTTCTTTTCTTTGGCTTGCCGCATTTGATTACGGATAGTCTCTTCGATTGCAGCCAGAAGGGATGGTAAAATTCCTCCTATGAGGGCGGCCTGACTTGGGATGGGACTTGTTCTGGGTACCCTTAGATAATTTGGGGGTGCAGGGGCTGTGCCTTGATTACTGCTATCTCCTTGGTATGGGAAACGGGGTCCAGGTGCCAATGTTGATTTAAGAGCTAACAATTGAGTAGCCAACTCTTGCATTTGAGACATCATAGCCAAGATCTCATCGTCCTTGTACCGGAGTTGAGCTAGTAAGGCCATTGTTTGATCATTTGATGGTGGAGGTGCCAAAGTTGAAGGGTTATTCCCTTGACCTGCATTCCTGTCCAAATTTTCCATCATGACCGATATCAATCACTCTAATGTTGATCTTTGCGGGAGTAACAGAGTCGAAAAATCCTCTTCTGTTAAATAAGCTTTGGGCATTCCATATAGAAGGTTGGGTGCGTTGAAAACCTATCGAGGCAACTCTGACACCACTTCTGGCATGCTTGACTGAAGAACTGGTTCGTCAGAACCATAATCCTCGGTTGGAAGGATTCTTCCCAATTCTCTTGGAGAGGTTATTGGGGTTGCTTCTTGCTCTGACCCCTCTTGGTATCTACCAACATCGGGCTCTACGACTGACTGAACTAGGTCTTGGGCTTTTTCTTGCCTCTGGACTGATTTTTACAACTCCTTTTTCTTCTTAGAATTACTGGACCAAGAGCGACTATTCCGACAGTTCTAGAAGATTCTGCCTCTTCCAAAGCGGCTAAGATAGCGACGGCTGAACTTTGAGAATCTTGCCTTTCTGATACATTTTGTTCGGGCACTGCCCTAGTTCCTTGAAACACTGGAGTTGCAAATTCTTTCAGAGCTGGGTTAAGTGTAGTGTCGATCACATTCACATACACTCTTTCATAACTAGCATGCGATGCTCCGGTCTTTGATCTCTCCCGAATAGGGTGAACATAAGCAGAAGGATCAGTCCTTTGTCTTTCATGAACAAAACTAACCTTGTCTGAGGCACCAGGCGACCTTCTTGACTTTTGATCTCTAGACCTTCTTGGCCTTTGATCTCTAGACCTTTTAGGCCTTGACCGATAGTTATATACTTTCCTTTGTGGAGCCGAAGGATATTTTCGGTTCCTAAGTTGAAGGATTTCCTCAGGAGTCTTCTTCTTGAGCATCTCAAAAGCAGAAGTGCTTTTATTCAGCACCTTAACCCTAGGTTCATATGGTGCTCTTGTCCTTCTTTGTGGTTTAGCACTGGCTCTGTCCCAGAATGGGCTTACATCTCTAGATGGAGGCTGCTAGTGTTGATGACAAACAGATGTCATCATCGATGTAAAGGTTGCAAGGTTAGTTCCTTAGAAAGCATTTGGACCCAGCCTAAGTAGCAAATTCATGTCTACCTGTTTTGAATTCAAAGTGTTTCTTACATTAACAGCCGGATGATCTTGATCACGGCTGTTGCCCCTTATGTTGTTTGCGGACACTTGCAAGCCTATTTCTTCTTGCCTTGACTTGGTAACATCATTAGGCAATGAACCTTCTTCAAAGGGAACTATTCTCTTGTTGGCTGTATACTACTAACTCCTCTCCTTTTTAGAGAGGGAATTGTCCTCGGATAGCTGAGTGTCTGTCCGTGGATATTCCCCTCTTTTAAGAGACTCCTATCCGTGGATCATATCCATGGATTGACTTGGGCCTATATCCGTGAAGGGGCCATGCATCCAATCCTCGGATTGGCTTGGGCCTCTGTTCCGGGTGGTTGGGCCTTCGGTCCATGGACCAAGCTTGGGCCAATCCACGGATGGGCTTGAGTATCCGTCCGTGGACGGTCTTGAGCTTCCGTTCATGGATGGTCTTGAATTTCTGTCTGTGGACAGTCTTGAAATTCTGTCCGTGGACAGAGCTGGTATTCTGTCTGTGGACAGAGCTGTTATTCTGTCCATGGACAATGCTGATCTTCTGTCCATGGACAATCTTGATTTTTCGTCTGTGGACGGTCTTGAACTTCTGTCTGTGGACAGTCTGAATCTTCCGTCCGTGGACGGTTTTTGATTCCCATTTGTGTGACTGTTTAGACTTTGGTCCGTGAAATTTGTCTGTAGACGTTTCTTGTTCACGGATGAGTGCCCTGAGTCATATTCCCCAATTTCTTTGTATTTTTAAAAGTTATTGGAGGGATTTTTCATTAAGTCATTTAGGCCCTTGACCTTGTCCTTTTACCCTGGTGAAAATCGGGCAACATCTCCACCCTTCGAAGAATTTTTTAAAGGGGGAGTTCCAACAGCCAACTTGGGCTGAGGGGGCTCATATCCAGCAAGTCTTATGGTCGGCCATAGTAAATGTGGCGTTTCCACTACGGATTATTGGGATTTGGGACAGCTGGTTAGGCTTGGCCCAGTGTTTGACATTGGTTTGCCTTTTGGGCTGACCTGTCACAGAGTGGTGGGACCACCCTGCAATGTGTGTACCCGGCTGGTTACACCCTTCACGGTGCACTCTGATTGGGGTGCACTCTATCCGAGATGCATTTTGTCCATGGGGCATCACATTGGATGCACCCAATCCGTGGCGCATCCTCTTGGGTGCAGCCTCTCTGTGGGACATCCTAGGGGATGCCCCTTATCCGTGGTGCATCCTTGGTGATGCATCTGCTCAGTGGTGCATCTTGGTGGATGCATCTACTCTGTGGATGCACCATGTTCGAGGTGTATCCTTAGGGATACACCTGCTCCGTGGGGCATCCTGGGGATGCACCCTGTCCATGGATCTGGGACGGGTGACTCCTCCGTGGAAGGGCAGTAAAACCCTCATTGAGGATTCGGCCAGTAGACCGAAGCTTCATGATTGGGGCCGTAGCCACCTCGCCCAAGTAAGGGGTGAGTTGCTAGGATCGGCATCGGAGACATAGACCCTCCTCTTGATGGTGAGCACGTAGGCTGGACGAATGTAGACGGTCTCGATTATCCTACACCAAAACCGAAGAGAAAATAGAGAAAGGATTACTCGCTTTTTTTTTTTCTTCTTTTTTTTTTTTTAAATTTTTCATCAAAGATGAGAGAAGAAGAAAGTCCCATCGGGCGTGCCATGAATTTGTAAGCACAAAATATATCTTTGCTTATCAAATTTTCTCCATTGTTGTATGGAGTTTATTGTTTGTTGTGGGGGACTATCCTTCCAATCTGAGTAAACTCCGATTGTTAAATTACCTTCCTTATTTGGGGAAGAACCTCTTATTAAGAAGAAAAGATAAAAAGAAGAACAAATATTTGAATAAACATATTTTTATGGGGTTGCCTAGATCCCATGTAGGTGTTACAAGTTGCCTCATTGAAGTCTTTATATTTGCAGAAAAGAAAGGGAGAATGGAGGTGTCCATTTTATGAGGCTCACCTAATGTTCTCTATGTCGAAGAGTCTTCTTCTTTGGCTGGCTTGGCTTACTTTTTGTTGTTGTCGCTTGAAAGGGAAGAGAGCTTTTCTTTTATTTTTTCCTCTTTTTCCTTGTATTTTTTCGTGTGTCTTCGTGTAGGTTTCTTGTGAAAAACCCTCCTTTTATATGTTTGAGAGAGTCATTTTTGGTGTCTCTCTTTGACTCCCTTCTTTTGTAGAAGTCAACTTTTCAAACCTCTTAGATGAAGCCAGCTCACGAGTCTCCTTTATCTAGGAGACTCCTCAAGTTGAAGAGAATCATCTTCTTTTGAGGACTCTTGTACTAGGTTTCTCCTTTTTGGGGGGAATCCTAGTACCTTTCGAAAAGGGGGATGTTTAATCACATCATTTCCTAGCATATAGGACATAATCCTAATCCTACCATAATTATGGGGTACCATATGGCATCCCATGAGATTTTAAAAGAGGGGATACTTATCTTGGGATCCCCACAACTTGACAGAGAATCCTTTTTATCAAAGAGTCTCTGTCCTGTGACAGTTAGATACTGACTGTCAGCTAGGGATAGACTGACTTAGGTCAGTCCATGAATTTAAGGGGTGAGATCATAGGTCTTACCCACGGACCACAGGGTGAGACCATAGGTCTTGTCCACGGACCAAAGGGTGAGACCATGGGTTTTGCCCATGAACCACAAGATGAGACCATAGGTCTTACCCACGGACCAAAGGGTGAGACAATGAGTTTTGCCCATGGACTAGAGGGTGAAACTATGGGTCTTGCCCACGGACCATAAGGTGAGACCATAGGTCCTGCCCACGGACCGAAGGGTTAGACCATAGGTCTTGCCAACAGACCAAAGGGTGAGACCATAGGTCTTGCTCACGGACCAAAGGGTAAGACCATAGGTCTTACCCACGGTCTGGGTTAGGTCCTGGACCACGTGTAATGATGTTTGATCCGTGAGGATTTACCCTCATGGTTGGATACGTGTCAGTCTCTGGGAGGTTGACACTCAAGTTTGATCCATGAGGATTTATCCTCACAGATTGGACACATGTCAGCCTCTAGGAGGCTGGCACTGGGGGTTGGATCCGTGAGGTTTTGATCCCCACGGATTGAACACGTGTCAGCCTCTCAAAGGCTGACACTCAAAAGTTATCTGTGACATTTTGATCTTCACAAATGGGACATGTGTCAACCTCTCAGAGGTTGGCACAAGAGATAGTTCCATGAGATTTCGGTCCTCACGGATTAGATAGGTGTCAGTCTCTTGGAGGTTGGTACTCAAAGGTTATTAGTGAGGTTTTAGTCCTCACGGATTGACAAGTGTCAGCCTCTTAGAGGATGGCACTTAGGGTTAGATCCGTGAGGTTTATTCTCATGGATCAAACCCCACTTTACTTTGCTGGGTGGCATAATGGCCAGCCATCAGCATTTAATGCTAGCGGCTAAAGGACTGCGCATACTATAGGCACGTGCCAATTTAAACCATCTCTCTGAGAGATGGTGATCTGGTGTGTGCCATGTCATATACACCTGGGTAATGGACGATAAGATTTCACCGCCCACAGAGTCTTTGAGCAGCTTATGCAAAACATACACTTATTCAAATCTCTCATTGGGCTTATTCAGTCTATCAGGCGTATGCGATGCTTATGCTTGTGGTCCACATGTGTGACTTGTGAGACTCTTATCTTAACATACACGTGAATTTGGGCATAAGTGTCGCAATTAACATTCGAATCGGTCAACGCTTAGATTCCGATCTCCCACCATAGAAACTCCACTATACTATCCTATACCAAATAGTTAGAGAATATGCTATACCCGAATATCAATTACCATGCAAATAATTAAGCATAATTTAACAAGCAATCACATATATATACCTCATCATGATTCTTAACGTAATTCATAATCAATTTCACAATTATCCATAGTGTTATATTAAAATTTACCATCTCAAGCATTTCCACAAATACCTTGGGTACGTAATTTATAAATACAATGCCCTTTCCCATTTCGAACATTTTACCACACCATCCATACAACTCAAACACAATCCACATCCATACATTCATCCCATCCTCCATAGTATTTCTCATCCTCCATACATTCCATCCATAGTATTAAACCATATTTCCATCTATAATCAAACTTAATCCACACATAATTAGGGAAAACATATCTAATCTCTATTTCTATCATATTAATATTCTCAAAACATCATAATAGGGTTGAGTTGGATAATATATCAATCTTAGGGATCCTTCCCTTGGATCCAAATCGCTCAAGAGGGCTGTGGGGAAGGTCTCCAAGCTTTTCATGCAATCTCCAAGAAATCTCCTTCCTCTCCAAGTAGGTTCTTCCTTAGAACCTTAGGTTTTCTCTCGCTTCTTTGTCAAATTAGGTTTAGAAAGGTTTATAACCCTAAAACCCTCGAAATAAAACCTCTGTCTATAGCCTAGGGATTTAAAACCCTCATTTCCGAACTTTTTAAAAAAATTGGGCATGACTGCAATCATTCACACCTCTAGTGCAATCTATCGCACCTGAGGGGGACCTGTCGCAAAACACACAGAGAGCTTCTATAAAGATTGACTGAGTGCAATCGATCGCACCTTACCTGTGATCGATCGCAGCTAGCACAGTTCTTACTGTTCTTCAGCAGCAACAACACCAGCACCCTTTCTTCTTCAACATCAGCCCATCAGCATACTTATTTTACTTTAAAACATTTCATTTACTTTAATTTTTAAATTAAAATAAGAAAGTACCCCTCATTTGGATTCAATAAAAAATACTAGAAAATCCAATTTCTTATAAATCAAAATCTCATCTTCCAGTTTTAGGCTAAAAACTGAAAAATCTCGGTCATCGTAAGATTTTCAATAGTCGAGTTAACACTCTATACTTAATAATAAAATCTCATGAAATCACATACCTTTATTTAACCTATAAACCTCCATTTCCGAGAAAAATCATCTCAAAATTCAACAAGTTTTGTTTTTGCTACAACCACACCCCCTCTAGAATTTTCGACATTCCTGCACTTAATCATTTTTAAATTTTTACTTAAGATTATTAAGGAACAAGGCATCACATATATTAAAATGCATCTTTGATCAATTAAACCCTTATTAATAGTATTGATGACATGAAAGAAAATTTGGGTCTCTACACTAAAAACTTGCCTTAAAGTTTGGAACAAGTTTGTATTTGGTAACATCTTCTAGAAAATAAAAGATATTGAAATGCATATATCAGTTTTAGAGTTGGATATCCAAACTAATTGGAATGATGAAAAAGATACTCAATTGACCAATTTCAAAGTTGAGCTTCAAAAAGTTCTTCTTCAAGAAGAAATTTATTTGAGACAAAAGTCCAGAATTAAATGGCTTCAGGAGCGAGATAAAAATACGAAGTTCTTTCATTTGTCTACTAAAGCAAGATGGGGGAGAAATCATATCTCTCATATTAAAGACTCTCTTGGTAATTGGAAAGATACAGATGAAGATATTGGTAATGAAGCGGTATCTTATTTTAAACATCTGCTTGCTACTAATTATTGTAATCCTGATTCAGATATCTTGTCTAATATTCCGAATCTTATCTCTGATGAGGATAACTGTCTTGTTTCTGCTATTCCTTCTATTGATGATATTAACAAGGTCGTTTTTAGTTTGTCGGCTAATAGTGCTCCAAGTCCAGATGGGTTTTCGGGGCATTCTACCATTCCTGCTAGGATATTATTAAAAATGATCTTCTGGATGCAGTCATTTGTTTTTTTACTTTTAATCACATTCCCAGGGTAGTGAATACTACAGCTATTGCTTTGATTCCAAAGTGTAGATCTCCTTTGACCTTCGCGGATTTCAGACCTATTAGTTTGTGTAATTTCTTCTATAAAATCCTCTCTCGTCTTATCTCAGATAATGTGGGCATTATTCTGCCTCGTATTATCTCTGAAGAGCAAAGTGCGTTTGTGAAAGGCAGAAATATTATTGAAAATGTTATCATATCCCAAGAGATGATTCAAGATATTGATCGTAAGGTTCAAGGAGGGAATGTGATATTCAAACTTGACATGGCCAAGGCCTACAACAGAATAGAATGGAATTTCATTCTTGCGGTTCTTAAAAAGTTGGGGTTCAGTGATGGAGTTACTAATTTGATTTGAGGGTGCCTAATAAACCAATCTTTCTCTATCATTGTTAATGGAGGATCTTTTGGCTTCTTTCAAAGCTCTCGTGGGCTTAGGCAAGGTGATCCCCTATCTCCAGGTCTTTTTATTCTAGCGGAGGAAGTGTTGAGTCATTATATTAAAAAGATCTCTGAAGATGTTTCGATTTGCTACAAGTTGGGTAGGCATGGTTTTCCGATTTCTCATCTTCTCTTTGCGGATGACATATTGATTTTTGCAATGGTAAAAAAGGAAGTACTAAGAAAATCTTTGAGATGATTTCTTCTTATGAAGCCTGTTCAGGTCAGCTCCTCAATCGCTCCAAAAGTGCTTTTTATTGTTCTTCTACTCTTTCCCGCAATAGAATTAATTATATTAGTTCTAATTTGGGTATTGTTAGTAAACAATTTCCTTTTGTCTATCTTGGAGTTCCTCTTTATAAAGTTCGGTTAAAACATTCCTTGTTTCTTCCTATGGTAGAAAAATTTCAGCTTAGGATTAAAGGTTGGCAAGGTAAGCTTTTAAATGTTGGAGGTAGACTAACTCTTATAAATCATGTTTTATCTTCTATGCCTACCCATCTTATTGCGGGTATTGATGTTCCTAAAAAAACCTTGTAAGCACTCAATTTTTACACCCCATCTAACCATAGTTAAGGTCTCTTAACCTTGGTTACCCCCTTCCAAACCATAGTTAAATCCTAGGTAAACCCTAGTTAAACCCTAGGACTCAACCCTAGTTAACCCTAGGACACAACCCTAGTTTAACCATAGTTAAACTCTAGTGTAAAACCCATGCCCAAAACCTAGCCCTAGGTAACCCTAGCCGATGCTCCAGCCTAGCCCCTAGGTAATCCTAGCCGATGCCTTAGCCTAGCCCTAGGTAACATAACCCTAGCCGATTCAATTAAACCCTAGTTTATGTGATTAATTAAACTATATAATTATGAAAAATCTAGGATGAGTTTGCATGTTAGTGATAAAATCCCTAAACTTTTATGTGTTTAAACTATATATATGTATGAAAAATCTGAGATGACCTTGTTTCTTTGCATATTAATTAATTATGAAATCCTTAAATTATATCTTGAATTCTAATAATAAATTGCGTTTTATTGTCTTTGTACGAGGGAGACGGCAGCACACACCTGTCGAGTTTTAAACCAGTAAGAGGGAGCCAGCAGGAGGGAGATAGGCAAGCTTAGGATTTTTTTTCTTTACTACCCAGTACATTATGGGCACATATGTACGACGATTTGTATGGATTTATTTTATTTTATATAGATTGAATCGATTGGATGGATTACAGGTAACAATTTGTATGAATACGGTTAATTTATTTTATATTGCTGATAGGTACAGTATAATACAGGTAAAAAAAATTGTACAAAAATATATATATATATATTTTTTATTTATAACTATCAGTGGCGGTTACAAACCGCCGCTATTGATGCTAATAGTTATAGAGGCGATTAAAGGCGCCGTTATCTATGGTTTCATTAACAGCGGCTTGAAACCGCCGTTATATATTGGTTCATTAACGATGATTCTAAACCGCCGTTATATATCGATTCATTAATGGCGGTTTTCAACCGCCGTTAAATATATTATCTTTAGCGGCGTTGTATGAATACGGTTAATTTATTTTATATTGCTGATAGATACAATATAATACAGGTAAAAAAAATTGTAAAAAAATATATATATATATATATTTTATTTATAACTATCAGCGGCGGTTACAAACCCGCCGCTATTGATGCTAATAGTTATAGAGGTGATTAAAGGCGCCGTTATCTATAGATTCATTAACGGCGGCTTGAAACCGCCATTATATATTGGTTCATTAACAACGATTCTAAACCGCCGTTATATATCGATTCATTAATGACAATTTTCAACAGCCATTAAATATATTATCTTTAGAGGCGGTTATAAATCGCCGCAATAGGCATACTTAAAATAACCGAATTGTCCTTTAGTAAGCACCGTTAAATGGTCTAGAAAACCGCCGCAATAAGTTACTCTACAATGGTGGTTTATAAAACTGCCGCTATATGCTTCCCCGGCAAGTGCAATAATGGCGATTTGTATAAACCGCCGCTATTAACAATAACGGGTTTAAGGTACCTTTAGCGGCAGTTTTGAACCGCCGCTAAAAGCTTTTAATTTTGTAGTGATTACATTTAAGAGGAGGAAAATAATTAATAAGCTCGTTACATGGCCCATTAAATTTAGAGGGGTCCTTACTAAATAGATGATGTGACATATTTTCATTGAATCAACCAAAAGAAGGTTTGCCATATAAGATGACACATGTCATCAACATGAAGAGAGAACGGAGAGATTTGAGATATGCCACGTGGCACCAACCAGCTTATAGTATTAGCATAGATTTGTTATTTTGTTATATACACTTAGATATCTATTTAAATCATGACCACTAGTCACATGCCCACAAAGGTTTGAAATTTCGTTGAAATTTCACGAGAAATTTTGTGAAAGTTTACAAAAATTCGGTTTCAACCAACCCGAATGACATCGAAATCGGGTTTATCTCGAAAATCAGATTTCAGTTGAAATTTCAGAAAATTCGGGTCAAATTTCGGATTTTGAAGATTTTGGAATTTCGGCTGAAATCTGATTTTTTATTTTTACATAGGTTTTTTTTAAATAAAATTCCGAAATATTTCAAAATTTTTACAGAAATTTCGAAAATTTATATATTAATTTTAAAAAGAAAATAATAACATTTATATAAATATATAAAATTTTAATAAAATGTTATTTTTTAACATATATATATTAATAAAATATTAATATTTCGGATTTCGAAATTTTGCCGAAATCCCATAATTTTTTGGGATTTCGGTTCGGGTTGACCGGACGAAATAGTTGTAAATTTTGAAATTAAAAACCTTGATGCCCACAACTCCATGCCCTACTTGAATTGGATTTGTTTACCAAAAAAAAAGTTGAATTGGATTTGGAAACGGAATGACAATTGGAACCGATATAGCTAACTAAGAGATAAGAGAGAAAGAGTCCCATATATTTAAAATAATAACAAACAAAAGACTCCTAGAAAAGTTTCTGTTTTTTTTTTGAGGGGACTCCTAGAAAAGTTGGACATTAATCACACACTTTCCTTCCAACTGTGCTATGATACCCTATTATAATATAAAGAAGAGATTAACAGCAGTACAGAGGCCATTGTAATCTCTTTTGAGTTTTGATGGCGTCTGCAGGCGCTCTACTTCTTATGTTAGTGTTGGTGCTGGGCTTGGCTTCTCTCCAACAGTCACAGGGAATTGGTGATCATGGCGGGTGCAGTGCTTCTGATGAAAAGTGCAACAAAGCACTTTCAATCTACAGAGTTCCAATGCAACCGGAACAGCTTTATCTTTACAGAGGAGCTCTAATGGGTTTTGGGGATTGGAGGGGAGAGAGACGTTGTACGGATAATGAACCGGGTTGGGGCCAACTGAGACGTTGTAGGAGGAATGCTGCTAATTGTTCTGAAAAGGATCGAGAGATGTCTTCCAAGGATCGAGATGATTGTCTTGAATGTGCTAAATTCAAGGACTTTAACACTTGCTGGGGATTTTAAACACCCTAATCCTTAGTTTCATTTTGATTTTTGTTTAGTTTGATTTCGATTTTGATTTTTGTTGTTGCTATGGATTTCCATATTAATATATTTAATTGGAGTTTTATTTTTATTTTTATGGGTACTGTATTGGAATCTAAATTTGAACTTCTTTTAGTTGTATGATGAGTAACTAATTGCTTCCGATTGGATGGAATATCCTGAATCAGTGCTTAACCCCTTTTTGGAACAAAATTAAGTAAATCTCATTTAATTCCATTACAAAATTTAAGAATATTTAATAAAAGATATTAAGTAATATCTATGCAATAAAGAAATAAAGAAATAGGGATGTCACGAAATGGCACCCTCTTTGATCCCCATGTCAACTAGAGTTAAGGATCGATGGCAGCGTCAAGAGCCTTGAGCTACTTCTCCAAGAGAAAAGGCAGAATCGCTTTGGCGTGCGTGAGTTGGTATATATATAAATTTAAAAAAAAAAAATTAACAAAATTTAGATTAATATTTTTTTAATTTTCTAAAAATCACGGTTGGATGAGTAAACCTTGTGGTGAGTAATAGTCTGTGCTCTTTTTGACAACCACTAATTGTCGTTAAGATTTACTCACCCTTAGGATTCATCCATCTAACATTAGAAGTAAGCAAATAAAAAGATAAAATATATTAATCTTAATTCTTTTAAGCTTAATCATATTTAAAGGGGTTAAAAGGGACAGGTCGACACAGAGGTCCACTAGTTAAACGAAGGAGCAAGGAAGGATGAAGAATGAAAAGGGTAATTTTGACTTTTATTTTTATTTTTTATTTAATTAATTTTATTTTTGAATTTGGAGTATATAAGTAAAAGTTGGCGCACTCGTATCACCACCCTATTTTTATTGAGTTGTGCAGGTAAATCACGAATTCATTGTGTTCAATGTTTCCTCATGCGTTTTATGTTTGAAAAGTTTTCTTGGGTGGAGATTTGAGTTAAATGATCATATAAAGGTGAATGAGTGAAGCCAGGATTGGAAAATCCGTGCTAATTATTTACAAAGCTTCATTTCTACTAATTATCTCTTTCATTACACAGTTCTAACATCCATTACTTCGATTTTAGTTTTTGCTTTCGGTCATGGAAGATGCAAACTGGTAATAGCCCTACCAATTCCTTTTTTTTATAAAGAAAATACTGTTTAATTTATGAATTCTTTAAATCTTTTATCATGTATTCTTTTGTGGGTATCTGGATTTGGAGGGAGCAATAGTTCGCTCCACCGGTGAGTAATGTCTAATAAAAATATATTACAAATAGATTTTTTTAAAGAATCTTAAAATTTTAATTTTATTCATTAATAATAATAGTAAATTATATGTGCCTTATTTTTACTTGGCTATTGAAAGATAGCAATGCCCATGTATTATGACTCAGAAAAAAGCAACTGGTGGGAATCGGATTTAATCTGGTTCTCGCCAGACCAAAATCATCCGGCCTACACTTTGCGTGTGATATGTTGTGATAAAAAGATGAGAAGATATAAAATGGGAAGAAGTCAAAAAACAGGGGGAAAAATGAAATGACTTTCCTCCTTTTTATCGCCACATGTCGGACAAAGACCTTAGGCCGGATGATTTTGGTTCGGCGAGAGCCAGATCAAATTCGATCTCCAACTGGCAGCGGATGGCAAAACATGTCTCAGCGATGGCCAAGAGACCCTAGAAAGGAATTCCAGATAGAGATGGAGGGTCAAAGAGGAGTAGAATTGGTTGGTCTAAAGATGAGAATAACATTTCCCACATTGACTTCACCAATCACGGGATTTACATGTCCCAGATCTTGAGGCCGAGACATGAAAGCAATGCCATGCATGAAAAAAAACATTTATATAAATAATATAAAATTTTCACATAAAATTCCCGGCCGAACACCCATAAATCCAAATTTATGGGGATTGGCTTTTCCTCTCATTGATTCCTGTGAAAGAATACTACTTTAATCTACCATATACATAGAGCCGGAGACACACACACAGCATCCACAAAAACAAGTATATAACTACACCTGGTTATTTCTAAATTAACCTGATACTATGTCTCAGATGGGCTTACCTTATCTGAACAAACCTCATTATAAAAAGGTGAAGAAAACCTAACTCAATCTGCAGGTGGTAACCATCAACACTAACCAGGTCAAAATTGGCACCCCTTGCTGGATGGATTACCTTGATATAGGAACACCAACTAGTGAGCCTCTACCTTTGAACTCCTTTTGTATAAAATTCACTGCACATATAGGACATGCCCATAGCATCATTGAACAATGACGCCCTGTGACGATCATCCACCATTCTCAATTCTTACAAAACGCAAAGGCTCCTCACCAATTCACACCTCGAATTGAATCCGGAAGGCGATGAACTCGCATGGTGGGGGCTGACTTTACATCACTGTAGGTAGCTTCGACAATGAAATATTCTCCGGGGCAAGCAGAGATAGAAACTACTGTAGCCCCATTAACTCCTTTACTCTCTATTTGACTGCAAAGGTGAACAAATATCAGTTATTTTCTTTAATCACAACTGCTTATTTGATAGACAAATGTAAGACACCCAAGGCCAATCAGGGTTTAAAGATTTCGAAGTACTTGAATTAGTTTTGGTTGGATCTTGGCATTCTCCTCAATATTAGACCCAACTGAGATGACAGTGTATTAAACCGAATTGACAGTAATAAAATTTCAATTGAGTTAAAACTGAGATGACTAAGGCCGAGACAGAATTTGATACTGAGCTTTTAACCCCTGGCATTACAGCCAAAAACAAATAAATTCCAAAATCACAGGCTTCTTGTGAAAGTAACAACAATACCTCTTTGGAAGTGAAGGTATTAGCTCTCCAACAATTCAAACAAGAAGAGGACCATCCAAATCGTCCTTGGAGGAAGTCTGCATTTCATCTGCAATACGGAGCCAAAAATCTAGTTAGCTACTTGCTAAATCATTATATGTTATGTACACCAGAATACTAAGTTATCCTTGGGAGGACAGGAAGGACAGTGTTAATGGTGGGGAAGCCCCAAAGGCAACAGTCAATTGAACACACTTAGGGTCCTGCAATCCACATTTACCAAGTAAGGGTTCGGGAATTATTCGGCTAAGAAAAATTTTGCAAAAAATTAGCAAAATCCAGAAAAAAATCAGGAAAATATCGGACAAGATGTGAAAAAAATACAAAATAGATTACTAATTATAAACAAAAATATTCCATATATTAGATATTTATTCGGGACTTTTTTAAAAAGTCATGATTAACTCATGTTTAATTCACAAAATTCGAACTTTTTGAAAAAGACGCAATTTTTACCAAAAGTTTTGAATACTTTGTCAATAAATTATTCGCTGAAAAAATCGTGTATTATTTCGAGACGTTTTGAAAAAATCGAAGAACTTTGGTATTATGCTGCAATCAATCAGGTGTCTATTTGGCCAAGCATAACTTTTAGGTGGGACCAGTCCAGTGAATGGTTCCATCCCACAAATAAAATTGCTGACTGGTTGAATGTAATGTGGTAGGGAGACCTGCCACAACATTCCACTTGAGAAGAACTCATTATAGAGTACACATGGCCACCAGTTGTCCCCCCACCCAACCCAACACGCACACACACTTCAACCAGACAGCCAATTCTAGGTATCCATCAGTCCAATCAATGTTGATTTTCATTAAGAACTTCACCACCTTTGGTTAGTTCTCCAAGTTTTTGGTCCTAAATGTAAAATAGTAGGCCCTATTGATATCTCGGTTACAGGATACAACCCATCTCCTGAGATGTCTCAGTTTAATACACTGTCATCTCAGTGGGCACAAGAGACAAACCTCTCCATCCATCATGGGCACAATATTATAGTCACTTGTAATTAATGTGCTAAACTAAACAAAGGGTTGTCATTTGAATACCTTGAAAATCTCCTGGATTTGAATTTCCACCTCTGAGATACGATCTTTCAGTTCAGTCTAAATCTAAGCCTTCTATCTGTGCAAACTCCTCCAACAAACGACCTGTGAGTTGATGGGCAACCATGCTCATCTCATTGCAGACTTCTTGGATGGTGAGGTAATAATTTCCCCTCATATTTTGTTTCTCATGCAGAAAGCTCGACTCCTGGAAAGAAGACGAAAAACCATAGCCATGCAGGTCTCCTAAATCCAAGCCAGTAAATTGCTCAGTTTTAGATCCATCGATAGATTTGCCATTTAACCTTGTATTGTGTATTGAGAGTTTGGAAGAGCAAATTCCATTACTTGTAGGGGAAGGTAAAATGGAATTAATCTGTAGCGATTCCCCAATAATTTCTACTTGGTCATTTGAATTATGTGAATGAGATCTACTAATTTCGATGTCATTAAGTTCCAGTTGATTCTCATCATCGTCACTTTCTTCTAAATCCTTCATATATGCATCTGTGAAATCTTGATCAAACTCATGGTCGGGAACCAAGTCCCATTTGATCTGTTTTATCTGACCATTCACACTCAATACGCATTCTAGCTCTTCTTCTGCTTCCTCCTTTGAGATACATGTAGACAGTGCACTTCGAGAGCTTCTGTTGATAATAGCAAGAGTTTCTAATAAAGACTTTGGGATGGTATCCATCTCACTGCACTCAAAGAGATACTCGATCAACATTTTCCTAACTGCTGTTCGTACAACCCCATTTGAGAATTTGGCATCTGGGTCCAGCAAAAGAAGCACGTCTTTCAGCTCTGATGACCTAACCTTCTCCTTGAGGCGCCAAATAGCCTTTAGAATCTCATTCTGCAAGGCTTCTATTTCTGGAGAGAAATGGTGGAACTCCATTAGGGAGGGATTCTGATACCCTGTCGTAACTTTGAATGATAAGCCCACAACTGCCATTGCTTTAGCTAATGGCACCTGTAGCTCGCTCTCTTCATCATGTTCAGAAAGCATCTTCTCCCAAGTCATTTTCACTTGTTTGATTAGATGGTCTCGATTCCATCCAGATCGGGGGGACTGTAATTGAGGGACTCCACCTTGAACACCTTTGAGCCTCCTGTGCATTGCATTTAAAGTCTGGAAGGGCATGTCCTCAAGTCCCTTCAGTAACTCAGTAACCGCACTACAATGAGACTGGGATAAAGGAATCACAAGTGTAACATGATTCTCTCGGAAATTGCGTGGGTCCTTGAGAAGTTGAGATAACTGCTTCAGTTAACTCCATTTGATGATCCTTTTGAGTTTGGTCTCTGAGTATCTTCGCCAGATATTCTTTAATGTATTTTTTCATCCTCCACCGGGTTTTCTCAAACTTGACTGAGTTTCCTGAAAGTATATTGGCTAGAAGGTAAAGCCCGTAATTGTCCATATTGTCAAGCAGTGAAAAAACAACCCTTGAAATATTGGACGGTGCAGTTTCAAGGAGTTGCAGATAATCCTTAACTATGTGATGCCCTCCTTCACCATTACATGCTCCAAAGCCTCTGCTAACAGAAGTCTTTACTGTCTCATACGAAACCTGAATAAGAAGATATTAATTAACAAAGGATAAAAGAAAACATCAAAGTGTGCAACATGTCAGAATAAGCAGGCATTAATTAACATACAGAATAAAAGAAAACATCAAAGTATGCAACATGTCCGGGGTTCAAATTTGGCAAGGTATGCAAGAGTATTTAAATGACCACCACCATGGTTCCACCTAGGAGATCTCTGGGACCAGAAATCAATCCTAACTGATGACTACAACCATCGAATCCATAATTCATTTTCTATGGACCATTTGCAGATACAATTTAATCTCGATTTGTGGCCTTTTTGTGCGAAAGGTGTTTAAATGCCTTAATTATTGTAACAACTTTGATGCAGCCACGAAATGGAATAAGCACCAAACTACAGTTCACTTAAGGAGCACCAGAACACATGCTTCATACTAGAAGAGGCTATGAAGCCTGAAGAGGGGAAAAAAAGTAGAAGATATCAGTCAGTCGAATCTCGTCACGGTATTTTAGGTACTTACGTTGTGTCAAAATATTGAAATCCTTAATTTGGAACCAATTGAAAGCTTAATCAACTAGCTTTCTCAAGGACTAAGATTATGCAATCTGGACATGATTAAGCTACAGGCAAATAGAGACAAGGTGCAGTTTCATGGAAAGGGATTACTAGATGGAGGGGGGAGACCACCAGCTTGGTGTCTACTGCCTTCAACAACCTTGTTTCTACCCCCAAAAATTCCTTCAGTATAAGCATGGTGTCAAAAATCGTCTCAATTCGGTGTGTCTGAAGCCAAATGCACTTGTATTTTAAAAATACGGGATTTCGTGGTAAACTTCGGTAAACTTCGACCGAAACAAAAAAAGACTTAAGAAAATAAAAAACTTCTTTGGAATTTAATTGAAGTGTAAATTGAAAGGCTTTTAAGTTTTAACTCAAAAGGTAATGATAGTTTCACTCGTTTTAACTTACTTTCTTCATAAAGAAAGACATGTATCTAACATTAACCTTATCATAAATATAATTAGTTTTAAAAGAGAGTGTTGCTAGCATTAACCTTATTATAAGATTAGCATTAACCTGATTATAAATTATAATTTCATTATTCTAATCATTTTATTATTAGTATATTATGCTCATAAGGGCTTTTAGTAATATTAAAAAAAAAACTAATTTCCTAATAGTATTTCATAAATTAAAAAATATATAACTACTCATCTCATGCTCTTCAAATTTGATTCAATCCTGTAAAAACATTGAGCTCATCAATTGTAGATTGATATTGGTTTAGAAAGTAAAATAAATTTTAATTATTTATCAACGTTAATGCGCATTCATAAGTTTTTCAGATTTCTAAAATAATTAATATGGATAATCATTAAAAAATAAAGAGAATAAAATGATGTTACATATCAGATGGACAATCATTGAAAAATAAAGAGAATAAAATGGTGTTACATATAAATATATAATAGGGATAATTATTGAAAAATAAAAAACATTAAATGGTGTTACATATCCCCTTCACTTGACAAAGATGATAAAATGTAATTAAAAAAAATTGACAATATAGAGAAGCGTCAAGAAGAAGTTACTGCTCAGACAAGTAGAAAACGCACATTTGAGTATTACATGTTTGCATCAGTAATATAATGAATTTTTTATGTGTATTTATGCTTAAGTATTGAATCTCAAAAGTTTCATCATAGATTTCCAATGTTTTCTTAAAGTTTCCTAGACTTCTTTAATTTTTACATAACTTCTTTTGACTTTTTTAAACTTCCTCGAAACGTGTCAACTTCCTTAACGACCGAAGTTTATACCGAAACTAAAGTTTAATATCTTGAGCATAAGTAATACCATTGCAGAAAACAATAGTTAAGGCAGACTGAGGTGCATACCTTAACTAAGGGGCAAAAGTCTATGACAATAAACTAAAATAAAATAGGAGAATGGTCATTTGAAATGAGTAAGATATAATTTGGGAGTCGGATAGTTATTGCTCCACATTTGGATCAATTAATATTAATCAATATCTGCTAATTAAGGGATGTTGACCTATACAAGGTTAGTTATGATGTGTAACTCTTTTGAATCTATACAAGATTAGTTCTGATGTGTAACCCTTTTGAATCGTTTGATGAGAGCATTTTTGGATAAATAAACAATTTGTTCTTAATATTGCTAAACTCCAATGTTTGGACTTTTAATACTACAGTTTCTCTAATTTTCGATTAATAACAAGGAAATAATAAATTACTCATAATGATGAAAGATTAAAGAGATGTTTCCCATAGAATTATAATCAGATATAGTGTAGAAGTGCTTTCGAAGTGCTATGTGATCAGCCCACCCCGATTAAACCATAGTGACAAATCGAGGTTCAGGAATAATTCGGCGAGGGTCAAGTTCTAAAAAATTTAGACAAATTCGGGAAAAATTATTATTTTTAAAATAATTATAAAAATATATCCGACAATTTGATTAGATAATATAAAAAATAAGCAGGTTAGTTATTGAACGAAACAAATAATTCGGAAAATTCATTAATAATTCGGCAAACTAAAAGAATTTTTTTATAAGATAATGATAAGACCAACTATGCTCAATGAAACAGAATGTTGAGCTACTAAGAAGCAACGACTTAGTAGAAATATTGTAGTCGGGATGAGAATGTTGAGAATAATGAGATGGATGAATGAAAAATCATGAAAAAAATAAGATTAGAATTGAGTACAATTAACGGGATCTAGGAGTAGCTCCAATTGCGATAAGATAAGAGAGTTGGTTGAGATGGTTTGGATGCATTCAACGAAAACCACAACTGGCTATAATAATAAGAAGTGAACTGGTGTAAGTAAAGGCTCTAAAAGGGAGAGAGAGGCTGAAAATGGTGTGGATAAAGTTAGTGAGGATATATATGATAACACGTGATTTAACGGAGGTTATGACTACTACAATAGAATGGTGAAAGAGGCTTTGTGTTGCTGACCCCAAATATTTGGGATATGCTTTCGGTTGAGTAGAGGTGCTCCTTGGAAAAATTCTAAGAAGGAGAAGCTCCTTATAAAAATATTTAGGGAGGAGAAGTGATTGTCATTAGGTGTAAGGAAGGGAATAACACTCCAAGGCCAGATGTCTTCTTCTTTATTGAGTTTTCCTGGGACATTGTGGATTTTAATTTCATAAAGGTGGCCCAAAATATTTACAAAAAAGGGTTTTTTTCGATCTAGTTTTAAACAATACATTTGAAGCTTTGATTCCCAAAATATCCGCGCGCGGGGGGGGTGGCCTGGATTCTAAAGGATTTTTGTCCCATTAGTCTGGCAAGGAGTGTCTATGTAGTTAAAATGTCGCCTAGCTAGGACCACCCCATATAGAAAACCAAATCATGAGAGACTGACACTCAATAAGTCTTAAATAATATCATATAATGTAAATTGTAAACATAAAAAGTAAATTTTGGTCACCCAAGCAATTCCTAGGCATCACCTTGCCTAGACGCTTTGACTACATTGGAGTACGTATGAAATCTTGTCAAAGTTTTAGCATCCAGACTTAAAAAGGTGGAGTCAATTATTTTGCCTCCACAAGGAGCATTTGTGAGAGGCCGGAAAATTTCAGGTGGCATCTTAATTGTTAATAAATGTGCAGATGCACGTTTGAGACAGACTACACCTAGAATTTTATACAAAGTCAACCTGGAGAAAGCCAATGAGTATGACCATGTCAACTGGGATGTCTTAGATTACCTGCCATTGTAGTCAAAATGTCACCTAAGTAACGCCTAAGCCATCACCTCGCCTAGCTAGGACCCCTAGCGTCTAGATAAGTAGATAAGGATCTAGACAGGTGATAAGTGCTTAATTTTACTTAATTATCCTTATTTAAATAAGCATTAAAAAACTTCTTTGGCTTATATTTTCATTTTTACACTAAAGTCGAGTATTTTCTTCTCAACATTGCGTATTCTTTTTCCTCTAATTTTAATGGTATATGTGCATGTATTCATACGTGCCCGGAAAGGTTGCATGCAAAGCCTTCTTGAGAGAGACCTTATTACGTGTATTTTTTTTGTAGGAATCCAAACTGTATCACTCTCGGGATTCAAGAAGTTAAAGCCCCTAAAGAAGTTAAAGCCGAAAAACCGAAGTCAAAGCCCAAGAAATAAAAGAATCAAAGACCAAGATTTAAAGCCCAAAAGCAAATGCAAAAAAGTTAAGGCTTAAGGCCCAAGGACCAAGACCCATGGGACGTTGGGTTCTCTCCAAATTAGCAAGGAAGCTCAAGTAAATTCCAAAAAGGGAATTGTGCTATTTGAAAAGTGGAAGGTTTCCACTTTTAGGAAATAGGATCTTTTAAAGAATTAGAAAGTAGGAAAGAAGAGGTGGACGTCCCACCTATATAACTCTCCATAAAGGGATGTCCCACACTCTTACACTTTTTGGAGTTTTGTTCTTTTGGGTTTTGTCTCTAGCTCTCTTCTCTCTCTCTTGCTCTTTTGTCTTCTTCCTTAGTTCTTTTTAGTTTGAATTATTTTCTTGTATAGTAAACCATTAAGAAGGATGACAACTTTAACCATGGTTGACTAAACACCTATCTACTATCTAAGGTTAAGGATTTGAAACTTGTCTCGATCTATGTGGATGATTTGGATGATTTAATTGTTATTTTAATTGAATAAAGTTTATTTATTTTGGTTAATTGTTTCTCTCTATATATGTTCTTTGATTTCGTATGATTGAACAATATATGGAATGCTTGGATCCCACTTGAGTTGAATACAAAGTGCTTTTTAAATTTCCTTATTCAATTGGATTAATGTTTGTGGTTTCATTGAATTATTTTCCATCTAAATTAAATTCGTATTTAATTCTAGAAGTGATTTCATCATAATTTAAGCATAAGGAGAAATAGGTGGATTTAACTGAAGCCTTAGATCTCTTTTCCTTTCTTTAAAATATTCAATAATTTTTGCTCCATTCTCATTGAGTGGAAAAGTGATTTTGGACATCTTTCTTCTCTCTAATTCATTTCCTTAATTCTTATTGTAAATAGTTAATCCTTGTGGATTCAACCCTTTTCTCACCAGATACATCAATTGTGTCACTTGTGCACTTGAAAGTATATTATTTTCACTCTTGATTTTATATCCATTAATTTGGATTAAATTAAGTTGTAACAACAGGCACTCGCTAAATCTTATATAATGTAAATAGAAAGAGTAAATTTTAGTCACCTAGAGAATCTCCTATCGCCTAAGTGTTGCCTGGACGTTTTGACTACATTGTTACGTGCTAGGCTGCATGCAATTTGGTGTAAAATGGAGATGAATGAGAGTTTGTGTGTCGACACTGTCTTTTTTTGATTTCGATTAATGATTGCCCAGCAAGATATTTTAAAAGTTCTCGGGGTCTGCACAAAGGTGACCCCCCTTCTCCTTTTGTGTTCATTATAATCATGGAGGCCCTCAGTCGTTTGATTTCTAGAGCGAAAGGGCTATTGCTCGAGGGGTTTTCTATAGGGTCAGAGGATCTTTCAATTTCCCAACTGCAATTTGAAGATGATATCCTTATTCTCTACGATTCCTCTTACTAACATCTCGCGATTTATATGTTTGATTGGGTGTTTTGAAGTAGTCTCTAGCTTGAAGATTAACTTCTCCAAAAGTGAGATTGTACTGGTAGGTGAGGTTGCTAATTTAGAATAATTGGCTGATTGCCTTGGATGCAGAATGGAATCTCTACCCACATCTTATCTTGGGCTTCCCCTGGGAGCTTCTTACAAACTTAAATCAGTCTGGGACTCAATGATAGAGAGATTCAATCACTGTTTAGTTGGGTAGAAATCTCTTTACCACTCAAAGGAAGGGAGGATGACCTTTGTCAAAAGCACCCTAAGCAACTTACCCACCTATTTAATGTCTCTATTTACCATTCCTGTGTCGGCAGCCAATAAGCTTGAAGAGATCCAAAGAGGGTTCCTATGGAATGATAGGGTGGACATAAAAAAATTTCTTCTAGACCCTTGGTACTCTAGTTGGTAGGCCTACAAGGGAGGGTGGTCTGAATTTATGACTTCTCATGTTAGTCAATAAGGCTTTATAGGGTAAATGGTTGTGACTTTTTGTGAGGACTAGGGAAGCCTATAGAGATAGGGGATAATATGGACAAAAGTCTCTCTGGGAGCCTAGCTAAATTAAAGGGACATATGGACAGAGTGATTGAAGGGTACTATGCACGTCAGTCAGGTTTTCTCAAAGAACATAAGCTTCAAGCTAGTCACAAGGCTAGACATGACTAGCCGATGTGGCACTAAGTTGGGTAACACCAATCATCCAAAGTTAGGGTGAGTATTACCCACTTTTCTTTTCTTTTTGCAAGTAATACACAACACACGCACACACACGCACACACAGGCCAACACGCACACACACAGACCACAGAAGGCTCCTTCCTCTCACCTTCAGGCAGGCCCTTTTAGGGAGATCAATTTGCCTTCTATGGTCCGTGTGTGTGCGTATTGTGTATTACTTATTCAAGCTAGGTGATGGGTCGGAAACCTGCTTTCGGGCAGATATTTGGTGTGATGAGTCGCATCTTAAAGACAATTTTAGGAACTTGTATTTAAAATATTAAACTTTGGTGTCAGTCTAAAAGTTGACACGTTTCGTGAAAGTTTAAGAAAATCCAAAGCAATCATGTAAAAATTAAGGAAACATCTAGAATTCAAACGTTGGAAATCTAAGATGATACTTTTAAGAATTGATATTTATGCATAAATATGCATTCATTACATAACAAAATGCAAACATGTAGAATATCAAATGTGAGAATCATGTTAAGTTACATGCACTGTCCCACATGAATATAGTCATTTTAGCTATATTTTCTTCTTGATTTTTTTCTTTTGTTAAATCTTTTTAACTATAAAATACATACTTTCTTTAGTGGTCTTAAGTTGATACAAGGTTAAAATAGTCTCATCAAAAACTATTTGTGAAGTGGGGTTATACTACTAAAATGTTGATCGCTTTATACTATTCTTCTTGGAACAAACTCCACAAGTGATATTTTGCCTTAAAATCACTTTCTATTCTTTTTCAGATTTTTCCTCAAGTCTCAATGACTCAACAATTTGGATGAAGATTTATAATGTATCTCTTAGATTTCAAATCCCCCCCCCCCCCTCCCTCCCCCAAAGCTCCACATGCTCCGTGTTGGTAGAGCAGTAAACGAAGTGAATTCTAAGTGGATAGTGGAATATCTGAATTCGTATCCAATTACATATCCGGCTATCTGAATTTTTTTATATATCTGGCAAAATTGTGAAATAGAGTATTCGTATTCAACTTCAATTAAAATATTCGAATTCAGATAATATTCGAATTATTCCATTATATAAATTAAAAGTTAAATGAAAGAATAATGGCAAATAAATAAATTATTGGGACCCCGGGCTATGCCCGAGGCAATTTGTGGTGGGTTCAAGGTGATTCTCCTTCTTCAATCTCAAGCTTCCTAAGTATCCTCGTGTTGCCAAGTGATCAGATCCTCTATGCGCGGTCCTCCCTCTACAAAAGACACTCCAAAATTCTAGTTAGCTTTCATTCTTCTTCTCATTTTTTCTTGAAAAGAGTCCATACCTTTTTTTAGTCTTTTCAGTCGTTAGCTTTTTTACCTATCCAATCGACGGGGTTGGTGTAGTACTACTTACGTCATCAGCTTATGACATTGACTCAATTGATGTGTACCTTGACTTGATGTGTCAGTGCGCTTCCTATTTTTGGACGGGATCATGCTCATCTTAGTTATGTGTGCATTGCTTGCTCTACCTAGCTCGGGGCGATGGGTTGGTCAGGAGTGCTTCTTAGGAAGTGATGCCTACTGGTCGAGTTACACTTAGGTCGGGACGGAAGTTCTTTATTTCTTCCCCTTACATATATATATATATATATATTATAAAATGATAGATTACTATTTTGTCCTTCATATTAAAAATAACAATTTAATCTCTTAGAATTATGTAAAAATCACATATTAATAAAGGCATTTTAGTCTCATGAACTTATAATATATTATATAATTGGTCGTATATTTATTGAATCAAACATCAATATTCGAATTTGTATCTGATTATAAGCAGATGTAAAAGTATTATTCAAATTCTCTCTACCGGATACCTATTCAAATAAATATCCGAGCAAACGAATTAGGATATAAATCGGATACGGTCATACAGATAATCATGGTTCAAAATATCGGAATCGGTCGCCGTATCGGTAAGTCCAAAATAGGATACGTATCGGCATATCGGCACCGAATCGGTTGGATACGGCGGAAAAATTCAAAATACGCTAAAAAAAGCTTGGATACGCAAGGAAAAACTTGAATAACTTGCATAAAACCTCTTTTAATGCAAATATAAGTTAAAAACAAACAAAATGAAGGCCTCCAACTACATTTATAATCATGCATATGAGAGTTAACAAATTTATAAGTTAAAAAAGGCGTGCCCGCTGATAAATATGTATGAAAATACAAATCATAGTTACTTAACCAAGTGATAGAAGCTCACTTGCATTCATAAATTAAAATATGAAAATACATAGACCCTTGTATTCACAAATCAAATTACATACATGATAGAAGCTCAATACCACATTGAGCTTCATGCCAACTCATACTTTATCATTGAGGAATCAGGAATTGAGTAGAGTGATACATTATAAGTGGTCCAGACATTATGACACCATTGTGTCCAAGTCATCATCGTGCGGTACATATCCAGATACATTTGTACATATGTCTGCTACTGAGTCGTGATCTGTCCATAACTGTCAGTTGAAGACTGAGACTGAGCATCATAACCAGTGGCTCCTGATAAGTAGGGTTGAGTTGGGTCATCATAACCAGTGGCTCCTGATAAATAGGGCTGGGCTGGGGCATCATAAGCAAGGGGATAACCTTATTTACTTATTAATATCTAAATTAAATGAAAGTAAAATCAAGTTAAAATCATTTACTTAAATAATATATTATGTAAATAAGTTGTGTGTATCGGATCTGTATTGTGGATCGTAATGTAAATGGAATGAGAAAAAAAATTAACTGAAAAATCCCCGTATCGAGTGTATCGGGCCCGATACAGTGAAGTTTTTTTTTCCAGCGTACCAGTGTATCGGGTAGCTCCAAACAGGATACGTATCGGCCCGTATCTGTCGATACGTATCGATATTTTAAACCATGCGGATAATATCTATATACATTGATATCCCTAACTATATGAATCTGCTTTTCATGAGATATTTCAGTTTTTACTTAAAAAAAGGAACTTTTTGAAATTATTATTTCAACCCTCAATTATTGAGACTGTCGGTGGAATTGAGGTTGTCGATGGACTTCGGTGGACTTCGACTGAAGTCTAGTAGTTTTATAACTAATAAGTATGATTTCGAACAACACAAAATCAACCGAAATTATACAAAATGTGTTAGGAAGTCATGTATTGTTTATATTACACACAAGCTCTGTTTCGGCAACTACTGAAGTCGACACATTTCGACTGAAATATACCTAGATGTGTCGATTTTTAATATTATGCCCATGGAAAGGAAGAGTTTTGTAAGAAACAATAGGAAACGTGTCGGGAAATACTGTAATTTTGATGTTGCAAGTAGATTTTGTGTCTGTACCCAGGAAACAAAAGCATTTTGTAAGAAACATTAAGAAATGTGTCTATGTTTTAAGCAATACTTGTATTCTCTTATGCGAGACAAGAAGAGCTAGTTGTGGAAAACTTTTAAGTGAATAGTTGATAATGTAGTATGGGTTCCTAAGTTGAGACGTAATGTCAACAATTGGAAATTGGATGATTTTGTGCCTTTTGGAATGGTTGTGTTCCTCTTCTCCCCCTCCCAGGTGAGGAATGTCTCTTGTGGTCTAGGAATAACAATGGTTAGTTCTTAGTGATATCGTTCTTACACTTACTTTGGTTAGGCCCGATCGTCCGATTTCATCGTAGGACTATTTAAAATTCCGATTTTCCATCCAAGGTGTCTTTCTTCCAGGGTTTAGAATAAGATTCTAACTTGTGACCAATGTAGTCTAGGCGATGCCTAGGCGATTAAGCTTGGTTAGGTGAGGTGTTGAATAGGTGGTGCCAAGGCCGATGCCTAGGTAATATAATTAATTAAATTATATATGTAATATTAATATATACACATAGCAATTCAAACCTCCTAGGGTTGACAATAATCTAGGCAAATTAACCTTTAATATTGTATACCTTGAGTGTAAGGGAGCATTTGATTAAACTTAAAATAAGAGCTTATTGACTTAATCTACTAAATTAAGCTCTAATTTAGTAATAATACTATTTGATAATATTTTAGTGATGCCTAAATATTTTAGCAATAAGTGATTTTACCACTTATTCAATAAGCAATCTAAAGCTATTTTTTGAAAAGGAACTTATTTTACTTATACGGACAATGTCTATTTTCGGATCATTCTATCATTATAAATAGCAATTAATTTTTAGAGCTTAATTAGAAAACACTTATTAGAAAAGTCTTTTCTGCAAAACTATTAGTTGACTTTTTAACCCTGTAGAGGAAAATATTTTTTGAAGACTAAAATATAAGATTTTTTTGGCGGACTTTTGGGTTTTAAAAATGTTTTGATATAGTAGAATTTATAAAACTTTAAAGAATTGAGAAATACCTTATCATTTGCAAGTTGAAATTTTGACATAATTTCTAAAAAGCGGATTTTATTCTTGAACTCGAAAGTTGGCATTTTATTCTTCAGGAATTTGGATACATGATAATTTTTATTGAATTCAAATGAGGGTATAACTTTATTTACGTATAAATATCTTAAGTTAAAGTAAAGATTAAAACTATTTACTTAAATGATATTTATATACAAATAAGTTGTAAAACAGTCTAATAGTGACATTATAAAGCATGCCAGCTGACTTCCACCCGCCTAGAGAGGCGCCCAAGCGATACAAGTCCAAAACCGCCTAGGGACGCCTTTGACTACACTACTTGTGACCTCTAAAAATCGAGAGGATGGAGGATGGCTAACCACTGTTATTTATGCCACCTAGCAAAGGAATCAATAGATCACCTGCATTGTCCTTTAGCAACCGGGATTTGGGGCATGATCCTACCTTGGATAGGGTTGAGCTGGGTTTCCCACTAACTTTTAAGGATTTCTTTTCTTCTTGTCCCATCATATGGGACAAATCTCGGAAAAAAATGTAATACCTATTTTTGTTCTCTCCTCTATGCCTTGTTTTCCCTCCTCTTCAGCCCTAGTCTCTTGAAAATTTAAAGCCTATGATTGAGGCAACACATTTGGAACTCCATTGGACCAAATTGAATGATAAAATGGTAAGAGGAAAAATATGTTATATTTGTTCAATTTTCCTACATGAACTCGACTTGGGAGGAAAACCATACCATTGTTTTTTTTTCTCAACTTTTTTCTAGTTCATTATTCCTTCTTCTTCAAATTTATTCTCTTGAAGGCTTGAAGCAATTGATCAAAGGCAACCAGGGCAGTTGTAGCTTTAGTCAACCAAGGAAGACAGAAGGGAAGAACCAACCAAAGAGAAAGAATGGGCCCAAGGGGAAAGAAAGAACCCTACAACTATACTCTGAAATTTGTGAGGTATAGTTCATCATGTAAAGTTGTTCTTATTCTTTTATAGATGAGAAATTTGGGGAAACACATAAATCTTACTCGTATTCACTCTTCTGCACTCTCACCATTCAGTTAAGGCTTGAAGCAATCGATCAAAAGCAACCAACGCATATGAGATCCATAAGACCAAAAAAGATTGAAGGGAAGAATCGACCAAGAAAGGGCAAGAGGAAGAAAGCTATTCATCTTCTTCTTGTTTCTTACAAGAAGCTGGTTTGCATACAGAGCAGCTCCTCTTACAAGTTGCTGCTGTGCTACCAGAATCCTACTCTTCCTCTTCCTACTTGACTAGTGGTTGGTTCATAATAATGTGAATAGACATATTGAATAAGATACATCATGTATGAAATACATTCATTTTTGCAAAATTGCAAATTTTTAGAATAAATATTTTGTACTTTTAACTTTTAAGTTCTCAATTTTTCTGTTATCTTCTCAATTTTTTATATATTTATTCTATTTCTTTTATATAATTTCAGCTTGCTTAAGAGCCCCATATGCACCTCTTGCCTAATTGAACTGGTCATAGCTAAGCTTAGAATATGTGTTAAAAGTCCGTATATTCTGGTTTGAACATGTAGTGGGGATAACATTTCCATGGCATTCATGTTTAAGGTCAGGTGTATCTAAAATCCAGGCCCCGTGTATGAGTTATTTACTGATCATCAAAAGTTTCGATTAGTCTGCTTTGATAGAAAACATGTACAACATAAATGCAAAATAATAAATGGAGAATCAGATTACACTTCACAATAATAAATGATACACCCATGAGACCTACTTTTTCCCTTTTTTGGATCGGTACAACCACAAGAATTATTGATCTAGCACAAACATCTTATGAAGTGGTGGACAGAATTTTGGTCCCAACCCTATGTATTCAGCATATGTGAACTAAATGCAAAATAATCAATGGAGAATCAGAATACACTTCAAAAATAAATGATAAAACCATGAGAATTATTCTTCCTTTTTTTTTATCAGTGCAAGTACAACCATAAGAATTATTGATCTAGCACAAACATCTTATGAAGTGGTGGTGGACAGAAATTTGGTCCCAACCCTGTGTATTCAGCATATGTGAGTAATCTTGACCTTTAATATCACTCTATTAATAACATCATGACTTTTAAGATAATAGGAAATAACTTACATCATCTTCCCTAAGCAATGATTCAGGTAAATACCTGTGTGAACACCACAATCAAAAACCATAAAATCAATCACCCCTAAATAAACAATAGTATATATGCTCTTCAAGAGTTTCACGAACAAATACAGTCATAATGAAGTAAACTCGTCAGGGTATTCTAAATTAAACTCTATGTATTGATATAGGCAGTGTTGCTAGATAACATGAAAGGGGTCAAAATTACATCTGGCGTAACTGAAACCTTATGGATCCAATTATGGACTCTTTGAAGCGACGGATCCATTATACTAAGGACAACCGGCATTAGGGAGGAAGGGAATAAGTTGCACCCCCTCTCTACACCATCCACATGGCACATCACGGGATTAGAGTTTGCATTTTAAATTTAAAAGGTGATATTTATAGTGCCAAAAGTCAATTTAATCAGATGAACATTCTAAACAATATCATATTCCTTACAATGGTTGAAACTTGAAACAAATTATGGATACTGTCCCAATGAAAGTCCAAGACAGGACAGTGACAATCATCAAGCAGGCCAATTTTTGACCCAACATATCTCCTTGGAGGGATCCATCGAGTGCTTGGTCCCAATTCCTTGGATGTGTCCCACTTGTATAGCAACTGGCAAGGGCAGAGAGGGAAGCCTTCTTCCCATCTTCTCCTGATATACGAATGTCATCATTGACTATAGACATGCAAGTGAAGAAAAATATATAGTGAAAGGAGGCTATATATTCAATAATGGATTCCGGTGTGTATTGGCAAAAGCAAATCATCTTTCAAGAACGTCGAATTTCATACTAAACATCACAATCATGGTCTTAATAAGATACCTACACGTCTCAGACGAGTCTTATTTATTGGGGTTTTTTTTTTAAAAGAAAAAAGATCAGAAAAAATGTTGAAATGTAAAATATTTGATGATAAATTAAAATAAACGGGCAATGAAAGAACTTGATGATAGATTCTTCAATCTATTGATTGGAACTCCAGATCAATTCTTTTTATCACAAACTTAGAAGGAGTTTGAGTTTGGAGGTATAAAAGGATAGAAGGAGGAAAAAAAAACAAATGAGATGTGTTTTTAGGGTTTTAACATAACCCCGTATAAGAAATGGCGTTGGATGAGTCTAACGATACCGATACAAAACGGTTTCGGACAAGTCTTATTTGTCCCTTAAATTTAATGTATCAACTCGGTAAGTTTTATTTTAATGATCCAAGGGAGGGAAATATGACAGCTTGGAATATGGTAGGTTGTCCTCTCCTCCAAGTCTGTTCTTAGTGGATGCATTCTTTTGCTTATCAATAACAAGCATTCTAGTGTAATAAAGTCTACGCATTTTAGAAAAATTGCAAACAACCAAAAGGTATGGAATATGCATATCATGGTGAGATGATCCTTTGGTAAAAAATAAAAATAATATCCAAATGAAAACCTAAAGTGGAGGGATTGATTTTCCCCAAATTGTGGAAATTGGGAAAGGACCATCAAACAAATCCAAAAGAGATGTAGAGCGGCTCCTGGAAATTTGCTTGTTCCATCAAAGAGACTCGAGACTTAGCTTACAAAAGAACGCCTCCTTCTCTTGGATTCCAAAGTCGGTGAATGAGGAGGCTGATTCCTTGGCTAATGAAGGGGTCACTATGGATGTTTTGTTTTGTGGGATTACCCACTTGTAATTATTATTGCCCTTAGTCATTTTAGGCCCTTTTTTTTCCATTATGTTGCTTTTAACCCCTATTTGGCTCCCCGCCGAGGCCGTCTTCCCAAACATGCGATTAATGTACTATAAAGCAGAAGAGTTTGTTAATCATTTCTTATCTATTGTTCCTTTGTTAATCTCTGAGGGCTTTTTCTTGAGCCTTGAGAGGAAAAGGGAATTGCGGTATCTTCTTCACTTCATGTTTTGTAGGTGTGTGTAGCTTGAAAGAACCCCTAAACGGCAGGATATTAGGATAGACTTTTATAAACTTCCACAAAAGATTGCAATTTCCGAGGGGATGAAACTTTAGACAGAATGAAGTTCAAAAGCGTGATAGAAAAGTTATTTACTCCTACAACGGAAAAGAAATTGCTTATCTTAAATTCCATCGCCTACTCAATAAAAGTAAATGTGAAAGAATTGTCTAAAATATGAGAGGAAGTCTCCCACTTACACATTTTTCAAAAACTTGGGTGTTTTCGACTGCTTTTGTCCAGATTTGGAGGATGTAGTGAGTCCCATCAACCACCTGCATGGAATTCATCCGTTTCTTTTCTCTTTATGAGCCCAAAATGAAATGTCTGACAAGACAAGAAATAAAGCATCTGCACAATTATAAAATCTGGACTGGCAATTTATCAAGACAAACAGTGACATAGCCTACATCTGGTGTTATACTGAGTCCACATTTCCACCTTCCACGAGGTGCACACACTCACCAATCTGGAGAGAGTGCAAACAATTGTTCCAGTTCATGAATACAATATAGAAAATTCAGAAGTAAGATGCTTCGATGATATACATCATCATTTGATTGTTGTGTCACGCAGTGCAACAAGGAAGGTAATTCACAGGGGCAATTTCCAGTTCCGAAGGTGAGCATGTGCATAAGGAAGAATGTCACTAAGAGATATAGCCTCAGGGTTATAACTTGCTCCTAACTTGCTCCCCACTACCTAATACATCTCCAAATCAAAAGCAAGGACACAAATAAAAGTTCTAAAATGAATACTTTTGAAAAATAAATTCTGAGTTAATCGCAGACTAATCTTACATAGAATGTCATACATATAGCATATTATTCAGTAAAATAACATTAGTAAAGCATCATGTCATTGTTGTAGCCAGAGAACCACTACTACCTTCCAATTTCTTCATTTACTGGATCAAACAAAGACCTAAAGAATAGTGACCATTCAGATTTTAACCCATAGTATACTGATTAGCATTGCTAGGTTCGTCATTGAACCACCTCTGTTTCGCTTATGAATTCTCAACTCTCAAAATAAAACCATAGCAATAACTCTCACCAGAACATCCTAGTTTAACTATGATAATTGATGCTGCCCATCAGATCATCAGCCTAAGTACTTAGGACAATGCTAGCGAGTGCACACAACTACCGTGCAGTTGGTGCACCTGTGCTTCCACTCCAACACATCAGCATTAACTCCTTGGGAATAAAGCTTCCCTACCTAGGATTTAGAAAATTCGTGCACGTGCACCATGTGTGCACTAGAGTTTATCCAATAACTTAAGGCCACACACCCAGGAAGAAAAGCCCGTGACAATTGAAACAAGAACCCTAAGTTGAGCCCATGTGCAACTAGAGTTGAGTTTCTAGAACTTATAGGAACTTTTATTTTTTACTATAGTTTTTATTTTTGGTTCCTCACAGCCTAGGAGTTCAGAATGGACGTTTCAATGAAATTTCTACTTTTGTTAGTAGTGAAGTTTCAAGAATGTATATTTCAATGCGCTGGATAGTCTTTATTGTTAGTAGTTGTGTTCCTATTGTTTTGCATCCTATTCTATGCAAAAGTCAGAAGATATGAATTTTTTGAAATTGGAAGTTTCTATTGGATTTGAATCCAATCAGAAATAAGTAGGGAAAGAATGTCAAAAATCTTTTTCTAGTCTATAAATACCTTTGTAAACATGGTTTAAAATATCGACACGTATCGACCGATACGGGCCGATACGTATCCTATTTGGAACTACCCGATACATTGGTACGCTAGAAAAAAAAACTCCACTGTATCGGGCCGATACAGGCCCGATACACTCGATATGGGGATTTTTCGGTTAATTTTTTTTCTCCTTCCATTTACACTAAGATCCACAATACAAACCCGATACACACAACTTATTTACATAATATATTATTTAAGTAAATGATTTTAACTTAATTTTACTTTTATTTGCTTTAGATATTAATATGTAAATAAGGCTAGCACCAGCCCACCCCTATTTATCAGGAGCCATTGGTTATGATGCCCCAACTCTACACTACTTATCAGGAGCCACTGGTTATGATGCTCAGTCCCAGTCTTCAACTGACAGTTATAGACAGATCACGACTCAATAGCACACATATGTACAAATGTACCTAGGCATATACCGCACGATGATGACTTGGACACAATGGTGTCATCATGTCTGAACCACTTATAATGTATCACTCTACTCAATTATTGATCTCATAATGATAGAGTATGAGCCGACACGAAGCTCAATGCGGTATTGAGCTTCTATCATGTATGTAACTTGATTTGTGAATATAAGGGTCTATGCATTTTCATATTTTTGATTTATGAATGCAAGTGAGATTCTATCACTTGGTTAAGTAATTATGGTTTGTATTTTCATACATATTTATCAGCGCGCACACCTTTTTTAACTTATAAATTTGTTAACTCTCCTATGTATGATTATAAATGTAGTTGGGGGTCTTCATTTAATTTATTTTTAGCTTATATTTGCATTAAAAGATGTTTTATGCAAGGTATCCAAGTTTTTCCTTGCGTATCCAAGCTTTTTTTAGCATATTTTGAATTTTTCTGCCATATCCAACCGATACGGTACCGATACGCCGATACGTATCCTATTTTGGACTTACCGATACGGCGACCGATACCGATATTTTGAACCATATTTGTAAATCAGCCTTTTGATTTCAATGAAAGATCTCTTTTGCTGCATTTGTGATCCGGTGGCTAGTGAGACTCCATTTCCAATAACAGTTTGTTAGATTGGTGGTGAGACTCCACTTAATCTAATCCTTCCCATTAGGCTGTGCACTCAGCCTCTATTTTTCCCTTCTATTCCCCTTTCGATCTGGACTGATAGACCTCATTTTATGTATTCTGTTTCCATCTATTTTAGGTTATATTTGGGTTTCTTTCCGATCTACCTCCATCTAACAGCAACCTAAACCCTACTGTCGTTTGTATAATCTTTTAGCCCCATCCTTAATAACTGATATGTATTTTCCTAAGATTCAGTTACATAAATTCTATCCAGACCCTAGGTAACAGAGAAAGCTTGATACCTAGGGTAGTGAAAAAATGTTGACTAAGAGCAGGCGATCTTACGCACCAAAGGTGCAACTCTTGCAAACTCCAGAAGACGAACGAACTCTTATTGGAGATTGAGGTTCAATTTTCTGACCAGAGAAAAAGTACAAATATCATATGCACGTTTGGTGAGAAAACAAAGTCAAGCAACAACACCTTAATGAAGCCATTGAACAGACGAACAGATTCGCAAAAGAAAACTTGAATAAGGTGGGCGAAGGACTGAGTAACACTTCACAAAACTCCCAGCTATCCAGACCCCTGTTCAAGCAGGGATTCCACTGCATGCAATGTTTCCATGGTAGTGCTGGGGGTACATCCACTGTAAAGGCGGCCAGAATCTGGTGGATAGTTTCCAACATTCTGATCAGGGTAGAGATGAGCAGGGAGAACGATGGCATGACAGTTCCAAACAGAGTTTGGACCTTCGGATTGAAGTCCCTGATCTCTTCAGTTAGTAAAACCCCCATGTATTTCAAGACTGATTGATCTTCTTGGAAGACTATTTTAACTGATAAGACATATTGATGATCAGATGATTTGATTTGTGAAGATAAAGAACCAGCACATGTTTGGTGGCAGGAGCATAGAAGCCTTGAAGACTAGGACCCTTCTAAATTGATTGGGACAAGATTTTTTTTATGAAATAATAAGAATTGTATTAAGAAGAGAAAGTTTATGATGGACGGGAATGAGACAATCCCCCCCTCCCCAAAAAAAGAGAATGAACATACAAAGCCATGACTGGGTCAAGAGTCGCAAAAAAAACTATTTGATTCCAACTATACACAAAGTAATTACAATGAAGACCCAAGAAATCATGGAGGGAGGTCGCTGAATAAGTAAAATTCTACCTGATAGAAGAGACAAGAAACCTGGGAAAAGAAGATGAGACTGGGGTTTGAGGCAAGGTGACCCTCTATCACCCATTTAAATCATTATGGTCATTGATGCCTTGAGCAAGATGATTAATAGGCAAGACGATCTTATGCACTGGAGAGTATACTCTTTGGTGTTGGGTGATTGAGAGCATTATGCTGGTATCATTCCTTTTATTCATCTTTTGGCAGTGGATAAGAACTTTTCAGTTCCTTGCAGACTCGATGATCTTGGATGTTTGGATTGATGCTTCTCTCCAGTCTGTCCAAAAGATGCAAACATTCGTCTATCTCCATCTCTCAGAGATTCCTACGAAAAAGATCCACTTTGCTTCACCAGTCCTCCTCCCAAAGAGATCACAGAACAGCGCCCCCTTGGATGCAGCGAGAGAATAAGAGGCTCCACATTTCTAGTTACACCTTCATAGCCATTTCCCAAAAATGTCTTGTTCATGCATCTCAGTGTTTTGAACCCCAATTCCCTGCATTCCTTTGGACGACAGAACTAGTCCCATTTCACTAAATGAAATCTCTTGTTGTCCCTCTATCACCCCATAGGAAATTCTTATGCATCTTTTGGGCGATTGGTGATAGACACGGACCTTTTGAAGATTGACATTTAGAAGATTGTGAGACTGTCCAGGAAACTCTTGATGAGCTCGCCTTACAATTGGCTAATCTCCTTTCTACCATTTCGATCATATCGGCTCCTAAATACCCTTAGCTATGATGTCAAGCCTAGGGGAGGCCAAAGTATATAGTAGGGAACTTGCTTAGCTGACAACCAAGCACTATGGCACACACTACAAAGTGGCCCTCCTCGTCTGAGTCTACTCTTATAAGGGAACTGAGCTTTTTGATAGATTAATGCAGAGCCCAAAGACGGTCTCAAAACAATTGAGTACCACCCTAACATTCGCTACCTAGTCCCTGGACACGTCAACAAAAATCAATGTGTCATCTACGTACTAGGGGTGAGGGAACAAGCATGCACCTACCTTGAAGCCCTCAATGAAACCTAGATCCTTTGCTCTAGCCATCAACCTATTAAAATAGAAATATCTCCCTCTCGATTGTAAAGAAAGTATGTTTTTTAAAGAGTTGTTCTACTCCGACAGGGGAAATCTATGGTCGGCGAAAAAAATCAAAGTTCCACAAATTGGCTAAGTCGAGTATCGAAGAGCAAACACCAAGCTATTTCTGATATTGAATAGGCTTGAAGGCAAAGATAAAGAGTTCTTGACTTCCGTTTCACTAGCTTGGATGAAGCATATCAATTGGCATTAAAGGTTGAAGCACAATGGAGCAATTGATAAGACGTTTTCGAACTCAAGTAGGGGTGTCCTTTTTCACTCGGGCAGCTTCAACGTGGCACAAGCATAGTTTAAAAAATTGCCAAAACCGATACATACCGCCTGATACGTATCGGTTTCGATTGGCAAGGTTCTAAATGTCGATATCGCTCGACATGTCGGAGCCGCGAAAAAAAGATATATCGGAAATATATCGGAAGATATATCGTTTATCGGTGATTTTTGGAAAAATGACAAAAAAATGAGGTAAAACATAAAATTTTTCGGTGAAACTTCAGGAAATGTTAAAATAGATGTTAATACACGTTTTAGAATAGAAACATTTAAAAAACAACAATGTACATAAGAGATACAATGAGAATAGAGCAAAGATGTGCGCTGACGATTGATGATAATATATGATTGATTCATGTTTCATTCATTCTTCAATAAGATGTGCTTTGACCCCTATGTCAATTATATTATAATCAATTTTACTTCATTTGAATAAATATGTAAGGTCATTTGATTCTCTCTTTTTTAATGATTATCTATGTTAATTATTTTAAAAAGCTGACAAAAACTTATAAATGCACATTAAATTTGACAAATAATTAAATTTTAATTTAGTTTGTAAACTTGTTTCTATATGCAATTGATGAATTCTATGTTTTTACAGGACTGAATCAATATGGGAAGAAGAGGAGATGACTAAATTATTGGAAGACCATGTATCAAGAGAAAAAAAACAGGACTATAATTTTAGTTGACTATGAAGTTGATGTAATTATGTAAAAGGAAGTGGATGTAATTATGTAAAAGGAAGTGAATGTAATTTTATTCAAATGTGTGAAACTTCTTTTTGATGTAAACAAGCTGGATGTGAATTTTATTTTTATTTGGATGTAATTATGTAAAAAGAAGAGGGCTGTAATTTTATTTGACTGTGAAAAAAATGATGTAATTTTATTTTTGATGTAAACAAGAGGACTTCTAGGTCTATTGAATGTTGTTTAAGTGATTAAAAGTTTAATACAATCAAGCAAGACCTCTATGCCAAAATACAAAGTTTTTGTTTTTCTATCTATATTTTTTTAACAGGTTGGAAAATATAAATTTGGTCTTTTTTTTTTACAAATTATAGAAGATTTCTTTTATCTGTATGAATCGTGACCATGGGAGTGAGGGGGATAAAGAGAACCGTGAATAGAATTAAATGTGAAAAGTATTTCTAATGGTTTCTACTGTCTCAATTAATAATTTGTATTTTTAAAAAGATTAACAATTTATTTTAGTTTCAATGTTATTAATTAACATATTTAAGTAATATTTAGTAATTTTATATATCATTTTTAGTAAAATAAGTTATATTATTTGGTCGATGTTACAATGTATATTATTTAGAATTATTAGCTACTATCGGAAGGCACATGCAATACCCGTGAATGTACAATCCAAACGATTGTAAAATATTAAATGTAATATTTTTTTTTTAAATCTTAAAATATTAGTACAATACCTTAACTTGAAGGTAGATAGAATATTTGCATTAAAAATAGGGGTTTTGGTAATATTATGCATTAGAGGAAGCATATGGCCTAATGAAATACATTATACATAAGACTACTTCGATACAATCCATGTATTTTTTTATCTATTAAAAATAGAGGTTTTGGTAATATTAGTTTTACTCTTATTAAATAACATACTTAAGTAATTTTATATATCAATTTTAGTGAAATAAGTTATATTATTTGATTGATGTTAGTATATATATATTATTTAAAATTATTAGCTATTAATAATAATATAACATTGTTCAAATTCATAACTAAATAAAACATACATGGATTTCAAGTATAATCTTTAAAATAGAAAAAAAAACCTTATATTAAAAATTGTAATAATTTTTTTGAATTAGGTATATAATATAAATCAAAATTAATTTTTAGCATATTTATTATTGTCGTATAGTATAATTTTTTATGACACATCATTTTTACAAAAAGGCCTTATATTAAAAATTTTAACTTATAAATTTTTTTTTATTATGTACTAAACCAAAAAAAAACTTATAAATTTATAAGTTAACACTTATAAATTTTTGTACTAAAAGCCTAAGTCCCCAATTTAAAATTTTTGTACTAAAATTAGTATTAGTCTTTTTAATTTTAGGTTAAAATTAAAAGCCTAAGTCTCCAATTTTTAAAAAGAGTGAAACTAACATTACCCTTGTTAGGTTAAAATTCCCAAAAGGGAAGTATGTTATTGAGAGTAAAATTAACATTACCCTTATTAGTTTAAAATAATTTAAAATAGAAGTATTTAGATGTTTAAAAAGAATGAGTGACATTAGCATTACCTTTTAGGTTGAGTGAGAGTAACTTTAGCATTACCCTTTTAAGGGTTAAAATCTTTAATAAACTAACTCGATCGTTTACGGGTTCACGATGGAAAAACCAAAAACCAGAGCTCTGCGGCTCTGCTCTGAATGGAAGAGGGAAGAGAGAAGAAGGAAGAGAGGAGAGAGGAATACGGCGACGGCGAGGACTTTGCAATCGGCGACGGCGACGGCGAGGACACAGGTATGTACCCACATGCCACGGCCACAACCCTTCTTCCTTCTTTGAGTTCTTTCTTCTCTACTACAATAGTGTCTCAAAACCCTTTTTTTTTCTTCCGAATCAAAGATCTCAGATTCTCAAAGATTTTTCTTTATTTTTTTTGATGGATGCCTCATGCCTGCACATCTGCTAAAAAAAAAAGGGAGATTTTTTTTAAAAAAAACTCGATTCACAGGTCTGGTTTTTTTCGGTGGGTTATCGGCGATATATCGTCGATATCGCCGATATATCATCGATAACCCACGATATCATGTAATTTTTTCTTCAAACCGTATCGATGTGTCGGAAGGCACCGACGACAAATATCGGCGATATATCGCCAATATTGTCGATATTGCGAACCTTGTCGATTGGGACCTATCTGCTATTAATATTGCTACATTTTTTATAAAGGGTTTATAAGACTCTTCTGAAATCGATACGTATCAGACGAGTCGTACCAATACGTCTCGATTTCGGGTGTAGGACTCATTTGACGTCTTATATATGTATGGGTTACCAAGAACCCCTAAAACCCACCTATTTCATTCATCTCTCATTCCTTTCCTATCTACAACCTAGAACTCAAACTCCTTTTAACTTTTTGTGATTAAAAACTTGATTTGGGTTTGAATCATCGAATTGAAGAAATCTATACTAACTTCTTTATTTAGTCAAAACCATATTTGAATTGCACATGATTTGTTTAGCGGCTTACCCAGCACTATGAAAATCTCTACCACCAACCTTACACTCAACCACATGATGATGACGATGATTTGTATGAGCCAACCCGTAATAGCTTTACAAGTATGTTTCTACTCTCTACTCATCTATTACCTATATTTCTACGTTTTCTACTCGGTCGAAGTATGTTTCTACCATAATTACCCAAAACAAAAAGCAAAAGCGAGAAGTGGAAAGCGAGACTCAAAAAATCTTTAGGAAACAGAAAGTGAGAAATGAGATATAGGTGTCTCATTCTCATTATAATAATTAATAAGAAGGTCAATCATACCTTAAATTTTATCTAACGTGAGATATATGTGGAGAAATAGGTGCCTTAGATTTCAATCCAACGATACTTGCTAAGGATCTATGCCTAAGCTTTAGAATCGGGTCTATTACATCACTTGTTACATACATAGCCCCTTTATGACCGCTAAATGGGACATGATGGAAGAACGAGCATCCTAAATTAAATTGTGCATAGCTGGCCTTATTTTATTTTTTCAGTTTAATTTATTTCTTTAAATTATTCAAAAACAAATATGTATCGGCTGAAAAAGATACGTATCGTATCGGTTTCAGTTAGGACCTGTACGGTCCCGAAATCGGTTTTTTTTTTTTTTTTATCATTCCACAAGTATTTTTGTGTCCTTCAGTACACTATTACACAATTTCTCTCTTAGTTTAAAAGAGAATGTGGTTATGTGGTGATTGCGAAACAATGTAGTCCAAACCAAACAGCATATAAAATCAGATTTGTTGCAGCAGATATATTGATCGATAAGAAAAAGGAATGAAAAGCACTGACCTCCTTTTTCAGTTAGAGCTTCTTCTCTTGATGCTGAATGTGTGACAAAATCGATTGTTAGTCCTCCTGTAGCAATTCCGTTTTTAGGGAAGCTGTAAAAGTACGAAGAAACCAAAAACCTATTATTTTTCTCCAAGAAATCGATTATCTGTCTATCTAAATCCAAATAAAGCAAGTATACATGATTGGGAAAAGCACCTCTTGATGTATGAGAAAAGAAAAGACGCCAACAACATACTAGCACTGGCACTTAGAAACGGCGATTGAGCGGCTTTGTTTGCATTCCAGATTCCTCTTTTGCCCTTCCTTTCCTTGATCTATGTTCTTTGTGGGAGTTTGAATCTCAAACTCTCGATCTTAACCACAGTTAGTTAGTAATAAAAAAAAAGACACATGGCAGTTTGTAGACCGTGCATTCTGTAACCAAATGCGTGGTCTGCTAGATATTTCAAAAGAAAAGATAAGGGACCAACCTTTCTTCTTTGGAAAAGTCTAAACATCTGTGATCCCACACACTCCTTATTCCAAGCTCTTTTGATGACTTCTCTGTGAGATTCTCACATTTCTTCGCAACGGAAAATTTTCCTACGGTGGCGGCCTGTGTTCGGCTCATCCCCTAGAATTATAGGGCAGTGATCCGACCGTATGGCCGTGAGAATGTAACCAATGCATTTGGGTAAGCCACTCGCCAAGAGGAATCGGCTAAAACACGATCCAGTCGAGCCGAGATTGTCGCCTTTTCTGCGATTGGTCCAGTGTTTTAAAACACAAAAACTCGGATCGACTCGAGACTTTGTTGAGTCGAGTCAACTCAAAACTCGACCAAAACTCGATAGAACTCGAAATCAAAAACTCGAAAAATATATTATATTTTAAACTTTATTATATATGAAACAATATAAATTAAAAATTAATAATAAAATTATACCTAATTGTGATTGAATTTGAGAGAGTTCAATCCACCCATAGGTCAACAGTGTCCCTTTTAACCCATTACTATGGTTAGGATTTATTAACTCTTATGATTAAATAATTTAATCTCAGTTTTAAAAAATTAAAAAAATAAATAAATTTAAAGATTAAAATTTCTTAACTAACATAAAGTACGGTTAAATGAGCTTTCGTGATGCCTCGTTGATGTGGCTCCCACCGGTAGGCCCAGCTAAGCAATTAGACATACTAATACCACTGACTGATAGAGTAGTAGAATGCCACTTATCTTATGAGAGAGTAGTACTGTTGTAGTACCAAAACCGGAAAAAGAAGTAAAAAAGATATTATTCACCCATTGTTTTTGAAAGGAAACAAGTCCTCCCACTCCCATTTCCCAACCTCCCACTTATCTTATGAGAGAGTAGTACTGTTGTAGTACCAAAACCGGAAAAAGAAGTAAAAAAGATATTATTCACCCATTGTTTTTGAAAGGAAACAAGTCCTCCCACTCCCATTTCCCAACCTTCTCTTTGTAGTTGTTCCTATCCTCTTCTCAAACCAACAGGCAGGAGATAATCTAACCCAAAAAAAAAAAAAAAAGGGGTGGGAGATGAGCATTCAGACAGACCCAGAAGTATGGTTCATCTTCTTTTTCTTTTATTTTCAAGCTGCGATTTGAAGAACCAGCCCCAAAAAAGGTTTGTTTGGGATTTAAAAAACCCTAGAATCAGTCTGCTTCAGAGAAGGAACATGAAGAGCCATGAGAGTTACGAGAATGCTTTGAGGACTGAGAAATCAAGTGAGGGAAGAAGAGTTTTTTTTAGGGAAAGAGTGGCTAATTGTTGGATGAGATAAATGAAAATGAGCTTTTCTCTTCCTCCACCAAAAATGGGGATGAACATTGTGTGAATTTTTCAACTGAGTTGAAAAATCAAGTGGAGAAGTGCTGGATGAAAAAGGGCTTCAAGGATCGGTCCGATCCGTCGGACTCGGCCAACTCAACTAGACTCGGCCGAGTTAGGCGAGTTTTGGACCGATTTTTTGCACTTCCGAGTTTTCACCGAGTTGGCTTGAAATCAGGCCGATCCGAGTCGACTCGACCGAGTTTCGAGTTAACTCGGCGAGTTTTAAAACACTTGATTGGTCCATGTAAATCGAGGCCGTTGAAATCCCAAGTCCATCAGATTGCATGTGGTAACCAAACTCTGAAATTCCTCAGTTGATATGATTTGCTAGGATTCCCCCTCTCTTTCTCCGAAGCTTGAAGTATTTCGTTAAAATTCCCCAGGCACGCCCACGGAGCCGGGTTCTGACGCCTTTTAGCCGCAATGGTCTCCCAAAGAGTGCTTCGATCATGGCTTTCATTAGGTCCATAAACCATGGATAATTCCCAAGGAGTGGGAAGATGAGGATAAAAAATAACAGCTTCTATCAAATTTGGGCTTCCTGAAGTAACCTGAATTGTTGTAAGATCCTTACACAACACCGCTAAACCCCTTGAGAGGCCTGTGGATTCAACAGTATGGATGAGTTCCATTTTAATTTTCTTGGCTAATTGGAGGAGTTTTGATCTTTTATTCTTTGTTTCTATTAAGAAAACAATAGTAGGACGATGGTGAAGGAGATGAACCTTCAACATATGAACTGTCCACTGTCTAGGGTCGTCTTATCCCCTAACAGATCCAAGCTAGCATTCTCATTGGGGCAGGGGGACTGCTCCTTGCCAACCTCCACCCGAGACACCGTTGAAAGGACACACCAACAACATACTAGCACTTAGCAGGAGTTGGGATCATATTCAATTGCTATGGAATTTGAGGAGAATTCTATGGCACCCACGAGTGAACACACGTGTCCCTTTTAACCTCTATTTATTGTGGTTTAGATTCACTAATCCTTAGGCTCAACAATCTAACCTAGGGCTGCACAAAGCCCGATTGGCCCGTTGGTGCGGCTCAGCTCAACCCGGCTAGGTTCTGCCCAAGATCAACCCGAATTTTAGGCTCGAACGAGTCAAGCGAAGCCTAAAAAAAGCTTGAAAACTCAATCAAGCCGAGCTCGGGCCAACCCCTGTGCGGCTCGGCCCAGCTCGAAGCCCTACTCGATTGAGGTTCGGTTCTGCCCAAACTCGGCTCGGCTCAAATATTATTAAAAAATAAAATTTATTTATATATATTACTATTATTATATAGAAATAATATAAAATATTATTATTTGAAAAAAAGGATTCAAGCCAAGCTCGAGCCAAGCCAAGCCCGGCTCGAGCTTGAATTTATTTAGGCCGAGCCGAGCTTCGAGCCACGATTTTGAATTCGGGCCGAGCTTCAGGCCGCACTTTCAAGCTCCATTTCGGGCCGAGCCGGGCTTCGAGCCTCGATCAAATCCATTGAAGCTGAGCCAAGCTTGGCCTACCCCAGCCCGAATACAGCCCTAATCTAACCTTGATTTTTGAAAAACAAAAAAAAAAACCTAAGAGTTAAAACTTCTCAATCAGGGTTAAAAGGACTTTTGTGAATGTGATTGAACTAGGGAACTCTCCGAATTCAATCGCCTCCCTTAACTTTGAGTTGTAACCTTAGCTTTTAGAAAAAAAAATTGTAAAAAAATTAACCCTATGGATTAAAACTTATCAACCAAAAGTTAAAGAAGCAATTAAAGGGGCTTTGTGAGTCGATTAAACTCGCCCAATTGGATTGTCCCAACTCCTTAACTTTTGATGTAACGAAATCAGTTATATTTTTTCTTTAATTTAAGAGGCCATAGTCATGGGGCAAGGGAAGCAAATCGTCTATGGCGGCCTTCTAGCCTAGAGTGTTTAAAAGCAAGGATGCATGGTCTTGCATGAATTTAATAGTTGTACAAGAAACATAGTTTTTAAATACTCAAGCCACAGGAGAGGTCATAATCGATTTCGTTCCATAGGCAAAGGGAGCAGACACCTCTGAATTTTTTTTTATAAAAAAAACTAAGTTTAATACTATATTATTTAATTTAAGAGGACATAGTAATGGGAAAGGAGTAGTTGCTCCCTGAATGGGACATCCAACCCAATCGGCATCACTAAATCCATATATCTCAAGTGGACTATTGGATAGGAGACGAATACCATGCTCAATCGTCCCATGCACATACCTTAGTATGCGTTTGACTAACTAAAAGTAGAAATTTGTTAGGTTTTGCATGTGTTGACACACATAGTTGACGCTAAAAGATAGTAAATGTTAAGTATTGTAGACCACCAACAATACTCCTGTAAAAATGTGGGTCGTGAAATGGAGCATCATCAAGTGGGCCTCGTAGCTTGGTGACCATGGGGGTCAAAATGCACTTGCAACCATGCATTTGGGCTCCGTCCAAGAGATCATAGGCATACTTGAATTGATTGAGAAACATACCACTAGAGAACCGCTACACCTCAACCCCAAGAAAAAAATGAAGATAGCCTAAATCTTTCATTACAAACTCAATGCTAAGACAGGTGATAAACCGATTCAAAGATGTAGGATTATTGCTTGTGAGGATGATGCCATCCACATATAATAGGAGCAATATCATACCAAGTGAATTATGACATACAAAAAGAGATGGATCAACCATGCTGCAAAAGAACCCCATAGACAAAAGGAATGCATTAAAACGGTCGAACCAGGCCCGTGGTGCTTGACAAAGCTCATAAATCGAACGTGTAAGTTTGCATACATGATCAAGCCTACTTAGATCCTTAAAACTCGGTGCTTGCATTTTTGACATCGAGTTGGCGAATATCCCACTTGTGTGCTACTGCAACTAATAAGATCATCCGGATCGTGGTAGGCTTGATGACTGGGGAAAATGTTTCAATGAAGTTAATTCCTAGAATTTGTGAGTAGCTCTTGGCAACAAGACTGGCTTTTAGTCATTCAAGACTACCATTTGCATGTAACTTGGTTTAAAAAACCCATTTACACCCAACCACGTTGAGCCAAGGCCATGAGTTCTTCTTTCATGGCTTGCAACCAACCCGAGTCTTTCAAGGTAGACCGAACAGTCTTTGATTCAGTTGGTATAGAACTTATCCCTTGAGTAGGCACAAGAGTAGCAACAAAGACATAATCAGATGAGGAGTACTTCTGATTGGGCTTTGTAATACCAGCTCAAGTACGTGTGATTATTTGAGAGCATGATGGAAGAGTGGGCTCATAAGATGATTCCAAGGGGATGTTGCTGGACTGTGCAAGATTAGATTAAGCATGATCGGCAGATGATGTGTTTGGGATAGGCTCAACAGTAGGCTCATCCGAAGCTGATGCTTGATCAATAATGGTCTGAGTGGGCTGCAACCCAATCAAAGGAACAGTGGTGGGTTGAGTAGCTAGATCACAATCACCATAGGACAAATAGGTGTTGTAGTAGAAGTTGTAGCAGGTGTGACAGAAGATGAATCCGTTACATCATAAACCATTGGATTAATGGTGGTAATGATGGGTGCCGTAGTGATGGATTGAAGGTCATTAGAAGAACCTTATAATGTTGAGGTTGAGTCTAGTACACCTGTAATCCATTCAGAAAAAGTGGTGAAATAGCTTAGTATGGCCTAACTCCATGATCTTGCGGTGCTTCCTTTCGGCAAGCCCATTTTGCTCCGGTGTCTTGAAGCATAACATTTGATGTTTGATACCATGATCCGCTAGATATGATTGAAATCCCTAATCACAAAACTCTCTTGCACCATCCGATTGAAAAACTTTGATCTTCTTTTCAAATTGATTTTGATGATACTTGTGAAAATTGACAAAGCATGCAAAGAAGTCCAACTTATGCTTAAGCGGAAAAAACCAAGTGTAGCGAGTTCATTCATCAATAAAAATCACATAGTATCTAAATTGCTGAAAATAACATGGGCGGGTCCCCAAAGATCACAGTGTATCTTAGCAATAGGTTCATCACAAAATTCATTAGATAAAATAAACGGTAAGCAGTAAGCCTTACCCAATTGACAACTACTACATAAGCTCTCAACTTTATTATCAAGGTAACTAACTATGAGTTTATTTTTCTTCAAATAATCAACAACTTGCACATGGGGGTGTCCAAGACGTTGATGCCACACATCATCATTTGCATTCCGGAACAGTGTTGAGAATAAAGCAACTCCTCCTTTAGGCCGTAGCACTTATAGGCCACTGCACCTATTTCCCACTGCAATCATTTTCCGTGTTCTTTATCACAAATCCATCACGTGAGAACTCAAATATATAAGCATGGTCATTAGTCATTTGACTAACAGACAAGAGATTTTCCTTAATCTCTGGGACAACTAACACATTGTTCATTTCCAAATTGTTATCCCCCAATTATAAAACACCATTGCCAATATGAGTAATATCCAATGTATCCCCATTTCCAACCATTATTTTGTCCAGACCAAAGTAACGTGTAAGGGTTTGAAGCTTACCAATGTCTGCAGTCATATGAGTCGATGCCCCAGTGTACGGGAACCACGCACTATCTTCATTATCAGCAATAGACACAGCAGCCAGTGCTTGAGTCATATCCTCGGGTTGGTATGTTTGATTAAACCGATTCTAGCATCGTAGAGCCGAATGATTAGGCTTGTTGTAAATTTGACACACTGCCCCTTTTTCTTTCTCTTGGCATGGCGGATTAGAGTGTTCATTCTTGCTTTCCAGAACACCATAATTTTGTTTGATGGATGAACTATCTCCCTGCATGCATTATGAGTTATCACCACGGTTGGGTGGTTGCCCAGATTGAGCAAACCCACGCCCCTTGGAGGTAAAATTACTTTGCATTCATTTTTTATTGAAATTTTTTTCATTCCCTTTCCATAGAGATTTTTAGTCATAAAAGGTCATATTTGGATTTGCTCCCCAACACTGTCAGTATTGTGAATGGACCTCATGGTCTCATAACTTTGTAAGAGGGGTACGATCTCCTTGTAGGAGGGCGTAGGGGACGCATGTCGGTTGTAACAAAGGACTCATAGCTCAGTCCTAGCCCATTTAAGAGGGCAAATACCTTTCTACGATCAATAACGGGTTTGCCAATGGTGGCCAAATCATCATATATATTTTTTAAAATATGGAGATAATCAATGATAGTTGAAGATCCCTTACGATGAAATTGAAGTTTTTGAAGTAAATAAAACTCCCTCTCTAGTGATTCTTGAGCAAAAGAATCAACAAGAGCATTCCATACCTCAGATGTCGTTTCCAAGCCCATGACAAGGCTAAGAACTTCCTCCGAAACAATCCCCGTTATCCACCCGTGGAGAAGTCGATCCGAGCGTCTCCAGGTAGTATATTCAGGGTTCTCGACAATTGTTTTTACAACCGCAACTTCAGCTCCTGATGTGACAATGTAATGGTCTGGCATGGGTGTATCCTCCATTGATAAAGCCATACATCTCTTGGCTTTCAACGAGTCCCAATACTTGGGTTTTCCATAGTAGGATGTTGGTTTGTGTCAAACGGATTGATAGACATGAATTTCCCTACATTCAGGGTCAGAGGATAGGGATACTTGGATGCTTGAGCGGAAGCCATTATTGAGAGGTTGAGGATGATAGGTAAGTAGGAAAGCAAACACTCAAAGATGACTCACCTTAGTCAGCTTTGATACCATAAAAACTGTTAGAAACAATAGGTTTGATACGAGCTCACCAATTCAAGGTGAGTTGTATGAGAATGCTTTCTTTTATTTAAAGATATTCAAAAGAATTCAAATACATAATTACAACATGATTACAGAGGGTTGGTTTCCTTAACATGATAGAAACCTCCCAAGTATAGGTAGAGTAGAATATTGGAAGATTAACTTCCTATTCTAAAGGAATCTTGTCATTTAAGATGGAGCAGATTGATCCTTATCTTTGACATATTTTCTGTCGTTAAATACCCATTTTGAGTCAATCTGCTCTATAAGAACCTGATACCACTAATTTTAATGCGCTGCAGAATAGGTCATGGATGGTGTCGAGATTCTGCAAAGCCAAAGTTCACGTCATTTAGGGCAAAAAAACATAAAATAAATTTAAAAGGAAACATAGAAGAAATGATAATTAAAGGTTGAAAAAAAAGGAAGAGGGAGAGATACGGTGAAGATGCAATCCACAACAATCCAAATCGACCAAAAGGGTTAAGCTAGTGATCCTTCGTCTCCAACATAAAATCCAATATGTCAAATCACACCAGAACTTAATTCTCAAACTCTAAATGCCTCTGTTCACGGTCGATGGATGACACTTGAATGATGATTGTTCCTCATGGGGGTCAGTAGATGACACTTGAATGATCATTGTTCCTCATGGGGGTCAGTATTTGGGAGGAGAAGTGGTGAAATGAAACTCCTTTGAAGAAATTGAAAGATGAAAGATGGGTTGTCGTTGATGACATCTTTGGAGGATTTCAACAAGAAAATAGTTTTATGTCAGTATAATCGTGGTTGGATCTTCTGGAGACCTTTCCAAGACGAAGATATTTCCTGCACTTTTCATACTTTATTTTGAAGATTGCCTCCCCAAGGCATGCCTTATTTTAGTCTCATTGCCATTACAAAATTGACATTCAATAAATGATAGAATTACAATAATCAAGAAAGGGGGATGTTGGCACATTTTTCTTTTTACAGGGGGAACGAGGTTAGAGTCTTATACCGTCCCATACATGCTAAGCTATTAACGTTAGTCATTCTTTTTCCTCTTGTTTATCACATAGAACCACACCACACAAATTACATGTCAATCAATTGATGAACTTTTCTCTAAGGAATTACCTTGACCATCCATAATCAACATAGATCCGAATGATATTTAGGATTGACTCAGAACTCCGGGATTTAGGGATTCCCAGCATATTATAGGAATCAAACCCACTCAATAACCAGTGGTGCAACAATTTCCGACAGGGGACAAGCACAAGTGCTTACACCAGTCAGGATGGTACTTGAGAGTGTATGAGTAAATACCTCTTCTTGGATGCAGCTGGCCCCAGAATTTTCCCAAGGCTCTGCTGGGGCATTCTATTATGGTAAAATCATGCATGAGAGGTAGGAGGAACTCATGAAAATATTTGGGTTTTTGTCTAATGTTTTTAAATCTGTTCTAAGATTTAAGTATTGAATTTTTGCTTCTATTCCATCTTACTTTTCCCCCAAATGGTGACAATCTTTCATAATCTGGACAAATGTTTGGTTTATGCACCAGACATGTTATTAATTCAGACCATCATACTCTAACCCACATTTATATGTTCTAGTTGACTAAAACAAAATCTAATTATGTAATAAAATGACCATTTATTCAGAGAGAGTGAGAGACAAGCAAAGTAGTACACCACATCTCTTTGTTAACATGAATGAAACACAATTTCAATAACTTATTACGAAAAGTTAGAAAAAAAAACACTATCCTAATCGATACACTTGGTTGGATCAAAGGAGAACACTCTTTCTTTAAGATCACACCCAATGTTATAATTTAACTGATCTAGATTTCTAAGGATATTTATACTTGATACACCCTGTGCTTCTTTAAACATAGTAAGTAACTCCTTCGCAAAAAGCTTTAAATGATCCATACTAGGTGAAGATGTAGTCAAAACCAGAAAAATGGAATATTATTTTTGGTAATGACAATGCATCATCCAAGGTCCCGTCAAAATAGTATAATCTCTCCTTACGGAATGGCGTATACTTGCTATTTTCAAATAATGCTGAATTCATATTCGCATTTACATTCCCTTCAAGCCATGTCAATGTTGTACCTGGATCCATTTGAAATCATGGTTCATAAAAAAAGTTGGTCTAATGTAAATCCACTCGGAACCTACACTGATTCACTTAAAACCTAGGTTGAAACATCCTGAAAGATAGCCTTCTATAATTGGAGTGGTTCTTCCCGTCATTCTAGCTTCTGACCCAAACCTTAGATATGTCTCATTGTAAGACGTATGAAAATGAAAGCAGTGGGAGGATCTTGTGACCAGTAATTGAGAAAGCATTGATAAACTTGTTTGTTCAAAACCTCTGCAACACTTGGAAAATATCCCGAACTTGAGATGGTACAACCAAATATGAAATCGGAAAATGTAGCATAAGTATTAGATTCTATGTTGGTCGGAAATTTAAGCATGTCGGTACTAGTTACTCCAGTAACTTCAGATTCATCCCCATACCTAAGGGTGTACACACAAAGTTGTTTGTTGCAACAAAAATCATATTCCTTCTTGCAAATTCTAGATTTACAGTCTATGCTAATAAAAGTCATGGATCTCCTCTGGTTGTACTTTAATTGATCTTGTGCAAAACATTCCTTACAATTATCAATGCACTCAAGTCAATGGGCTATCAATAGCGAGTAAAAGCTTTTGCACAAGATAGCCAATGGTAACAACCATGAGATATACGTCCTTCTTTAGCATAATAGGTATGTACAAGTTATCATTTGATGAAAATTTTGTTCCATATCATCGACTCTGAGTATAGAGTTAGCCCAATCATATTGGGATACACTTTTGTTGCGCAGAGGAGATAGAAGAGAATGACTATGGATACCTTTGGAAATTAAATTACTCGGGGATGTGGAATTAGAATGAAACAGAGATGTGGGTGAATGGGAATGTTAGGAATCGACAAAAGAAATGATGATTAGAAAAACTTGAGAGAAAAATACAATAGAGGCCATTTCCAGTGTATGGTTAGAAAGAAATTGGGAAGGATTTAATTGCATATAATTTCAGCAATGCAACCCCAAGCTTATATAATACTCCTTTCATGTAACAAAAACCTTTATATTATCTTAATATTTCATTTGAAGTTGATTCTATACCTATAATGTAACTAAAAGCTTCATATTATCTTAATATTTCATGTAAAGTTGATTCTATACCTATAATGTAACTAAAACCTTCATATTATCTTAATATTTCATGTAAAGTTGATTCTATACCTATTATGTAACTAAAAATAAGGTCATTCTAAATGAACCAATATATATTATTTTAATCAACAATGGGACCTTCCTTATCAATATAAGACTTCCATCTCCTTACCCTTACTACCGTTAATCTCTTATTTATAACAGGGTATCATAGCATAGTTAGAAGGAAAGTGGGTGATTGGCCAAAGGAGTCGCAAACTTTTCTAGGAGTCTTTTGTTTATTATTATTTAAATTTACGGGACTCTTTCTTTCTTATCTCTCAATTAGCTATATCGGTTCTACTTCTCATTCCGTTTTTAAATCCAATTCAACTAGGGATGGAGTTGTGGACATGTGACTAGTGGTCATGATTTATTTTATCAATGGATATCTAAGTGTTACTACAAGAAATCTACTGAATAGAGACGGACAAAATCCGTATCTAATAATCGTTTTCCCATTACTAATAACATTAGTGGCGGAAATATTGTCCGCCGTTAATCCGTTACTGATGCTATCGTCACTAATGGGTTTAGAGACAGTGATGCAGGGACTAACCAACCACTGATCCCAAAAGCCGCGATTGATGGGACGGGCCAATTAAATCCTTTATCACAATAACCCAAGCAAACGAATTGGCTGAGACCCTCAGCTGTGTTCCACCTACGTTGGTGCCACCAAGTGGTGGGGCGACCCCGTGAAGATGCTCCTGCATGATTCACTCCCACTTGAGAATGCTCGACCTCGAGACTTAGGCTTTAATACCACCTAAAGTAGAGACCAACCAAAGTCGTGACTGATTGGAAGGGCCGATTAAATCCCTTTATCACAATAGCCTAGGCAAACGAATCGGCCGAGACCCTCAGTTGTACCCTACCTACGTGTGCGCCACCAAGTGGTGGGGCGATCCTGTGATGATGCTCTTGCAGCATACGGTTACCGCCACCCATCTCTAATTAGTGACATGATTTTCATTTCTAAAAAGTATTTTACTTTTATGGACGAAAATACTTCTATCTCTAAAACTGATTTTTTTCTTAAAAAACATAGCTCTCCCTTTCTTCCGGAGAGAGAGAAAGAGAGAGATATGGCATTACCTTCCACTTGGTCGGAGCTATGCTGGACGAAATGGAGGACTCAATGGAAGAGAGCGCAGCGAAAGGAGTTCTATTTATTTTTGCGGGCAAGAAACTCATTTAAATTTACAAATGATCTTTCACAATCAGAGACAGAAATATTCCGTCACAATTGGTCCTTTACAATTAGTGACGGAAATAAATTCGTCTCTACAAGTTAATTTATTTAATAAAAATAAATTAAATGCCCAAATATGCAGTAGTGACGGAAATATTCTGTTACAAATGGTCTTTTATAATTAGTGACGGAATATTTTCGTCTCTATAGGTAAATTTATCTTACAAAAATGAATTAAATGTGTAAATATGCATTAGTGACATAAATATTCTGACACAGTTGGTCTTTTACAATTAGTGACAGAATATTGTTGACGGTTAGTCTAAAAACATTCACAAATCAGAGCACAATTAGCTATAATAAACAAAGAATTAAAATAAATAGTTTTATAATGAATCACTTGAACTGAGATGCGCTCGAAGAGTCTTTCTTGAAGATAGTCGAAGCCGCCCATTGTGCAAGGGATAAGGCAGGTCTATCTCCGGGATTCAACTCAGCTCTGATTCATCCGGTCTTTCCCTACAAGCTTGCACTACTTGGCGGAAGACGACGGTACCCAACCTCCTTTAGAATGCCCGAATAAAATTAATTTTAAATTAAAATTGAATTTCTTCACATACTTTAAATTTAATAAAATTAATAAAATTAATTTTATTACATCAAAATTAATTTCAATTAAATTAATTTAACTTAATTTCAAGAAATCGTCCCATAAAATATGGTTTAAAACCGGATAAAATTATTTTTTCGATTATTTCAAACACTTCTAAATTGAATTATTTTAAGTGTTGCAAATTGTCCAAAAAATTCGACAGAGTCTCCCCATTAGCTTATGCGGTTTCGGGTTGATGGATTAGTCCAATTAAGGACCAATCCAAAAATTCGACGATCCGATCGGATTATCTCAAAATACTAGTCAGTTAGGACGGACCTAAAAGAGTCTGTCCAATTAGTCTAGTTGAGAGACAATCCATTTGGATTGTCAAAATTGATCCCGAGGTTTGTCTTAAAAGACAATCCGTTTGGATCAATTCAACGGGTCCGAACTAAATAGTCTGGTCCCAAGAAAGATCAGTCATATGAAATGGCTAGTCAAGAGAGATTAGAGTGGATTAGAAACTCTTCAAAATATGACTCGGACCCACCTTATTGTATCTCTGCAACAGGGGTATAAGATTTACTCGATGCGGAGGAATCTCACCAGAGCTTCGACTCTTTAAAAAATTGAACACACGGTATTGTCTCACTTTGAGTCTTAGATAAAACCGTAGAGCTCATAACACTCATTTAAGAGCACGGTTACCAAAGAACCTCAAAATCTTAGACGTTAAGCCCACACCTCCTCCAAGTAACCGATGGACAATGGAAAGCCTCAATGATAATATCCAATGTATCTTCACATTGGTTAAAGTCCAATATATCAGAACATTGGTTTAAAGTTCTTTCATCATGATCATTAGTTTCACAAGGACAATTAAATCTAACCGTCCAAAACTTTTGGGTGTACCATGAATCATACATTCTAAGTCACATACTTAGAAGTCTCTAAATAGGCACGTTCAAATTAGAATATATTATGAGTAAAATATTATTAAATATTTAAACAAACCCCTACTTAATTTTATTTTAAAATATATATATGTATGGACATTCAAGAATATCATGTGCATACATGAAGGTGTCTCTCAACTTGAACCTCCACTTAGTGCAAACAAATCAAAGATAGTCAAGGAACATAGGGGATAGAACCTTCAACTATGAACCTGAACTGACTAACCGGATCTATCGCACACACATTCCTTTCAGAGTTTATTTTTACCAAACAGCTCAGCATTTTTACGTCCATGCTTCAATCCCAATTTACTGAGTGCTCTAAAGATAAGCCTCAACTCATAAGAAGTGATGAACTTCTTACTCTCAGAAAGGTGAGTCTATCAAGAGTGCTCATATCGCACTCCCACCATTTAAGGCATATAGCACTCATTAAGAGAATTCTTAATAATTCTCAACCTATAACCACAGGATCATCTAAAGTTTGGCAGCCTACAGGATATGCACTATTTATCACATACAAGGAATGAACACATCTCAAAAAAGATTGATAGAAAGAAATAATTTCTTTGGTGATAGTACTCAATAGTTATTACATATAGGCTTGTTTGTCCCATTGAACCTGAGAGACTCATCAGGTTGGGTTTCCACCTCATATAACTATTTTACAGGCTTTAGTCCTATTCCCTTTGAAATTTTTATCACAAGGTCTGTGCTAAGCCCCTTGGATAAAGGATCTGCCAAATTTTTTTGGACTTAACATACTGAACAACAATCTTGCCATCAGTTATAAGACCCCTCACATGATTGTGCTTCAGACGAACTTGTCTAGATTTCCCCTTATAGTTATCGCTGTATGCCTTGAGCATTGCAACCTGGTTATCACAATAAATTGTGATAGCTGGTACAGGTGTACCCTATATTGGTATATCTACCAATACACTTTTGAGCCATTTTGACTCTTCGCCTGCAGATGATAGGGCGATGAACTCAGATTTCATAGTTGAATGAGTAATGCACGTCCGCTTCTTGGATTTCCAAGATATGACTCCTTCACACAAAGTAAATATCTAGGCCGTTACAGATGTGGACTCATTCAGACATGATTTCCAAGTTGCATCACTGTAACCCTCAAGTACAGCTAAAATTCTTCCAAAATGTATCCCATAAGTTAAAGTACCCTTGAGGTATCTGAGAACTCTGATAAGTGCTCTCCAATGAACCTTTCCTGGATTACTAGTGTATCTGCACAACATGCCCACTACTTGGGCAATGTTCGGTCTTGTGCAGTGCATGACATACATGAGACTGCCAATAATTTGAGAGTATTCAAGTTGAGATACACTTCTGCTTTCATTCTTTCTTAACTTAATATTGGAATCATCTGGAGTTGGGGCAGGGGAGCTATCGAACTAATTAAATCTTCTGAGGAATTTCTCTATGTAATTGGACTGAGATAGAGCAATTCCTTGGTTACTTCTAATGATCTTAATTCCCAGAATTACATCAGCTTCACCCAAATCCTTCATGTCAAAATTTGACGATAGAAACCTTTTTAGTGTTCATAACACTTTTCAAATCTGTTCCAAAAATCAGTATATCGTCGACATAGAGACAAATAATAATCTCTAGAATTTTCTCTGAATTTACTGTACACGCAAATATCACCACTATTTATTTAATAGTCATCAGAGAGGAGAATCCTCCTGAATTTGTCATGCCACTACTTGGGTGCTTGTTTAAGACCGTAAAGCAACTTTAACAGTTTACACACTTTCTTATTATTCTTTGGCAGGACAAAACCTTCTGGTTGATCCATATATATCTCTTCTTCAAGATCATCATTGAGAAAGGCGGTCTTGACATTCATCTGGTGGATGATCAAGTCATTGATCATAGCCAGATCTATCGACAATCGAATAGTGGTCATCCTTGCTACTGGGGCATAGGTGTCAAATTAATCGAAACCCATTCTTGTATGAACCCCTTAGCAACTAACCTCGCCTTGAACTTATCAACTGTACCATCAGGTTTTAACTTTTTCTTAAAAATCCACTTGCATCTAATAGTCTTACTTCCAGGTGGAAGATCCACTAAAGTCCAAGTGTTGTTAGACAATATAGAATGAATTTCATCATCTATTGCTTCCTTCCAAAATGTAGCATCATTTGATGTCATAGTTTCAGCATAACTGACAGGTTCTTTCTCCACAATGTAAGTGATGAAGTCAGAACCAAAATCTTTAGAAACCTTAGTTCTAGAACTTCTATGAGGATCTAGTAAAATAGAAGTTTCAGGCTCTTTTCTCTTAGCACTAGACTCCGGATGCATCCCCACTATTTCCAAATTTTTCTTAAATGGAAAAGTATTTTCAAAGAAATCTGTATTAACGGATTCGACTATAATATAGGGGCAAGAGTTTCTAAGTTTAGAAACCGATATGCTTTGCTTGTCAAAGAGTAACCAATTAGGACATTGTCGGTTCCCCTGGGACTTACCTTAGGCTGGTTAAAGTTAGGTAACCTAACTTGAGTAAGACATCCCCAAACCCTGAGATACTTTAGATTTGGTTTTCTACCTTTCAATAAATCATAAGGAATCGTTTTTGACTTTCTTTGCAGTACTCGGTTCAAAATGTGACATGCTGTCAATAAGGCTTCACCCCACAGGTTAGTAGGTGCTCCTGAGCTTGTTAACATTGTGTTTACCATCTCTGTCAAAGTCCAATTTTTACATTCAGCAATACCATTCTGTTGTGGTATGTAGGGAGCAGATATCTCATGTTGAATCCCGTTGATTTCACAAAAATTTGTAAATTCAGTGTCAATATATTCTCCACCTCTATCGGACCTCAGAATCTTGATCTTCTTTTCGAGTTGGTTTTCGACTTCTGCCTTGAACATTTTGAACTTCTCAAAAGCTTCATCTTTTGTCCGTATTAGATATACATATGTGAATCTGGATGCATCATTAGTAAAGGTGATGAAGTATCGCTTGCCTCCTCGGGACAAAGTATTGGTCATTTCACAAATATCGGTGTGAATTAAATCTAGAGTTATGGTGGACCTCTCGACTCTAGGAAACGAGACTCTCGTTATCTTGCACTTACTACAAGCAATACACTTTTCATGCTTATCACTGATATGACCTTCGATTATTCTTTGGTTTACCATGACTTTTATTTTCTTGAAATTTACATGACCTAGTCTACCATGCCATAAATCAATAGACTCAACGATATAAGCAGAAACAGAAATCATTTCATTAACGATGTTGAGTTTGAACATCCCAGATACAACATAACCTTTTCCAACAAAAACACCGTTCTTAGTAATCACACACTTTTCAGACTCAAATACCATCTCAAATCCATGACGACTTAGCAGAGAGCCCGATACCAGATTCTTTCGAATGTCAGGAACATGAAGAATCTCATTAAGAAGAATCGACTTACCAGAGATGAACACGAGCTCCACTGTCCCATTTCCAGCAAATTTAGAGGATGAGTGGTTTTCCATGAACATATTTATACCCTCCACCACTATTTCATAGGAGGCGAACATGTTTCTATCTTCACAGATGTGTCGGGTCGCACTAGTGTCGACCCACCATTCAGCATCTTCGCCAATCATATTGGCATCGGTCACTACGGCTGCCATTGGTTCATTCCGATCATTCTTCTTCTCATATCTTTTGTTTTGATAGTTCGGCTTCCTATTGAACCTTTTCTTCTCTTTACAATCTCAAGAAATGTGGCCAGGCTTGCCACAACTGTAGCATTCAATTTGTTTTCTTGGGATAAAGTTTCAGTATTGTTGCTTCCTGATTGGCCTTTCTGCTTTCTTGTAATCCTTCTTGAACTCTTTCTTTCTTGGAAGTAATGGATTCGTAGGCTTGCCCTCAACAACATTGGCATTAGCCACCGGTTCATCTTTCTTGTCTCTCTTAAGAGACTCTTCTTCTACCCTGATGAGATGGAGTAAAGTTTTGAACAAAAAGTCCTCTTTCTTCTTCATTAATTTAGAGCATTAATTTAGAGCGGTATGACTTCCATGAAGGAGGTAGCTTTGCTATGATAGCATTGACATGAAAGTTCTCATCTAGTTTCATGCCGGAACATACAATTTCATCTGCAATCTTTTAGACTTCTTGAATTTGTTCAATAACAGATTTATTATCAAGCATCTTGAATTCTAGGTAATTAGCAACTTGGAATTTCTTCGTTCCAGATTCTTCAACTAAGTAGATAGCTCGCAACATCTCCCATAATTCTCTAGCACTTTTGGCCTTCTTTGAGAACTGATCATATAATGCATGAGAAAGAGAGTTGAATAAGTTGTTACGACAAGTATATTCGTCGTCAATCCAATTATGAGTTTTTTCAGTAGCGGTCTTGGTGGCTTCTGCAGTAACATCGGCTCTAGTCGGAATTTCAGGACATTTTTCAGTCAGCACATACAGGACACTCAGTTACTTGAGAAAATATTCCATCTGTTGAACCCAACGGTGGTAGTACTTTCCATCAAACTTTGGTGCAGCACCCACATGTACAACTCCCATCTTTGTTACAATAGCCATAGGAGAATAACTATATCTTCAAATTGTTAACGGTTAGTCTAAAAACATTCACAAATTAGAGCACAATTAGCTATAATAAACAAAGAAATAAAATAATAGTTTTACAATGAATCACTCGAACTGAGAGGCGCTTGAAGAGTCTTTCTTGAAGATAGTTGAAGCCTCCCATTGTGCAAGGGATAAGACAGCTCTATCTCCGGGATTCAACTCAGCTCGGATGCATCCGGTCTTTCGCTACAAGTTTGTACTACTTGGCAGAAGACGACGGTACCCAACCTCCTTTAGAATGCCCGAATAAAATTAATTTTAAATTAAAATTGAATTTCTTTACATACTTTAAATTTAACCACATATATAAAATTAATCAAATTAATTTTATTGCATCAAAATTAATTTCAATTAAATTAATTTAATTTAATTTCAAGAAATCGTCCCACAAAATATGGTTTAAAACTGGATAAAATTATTTTGCCGATTATTTCAAAACACTTCTAAATTTAATTATTTAGATTGTCCAAAAAATTCGACAGAGTCTCCCTATTAGCTTATGCGGTTTCGGGTTGATGGATTAGTCCAATTAAGGACCAATCCAAAAATTCGACAATCCGATCAGATTATCTCAAAATACTAGTTAGTTAGGGCGGACCCGAAAGAGTCTATTCAATTAGTCTAGTTGAGAGACGATCCATTGGGATTGTCAAAATTGATCCCGATGTTTGTCTAAAAAGACAATCCGTTTGGATTAATTCAACGGGTCCGAACTAAATAGTCCGGTCCCAAGAAAGATCAGTCATATGAAATGGCTGGTCAAAAAGTATTAGAGTGGATAAGAGACTCGTCAAAATATGACTTGGACCCGCCTTATTGTACATCTGCAACAGGGTATAAGATTTACTCCATCTGGAAGAATCTCGCCAGAACACACTGTATTGTCTCACTTTGATCCTCTCTATATATAGAGGTCTTAGATAAAACCGTAGAGCTCATAACCCTCATTTAAGAGCACGGTTACCAAAGAACCTCAAAAGCTTAGACGTTAAGCCCACACCTCCTCCAAGTAACCGATGGACAATGGAAAGACTCAATGATAATATCCAATGTATCTTCACATTGGTTTAACTCCAATATATCAGAACATTGGTTTAAAGTTCTTTCATCATGATCATTAGTTTTACAAGGACAATTAAATCTAACTGTCCAAAACTTTTGGGTGTACCATGAATCATACATACTAAGTCACGTACTTAGAAGTCTCTAAATAGGCATGTTCAAATTAGAATATATTATGAGTAAAATATTATTAAATATTTATTTTATATATCAAATCAAATTCAACAAATATTTCCCTCTCTATAGGTAAATTTATTTTACAAAAATGAATTAATTGTTTAACTATGCATTAGTGATGAAAATATCCGTCAAAATGGGTCTTTTATAATTAGTGAAGGAATATTTCCTTCTCTATAGGTATGTATTAGAGACAGTTCTATAATCCGTCTCTAATCGGTAGAGTTCTTGTAGTGTTATACTAATATTAGGATGACAACTCACAATTGGTTGGTTTGGATTTGTTTTTTCTGGTCTGTAGAATACCTTCAATTTGAACCCAACCCATTAAATGGGTTGAAAGGGCCATCCCCAACCCAAACCAATAAAGAACCTCAAGCCAAACTTACCTAACCAACCCATTTAAATAATTAACAATTAATTATACAAAGTTATCATATTTTAAATTCTAATGACAGTTAAACTTAAATCTGGTTTCTAAAAAGATTTATATATATATATATATATATATATATATATAAGAAAGTTCTATCTCTCTGTTCTTCTTTTGTGGATTATTGTATGTTAGTATAGTCCCCTGGTGAACTCTAAAGTAGAGTGTAGTCTCACGAACCCTTTTAAGATCCAGCCCGTAAATGGTATCAGAGCCACATATGAAGGGTGGCTGAATTGAGGATTATAGTCTCTTGTGGATTAGGCCTCGAAATCGTGGGTGAGCCCGTGGACCGTTTGCCAGAAGTGTGTTGAGGTCATTTAAAGGCTCCTTTGCTATCCCCATTGACAGCCAACAAGAAGGCTATAAGTCTTAAGTCAATATTCTTTAATCAGTGGTAAAGTTTCATTATGGATGGTTATTAAGAAATATCTCTTTTAGATCTACTTAGTTCATCATATAGTTCATCATATAGTTCTGAGTCTAGTACTATTATTAATAGTAGTGAATTAAATTTTCAGAAATAGATAGCAAAGGAGCCTTTAAATGACCTCAACGCATTTCTGGCAAACGGTCCACGGGCTCACCCACAACTTCAAGGCCTAATCCACAAGAGACTATAATTGTAACTCAACCACCCTTAATATGTGGCTCTGATACAATTTACGGGCTGGATCATAAAAGGGTTCGTGAGACTACACTCTACTTTAGAGTTCACTAGGGGACTAAACAAACATACAATAATCCACAAAAGAAGAACAAAGAGATAAAACTTTCTTTTATATATATATATATACACCAGTGGGCAGTGGGCAGCACCTGAGAGAGGGGAAGGGGAGAGAGATTGGGAAGAGGACCCTAGTGAGAGCATTTGAAAAAAAAAATTAAGAAATATTTTTTGAGTATAAAAACTTGAGGGACATTTTGGATATCCTCTATGAAAAAAATTGTGAGAGACATGTTGGTTATAGAAATATGATGTAGGGACATTTTGAGTCTCAAAAAGATTTAGAGGCATTTTGGGTATAGTAAAGAAAGGAGACGAGCAGGGCCTTGGCAAGACGTTCTTCCTTAGAAGCATTTTGCCAAGAGAGCGATTAGTCTGATTATGCCACTAAGGTCGCCATGTGTCCCTTTTAACACTCCTTAATCGTGGTTAAGCCGCCCCTAAAGTTCACTCACTTATCCTTGGTTTTTAGAAAAAAATATGAAAATAATTTAATCCTGAGAGTTATTGAGTTTTAATTAAGATTTTTAAAAAATTAAGTTTTTTTTCTAAAACTCAAGGATAAGTGGGTGAACTTTAGGGGTGGGTGAATCTTAACTATAATTGGAGTCTGGTTACGCCCTTGAGGTTGCTATGTCTCTTTTGACACCCCTTAACTATTGTTAAGATTCACCCAGCTCCCTATCCTTGGTTTTAGAAAATAAATATGAAAAAAAAAATTAACCCTAGAAGTTAGTGAATTTGAACCCGAGTTTAAAAAATTAATATTGTTTTCTAAAATCCAAGATTAGGTGGGTGAACCTTAGGGGTTTCATGTGTCTCTTTTGACACCCCTTAACTATAGTTAGTCCGATCTAAGTGGGTGAACCCTCGGGGTGGGTGATTCTTAACCACAATTAAAGAGTACATAATCGTAGAGAATTTCAAGTCTAAAAAGTCTAATATAAATGAGTAAGGGATAGTATGGAAATTAAGCAAAACATTTAATAAATTTTTTGTCTTATATACATGATTAAAATAGGGGTAATTTAGGGATTTAGAAAGAAATAGTCTGAAGTTCCTAAGAGGAAAATTCTGGATAATAGAAGTAAGATGACATTTTTGGAATTAATGCATATATCAATCAATGTTTTGAATGGAGGAATCCTCGTTATAATAGTAGGGAATGGATGATAGAAGTTAAAGGGCATTTTTGGAATTAATGCAAATATCAATCAATGTTTTGTACAGAGGAATCTATATTATATTAGTAGAGATTAATGCAAATATCAATCAACGTTTTGAACATAGGAATATATATATATATATATATATATATTCATGTAAATAAATCTTTTTAGAAACCAGATTTAAGTTTAACTGTCATTAGAATTTAAAATATTATAACTTTGCATAATTAATTGTTAATTATTTATTTGAAATGGGCTGGTTAGGTAAGTTTGGCTTGAGATTCTTTATTGGTTTGGGTTGGGGATGGCCTTTTCAACCCCTTTAATGGGTTGGGTTCAACTTGAAGGTATTCTACCGACTAGAAAAAACTCCAAACCAACCAATTGTGAGTTGTCATCCTAATATTAGTATAACAGGGCAAGAAATCAATATAACACTACAAGAAATCTACCGAGTAGAGACGGATTATAGAACCATCTCTAATACATAACTATAGATCGAGAGAAGGAAATATTCCTTCACAAATTATAAATGACCCATTGTGATGGATATTTCCATCACTAATGCATATTTGAACATTAAATTCATTTTTGTAAAATAAATTTACCTATAGAGAGGGAAATATTCCGTCACTAATTGTAAAAGACCAATTGTGACAAAATATTTCTATCACTAATACATATTTGTACATTTAATTCATTTTTGTAAAATAAATTTACCTATAGAGACGGAAATATTCTGTCACTAATTAATTATAAAAGACCAACTGTAATAGAATATTTCCGTCCCTACTGCATATTTTGACATTTAATTTATTTTTGTAAAATAAATTTACCTATAGAGACGGATTTATTTCTGTCACTAATTGTAAAAGACCAATTGTGACGAAATATTTCTGTCTCTAATTGTGAAAGATCATTTGTGAATTTAAATGGGGTTATTTCCCGCAAAAAAAAATAAAAATAAATAGAACTCCCTTCGCTGTGCTCTCTCCCGTTGAGTCCCCCTCCATTTTGTCCGCCGTAGCTCCGACCAAGTGGAAGGTAATGCCCTACCTCCTCTCTCTCTCTCTCTCTCTAGAGGGAAGAAAGGGAGAGCTGCGTTTTTTTTAAAAGAAAAAAAATCAGTTTTAGAGACGGAAGTATTTTCGTCCATAAAAGTAAAATATTTTTTTGAAATGAAAATCATCTGTCACTAATTAGAGATGGATGGCGGTAACCGTATGATGTAGGAGCATTTTCACAAGGTCGCCTCACCACTTGGTGGCACATATGTAGGTGGGGTACAACTGAGAGTCTCGGCCAATTCGTTTGCCTAGGCTATTGTGATAAAGGGATTTAATCAGCCCTTTCAATTAGTCGCACCTTTGATTGGTCTCTACATCAGGTGGTATCAGAGTCTCAAGTTCCAGCCTTCTCAAGTGGGAGTGAATGATGTAGGAGCATCTTCACGGGGTCTCCCCATCACTTGGTGGCACCCACATAGGTGGGGCACAACTAAGGGTCTCAGTCAATTCGTTAGCCTGAGCTATTGTGATAAAGAGATTTAATTAGCCCCTCCCATCAATTGCGGTTTTTGAGATCGGCGGTTGGTTAGTCCCTGCATCACCGTCTCTAAATCCATTAGTGACGCTCGCATTAGTAACAGAACCACGACGAACAATATTTCAGCCACTAATGTTATTAGTAACGGAAAAACGATTATTAGATATTGATTTTGTCCGTCTCTATTCGGTAGATTTCTTGTAGTGACACTTAGATATCTATTGATAAAATAAAATCATGACCACTAGTCACATGTCCATAACTCCATCCCTAGTTGAATTGGATTTAAAAAGGGAATGAGAAGTAGAACCGATATAGCTAACTGAGAGATAAGAAAGAAAGAGTCCCATATACCTTTATCTTTACTATTATAATGCGAGAGCCTTGCGTAGATGAATTTTCCGAAATTCCTCAACTACCCTATATAAAAACAAAAGATTGATTTAATGTTTTACTTTAATTCCCAAACTACCCCTTACATTTGATTTAATGTTTTACTTTAATTCCCAAACTACCCCTTGCTCATCTATCTGTTTAGAATCACAGCCAATCGTGATTGAACTCGGAGAGAGTTCAATTGCACCCACTGGTCAACATGTGTCCCTTTTAACTCCTATTAATTGTGGTTAACTCCTTCCCCTCGCGCTCAGGTGCATCACACGTGCCACTAGCGAGTTCAATTGTACCCGTGGGTTAACACGTGTCCCTTTTAACTCCTATTAACGGTGGTTAACTCCTTCCCCTCACTCTCACGTGCATCGCACGTGCCAACCGCTAGTTTAAAATAATAATAAAAAAAGACTCCTAGAAAAGTTTGCAACTCCTTTGGCCAATCACCCACTTTCCTTCTAACTATGTATGATACCCTGTTATAAATAAGAGATTAACGGCAGTAAGGGTAAGGAGATGGAAGTCTTATATTGATAAGGAAGGTCCCATTGTTGTTGAAAATAATATTTATTGGTTCATTTTGAATGACCTTATTTAGTTACATAATAGGTATAGAATCAACTTTACATGAAATATTATGATAATATGAAGTTTTTAGTTGCATTATAGGTATAGAATCAACTTTAAATGAAATATTAAGATAATTTGAAGTTTTTAGTTACATTATAGGTATAGAATCAACTTCATATGAAATATTAAGATAATATGAAGGTTTAGTTACATGATAGGTATATAATAAAACTTTGAAATATTAAAATAATATGAAGTTAAGTGAAAGGAGAACTATATAAGCTTGGGGTTGCATTGTTGAATTATATGCAATGAAATCCTCCCCAATTCCTTTCTAATCATACAATTGAAATGGCGTCTATTGTATTTTTCACTCATGTCTTTCTAATCATCATTTGTTTTGTCGATTCCTACCATTCCCATTCACCCACATCTCTGTTTCATTCTAACTCCACATCCCCAAATAATTATCTTTCCAAATTTATCCATAGTTATTCTCCTCTATCTCCTTTGCACAACTAAAGTGCATCCCAATATGATTGGGCTAACTCTATACTTATACTTAAGGAGTCATGAAGCGTACGAACCCGTATGCAACAAGATTTTCATCAAATGATAACTTGTACATACCTATTATGCTAAAGAAGCACGTATATCTCATGGTTGTTACCACTGGCTATCCTGAGCAAAAGCTTTTACTCGCTATTGACACAGGTAGCACATTGACTTGGATGCAGTGTGATAATTGTAAGGAATGTTTTGCACAAGATCAATTAAAATACAACCATAGGAGATCCATGACTTTTATTAGCATAGACGTAAATCTAGCATTTGCAAGAAGGAATATGATTTTTATTGCAACAAACAACATTGTGTGTACACCCTTAGTTATGGGAATGAATCTGAAGTTACTGGAGTAACTAGTACTGACATGCTGAAATTTCCGACCAACTAAGAATCTGATACTTATGCTACCTTTTCCGACTTCATATTTGCTTGTACCATCTCACGTTCGGGATATTTTCCAAGTGTTGCAGGGGGATTGTTGGGAAACAAGTTTATCAATGATTTCTCAATTACCGGTAACTAGATTCTCCCACTACTTTCAGTCGCATACGTCTTACAATGAGACATATCTAAGGTTTGGGTCAGAAGCTAGAATGACGGGAAGAACCATTCCAATAAGAGAAGACTATCTTTGAGGATTTTTCTACGTAGGTTTTAAGGGAATCAGTGTAGGTTCCAAGTGGATTTACATTAGACCAACTTTTTTTATGAACTATGATTTCGTTTTGGATTCAGGTACAACATTGACATGGCTTGAAGGGAATGTAAATGCGGATATGCATTGAGCATTATTTGAAAATAGCAATCATACGTCATTCCGTAAGAAAAGATTATACTGTTTTGACGGCACCTTGGATGATGCAATGTTATTACCAAAAATAATCTTCCATTTTTCTGGTTTTGATTACACCTTCACCAGGTAAATTATAACATTGGGTATGATCTTAAAGAAAGAGTGTTCTCCTTTGATCCAACCGAGTGTATCAATTAGGATAGTGTTTTTTTTTCTAAACTTTCTTGTAATAAGTAATTGAAATTGTGTTTCATTCATGTTAACAAAGAGATGAGGTGTACTACTTTGCTTTTTTCTCTCTCTGAATTAATGATCAGTTTATTACATAATTAGATTTTGTTTTAGTCAACTAGAACATATAATTGTGGGTCATGAGTCAGATGGTCTGAATTAATAACTTGTCTAGTGCATAAACCAAACATTTAAAAACATTAGACAAAAACCCAGATATTTTCATGAGTCCCTCCTACCTCTCGTGCATGATTTTACCATAATCACCAGGAGAGCCTTGGGAAATTTCTGGGGACACCTGCCTCCAAGAAGAGGTATTTGCTCATACACTCTCAAGTCCTAATCCACAAGAGACTATTATAACCTAAAGTAACCAAAGCTCAGAGTGAGTGGGAGCAAGTTCGCCTGAACGCCAAATTTAAACTTAGGATAGGCTCGAGAGTGCCTTAAGAGCGCCCTCGGTCTCGGTGTGTGTGTGTATATATATATATACACACTATAGTAAAGGTGCACGTGCTTTCCACATATACGTTTTTCATAATTAAATATTTCAATATTTAAATTTAAATTTTCTTAAATGAATTTTACTAGTAGTTGGATTATTTATGGGTCCCACTTATATTTGTATTAAAAGCTAGGAATCGGGTGAAAAATTTTTCAACTAATAAATAATAATAATAGAAATAAATATTTTAACATTATTACTAATTTTCATGGTGTGAATATTGATGCTTTTGATTTTAAATATAAAATGTAAAAGTAGAATGCCCTCGTATACCATCGTTGGGAATTGATTAGTCTTATTTTACGCAGTCTTACCGCAATTTTTTTTAAAATGTATACTCGCCCCTACAACCAAACCAAATCCTATACGGTTAGAACTGGGCTCGGGGGAGTTTTGTTATGTCACTGATGTCACAACGTGTCCCTTTTGACATCCCTTAATGCTATGTTTGGTTGTCGAGAAAATATGTGAAACATGGAAAAGAAAAGAAAATTTTAGATTTCTAATACAATTTTTAGTTGCATTTTGTCAAATTTTCTTTTCTTTTACATGTTTTTACTTATTTTCTCAGCAACCAAACATAGGGTAACTGTGGTTAGGATTCACCCATCTATCCCTGGTTTTTAGAAAACAAAAATTTAACTGTGGTTAGAAAAAAAACTATTGAAATATTTTTAATATTTTTTTTCTAAAAACCAAGGATAAGTGAGTGAACCTATGGATGGTTGAATCTTAACCACAATTAAAAGGTGTCAAAAGGGACACGTGGTGACCTCAGCACTGTAACCGGACCCGAGCCCGGTTATAACAGTAGAGGATTTGGTTCCGTGGTAGGGACATTTGAGGATATATTCTAGGTGCACCTTTACCCAAAACGAGAATGAGTGAGTGATTCCGTCACTATCATTGTTAGTCCTATACATCCTTACCTCTATTTGGGGTCTTCAAGAAATGAATGGATCTTCATGAATTCTGGGTTCAATATAGTTAACATGACGTCCTGGTGGATATGTTTGCCAATTGTCAAGTGCCGAAAGAGAGAGTCCGCCAATAGGTTAATTATTTGACAATGAGTCCATATCTAAAGATATTGTTCTATGGAACTCCAGTATAATTAGACCAATTTTGTAGTAGTTGTTTAGATCTACTGAGTTTGATAAGAGTCCTTCCAACTCTCTACTAATAGTACTAATCGTAGAGTCCTTGGTTATTTTTAGTAGTTACTTAAATCTATGGAATTTCATAGAGTCCTAACTCTGTTGGAGACCAAATTGTACATCGTGAATATAATTTATTAAAGATGATACTAAATAGAATCTTAATTTGTATGTAGGTATTAAATAGAATTCTACTTAGATTTACTCAAGTTAAAGAAAGATTATAAAAAATTCACTTAAAGCAAACTTGCTAACTACATACTTAATAGTGAATCTTATGGATCCCAAATCTATACTAAATTATATGGCGGTTGGTTCCACGTGACATATCTCATTAGCCTTTATTTTCTATTCTGGTTCATGCCACATATCTTCTAATTGATCCAATAAGAAGACGCCACGTCGCTTTTTAATTATCATTCTTCTTTTCTAATTAAGTGATGAGTTAAATACTCACCTTCACTCACTCACATTCAATTTTTTTAATTATAATTAATTAAATTGCAACATTAAATATTTATTCTTTTTCTAATTCTACTTTTTAATTGCAACTAATTAAGTTGTAACATTTAATTTATTACAAATATGAAGCTTAAGAGGCTCTTCTTTCTTCCCTCCACATTCTCATTCTTTCATTGTAATTTATTAAATTATAACATTTATCATCCTCAAAATTTCTAATTCTTGTTCTACCTTCTCTCTAATCCCTATAAATAGTACACAAATCCATAAGACACTTTTCATTCTCAAACATGTAAGGATTTTGCATGTTATGCATTTTAGTTAGTATGATTCATCAAAGAAGTTTTTCCTAAAGATTGGAGCATCTAGAGTGGAAATCATAAGAGGTCTATTTTCACATCAACTATTAGGAAGTTCTCGAGTTTGGATACTATATTTTGGGTAATTCGATGCTATTGGAAGTTATCAGGTTCTTGTTAGACATAAATGCCCACGAAAGTCATTCCGGAATTGTATTTATCTATTTAATCAATAAATGCATATTTTACATTCACAAATTGTCTTCTACATTGGGTAATATATCAAAAGTATCTCATTGGATGAGACTACTTTATCCCTTAGGTAACATTGTAGGAAAACCATCAAATTAGTTGATAACTGATTGCTAATGAGATATGGTTTTTCCGGTTCCTTGTAGATCTAAAATTGTTCTAACTTAATCAGGATACATCTGAACAATGTATTCCTAATAACTTACACATTGTTAGTTCCATATGATGTAGTGATGAATCTCAATCATTGAGAGAATGGTCTCTTGACTTAGATGTGGATATAAGTAAGAAGTACTTATATTGCAATTCGATCGTTCAATGGATACCCTTAGAAATATACTGTCTTTATATTTAGGGTAGTCCATTTGATAGATTATCCTTAACCTGAGAGGTCGACATCTTCTGATATTTGCCTATGTAGCTTTGATGTAGCCAATCTTCAATGTCCAACATACCGGACTAAATACGGGCTCGTTGGGTTATGTTCGCTATATTAGAAGAAGTGTGTGTACGCTTAACAAGGATTCCACTACTCATACATAGTAAATAATATTGAGTTGATACTTGTCAAAACCGGACTTAAAAAACTCAGCGTTGGTATTTATCAATGAAATAGTCTTATCGAGGAGTTTATTTTCTATATAAAAGAAATATAATTAATACTGTTATTTCTTTTAAAGATTTTCTAAATCGTTTTGAAAGTCCAAGTTTGACTAAACAGTATCAAGGAGAATGGGTTCTCAATATAAGCCAGGGATTAAAGACAGTATTAGATATTGTCCCGTAAGCTTATAACAATATTGGAAGTGGAGGGACACATCTGTAAATAAATCTTGAGATAGAAATACCTGCAAGTAATTCTCTATTTTCTGAAGTGTAATCACATTGTACTAATGGACATTAATTGTGATTGGTGAAAGTTCAGAGATATAGATAAAATTCTATAATTCTAATAGAGTGTAGGAAAGGTGTTTCCTAGTAACAATGCTTTAACCAAAAGATTGAGTACTTGGTCTCATAACCGGAAATAAGAGATCCCTTTAGATCCCACACACAAAGACTTTCTTAAAGTATTTAATTTAATTAATAATTAAATTAATTAATTTCTCTAAGTAATCACTATATGGTATAGTGAAGCTCTAAAAGGTGGAATCACATTAGATGTCAAAAACCAAATGGGTAGGACCTATTGGGGATTATGATAAAAGATTATATGACATGACCAAAAGGGTTTAGAACCCTATGGGGCGTGTGGAGTGGGGCCCACCTATGGTGGGACACCCACTTCAAGGAGGATATCATTATTACTTTATTTTTAATTAGTTTCTAATAACTAGACTCCTTATTGGATAAGGTTTGTTAGTTAGTTAGTTAGTTACTAATTAAAGATTCCCTAATTGTTAGGGATTCCGTTAGTTTGTTACTAATCATTAATTAGTTATTAATTAATTAAGATTCCTTATTAGATAAGGATAAGATTAGTTGGACACTAATAGATAAGGATAATGATTGAGGAATTTTAATTAGATTAGAATAAGGGGACTTGGGTTCCAAGCAAACCTCTATAAATAAAAGTGGACGTCCAACATTGTGAGGGCAATCATTATTTCCAGATTTTTGGGAATATTTTCTCCTCCCCACAATATCTCACGCCCCACTCTTATTTCCCTCTGGAGGTGTACGGTCAGCCCCTCTCCCCTTTCTTCTTCTATTGCCTTCTAGTTTGAATAATAAAGAAGAAGAACATCAAGGGTTTTGTTTATCAAGAAAGGTTCTTGATTAATAAAGATTGGATCTTTTATTCAAGATCCTAGAGCTGGATATTTGGAAGGGCCATTAGCTTCCATTAGAGAAAACTTTAAAGAAAAAGAAGGTCCGTGTCGATTGCGAATGAGACTTAATGCTTGTGAAGTTTTGCTAGTCTAGCATTCTATCGTTAAATTGACTTAACAATTTCAAAGTCGCAAATGTAATTGTGGTTTTAACTCTCATTGAATAAAATCAATTAGAATCTTAGTCAGATCTTGGATTCGATGTATGCCATCCAAGAACTGTTTTTTTAAATTTAAAAAGAGGCATACTTTCAGTGGTATCAGAGCCTTGACTATGCTTCTCTTTGATTTTAGGGCATAACCAATTTTTATTAAATCATATTGCCCTCCCTATAAATTTTGGCTATCCCTAGTGATCAATCTTTTTGATTCTTGATCACATCTTGATTATGAGATAATCATTAGTAGGGCTAAGGGTCCCCCTGTTATTATTGAGGGAATAAAAAATTAAGCCCTAGAAATTAGTGTGATACTAATTTCAAGTTTGGATGATTCAAAACCTCTCGAAATTTTAATAGGGATAGGTATATATAGATAAATAAATTTGGTTAAAGACCTTAGGGATTTAAAGATCCTTTTTAGTATTAAATTAAATTGATTAATTTATTCTGAGAGCCCTAGGCTAGCATAAATAATATATAATATATTTATCATGATAAATAAATATTATTTTATATATTGGATGGGTTCATAAAATCATACCTTCTTCTCTTTCCCCTCCCCTCCCCTCCCATTTTTCTTATTTTTAGAATAGGGTTGCTGATTTATGGTGGACTAAATCAACCAAAGGAGATGCTCGGAGAACCATTGCAAGATAACAAATTATAGTAGAGCTTTATCTAATTCCCCTATTGTAATTAAATAAGGTCATATGGTTTTTGTGAACCCATCGTGAGATTATAATATGATTATAATTATTATATTTTTATTCATGTGATGATTAATAGTATTTCCTTTAGCCCGGAAGCTGTGATAATTGTGATTATCGTTTTTATGATAATTTAGGATAATTGGATTTTACTTCTATTAATGGATTGTGTTTAATTATAAATTGTTTATATTTAGACACAATACATTAGTAGTACTCTTTTTCACGTGGGGTTTGTGACCCATGCAGAGATTTTTACATAAAGTCTTTGTATACGAGGTTATTGGATAATCGTGTCTGAAAAGACATTAATCGTAAATGGATCACTAAACTGACATCCAAATACCCTAAGGTTATAGGGATGAGTAGGTTTTGATTATAAGATGAAAATCCTAATGATCAAAACCCCTTGTGAGGGCTAGTGGGAGTTTATCACTTCTTGATAATCCTATTATCGAAAAATTTCATAATTCATATGATGAATATTGGAATATTGATATGATCAAGCCTGCTTAAAATTGTTCCCTTCAAGAAAAATATTAAGTGATAATAAATGAGATTATTAATCCTAAGACCTTCCATTATTAATAAGACTAGGAATTAATTAGCCTGAGTCTTGTCTTACCAAAAGGTATTGACATAATTCAATCTGAATTAAACTCCTAGACACTTATTTCTATTGTAGATAAATTTGTGTATAGCCTAATAAGGAGTGTCAACTAAAATGGGGGCACAGCCTTATTTGATCATATGACGAATGAGAATAATGAGTCTCACTTAAACAAGGAAACATAGCGGCTGAAACAGTGACAGTCATGTTGTCCTTGTAGGTCACAATAAAAATTGAGAATCACTGATTTACATAAGGAGTTATGCATGAGATGCTCAGTGATGGATGGTTACTATCCACCTTGTAGTACATGTGTGGTACTATCCTAAAATGGAAGATTACATGTGTAATATGAGGATCCCATTACTCATCTGGAATAAAAAGTTTATTCCCTAATTTCATATATTGAAGGAATGATGAAATTTGAAGAAAGATGAGAGGATCATCAGATTTTAAAATCCCAAAAATCCGATGAATATATGTGTGAAAAATTAATGTAATAAATTATGCTTATTTTATTGTGTAGATAAGCCATGAATCCCCTTTCCAAGATTCTAGAAGAGAATCGGTTGACTGGTCCAAATTTTTTGGACTGGAAAAGAAACCTTGACATTGTGCTTATCTCTCAGAAGATATCTTATGTCCCTCACATCTGACTATCTGGAATTTGATGAGGCAATTCAGACCCCTGAGGCAGTTGAGAAAGCCTCAAAGTGGCATGAGTCAAATAGTTTGGCCAAATGCAACATGCTTGCATCCATGCCGAATGTTCTTCAGAAGCAGCACGATGGTTTTGTTACAGCTAAGGACATATTGACTAATCTCAGGGAGATGTTTGGGGAACAAAACAGAACTGCTGGCAGTTCGCAATAAAAGGACTGATGAGGACCAAGATGTCTGATGGTAGCCCAGTCCGGGAGCATGTTGTCAAGATGATGGGTTCATTAATGAACTCTTGATCCTTTGAGCAGATCTTGATCAACAGAGTCAAACGGATGCGATCCTGAACTCTCTCCCGGAATCCTTTTCTGCTTTTGTGTTGAATTTCAGCATGAACAAATTGGAGACTTCTTTGCTAGAGCTCTTAAATATGTTGCAAGGAGCTGAGGACCTTATGAAACGTACTAAGCTCTATGCAAATGTGGCAGAGAGAGTTGGACCTTCAAGGCCCAAGCCTAAGGGCAAAGGCCAGAAGAAGAAGTCCAATTTCTCCAAGTTCCTCAAAAGCAAGAAGGGTAAGAACAAGAACAAGAAAGCTTATGAGAAAAAGGATAAAGAAAAGAATTAGAATGTCTACTTCTATTGCAAGAAACCAGGTCACTGGAAGAGGAATTGCAGAGTTTACTTAGCATCCCTCAAGGACAAGCCTTTGGAAGGTATGTTAGAATCTTTCATCATTGAATCCAATTTCATTATTGGTTCCTCAAACTCTTGGTGTGTAGATAGTGGATCTACCTCACATATTTGTAATATGTTACAGGGGTTTCAGGAGAGCAGAAAGCTCAATGATGGGAAGTCAAGATAAGGATGGGAACGGAAGCAAGTGTTGCTGCGATGGCCATCAGAACTTATATTATAAAATTTTCTTTTAATAAGATCTTAGTTTTAAAAGACTACTTATATGTGCCAGACATGCGTAGATATTTGATTTCTGTTTCTAGTTTAATCATTAATGGTTATTCAGTGAATTTTGATACTAATGTAGTTATCAAATACAATAATAGTTTTATTGTTTCTGGCACATTGTCTAATGATCTTTATTATCTTGATCTTGTAAGCAATTCTATAAATAACATTGAGGATAAAGAGTCCACCAGTGTGACAAATCAGAAAAGAGGTAGAGAGTCTGTGAATCCAACATACCTATGGCATCTCAGATTAGGCCATATCAATTTGAATAGGCTCAACAGATTGGTAAAGGATGGTCCTTTAAACCATTTACATGTTGAACCTTATCCAACTTTTAAACCTTGTTTGCAAGGTAAAATGACCAAAAGGCCATTTACAGGCAAACCTATGAGAGCCACAAGTATATTGGAATTAATCCACACGGATGTCTGTGGACCCATGAATCATTCAGCCAAAGGTGTCTTTGTCTACTTCATTACATTCACAGATGATTTTTCAAGATATGGTTATATATATCTAATGAAACACAAGTCGGAATCTTTTGAAAAGTTCAAAGAATTCCGGAATGAAGTAGAAAAGCAATCAGGTAAATGTATTAAAACTCTCAGATCCGACCGAGGAGGAGAGTACCACTCGAATAAGTTCATGGATTATCTTAGAGATAATGGACTTTTATCCCAATGGACTCCCCAAGGAACACCCCAGCATAATGGTGTTTCAAAAAGAAGAAATCGAACCCTATTGGATATGGTTCGTTCAATGATGAATAATACTGATTTGCCAATATCTTTTTAGGGATATGCATTAGAGGCTGCAATCTATCTACTGAATAGGGTACCTTCTAAGTCTGTTTTGAAAAACTCCAATTGAGCTATGGATGGGGCGAAAGCCTAGTCTGAAGCATGTCAGAGTATGGGGTTGTCCAGTTCATGTGCGAAAGCAGAACTTTGACAAGTTGGAAAGTAGGATTGAGAAGTGCCTATTCATAAGATACCCAAAAGAAACTCATGGATATTATTTCTATAATCCTAACGAACAAAAGGTGTTTGTAAGCAGGAATGCCATTTTTCTAGAAGATGATATGATCCTCAATAGAAAAGATGGACTTAGAATTGATCTTGAGGAACAAAGTCAGGATAGAGTGACCATGGTTAATCTCATCTTAACTGAACCTTTAAATACACAACAGGCTAGGAGAAGTACAAGGATCAGTCGACCTCCAGATAGATTGTCTTATCAGCATAAGGTATATTCTATGGAATCAGATTCCTTAGATGATGATCCTTTCACTTATCAAGAAGCAATATGTGATATTGATTCTGATAATTGACTCCATGTATTCGAATGGTGTCTAGACCCTGGTTGAAAAGCCTAAGGGAATTAGATCCATTGGGTACAAATGGATCTACAAGAGGAAATATGGATCCGATGGAAAGGTAGAGACCTTTAAAGCAAGGCTTGTGGCAAAAGGATATAGTCAAAGAGCTGGGATCGACTATGAGGAAACATTTTCACCAGTAGCAATGTAAAGTTCATCAGAATTATGTTATCAATTGTAGCTTTCTATGATTATGAAATATGGCAGATGGATGTCAAAACCGCTTCCTTGAATGGAAACATTCAAGAGGATATTTATATGGACCAGCCCGAAGGTTGTGAACTCCATGGCCAAAATATAAAGTCTGCAAATTGATAAAATCCATTTATAGCCTTAAGCAAGCTTCTCGGAGTTGGAATATCCGTTTTGATGAATCAATCAAATCGTTTGGTTTTCAACAAAACATGGATGAGGCATGTGTGTACAAGAAGGTTAGTGGGAGCGTAATAACTTTCCTAGTTCTTTATGTAGATAATATTCTACTCATTGGGAATGATGTAGGAATGTTATCAACGGTTAAAATCTGGTTGTCATGTAACTTTGCAATGAAAGACCTTGGTGAAGCCTCCTATGTTCTTGATCTTAAATTGCTTAGAGATCAAAAGAAAAAGGATGTTGGGATTATCCCAAGTCAATTAGATTGACAATAATTGATACATGTCATGCAATGAGTTTCATGATTAGATATCAATCTAACCCTGGTCTTGAGCATTGGACAACAGTTAAGCATATTTTCAAATATTAAAGGTAGATTAAATTGTCTAGCTTATAGTACGGATAAAAGGGTTTATCCAAGCACAATATGGATAAATAGTTTATCCAAGCACTTGGTGTTGTTTCCTTGATATAATCTCCTACCATACATTATGGTGATAGGAGTAGTGCTATTGCTCAAGCCTAGAGCAAATCAGAGGACTAAGCACAATGAAAGGAGATTTCATGTGATTCGAGACAATTAGATTGTCAAGATTGGAAACATCGAGCTATCCAAGAGTGCCTCAACAGACAACATGGTGGACCCGTTTACTAAGGTGTTTGAAAAAATCTAGAGTCGATGGGTGTTAGATACATAGGAGATTGGCTTTGAGTGCAAGTGAGATATTGTTAGACATATATGCCCACGAAAGCCATTCCGGAATTGTATTTATCTATTTAATCAATAAATGTATATTTTATATTCACACATTTTCTTCTACATTGGGTAATATATCAAAAGTATCTCACTGGATGAGACTACTTTGTCCCTTAGGTAACATTGTAGGAAAACCATCCAATTAGTTGATAACTGATTGTTAAGGAGATATGGTTTTTCTGGTTCCTTGTAGACCTAAAATTATTCTAAGTTAATCAGGATACATCTGGACAATATATTCCTAATAACTTATACATTGTTAATTCCATATGATGGAGTGATGAATCTCATCACTGAGAGAAAGATCTCTTGACTTAGATGTGGATATAAGTAAGAAGTACTTATATTGCAGCTGGATCGCTCAGTGGATACCCTTAGAAATATACAGTCCTTATATTTAGGGTAGTCCATTTGACATATTTGTCCTTAACCTGAGAGGTCGACATCTTCTCTGATATTTGCCTATGTAGCTTTGATGTAGCCAATCGTCAATGTCCAACACACTGGACTAAATACGGGCTCGTTGGGTTATGTTCGCTATATTAGAAGAAGTGTGTGTACGCTCAACAAGGATTCTACACTCTTACAAAGTAAATAATATTGAGTTGATACTTGTCAAAACCTGACTTGAAAAACCCAGCGCCGGTATTTATCGATGAAATGGTTTATCGAGGAGTTTATTTTCTATATAAAAGAAATGTAATTAATATTGTTATTTCTTTTAAAGAATTTCTAAATGATTTTGAAAGTCCAAGTTTGACTAAAAGTATCAAAGGGAATGAGTTCTCAATATAAGCTAGGGATTAAAGACAATAGTAGATATTGTCTCGTAAGCTTATAACAATATTGGAAGTAGAGGGACACATCTGTAAATAAATCTTGAGATAGAAATATCTGCAAGTAACTCTCTATTTTCTGGAGGTTAATCACATTGTGTTAATGGACATTAATTGTGATTGGTGGAAGTGTAGGGATATAGAGAAAATTCTATAATCCTAATGGAGTGTAGGAAAGGTGTTTCCTAGTAACAATGCTTTAACCAAAAGGTTGAGTACTTGGTCCCATAACCGGAAATAAGAGATTCATTTAGATCCCACACACAAGGACTTTCTTAAAATATTTAATTTAATTAATTAATTTCTTTAAGTAATCACTATATGGTATAGTGAAGCTCTAAAAGGTGGAATCACATTAGATGTCAAAAACCAAATGGGTAGGACCCATTGGGGATTATGATAAAAGATCATATGAGATGACCAAAAGAGTTTAGAACCCTATGGGGCGTGTGGAGTGGGGCCCACCTAGGGTGGGACGCTCACTTCAAGGAGGATATCATTATTACTTTATTTTTAATTAGTTTCTAATAACTAGACTCCTTATTGGATAAGGTTAGTTAGTTACCAATTAAAGATTTCCTAATTGTTAGGGATTCCATTAGTTTGTTACTAATCATTAATTATTTATTAACTAATTAAGATTCCCTATTAGATAAGGATAAGATTAGTTAGACACTAATAGATAAGGATAATGATTGAGGAATTCTAATTAGATTAGAATAAGGAGACTTGGGTTCCAAGCAACCCAAGCAAACCTCTATAAATAAAAGTGGACGTCCAACATTGTGAGGGCAATCATTATTTCCAGATTTTTGGGAATATTTTCTCCTCCCCACAATATCTCACGCCCCCCTCTTATTTCCCTCTGGAGGTGTACGGTCAGCCCCTTTCCTCTTTCCTTTTTCTATTGCCTTCTAGTTTAAATAATAAAGAAGAAGAAGATCAAGGGTTTTGTTTATCAAAAAAGGTTCTTGATTAATAAAGATTGGATCTTTTATTTAAGATCCTAGAGCTAGACATTTGGAAGAGCCATTAGCTTCCATTAGAGAAAGCATTAAAGAAAAAAAAAAGGTCTGTGTGGATTGCGAAGGAGACTTGACGCTTGTGAAGTTTTGCCAGTCTAGCATTCTATCGTGAAATTGACTTAACAATTTCAAAGTCGCAAAGGTAATTGTGATTTTAACTCTCATTGAATAAAATTATTTAGCATCTTAGTCAGATCTTGGGATTCGATGTATGCCCCCCAAGAACTATTTTTCTAAATTTAAAAAGGGGCATACTTTCAGTTCTAGTTCTGACATTACATACCTTTATACTTATGGGTCTCTACATAAAGCTTTGGCTAGGTATTAGTACATTTTGGATACTATTTGGGGTCTTTTATTTTGCTCTTGCAGTGGCGATTTGAAATAACATAGATTATTTTTATTGAAATTAATGAGATTCACATTATCATTGATATTAAGAGTAATAAAATGAAATTCAAATTATTCTTGATATTCATTAGTGTCGAAGTGTCAAGTGGTTTCCTCTAAAGTCTTTCATCTCTCAATTAATTGTAAAAAAAAAAAATTTCTTTTAAAAATAATAAATGAAGGAAAGAGATCTTTCCTAAAATAATGGTACACCCGTAATCTCTCCTTGTATATATATATATATATATATATATATATATTATTGATTTACTTAGGTTATAATTAATTATATTAACTCTCTAATTAGTAAATACTCTCTAAGAAATTGAGTTTCTTGAAATGGTATCTGTATTTCAATTTTATTTTGCATTTTGTTATATTATGCAAACCAGTGGTAATGTTAAAGTGGGTCCCATTAGAAAAAATATTTAATTAGATGTTGTTTCGGGTTGAAGAATAGGAAGAGACTAACATTTTCTCTTCTATGTAGCTTTTCTTTCTAATAACTAATTACTTAAAGAACTAATTTATTTATAAGAAATATAATCATTTCTAAAACTTTTAAATAATTTTGACACATTAATTTTTAGATAAGATAAGATAATTTTTTTTATAATGATGCAAATTTACTTTCTTGAAGTTATATAATAATGAGATAAAAATGTATATATAATAATAAAGTTATGAATTTTTAAAGATTACATTGACCATTTTTAATAGGATACATATAAAAAATCTCACAAGATGACTAAACTATCATCATTTTTCATCTATTTTATTTTTATTCTTTTCTTATTGTCTATTTTTAACTTTCTCATCATATTTTTTGTTTATTTATTTTCGTTCAACAACCCGTGCATTTGCACGGGGCTTTTGCTGGTAATAATATATACCATTCACAAAAGGGTCTAAAAGTGTCGAAATTGTTTCCACTTAGATATACTCACGTATATCTCTTTTCTCTTATATTCATTGATCTTTTGATATATCTCATGGATCCCAAATAATAATATACACCATTGACCTCTATTCTTTATTCCGATCGATGCCATGTGTCTGCTAACATGACATCTACTCATTAATTGATCTAATAAGAATATGTCATGTCATCCTTTTAATTATAATTCTTTCTTCCTAATTAAGTGATATGTTAAATGCTAACCTTCACCCTCTCACATTCTATTATTTAATTCTAGTCTTTAATTGAAACTAATTAAGTTGTAACATTTAAATTATTAAAAATATGAAACCTAAGGGTCTATTTCTTCTTCCATCCACATCTTCATTCTTTAGTTGTAATTTATTAAATTGTAACATGTATCATCCTTATATTTTCTAACTCTTAGTCTACCTTTTCCTTAATCCCCTATAAATAGTTAACAAATCCACAAGACACTTTTCATTCTCAAAACATGCAAGGATTTGGCATTTCTTATACACTTCAGTTTGTATGGTTCATCAAGGAGATTTTTACATTGGAGCACCTAGAGTGAAATCATAAGAAGTTTGTTTTCATGACATTTATTGGGAGGTTCTTGAGTCTGGGCGCATTATGGCATTGATGCATTTTCAGGCATTATTTTGGGTAATTCGATGCTATTGGAAGTTGCCAAGTTCTAGTTCTAACATTACTTACCTTTTACACTTATAGGTCTCTACATGGAGCTTTGGCTGGGTATGGTGCATTTTAGACACTATTTTGGATCTTCTATTTATATATATATATATATATATATATTATATTGATTAATTTTATATTATGAAAATAGTGGTTTTATATTATGAAAATAGTGGTAGTGTTAAAAAAAAAAGTTGTTCCCATTAAAACAAATTAATTAGATGTTTTTACGGGTTGAATAATTGAAAGAGACAAATGAATAAATGAACTTGGAGTGCATATGAAGAAATAGAAATCAAATATAAAAAAATTAATAATATTTGTTAAAATAAGAGCTCTAAAATTGATAATTAATCACATATCACATATTTATAATTAAACAAAATTGATTTCTCCTTATAATTGAGTCCATCTACATTTGTAAATCTAGATGTTTCATGTAGTACGTAAGCCTAATGGACACCACTTTTAAAATAATATTGTTTACTCATACCTGAATGTAAGAGATTTGTAGTATTTAGATTTTTGTTCATTAAATATTTAATATTTTTATTGGGTCTTGATGATAGTAATAAGCAACTCAGGTTAGCATTATTTATGAACATATATTGAATAGATATTTTTAATTTATTAGGTACTTAGATGACAGTAATAAGTAATTTAGTTATGGTAATTTATTAGGATTTAATTTATTATTAATTATTTAGTAAAATGTTTTTAATTTTTTTATTAAATAAAATATTTTTATACTTTTCCAATGGTTTAGTTAGTTTAATATATTAGGGTTTACTTAATTTGTTATCAATTATTGTTTAATTTAAAATTTAAAAATTACTTAAATAGTTAACCAAATTAGTAAGATAGTTTAGGTAGTAATTTATAGTAATTAGGCTTTTGAATACTTCATAATTTATTTCTTAAATTTACATTAGTAATTAGTAAAGTAATTGAAAGTGAACCATTTTTACTACAATTATTGTATTTAATTATTCTAAAATGATTAGTTACCAATAAGAAAACTATTTAAGATTTTAGTTAATTTGTAATCTACAACATATTTGAATAGATTATATATATATATTCAAATAAGTATTGAAAATATTTTAGTCATAAATAGTAATTCTTAAAAATATTTATGGTGTCTGTAAGTGCATAAATTAATTTAATTCCATAAAGAGTCTATATAGAGGTAAAATTTCACAAAATCAACCCATAATTAGATTTTAGACAAAAAATATTAGGTCTAAAAGTGTCGAACACGTGCCCAGGAGTGTCCCAAGGTGTTTACACGTGCATCAAGGTAAAAAGTACATTAAAAACTAGATTTCACACGTGGGACGTGCACGCACGCGTGTTGAACACTCGGCAAATTGCACTTGACATGCACAGTAGCGTTAAACAGTTCTTGTTTTTCGACCCGGTCCAGTTAGGTTTCAATGGACTGCTTAGGTTCCGGTTTATTCAGTTTGGTCTAAACCGGTTTATCTAAACGGATCAGTTTTCAGGTTGAATCATGATCCGTTATTGTTATTATTTTTTGGAACTCAGGGTGTCCCCAACCCATTGGGGTAGGACTAATCCCCGAGGGTACGACGAGAGCCCACAACCCTCTACACTATGAAAGTTCAGGAAAATCTAGTACGGGGCTGGCCCCAAAGGGGGAATGAGTAGTCGAACCCAAGACATTTCTCTTCATGAAGTGTAAGTCTTGGAAACGATTAGTCCAACCCTTCACGGTTATGATTTGTTATTGTTCTTCTTCTTTACTGATTTTTTTTTTCAGGAATTCATTTGTAGATACCCTTCCGGGTCACCATTTCGTTTGAGAGGAGTGCCATTCAAATCGTCATTGGACGTCGACTCTGGCCATCCCATACAGATTGCCGATTGGTCATGTATTCCGGCAATGTTACTGAAAAACTGATAATCAAATCCTCAACCTAGTTTTCACATAATTATTCAAGCCATAGAACAAGAGTTTTATCTCCGATGGACGAAGACTCTCTCTGGATGTTTAGATATTCATTTGGATCGCCCGAAATACTCATTCTCTGACAACCATACCTAAAATATTATTTTTATTTATTAAACTCTAGATAAAAAAAACCAAAAGAAAGTAGCCTTGCCTATATCAAATGAAGTAAATTCTTCAAGAACTCTACAATTTATTTGACTGGCTGTGTAGAACCTCGGAACCAAGTTCATTAGGCTATGAATAGTGATGTGAATCATGCTGTGAATAATGTCGGTTCATGAGGTTGTGAAGGCCAAAAGCCTTCTTGTTTTGTTGTGGATGTAGGATAAACAATAATGAGGGTTTTTACCTTGAGTTTAATTGAGTAGGAATGTGTGTGTTGGTATGTTTAAGCCAAGATAATGCATTACTCTAGGTTTTGGACATGACTTTAGGTATTGGGTGTTGTAGCAAAGAGTAGAAATACACTAAGAATTTTGGGTGAGTAATGTGCATGGGAAGAGTATACGGAATACTCAAAGTGTGTTAGGGTATGTGCTCAAGGTCCTAAGGACCCTTTTGTATGATCAAAGTTGCAAAGAAAAGAATAGGGATGTCTTCACATACCCTCAACTTTAGAGAACTCTAGTTTTGTTACCTTTGATTGGAATCGAATGATTCTTGAGCCATTAGAAAGATATTGAAACCCTCTTCGATGTTCATGTTTCACATTTTTCCATATTTTGAGTCGAAGTTAGCTTAAATGTTAGTTTTCTGAAGACTGATCTGCTATAATTCTGGTCTACTGTAATTCCTCCTATTACCAGTCAGCTTTTGGTCCTATTTAGACTATGAATAAATTATAATTATGATTTATCCATTAGACATAAAATTGTTCCCCTTTGAATTTTGAGTTCATCCCAAGTTAAATCGCCAAAATCCGATAAGCTAGTCAAAAGTTATGGTTCAAACACCAGAGGAAAAAAAATGCTGCACCATCCAGTCATCCGGATCACCATCCAGTCGACTAGATCATGCATCCAATCGACTAGATGTGCCCAGAAATGCTAAAAAAAACGTGAAAACGAAGGGTAAATGGGGGTTTTCGCAACCCTAACTCTATAAATACATATTTTTTGAGGGGTTAGGGTTTCAAACACTTTGAGAGATGAATTTTGAGAGGAAAAGAGATAAGTCTAGGGTTTCAAAAAGGGGTTTTCGTGCAAGATCAAGGTGGAGCTCGAATCTTTGAGTCCAAAGCTTCCTTAAGCTTGGATCTCACTCCCACGGATCTTCTCAAGTCTTTTTCCCCAATTTTTACAGGTAGATACATTCTACTAACTTTCTTTGCTACAATCCATTAATAAGTATTGCTATTATTGTACTCAATTTAGTAAAAGTAAGATGTAAACCATGTTTTTGGATGAAGTTATGGTGTATAGCGCCTAGTATGTGCATACTAATTAAATGAATGAAGTAAAATCAAGATATAGGATCTAGTTCTTTGTATTGTAAGTTTTGATGTATGGTTTTTGAAGACAAGTAAGGGATATAGACTAAGGCATATAGCTTTGTATGTGTATACAATTGAAAAGCATGAAATGAAATCGAGGTTTATGACCTCGTATGTATAGATACTTGCTACTAGCTATCCATGTTAGGATCCATCTATGAAAAAGCAAGATTTAAAGTATGTGTTGTGATGTAAAGAGTATAGATACACTCTATCATCTACCATGTTATGATTTCAAGTATTGAGGCATGGTTTTTAATTAGAAAGGGTAGATAACCTTCACTCGTTAACAAGGTCATCATTCATTAATGAAAAGGAAAGCGAAGAGGGATGTGTTTAAAGAGATTGTAACTACTCTCTCCTAGATGGTTTGTTAGGATTCTTTTATGTAAGTAGGGATAAAGTAATGGGTTTTGATGGAAAGAGAGTAGATGAAATCTACTAACTTGGTTGCTATAATTCCTTAACATGTATTATGGTTTGATGAAGAGTTTTTGATAAAACAAAACTAGCTTGTTATGAATTATTGAGTCATTGTGCATACTATGGAAATGAATGGAATGAAATTGGGATTTCGATGATGTGTGAAGATTTTCCTTGCCTACCATAATTGCATACTCAAGATTTGTAGAAGTACGAATATGGAAAATGATCGTTTTACCTTAAAGTAAATTTGAAGTTATGTTTTTATGACCTAGGCTAAGTAGCCATGTGTATGCTATGCTATCTTCATAAATGCAACTCCATGATATAATCCCATGTTTTAATTACTCTCTATGATTACCATGATGCTCCTACGTACTTATGATGCCTACAATTTTCTATGCATGGCTAATACTCACAAGCACTATGCACATGTATGGATGTATGATCAAGATGTATCTAAAGACTTAGAAGTAAAAGATCATAAGAAAAAGTTCATAAGTTTCATAAGTAGAAAGATCATAAGAAAGGTTCATAAGAAAAGAAGAAAACATTCACAAGTTAACAAGAATATGAAAGGATTTAGTGTACTATGACCAGGTACAAGCACTAGTATCTGTTTTCAAGAAATATAAAAGGATGTTAGTGTACTATGACCAGATATGGGCACTAACATATGTTTCCAAAAATGTATAAGGGGATACTGGTATACCATGACTAGGTACGGGTACTAGTATCTGTCTTCAAGTAAAATAAAGAATATGAAAGGATCTAGTGTACAACCAGGTACAAGCACTAGTATTTGTTTCTAAGAATTAAGGAAGGATGTTTTAGTGTACTATGACTAGGTATGGGCACTATCATCTGTTCCTATAAAAGCAAGAGGGGATGCTAGTATGCTATGACCAGGTACGAGTACTAGCATCTTTCTCAAAATAAGTACAAGATAAGTGAAAGACACGATCTCATAAGTCTCATAAGGTACTAATAAGCTAAGAATCTGATAAGCTACGCACAAGCACCCAAGAAACCATAAGGAACTTCATAAGGAACTCACAAGACATATAAGACTCATAAGATGTTTGAAATACATTTTGTTAAAGCACGAACTCAAAGTGTGACTTAAAGTATGATTTTTAAGAATAAGCACTTGCTATCTTGTTTTAGCTTCCACACTCTGATTATGCATCTGTCTTTGATAAACTGTATCCTGTATGAAATGTTAATTTGTTATAACATTGTTAGTTAGTAGTTGTATACGCTGAGTATTCGATACTCAGCCGAACTATTATTTCAGTAGATTTCAGGTTGGATGGTCATGCTGATAAGAAGCAGGAGCTTGCTTGGGATCATCATGCAGATGATAGGGGCCTTGACATGTAGCCTTATGGTTGAGGTTTGAGTGAGAGAGACATGTATTTTGGGTTTCATTTTGCGGAGACTTGAGCAGGTAATTCAAGTGATGGACCTTGTATAAAGGTTTATTTTCTATTTCAGTCTTTTCTTATGTCAATCACTCGGAAGAATTATTATATAGAAGAAAATTTCAAGTTCACTATTTGGTATGCCTTGTATATGTTAGCCTCAAGGATACAACCTTGTGTACCCCTAATAATTTTGATGATTACTCAAATAATGAACTGATCTTTGTATTACTAATGTCTCCATTGAGTGTTTATGAAAAATAGAATATAAGAGCATTAACCAATCATTCAAGAAAGATAGCATGAAAATACCATTCTAGATTGGAAAATAATCATTCAAGTCACAATGATAAAGCTCAAAGCATCCAAAGTCTAAAAGAAGAAGCAATTTACTTGAAGATCATGCCAAATTTCATTAGAAGATGAAGTCTCATTAAGAAGATCCCTCGAAAGAACTCAAAGTTGATATCATCATGGAAAATCCAACATCAAAGTTGAAGACTCTCAAAGAAGTCTTTTTGGTTCAAATTTTTAGCTTTGAAGGGTACTTAGGACTTTTATAAGAAGTCCTCAAAGGTTGGTTGTTGGAAAAGGTCACAAAACCTAGATTGACCTTAGGTGCTAATTAGACTATATTGGAAATCTTTCTAAAGACCTAAAATATGGTAATCATTATGATTAAAGTAAGTTAGAAGACCCATGGAATCATCCTAGAAAGAAAAGAATTGAAAAACAATTTTTCTGGTGAAAATGGTCATTCAGACGACCGAATGATCCCTTCGAATGATTGAATGAAGAGATCAAATCTCAGTTGGCTACTGTTATTCCATTCATATCCATGTGGACGACGGAATGATGAAACCAAAATTTGAGTTGGTTACTATCATTTGATTAGGACATCTCAATGGAGCATCCGGACGACCCAACAAATGGGATTGGCATTCGTCACCATTCGGAGGACAAATGATCCATTTGCACGAGCGAATAGCGCGGGACGCAAATTAAATGCTCTGCAATGGCTATTTTTTTAAAGGGCATTTTTGCATTTAATGTTCCACCAACAGCCATATTTTCCATTAGGGTATAAATAGAGTTCATTTACGAATAAAATATAGAAACTCAACGACCATTGATTGAATCATTAACTCACATTTATTCCAATCAATCCAATACTCCGAAAAACCAGTTTTCCCCAAATCTCTGTGACTGAGTTGTTCAACTCCTACCTTTGAGAGACTTTAGTATATTGATATTCAATCTTATCTAGCTTAATTATAAGCTTAGAATTCATTCTTATTCAGCTCATTAAGGAGCCTTTGTGTGATTCAAAATCAAACCATTTCATCACTCTGTAAAATCTCAGAATCCTTGATTCGGGTGTATTGCAGCTGAATGCTTTGTGAAGCAAGGAGAGGATTGTTCTCTTACTTTGAAGTTGTAATCTAGACTCGGAATAGAGATTGTAAAGGTTTGATCTTCACCCAGAAGAAGATTGTATGATAGTGGATCGTAGTTTAATCCTTGAAACCAGAAAGTTTAAGGCGGGGAATAGGTGGGAGTGCCGAACCTTGATAACAATTCTCGGTGTTTGATTCGTTTACTCTTTCCCTTAGTCTTTACTGTTGAATCATTTAGAATTGGTATCATCTTATTTCTTATTCATTTAACTTAGTTTAATTCCGCAAAAGAAACTAAGATAGGAATTTTACTTTGCCAAGACCCTATTCACCCCCCCTCTAGGGTCAATACTTGGGCAACAGTATGCTCTTTGACATGATGGTTTAAATGTAGGTCACGATGACAAAGTCTCATAACTCCTAGGTGGGATTTTGGATTGCGACAGATTTGGTATCAGAGTTTAGGCATTAGTTCCCTTAGAGATAAGGCATGTGACTTAGGGTCTTCTTCTAAGTTAGGCAATTCTCCTTCGATTGGAGTATTTCATAGTTAGCAGTTTGATACCGTGATGGTAAGGGTATGAAGACGAGGTATTAGGTCCTTGTAGGAAGTGGCATTCCAAGTATAGACTAATCAATTAGTCTTGGTCTTAAACTGGTTGAGGTCTCAACTGAGCTAGTGTCGTATGCTGGAAAACCTAAGTTGTATGTTTATATGATATTTGGTATATACTTATGTGTATTAGGCACTAGTGTGCGCCTTTATCAACTGCACTTAATATCATGTTGATAAACTGGTTTCCAAGTAAAACTCATGTTTTGCTTTTGATCTTAGGATTAGATCATGAGATGCAGCAACAAGGGTTGAGGTCATTGGACTAGAGGTAATGAAGGTGAGGCTCTATTGGGCAATGAACAATAGAACCTTATGTGGATTTCAAGATGGATGGCCGAAGCCATGATTCTTATGGCAGCCAGGTAGCCTGTTGCTACAACAGTACCTCCACCTGCACATCACACTGTATGCCTTGAGGCTGTTAGGATATTTCGGCCTCCTACCTTCTATGGGACTCCTGATCCTACGGTCGTCAAGGCTTGGATCATGCAGCTAGAGAAGACCTTCAAGGTGCTTCGCCACACTGATGAGTAGAGAGTTGAATGGGCTTCTTTCGTGATGGAAGGTGAAGCCAAACATTGGTAGAGGTTTGCATTGAGGCAAAGAGATGCCACCAAGGCAGGGGAGCCATGGTCTTGGGGAGAGTTTCTTGACATCTTCAAGAAATATTTCCCTATCGGAGTCAGAGAGAAGAAAGAAGTGGAGTTCCTTCCCTTGGAACAGGGTAACATGATAGTGACCGAGTACGAGGCAATGAGGGCCAGAAAATTTGAGAGGGGTTTGAAGGCCTATATTAGAGACAAAGTCTCTATGTTTAGGCATGATACATATGCAGAGGTCATTGATAAAGCTTATCTAGCAAAGACGAATGCTGAGGAACTCCTTAAGAGAAGGGAGATGGTGTACGGCCAGTCAAGTGACTCAGCACCACCTGAGAAGAGGGCCAAGACAGCTCCATACCAGACCTTTGGACCTACGCAGGTGCAGAAGCCTCCTATTGCACCTCAGGCTTCTTGCCCTACTACTACACAGGTCACTCTATATGAGCAGCCCACATCGTCTGCATCTACGATCGAGTTCTGTGACTATTGTAGGAGAAAACACTTGGCTAGGGATTGTCGAGCGCTCATAGATGCGTGTTACCATTGCGGTAGCCAAGGACATCAGGTTAGTGATTGTCCAAGCCGTCAGTCACAGTCCCAAACCTAGGGAAATAGACCCCAATTCATCAGGCTTTCCACCAGGGGTCTTCTCAAGGTTCTAGGCCCCAGTGGCCCACATAGCCACCTCCGGTGAACCAAGGCAGAGCCTTCACCATGTCAATATGGGATGCCAAGATATCTCTTGATGTAGTCCAAGGTACATTAAATTAAGATTTTGCATGATATGCTTTATGTGTGCTAACTATGCAATGTGTATACCAACATGCCAAAGATATATCATGGATGTTTTCTTGCAATTGCTTGATGTTTAGTGCCTAGGCCATGTAGTGGTCGGATTTGCACATCCTTGTGTCATGAGTAGTATTAATCCTGTGTAATGGAGTGAATTGAAATGTTGGGAAAATTATCCCCACTGGTGTGCAACCGTCCTAATTTCAAGGAAGAAATTCCTATAAGGGGGGAAGATGTAGAACCCCACAACCGAGTTCACTAGGCTATGAATAGTGTTGTGAATCGTGCTATGAATAGTGTCAATTCATGAGGTTGTGAAGACTAAAAGCCTTCTTGTTTTGTTGTGGTTGTAGGATAAAAAATAATGAGGGTTTTTAGTTTGGGTTTAATTGAGTAGGAATGTCTGTGTTGGTATGTTGGTAACATGTTTAAGCAAAGAGTATGCATTACTCTAGGTTTTGGGCATGACTTTAAGTATTGGGTGTTGAAGCAAAGAGTAGAAATACTATAAGTACTTTGGGTGAGTAGTGTGCATGGAAAGAGTATACAAAATACTCTAAGTGTGTTAGGGTATGTGTTCAAGGTCTTAAGGACCCTCTTGTATGATCAAAGTTGCAAAAAAAAGAAGAGGGATGTCTTCACATACCCTCAATTTTAGAGAACTCTAGTCTTGTCACCTCTGATTGAAATCGAATGATTCTAGAACCATTAGAAAGATATTAAAACCCTCTTCGATGTTCATGTTTCACACTTTTTCATAATTTGAGTTGAAGTTACCTTAAATGTTGGTTTTCCGTTGAGTGATCTATTGTAATTCTGGTCTGTTGTAATTCGCCCTAGGACCAGTTAGATTTGAGGTCCATTTAGACTATGAATAAATCTAAATTAGGATTTTTCCAATAGACACAAAATTATTCCCCTTTGAATTTCCAATCCAACCCAAGTTAAATCGCCTAAATCAGATATGCCAGTCAAGACTTATGGTCAAAACACCAGAGGAAAAAAAACGAAGCACCATCCAATCGACTAGATCATGCATTCAGTCAACTTGATGTGCCTAGAAATGCTAAAAAAATGTGAAATCGAAGGGTAAATGGGGTTTTTCACAACCTAACCCTATAAATACATATTTTTCGAGGGGTTAGGGTTCCTAACACTTTGAGATAAATTTTGTGAGGAAAAGAGAGAAGTCTAGGGTTTCAAAAAGGGTTTTTCGTGCAAGATCAAGGTGGAGCTCGAATCTTTGATTCCAAAGCTTCCTTAAGCTTGGATCTCACTCCCACGGGTCTTCTCAAGTCTTTTTCCCCAATTTTTATAGGTAGATACATATTACTAACTTCCTTTGCTATAATCCATTAATAAGTATTGCTATTATTCTACTCGATTTAGTAAATGTAAGATGTAAACCATGTTTTTGGATGAAGTTAAGGTGTATAGCCTAGTATGTGCATACTAATGAAATGAATGAAGTAAAATCAAAGTATAAGATCTTGTTCTTTGTATTGTACTATGACCAAGTATGGGTACTAGAATTTTCCTCAAAATAAGTACCAGATAAGTGAAAGACATTGTAGAACCCCGAAATTTGAGTTCACTATGCTATGAATAGTACTAGTGAATAGTGTCCTTGAATGGTGTGTGTAAAGGCCTAAAGCCTTCCATTTTGTTCTTAGTAGTATAGTGAGTCAAGTGATGGTTTTTGATGCATGTGTTGAGTCTCAAAAGGTGAGTATAAATATACTCAAAGTGGGTAAAAGCAAGGGTATATAAAATACCCTAAGTGCCTAAAGGGTTGTAAGTGAATAGTGTGTGAATAGTGCTGTGAATAGTGCAGTAAACAGTGTTTGTGAGGTCCAAGGTTCCCTACGTTCTTATGAATGATATGAGGAGTTTATCATAGGTTTTATAGTGTGTGAAGGTACTAAAGAACCATCCTTGATGTTTATAAGTGTTAAAATAAAAAGGGGAAATGTTCTTAGTGTTAAAAGAAGAGGGATGCCTAAACATATGCTCAACTTTAAAGAGCTCTAGAATTCTCACCGCTGATTAGAATCAAGTGATTCTTGAATTTTTGGAAATTTATTGAAACCCTCTTTGAGGTTCATGTTTATCCCTTTTTCAGATTATGAGTAAAAGTTGGGTCAAATGTCAGATTTCCGCAAACTAGTCTGCTGTCAATGTTGGTCTGCTGAGATTCATCGCAGGACCAGTTCACTTGTGGGCCCATTTAGACCATTAAAACCTCGGAAATAGGAGTTTTATAAAACATAAAAGTTGTTTCCCTTTGAAAAACAAATCCAACGCAAGTTAAATCGTCAAAATCGGATAAACGAGTCAAAATGTATGGTCAAAATACCAAAGCGGGAAAAACTGTCCAGGCAGAGTTCAATTTCGGTGACGAAGTGTGCTGGGGGGTTGATTTCGTTGACAAATTCAGCACAGAAATGGCCAAAAACGTCCTGAAACTTGCCCAAACCTTCAACCGACCTTGGAAGATATTTTTCAAAGGATATTTTGGGTTTTTGGCAACCTTTAGACTATAAATAGAAGAGATTTTGTGGGTATGGATTTACCCAAACCTAAAGCATAGATTTTGGGGATTTTTGGAAGAGAAGAAGAAGAAGAAAGCTGAGATTTTCTTGGGTGTTCTTGGATTTGTGTTTGACATCAAAGGAAGAGTTCTTCTTGCCTTCTTGGTGTTCGAACACCTAGGTTTCGATTTCCTAAGTGACTCATCAAGTTGGATTTCTCTGAGGTTAGTTCTTGGTTGTGGTCAAAGAGCAAAAGTGAAGCTTTGTTCTTATTTTCCAGATTTCCATAAGCTTCTCAAAGCTTGGATCTTGATTTCATAAGCTTTTTAAAAGCTTTCTCTTGCTTCTACGGAGTATTCTAAAGCGAGTAAACCGTAGGGAATCGGTTTGGCAAGGTAGAACAATCTACTAACTAGCTATGTTATGATTCATTCATGCTTAGTATTAGTAAACCATGATTTTGGATGCAAAATTGTAGAAAGCTAAGCTTTAACTTTGTATGTATATACTATTAGCATGATTGAAATGAAATAGTAGGTATTGATGTATGTTTTTAAGAAGACTAAAGCATGTAGGCATATATGCGTATGCTATCGAAGGAATGAAATGAAATTGGGAATTTTACTATACGTAATGAGTTAACCTTGCTTACCCTATTGATCACAAATGATGTATATTATCACCATACTTTTATGATGAGTTTTGGTTTAAGCATAAATATTAAAAGAATTGTTTTACCGTAAAGTAAGCTTAGAATTATGATTTTTACAAAATAGGCTAAGTAGCCCATGTATATGCTATGTTCATTCCATGAATGAAATCTCATGATCTATTTCAATGTTTTCAATATTCACTATGAATATTATGATGCTCACATTTACCCTCATGAATGTGATTCTATATTTAAACTCTTTCTAAGGATACCATGATGCTATTAAGGTTTATATAAACATGTGTTGATATTTACAAGCTTTCTAAGGCTATAATGATGCTCTCAAGTACTCTATGCACTCTATGATTCTAAGTACTCTAAGGCTTGCATGTCTCGCATAACTCTATGGTTTCTCATACGCACGATTTATCGAAGCATTCATAAGAATTTCTAATAACTCATAAGCTACGAAGCTCATAAGCATTGATAAAGCCAAAGATCGGGTTGGTCAAGAGTAGGGTATATCCAAGGATATATCATACCTGGCTCTAAGTAATCTCACAAGAAATCAAGGAGGTTGGTAGCCCAGGTGTAGAGACCCGAATCTTTTTCATGTTTTTAGTGCATTGCATTAGGGGTATTATAGTCCTTATGATGTTTTGATGTTTACTGTATTATATATTTATTTGGTGTGGTGTAAACTAGGCTTAATCAACTTGTAACGGATGGATGTCATGGCACATCCTAAACTTTAGGAAGCTCTAGTTTTAGCACCGTTTACTGGAATTGTGTGATTCTTGAACCATTAGAAAGGTGTTGGAACCCTCTTCGAGGTTCATGTTTAATGTTTTTCCTTCATTTTGAGTTTAAGTCAAGTCAATAGTGGGTTTTGTCTAATAGAAATACAGATCAGTCAACTTTGGGGACAATTTAGTCTATTAAGTAGGTGGAAATTGGAAATTCTAAAACGTTAAAAATGTTCATTTTCGAGAGACGAATCCAACGCAAGTTGAATCGTCAAAATCCGATGAACGAGTAAAAAGTTATAGCCAAAATAGTAAAGCGGGTCAAAAATCTATAGGCAACCGATCGCTCGGTCAGAAGTAGCGATCGATCGGTCCAAAACCGATCGATCGGTAGCTATCGACTGGTTCAAATTTTTGTATGGGGAAATTTTCCAGAGAGTGTGTTTTTGACCGATCGCCCGGTCATAAACACCGATCGATCGGTAGGCAACCGATCGCTCGGTCATTACCACCGATCGCTCGGTCCTTCGTGTTTTTGCTGATTTTTAGTAAGGGCTTTTTGGTCTTTTTGTTCTCAGACCTTGAGGCTATAAATAGGGGGTCCTACTCGAAATATTAAAATACTCTACCTAGTTCTAACCTAATTTGGCAAAAAGGGGGAGAAACCCTAGGGTTTGAGAGAGGGTTTTCTTGGAGAAGGAGGAGATTGATAGGAGATTGCAAGAAAAGTTTGGGAAGCTTCTCCAAATCGTCTCGGGAGTGTTTTGAATCCAAGGGAAGGATTCCTAAGGTCGATAAACTATCCTAATCAACTTTATTTTAAGGTTTTGTGAATGTTAAGATGCTAGGAATGGTAGAAATAGATGTTTGATGCATTTTCCCTAATTTTCTAAGAAGCAAGCTAATTATGGATGGATATGTGGATTAAATGTGGATAGAATGTATGGAGGATGGGAAATGTATGGAGGATGGGATTAATTTGTGGATGTGGATGAATATATGGATTGTATGGATGAAATTATGATTTGATGAATGCATGAAAAAGTAGAGAAACAATGGATTCATATTATGTGAATACAAGGTGTTTGTGAAAATGCTTGAAAGGATAAATGCTATTATACTCTTAAGAAATGGTGGTAAATTGATTATGAATTGCGATATGAATTATGATAAGATATGTATATGTGAATGGTTTGTTAAGTATGTCTAATTATTTGCATGGAAATTGATAGTTGGGAAGGTAAGAACTTAGAGGAACATCTCTCAAACCGGGAATTCTCTAACTATTTGGTATGGGACATATAGTGGAGTTTCCATGGTGGGAGATCGGAACCTAAGCAATTACCAACTCGAATATTAATTTCGATACTTAAGCACACAAGCACGTGTATGTTAAGATAAGAGTCTCACAAGTCACACAAGTGGACCACAAGCATGAGCATGGCATACGTATGACATTCTGAATAAGCATAAGCATGGCATGGTCTGTATCCGCCAAGAACGGCATGTCAACCACATGATTTCTAAGGCATGGTCCGTATCCGCCAAGAACGGCATGTCTCATCCTTGTATGATCTGAATAAGTGCATAAGCATAAGCATAAGCATAAGCATCTCACAAGCACGTGGTCTTGTAAGCATAAGTATCTCATAAGTGTATGGTTTTCTAAGTCTAAGATTCTCACAAGTACACGAGTCAAGGTGATGATATGATGTATATGCGCACACGTTCTTCCGCACTCTGATTATGTTATTATGTTATTGAATATGTTTCTGACTAAGTGCAGGTATATTATTATTGTTGGTTGGATTTTATATACACTGAGTACCTTTGTACTCAGCCGGACTTTGTCTTGGCAGGTTTAGAGCAGGAGTACACGGCGGAGCCGTGGGTTGAGGAGACTTACCTCGAGGAAGGAGGTGAAGGTGAGCCTTCTGAGGAGGGAGCCGGAGACTTGGGCGGCTACACCTCTTAGTTTACATTTCTTTTCATTGAGAGAGTTTTGTATTTGACTTTTAGAGGATGTTGCTCAGTAGACTTCTTATTAGTTGTGTATCAGACTTGTTGGTTCATTGTGAGTTGTATATATAGACCTTAGACTTGTGCAGGTTGGATTGGGTTTATATATCGAAATTTTATTATCCTCATTTTTGGAGACTCGTGTAGTAAGCCTTGTATGCATGGATTTTAAGCAGGTTAAGTAATGTGGCGATTCCAAAGTCCTATTTTAGCCTTGTGGGATTTTGGGGTTGTTACACCAGGGTTGTGCGGGTACTAACCTCTGGCTCACAAGAAAATCTCACAAGTCTCACAAGAAATCAAGGAGGTTGGTAGCCCAGGATTGTGCGGGTACTAACCTCTGGCTCACAAGAAAATCTCATAAGTCTCACAAGAAATCAAGGAGGTTGGTAGCCCAGGGTTGTGCGGGTACTAACCTCTGGCTCATAAGGAACTCATAAGAACCTCACAAGCTCATAAGATCTCATAAGTCTCATAAGTGAATGTTCACAAGCTCATAAGTGATCTAAGACTTCCTGTCTCACAAGAATTCATAAGAACTCTAAGGAACTCAAAGAACTCACAAGACTTGATTCTCATACGCTCATAAGACTCATATGGTTTTGAATCTCATAAGTGAAAGGTTCATAAGAGACTCGTAAGACTCATAAGATATTGAAATATAGTTTGTGAAAGTACGAACTCAAAGTATGATTTACAGTATGCTTTTCGCGAATATGAAATTGTTATATTGTTTTAAACTTCCGCACTCTGATTATGCATATGTTTTGATTAACTGTACTCTGTATAACATGTTAATGTTTTATAACATTGTTAGTTAGTAGTTTGTAAACGCTGAGTATTCAATGCTCAGCCGAAGTTGTTATCTTCGGCAGGTCACAGGTTAGAGGGTTGTGCTCCTCAACTAGGGGTCGAGGAGGAGTATGTCAAGAAACCAATGGGCAGTCATTAGTGATGGTTGAGTGATGAGAGGGAGACATGTATTTGGGTTGACCTTGTGGAAGTTTTTGTATTGAATTGAGTTAGTAGCTCAAGTGATGGACCTTGTGTCCAGGTTTAGCTTATATTTCAGTATTCTGTTTATATTAGCACGTGGAAGATAATACAGTTATGTTATTAAGAAATTTTCAGGTTTGTCTTTTAGCATGCCTTGTATGTTCTTGCAAGACGATATGTACGCCTTATGTGTCATGATAGGATGGTATGACAAGGCGGTCACGTGTCAAAAGTCTCCTAACTCCTAGGGGGTATTTTGGGTCATGACAGACATGATCTCATAAGTTTCATAAGGTACTAATAAGCTAAGAATTTCATAAGCTACGCTCAAGAACCCAAGAAACGATAAGGAACTTCATAAGGAACTCACAAGACATACAAGACTCATAAGATGTTTGAAATACGTTTTGCTAAAGCACGAACTCAAAGTGTAACTTAAAGTATGATTTTTGAGAATATGCACTTGTTATCTTGTTTTAGCTTCCACACTCTGATTATGCATCTGTCTTTGATGAATTGTATTCTGTATGAAATATTAATGTGTTGTAATATTGTTAGTCAGTAGTTTGTATACGCTGAGTATTCAATACTTAGCCAAACTATTATTTCGGTAGATTTCAAGTTGGATGGTCGTGCTGATAAGAAGCAAGAGATTGCTTAGGATCATCATGCAGATGATAGGGGCCTTGACATGTGGCCTTATGGTTGAGGGTTGAGGGTTGAGTGAGAGAGACATGTATTTTGGGTTTCATTTTGGGTAGACTTGAGTTGGTAATTCTTCTAAGTGATGGACCTTGTGTACAGGTTTAGTTTCTATTTCAGTCTTTTCTTATGTCAATCACTTGGAAGAATTATTGTATAGAAGAAAATTTCAAGTATACTATTTGGTATGCCTTGTATGCTCTCTGACAGGATGGTTTAAATGTAGGTCACGCAGCCAAAGTCTCATAACTCCTAAGTAGGATTTTGGGTCGCAACAGGCTTGAACCAACTCCTACAATGGTAATGTAATTCTTTTAGAATTATAAAAAAAATATAATTTAACTTGTATAGGGAGTTCATGTTTTTCATGCTCACATTTTGAATGTAAATAAGCTTAACTGTTGATGATGGTTCTTCCTTGCCCAACTAATATGTAGAGAAGAGGAAATTCTTGTTGGTTTAATTTCTTTCTTTATAAAAGGGGAAGCCTCAACCCTCAATGGGGTTCTATTATGTTCTCAAGGGGAGGGATTGTCCCTCACTCTCTCACAGGGGTGAAGCCAGTGGGGGCATGTGCCCCCACTGAAATTTTGTAAAACATGATTATTTTTTAATATAACCATGGGAATGGAGATTGTATCACAGCCAATTGTGATTGAACTCGGGGATAGTTCAATTGTACCCACAGGCCAACAAGTGTCCCTTTTAATCCCTATTAATTGTGATTAAGATTTACCAACCCTTGGGATTCAATAATATAATTTTAGTTTTAGAAATATTAAAAAAATAGTAACCATAAGGGTTAAAAATTCTTAACTAGAGAAATAGTTTTTAAATACATTTTTCTAAAACCAAGGTTATATAGTTGACCCCAAGGGTTAGTGAATTTAACCATAGTTAATAGAAGTCAAAAAGGACACGTGTTGGCCTATGGGTGCGATTGAACTCTCCCTAAGTTCAATTGCAATTGGCATTGATTTGTTCTCATGGGAATGGAGGCCAGTGCTCCTTGAGTTTTGAGTCTGAATAATTGCAATGAAACTTGAGATTGCACTCACAATGGGGCGAGAATCAAAGTGATGGGGCTAATATTGTTTTTGCCTAAAAACCAAGGTTACCCTAAGGTTTAGTGAATCTTATCTACAGTTAAGCGATTGAACTTTCCCAAGTTTAATCGCAATTGACTATGATCCCAAATCCTGAAATTTTTTAAAAAATATCTTTTATACTAAGTTGATTAATTATTTAATTGGGCATAATCATGGACAAGGGGCAGTTTCCCTCTAAAAAAATTATATTATATTATTTAATATGACATAGCCATGAGGCTAGGGGACAACTGTTCCCTAAACGTTTGAAAACAAAAGATATTTTTTATATCATGTTATTTAATTATTTAATAAGGCATAGCTATAAAGCAAGGGGATAATTGTCTCGTAAACAAAGGAGAAACAATACCCGTAAGATACGTATGGATGAAATGGCCCAAGAACTTAGTCATCAAAAAAATTTGGGGGCTATGCCCCCAAACCCCTTAGACACAAAATATTTCATACCCACCTAATAATTCTCCACAAATCTATCAATAATTACTACCATTTTTAATTTACCATTGTGTGCCCCCACTACTAGAAAATTCTAGCTTTGACCCCCATCTCTCTCTATATCTCCGGTTCCCTCAAGCTCACTTACATATGTTGAAGGACGGGCAATTCACGACATCTCTCTCTCTCTCTCTCTCAAAGAGAAAAAGGAGAGTTCTCTCTTGGGGATTCTTTTTCTGTCATATGATCTCTAGGGAGGGATGGCTCTCTCTCCGACGCCTCATTCTAAGAAGACCTGCAATCCTCTCTCATCTCTGATGTTGGACCATGATCTCAATAGCACTCTCTCACCCCTATGCCTTCTCTCTCCTCTAATCTCCTCTCTCATACTTGAATTCTCTAAGCGCCTATAGACGGCCCTACAAGATCTGCCCAAAAAGGGCACTTATAATTGTAATCCACTTCTACTAATGAATTATAAATAAACTATACTTCTATTAATAGTTTTAATAGATACCACAAGTTAAATTTGTAATATTTTAATCAAAGGGTTACGTCCAAATAAAGTTTGTATATCTCTTGCTTTTATTAATAGAATATATATATATATAGACACACATGAGGGTTCTTAAAAATTACCTATAGCCACAAATATATCATTTTCACTTTCTAAACTATAATAAAGAATTGATAAAATCATTTATCATTCAAATTTGTTGTCACAATAAACAAGATGACTATTGATATATTAAATGGAGCAATAGTTCACTCCTTGTGGGGGTGCTGCAAGGAGAGGCATCTTGTCTCCTTTTTCTCGCCAAGTATCTTTTTTAACTGTAGTAAGATTATTTGAACTGTAATTAAAAATTTTAACTATAGTTTTTCTAGAAACCTGGGTTCAAAATATGAACTCTAAGGAGTAGTGGACAAATGAAGAGAAATATGTGATGAGATGCCCTCCTCGTTGATCTCAGCGAGGAGGAGATTATTTTTATATTAAATATATCATTCTAATTTCAATTACAAAATCACTAATACTTAGCAAACCTTACAAGAATCTTGTACTCCTACAAGGCTACAAAGGAAAATAACAAAATATTCCCACTTAACATGGAAAATAGGATAGAAAAAAAGTAGAACTTTATACAAAATCGCGCTAGATAAGTAGGTGAAACCGTAATCTCCTTCACTTTAAAGCCTGCTTTCTACAGAAATTGAAGCCCCGCTCTCCGCACTCCCAAGGTGATTTCTTCTCAAACCATGAGAGTGAGAGTGAGTAGTAGATTAGGCAGTTTGGGTTACTAAGATTATAACTCATCGAGTCCGGAAGTCAAGCCCAATCCAGACTCAATTATTGATGGTCTCATAAAATCAACCCCCAAACCTGAACAAGAGTCCAAAACCTCAACCTGGAAGAAGTCCGGTGGGATGGCAATTTGGGTCAGAGTTGAGCAATTTGAAGTGGATTTCACATCATTTTTATAAATCTCCATTCTTAAGGATTAGTCTCTGTTTAGAGCGAGGGTAGTCAAAAATTTTGTATTAGAAGAGGGGGACAAATAAAGAAGAGAGTTATTTCCTGTGTTTTTGAAACCCGGACTCTAACATTAAGAAAAGACTTGGAATTCTCTACTATTGTAATTTACTGGGGAACCAAGGAGTCCGTTATATTGCACACGTCAACATGTGTCCCTTTTAATATCCTCTTAACTCAACACGTCTTTTTTAATATCCCCTTAACTGCGATTAAGGTTCACTAACCCTTAGGGTTCAACCATAATAGTGTTATCTAAAAAAAAAATTATTTAACTCTATACTATGCCATCGTTTTCTGACGTTGCATCTTGCAACACCAATTTGACTTGGCACAGGATTCTCTCGAGTTCAACTCGAGAGAATCTCTCGAGTTGGAACCCCTAGAGGTCACCACGTGTCTCCTTTGACACCCCTTAACCATGGGTTAGGTTCACCCACTCCTAGGGTTCACCCACCCATCCTTGGTTTTTTTTTTTTATGTATTAATTATTATTTTTTAAATTAAAAAAAACTGTTTTTAGAGTTTTTTTAATATTAAAAAAAGTTTTTTATTTAAAAAAAAGAATTAATATTTTTTTAAAAACCCAAGGATGGATGGGTGAACCCTAGGGGTGGGTGAACCTTACCCATGGTTAAGGGGTGTCAAAGGAGACACGTGGTGACCTCTAGGGGTTCCAACTCGAGAGATTCTCTCGAGTTGAACTCGAGAGGATCCTGAGCCATTTGACTTCTTTGTTCAATTCAGAAGCCACGTCAGATGGTCTCAATTACCAATACAACAAAATCCAACTTTCAAAGTATGAATAGTCCACTCTCCAATGGACGCACACTTATCAGTGCATGCAACTGTTTACAAACACTATCTAAAGACTTCTCATCTTTTTCTTTCGGAAAAAGATTACCTGCGCTCGGGCATCCACAATCCATTGGAAGGTAATCTTTTTCTTTTTCTTTCACTCTCCTCAAAAGATAAGAATCATTCAAAGAGATAACTCTCCTCCTCTCCCCTCCTCTCATTCTTTCACTCTCTACGTCCATCACCTCTTTCATTCTCCAAACTAGTCTCCCTCCTGATTTCATAAACATGAACTCAATGTGGAACATATCCTCGTGGTATCCATTCCTCAATACATCAACTAGTACATGGATCAGTGAACACCAAAGCAGCCTGGGTTAGTCATGATACAGACCCATCAGTTTTCTTCTTCGCATCATTTCTACATTACACTTCTGTAGAGAAATTTACTGCTTGTTTAGAAATTTACTGCTTATTCATCTTACAATTATTTGATACTTGGAGTTGGAATTGCTCTGTTTTTTTTTGTTTTCCTCTCAAAATCCGTGAATATGACGGAGGCATTGATAAAGGCCGAAGAAACCAGGGAAGGTCATCGTCAAGGAGATGCATTGTGTTTGATCAAAACTTTGAGTTGGAATCGATCTGATTCATTTTTTTCTTGTAAAACGGTGAATATGACAGAGGTTGGAATCGATCTGAATCATTTTTCTCCAACAATCAGTGACAGACCGATGCATGTCAGTTATGTTGGATATTCAAACTAGAAGTTTCTATACTTAGGAAGCTTATAAAGCTATGTTGGAAATACAAATTAGAATATTCTAGATTCCTACAGCATCTCTTGAACTCTTGAAGCATCTAGACTTGTTGAGAGGGAGAACATGCAAAAGAGATTCTAGAAAGATGTTTTTTGAAAACATGCAAATCTCTAGAAGACCAAAAGGGCATTGCCCTTGTGTCTTATAGAAGACTCTAGATAGGGTTATTATGGTCATTTTACCTATCATGTAAACACTATAAATAGGCATTGTGGCTAAAAGTTTAGGCATTGAGTTGAAATACAAATCAAGTAGTTCCTTAAGTGGTCTCTTCCATAATAGTGTGTGATTATTCTTCTAAGGCAGCAGCCTTTCTAGTCTAGCTTTGTGTCTTCTCTACTATTCCTCTTATAGTTAGCAACATCTTCCCACTCTCCACTATCTTGGGCAAGGCTTTGCAAAGCCAACAAAGTGGTATCAGAGCCAAGGTCATTCTAGAGTCACTTTGGTGTTCCTTCCGTTGGATCGTGAAGATGGCCTCCAACTTGGTTCAACCTCAAATTCCAAAGTTGACAAAAGACAACTTTGAGAATTGGTGTATACAAATGAAGGCATTTTTCGGGTCGCAAGATCTATGGGAGATCGTCAATGACGGGTACGTAGAATCCACCTTGGAGCAAGAAGCCGTATACACCATGGAGCAGAAGAACATTCTCAAGGATCAAAGAAAGAGGGATAAAAAGGCATTGTTCTTACTCTACCAAGCGTTGGACGAATCAACGTTTGAGAAGATCGCCGAAGCGACATCAAACGAAAGGGCTTGGGAGATCCTAGGCACCATTTTCAAAGGAGTTGATCGTGTTAAGAGGATTCGCCTACAAGCTCTAAGAGCCGAGTTTGAAACAGCCCATATGAAAGAAGGTGAGAGCATCTCCGATTATTTTTCGCGATTACTTGTTATTGTGAATCAATTAAAGAGAAACGGTGAAAAGATTGAAGACCTCCGGGTCATAGAGAAGGTGCTAGGATCCCTTACAACTAAGTTCGAACACGTGGTTGTGGCTATTGAAGAATTCAAAGATTTGGAGACACTTTCAGTTGAGGAGTTAATGGGATCACTTCAAATTCATGAGCAACGCATGCAGAAGAATTCTAGTTCTATGGTATTGGAACAAGCATTAGAGTCAAAATTGACTCTAAGAGATCAAATGGGCAGTCACATAGATTCACAACGTGATGGTGGCAACCATTGTAATTGTGGAAGAAGTAGAGGGTGAGGAAATTATCAAATCCATGCACAAAATCAGTGGAATTTCAACAGTAGCCGCGGAAGAGGAACTAGCGGAGGTAGATCCACATATGGTCATGGTAATACCAGAAGCATTCAATGCCACAATTGCAACAAGTATGGGCACTATGCATCAGATTGTTGGAGCAAATCTGTGGATCAAGATGAGCAATCCAACCTCACCGAAGCATCAAATTGTGGAAGAAAAGACTCCACACTCCTCCTTGGTCGAGAAGAAGTGTTTGGTCAACAAGATGTGTGGTATCTTGACTCGGGAGCTAGCAATCACATGTGTGGGAAGAAGGAACTCTTCGAGGAGATGGCGGAAGGCATTCACGGTAATGTGAGCTTAGGAGACTCATCTAAGGTCCCCATGAAAGGCAAATGTAAAGTTATTTATCAGAAGAATGGTACGCCAGAATATATCTCCAATGTGTATTACATGCCCAATATGAAAAACAATATACTCAGTATTGGACAACTCCTCGAAAAGGGTTATATAATACACATGGAGAATCACTCTCTTACTTTGGGAGATGCACGAGGAAGACTTGTTGCACAAGTTCAAATGACAAAGAATCGCATGTTCCCACTCTATCTTAACACAAAACTAGAAATGTGCTTCCTTAGACGCAAGGAGAATGAGTCATGGAAGTGGTACATTCACTTCGGGTATCTCAATTTCAATGGTCTCAGGCTATTATCCACAACAGGCATGGTTTCTGGTTTGCCGGTCATTAAACAGGTGGATCATGTGTGTGAGACATGCACACTTAGCAAGCAGCAGGGAATTCCTTGCTAGAGTGGCAGATCGTGGAGAGAAACAGAACCATTACAACTGGTTAACACAGATATCTGTGGACTGTTGGACCCAATTTCTCTCGGAGGAAGTAAGTACTTTATTACTTTCATTGATAACTTCAGTAGAAAACTCTAGGTATACTTCATTAAAGAGAAATCTGCTGCTTTTACCATATTTAAAAATTTTAAAGCCCGTGTTGAAGTAGAGAGCAGTTATAAAATTAAGACACTGAGATCTGACAGAGGTGACGAGTACACCTCAAATGCACTTCAAGAATATTGCAGACAACAGGGCATCAGACAACAATTTACAGCAGCTTATACACCACAACAGAATGAGATTGCGGAAAGAAAGAAGCGCACCATCCTTGATATGACAAGGACCATGCTTAAAGAGAAAGGATTACCAAAGCATTTCTGGGCCGAAGCAGTTGCATGCATAACTTATCTTCTCAACAGGTGCCCTACAAAAAGCGTCAAGAACAAGACACCCCAGGAGGCATGGAGCGGCTATAAACCCAGTGTGTCGCACTTGAAGATCTTTGGATGTATTGCCTATGCTCAAGTACTAGAGGCAAAAAGGAAGAAGTTAGATGATCGTGGCGAGAAATGCATCTTCATTGGGTATAGTGAGGAGTCCAAAGCATACAAACTCTACAATCCACTTACTAATAAGGTAGTGGTGAGTAGAGATGTGATCTTCAGTGAAGAAGAAAAATGGAATTGGGATAAAGAAGAGAAAATCAAATAGAATCAGATTGAGATAGAAGAGCAAGAAGCTGACCACAGAGAACAAAATCAAGAGAATATTCGGCAAACTATCTCAACACCAGCTCCACACGCATCATCATCTACAGTTCGGAGAAGTCTTGACGCACGACTCATAACTCCAGAAGGTACTTCATTAACTCAAAGCTCAACTAGTCCTTCATCATCTATAAGACCAATCAAAATGAGGAGCGTAAGAGAAATTTATGAGCAAACTGAAAACAATGATGATATAAATCTTCTCTGCCTATATGTTGATCATGAGTCACTTACTTTTTAAGAGGCTGTGAAAGAAGATTGTTGGAGATCAGCCATGAAAGAGGAGATTTATGCCATCCAAAAGAATAAAACATGGGAATTAACTTCACTTCCTAAGGGTCATAAGTCAATTGGTGTTAAGTGGGTATATAAGATCAAGCGAACGGCTGATGGAAAGATTGACCGTTACAAGGCAAGGCTTGTAGCTAAGGGCTACAAACAAAAATATGGCGTGGATTATGAAAACGTTTTTGCACTAGTTGCTCGACTTGATATAGTCAGGATGCTGATCTCACTTGTCGCCCATCACAGTTGGAAAATTTACCAACTGGATGTAAAGTCAGCATTCCTCAATGGAATACTCGATGAAGAAGTGTATGTGGAACAACCCGAAGGCTTCATAGTAGAAGGAGAAGAGGATAAAGTTTATCGCCTAAAGAAAGCTTTATATGGATTAAAGCAGGCGCCTCGAGATTGGAATGCTCGGATTGATAACTACCTTCAAGAAAATGGCTTTACTAAATGTCCATATGAGCATTCCCTCTACATGAAAAGGAACAGCCATGGAGAATTACTTATAGCGTGCCTCTACATTGATGACTTGCTATTCACCAGGAACATTCAGGAGATGTTCGATAAATTCAAGCATGCTATGTTCAAGGAATTTGAAATGCCAGACTGTGGACTTATGTCCTACTTCCTTGGTATAGAGGTGAGACAACAAGTTGATGGTATATTCATATCTCAGAAAAGGTATGCAATGGAGCTTCTTAAGAAATTCAGATTGGATGGTTACAACACAGTAAGCACTCCTGTAGCAATGACTTTAAAGTTGACAAAAGAAGGAGAAGGAAAGACTGTGGATTCAACTCTATTCAAAAGTTTGATTGGAAGATTAAGGTATCTCACAGTTACAAGGACAGATATAGTCTATGGTGTTGGACTTCTGAGCAGATACATGGAAACTCCAAAGGAATCTCATTGGCTTGCAGCGAAGAGAATCCTAAGGTACATTTCAAGAACCTTAGAATTTGGACTTTTCTATTCTTACAATGAGAATGCAGAGTTATATGGATACTTAGACAGTGATTGGGGAGGTGACCAAGATGAACGTAAAAGCACCACAGGGTATGTCTTTTACCTTGGATCCACAGCTTTTTCGCATGGAGCTCCTAGAAGCAGAGTATTGTAGCTCTATCTACATGTGAAGCTGAGTATGTGGCAGCATCATCCACAGTTTGTGAAGCAATATGGCTAAGGAATCTCTCAAACGAGTTAAACCATCTGCAGGAGGAATCAACAATCATATACGTGGACAACAAGTCAGCTATTGCTCTTGCCAAGAATCCGGTACAACATGGAAGAAGTAAACATATTGATACTAGGTTCGATTTTCTAAGAGACCATGTGAAGCAGAAAATAGTAAAGGTAGAATATTGTGATACCAAAGAACAAGTAGTGGACATCTTTATGAAGGCATTACCAACTGATACATTCAGGAGATTAAGAGAACTACTTGGCATGAGAAAGCTTCTAGTTTGAAGGGGGGTGTTGGATATTCAAACTAGAAGTTTCTAGACTTGGGAAGCTTATAAAGCTATGTTGGAAATACAAATTAGAATATTCTAGATTCCTAAAGCATCTCTTGAACTCTTGAAGCATCTAGACTTGTTGAGAGGGAGAACATGCAGAAGAGATTCTAGAAAGATGTTTTTTGGAAACATGCAAATCTCTAGAAGACCAAAAGGGCATTGCCCTTGTGTCTTATAAAAGACTCTAGATAGGGTTATTATGGTCATTTTACCTATCATGTAAACACTATAAATAGGCATTGTGTGTAAAAGTTTAGGCATTGAGTTGAAATACAAATCAAGTAGTTCCTTAAGAGGTATCTTCCATAATAGTGTGTGGTTATTCTTCTAAGGCAGCAACCTTTCTGGTCTAGCTTTGTGTCTTCTCTACTATTCCTCTTGTAGTTAGCAACATCTTCCCACTCTCCACTATCTTGGGCAAGGCTTAGCAAAGCCAACAAGTTATCCTCTGGTTCGATATGCTCATCGCATCCCTACAATAGTTGTTAACCCTCATTGCATATTCTTCACTGCCTTTAGTGCTTTCTCTCAGGGCATAGGTAGGTAGGCAAAGGCTACAATATTAGAAGGTCAGCACTTCGCCATCACTGCCACCTTTGCTATTTCTCTCTATTCGGTTATGAAATCTATGGTTTCTTATTTTTTTAATGCATCATTACTGAATCCTTACTTATCTTCCTAGCGATGTTTCTATGCTCCTAGCTTTTACTTGGTTTCTTAAATAAACCTTATAAATGTGAATGATCTTTTGATTGTTGTTATGTAGAATAGCATCATTTTGGATTATACAGTTTATAAGTTGGTGATTTTTTCTTTCTATCTTATTGGTTTGTAATTATGTTTGGCTTTAAATTTGATTTTTAGTTCTTCATTGATGTTGAAGGTATTTGAATTATTGACTATAATTGCCATTTAATTTAATCATCAAGAACGGATCTGAAACCCTTTGACCAGATAGTGTAATGATGGCCATAAAGGGTCTATTATAGGTAGCTATAAAGGTATCGGTTACGGGTGATTCTCTCTATATAAGAGAGAGAAGAGTATGTAGATTGATACTCTAAGGTAAACTTCTATCACCCGAATCTGGTTTAAGGGCCGGGGTCGACCATTACCGTATGTAGATTGATACTCACGACTTGATACATATGTGATGAGTTAACCCACTATAGAGCATGCTCATAGATTGATAATCAATACGTGAAAGTGCAAATGTTGATATACATAGAAAAACATTTTCGTACATAGAGCTCGTAGGTTAGCATGGAAAAACCAAATGACTTAGCACTTAGAAAAAAATTTTGGGAGACCCGCAGATTAGCGTGAAAAAACCAAATGGCTTACTGCTCATAGAAGCATTTTGGAAAAACTCAGATAAACATGATGGGAGAACTCGTAGGTTAACGTAGAAAAACCAAATGGCTTAGTGGTTCGAAAAAGAATTTCGAGAGAACATGCAGGATAGCTTGGAAAAACTAAAATTGCTTATATGGTTAGAAAATCATGTTTGGAGAACCCGTAGATTTGCATGGAAAAACCAAATTGCTTAGTTGTTAATCCTTATGGGGGGTAAGACCATAAATATGAGTTTTAAATATGAGTCAAGAGGAAAAGCTTGTTAGGTAAGCATAACCCTACTTGATATATGAAAATACTAATTAGGGTGATAACTAGACAAAATGAAAGTTGATATCTGGTTATATGTTTACTCTTAGAGAGATGTTATAGAACAACAAGAAATAGACCTCCGTTAAAGCAAAGTAACCATGCTATGGTATGGCTTAAGAAGTCATCTGGTGAAAACACTTCATTGATAAATTGAAGTTGGTAGGACCGATGGATCCATGAATTTATACTTCAATAATCGAGTCGACATTAATATGCTAATAAAAGCATAACAATGTGTCAAAGATTTGGTTGAGAAATAAAATTTATATTCTTATAGATCTCATTGCCTGAAATAATGGTTATAAAATCATTAACAAAGAAAATGTTTGTTGGACATATTTGTTAAATAAGGCTATGGTAAATGTTATATAAAATGACTCTTAAAGCCAAGTGGGAGTATCTGAATTATTGGATGTAATAGTCATTTAGTTTAATCATCAAGAACGGATCTGAAACCCTTAACCAGATAGTGTAACGACGGTCAAAAATGGTCAGGTAGCCAAAAAGGCTTCGGTTACGGGCGATTCTCTCTAAATAAGAGAGACAAGAGTATGTAGATTGATACTCTAAGATAAGCTTCTATCACCCGGATTTGGTTTAAGGGGGCTGACCATTACCATTGGTTTACATCCACAGTTGCCTCTTCTCAATGATCGACAATAACGATCCTACGAAATCCTTATAGAAGGTTTGCTAATTCATATAAAAAATTAAAATTCATGTTTGCACTGTATCCTAAACTATTTTTCCTCTCTCCAGCCTCAAAAGACAGATTTCCTAATTGCGCATAAAGTAGAATAGGAAGAAGACTATTGATTACCTGTACCTCACTGTTGTGTTCTAATTTCTGTATTGACATAGAGACGATTGATTACATCATTATGTTGTAGCAGTGTGGGGTGCATTTCTAGATGCATTTGGGAATTTTTCACTATTTCAACTTTTTTTTAAGATTCCTTTGGATTGTTATTAATTTCTTAGGTTTAGGTGGTACTCTTTGTTGTCTTTTGAAGTTGGTGAGTGCTAGATTCTTTTATGGTGACTAGTGAGTCTTATGATGCCAAAACTATGTGCCAAACAGTGTAAGTCAAATTGTTTCTTATGTGATGCTTAGGTCACCACTTCGCTTAGCCAAGATTCATATTGCCTAATCAGGTTCGAGCTGTTTTGGTAGGCACTCATTAAAAATTTATTTGCCTAGATGGCACAATTTGTGTTTTTTGTTGTTGCTAATTTTATACACATTTGTTATTTTAATTGATATTTTATCTATATTAATTCAATTTTCACATGTGTTAGTGTTTCTATGCATTAACTTTGTGTTAGGGTTTCGTCCAACTATTTTTAGTGTTTCAAACATAATTATTCTCCTAAATTTTCTTCCTATACTCTTAAATTTCGTAGATATGAGAAAATATGATTGAGGAAGAAATTGCTGGTTAAAAGGTATGTGTTGTAACTTAACCCTCAAATTAATTTTGTTTTATTTTACTAATGATCTTTTAAGTAATCACCATTACACTTTATTATTTATTGGACTCTCTAGATACTGGTTACATAGTGTTTTTTAATTCCCCTGCATCGTACGGGGTGTTTGCTAGTTCTCTACTATACAACAGAGAAGCCTTCCAAATAGATTAAAAAGAAAAACTTGGAAGGAATTGATAGGGCATTACCAGTTGCATCTTCGATGATGACTGAATCCAAAACGAACTGAAATCAAACAAAGCAGCAAATGAAAACCAAAATCGAAGCAATAGGTGGTAGAACAGGGTTGAGATGAAGAGAGAAAGGTCTGGATCCTTGTGAAAACTGTGATTTAAGAAAACTTTTCTCCTAAACAAAAGTTAAAGAAAGAAGGTTGCTGTTTAAAACTGCAATTGAAGAAAACTTTTCTCCTAAACCAAAGTTCAAGAAAGAAGGCATGAAGAAACAACATACATAAAAATTTTCTCCTAAACAAAAGTTCAAGAAAGAAGGCACAAAGAAACAACATACATAAACATACCCATATCGCGATTCACCTACACTACACAATGTTGATGATTTTAAATTAATTAAAAAACCGGATCATTAGGATCCGGGGTTTTGATTTTAATCAAGGACTAAAACCCCCCATTAATTTAATCTTTGTTTAGGTTGGGTGTTTAATCTCTTAAAAGAGAGAAAACACACTTTTAGTGCATTTCCCCTAGTTCTTTTGTCCCACATCGGAAAAGAAGAGAAAATCTAAAGAGTTTAATTACCCCATTTGTAACGCCCCAAAACCCACCCTAGGAGTTAGAGTGAATCTTGGACGACTCATCATGACTTGCTTGACCAAAATAACCTGCAAAAAACCTGAAGCATATACCGTAGAGGACATAATAGCGGAAACATAACTACAAAGCACAACGGAAGACTTAACCAAAAACCTCTATGTGTATATATATACATGATCCAAGTTGATACAAAAAGATATACAAAAGAAAGTGTGGACAGGCCCGCCAAAATACATGAATATATCTCTCTCAACTCACCCACAGCTATTCACTCAGAATCTACCACCTCTAATAATAACCTTATACCGGAGATTCCTCTACAGGTTCCTCGGCACACTCATCTTCTACCTAAGGTCTGGGAGCATGAACATCAAAAGGGGCAGCCGCTCCACTATCACCTGTCGACATAAGAAGTACGGCTGAGTATGGAATACTCAGCGGGTACCAAATACTAACCAACAGTCATAACATAGCAATAACAATATATATAAAGCAGGAAGAAATTCATATAATAACAAGAAAGCAGAGCAGTTTATATTCATGCTTGCATCACATAAAAGCCGATAAATCTCTTGAAAATCTTCGTGCACTTGACTTGACTTAAAATACCATTTTCGTGGAAAACCTGTCATGTCTGTCTTGCTTGATCTTGTCATGCGTGTTATGCTGGTATCATGCTGGCTTGCTTGGAAAATAAACATGTTCATGCTACTTGTGAGGGAGGGGAGGCCCCTCTTCCTATATGAATGCAACTTGTCATGTCATGTTCTTGCTTGTGATCATGCTTGCTTGCTTGGAAAATAAACGTGTTCATGCTACTTGTTAGGGAGGGGAGGCCCCTCTTTCTATATGAATGCAACTTCTCATGTCATGTTCTTGCTTGTGATCATGCTTCCTTGGAAAATAAACTACTTGAGAGGGAAGGGAGACCCTTCTTCCTAAATGCTCATGCTTGCCATGTCATGTATCATGCTTGCTTGGAAAATAAACTACTTGTGAGGGAAGGGAGACACTTCTTCCTAAATGCATGCTAGTCTTGTTCTTGCCAAAAGTGAGGTAAAAAATATCGTAGGATATGTCCCACCTCTAATTCTCATTCTTGAAAAACCTCGGTAAATCATGTCATGCATGCTGTGCTCGTGGAATCGTGTACATACTTGCATTTGAATTTAAATATGACAATTTGGGAATTTACAATACATATAACATCAATAATATGAGCAAGTCAATATTCATGCCATTTAGGGAAAAAGAAAGCACACTATCATAGGCCCTAGTAATTTTCATAATTAATTTAAGCATGCATTTCTTAATTTACAACTCATTTTATTCACCTTGGCATTTCATCAAACATGGGGTGTGTTCATTATTTATTAAACCTACATCATGCTTTTCTAGGTGGGTTTATATTCACAACACACAAGTATGTTTATTATTTGTACAATACCCTTCCCATTTCATTCATCACATTATTCACATGGCATCCATTGCCCAACATCCATTCTCACACCACTTCCATCACACCTCCTATTAGGTTTATACATTAGGGGAAAATAACAAAGAAGAAGGAAGAAAAGGTATGAACTAGGTGGGTAGCAAATGGTACCAACCTTGACAAATGAGGGAAGAAACCCTTTGCAAAAATGTGCGTGTGCCGCTGCCCTAGCTTGGGGAAAGAGCTCCTCGTGAGCTTGAGCCGAGAACTTGGAGGAGAATGAGCTTGTGATGATCTAGGGTTCTTAAAACCCTTTGATTTCTCCCCAAAAGCAAACCCTAGGTTAGAATCTCCTTTCTCTCCTCTCCTTATCACTCAAACCTTCTAAGTGTAGTGAATGAAGCCCTCAAGGCTCGGGCAAAGCCTTTAAGGCATGAGTGAAACGCCCAAAAGACGAAAACATCCTTACTGAAATTTCTACAAAACACGATACACCGATCGATCGGTTGATAATACCGAGCGATCGGTCACCTACCGAGCGATCGGTGTTCTTGACTGAGCTCTTGACCAAAAACATGCTCTCTGGAAAATTTCCCCATACAAAAAAGTTAACCAGTTGATAGCTACCGATTGACCGGTTGTGGACCGATCGATCGCTACAATAGACCGAGCGATCGGTGCTCTGCAGGTTTTTGACCCATTGCACCATTTCGGCCATAACTTTTGACTCGTTCGTCAGATTTTGACGATTCAACCTGTGTTGGGTTCGTACTTTGAAAAGGAACATTTTTAATATGTCATAATTTTCAATTTCTCTCTTATTCATTGACCAAATTACCCCTAAAGTTAACTTATCCGTAAATGGAGTTCAGTAAACCGGATTTTTAACATATCCGACTTAGGAATCCCACTTCGCAACACTTAAGGTTCTTAACAATTTCTCTTTTCATAGAAATGGAAGATTACAAAGGCCTAAAGCCCTGGCACGGATTCTAATACATGGGCAAAAGTTTCGGGGTTCTACACCCTTGCTTGCTTAGTTATCAACAACAAAGCATGAGGTGTAGACTTCGACCCACCAATTCCTTTAGACGATAACTAGGGTGCGCGAGCACGAGCACACACGCACGGAGATGGGTTCGGGCTCGGGGTCAGGTGCAGGTGTGGTGTGGTGCGAGCATAATCTCAACCGTAGATCTAGGTTGACCCTAATCGGATGATCAGTGTGGTTGATCAGAGCCATCTGATCAAGTCTCAGGCTCGGTCTGATCTGGACCATCGGATCTGGGTGTGTGAGATCCGAGGCTACTCATGGGTGTGTCAGGTGGTTGCCTTGGGTCAATGGGTGCAGGCCCATGATGGGCTGCTCTGATCAAGGCCTGACCCAGTGTGCCATATGGCCAGCCTGGTGCAGGAGGGCCTAGCTAGATGGTCGAGCCCATGCGCATGCAAGGTGACCCTGGTCCTTTTTAAATAGAGGGGCTTAGGGAGGGTCTGAGAGCTGTTGGAACTCAGACCAAAGCCTGATCTGTGGAGTGTATAGCCTGTTCTGTGGACCTTGACCACGGAGCCAAGAGTGTAGAGCCTGATCCGTGCGCCGCCTAGACCACGGAGCCTAGAGGCCAGTGAGCCCAGAGAGATGACCCGGACCAGAGTAGGTACACCCTGGTCTAGTCTACTCCGAGTCAGCCATGGTCCATCAGGATGACTCCGTACCAGGGACCTCTTAGGAGGACCCCAACTTGGAGCTCTCCATCAATGGTGGTCCTTGAGCTCGATGGAGAAGATGGTGACCCTGACCCATTATCCAGAAGCCCAGACCCAGCAGGCTAATCGGATCGATCCAGATCCATGGATACCAGGAAATGGACAGCTTTGTCTAGCTCCTGATGAGGTTGTAGAATGCCTTTGGGCTTCTCAACTGTCCATGCTGTTCGGTTGACCGATCTGGGATTCCGGATCGAGTAGAATACTGGATCTATCCTACATGGGCAGAACCATCTTGGTGACCATCCGATTTCGGGTGATCCTACCATATCCACATGATGGACCCAATCAGGGGTATCTTGTGGAATGGGTTAATCTGGACAGGCCTGCTCTTGTACCCAAACAGAACCCGAACTGATAAAATCGGATAAAGTATAATCTTGTCATCAAACAGACTTGGATTAAGTTAAAATGAATTAACTTAAAATCTGTAACCAAACGGGACCTAAGACAGAATTGATTTTGGCCGAACCAGAAAACAGATTCTGTGCAGAATTAATTCTAGACAGAACCAGAATCTGTAACCAAACAGAATAGGTGCAGACCTATTCTGGAATAGGTTAAACCTGGATTAGACCAAACTAGAGTGGACCTAACCCTGTAACCAAACAGACCCTTAAACCTTAAGGGGTAAAATGGTAATTTTGGAAATTATCTAATTTATTAGATTATCTCTTTCTATAAATCCGATGGGATTTTAGGATAGTTGGATAATTAGGTAAACCCTAATTAAATGGATATATATATATATATATATAAATATATATTTTTAAGGGCATCCTAAAGGAAGATCAGTACTCCGTCTTCTACCAAGTAGTGCAAAGTCATTGGGAAGACCGGAGAGAATCCGAGCTGAGTTGTATCCTGGAGATAGAGCTGCCATATCCCTTGCACTTGGGAGGCTTGGACTATCTTCAAGAAAGACTCTCTTGTAGCGCCTCTCAGCGAAACAATTCTCTACCTTAATTAATTAAATAATTAATTGCTTATTTAATTGCATTATTATCTGTTTGTATTTGCTAAGTGGTTATGTGTGTAGGGATTTAGCCCAATTACACCAACAATTTGAAAATATTTTATATCTCCATGGCTGCTTTGCAAATGCGAGGACTGAACTAGACAGAGTCGATGCCCCGATTTGATGGAAAGAACTTCTACCGTTGGGAGCAGAGGATGAAGTTTTTCTTTAAGCAATCGAAAGTGGATTATGTCCTCACAGAAGAGTGTCCGAAAATTCCAAAAGATCCCGATGTCGCTGAAATAGATTTGGATTATGGTACTGCACAAGTGCAAAGGTGGATTGATGATATGGTACAGCCCGAAATCACATCCTCAACTCACTGTCGGACCAACTGTATGAACAACATTCAAGGAAGACCAAGCAAGCCAGAGACTTGTGGGAAGTATTGAGGCTAGTCTACCTAGCAGAGGAGTCTGGAACAAAGAAATTACACGTTGCAAACTACTTGGAATTTAAGATGGTTGACGGAAAGAGTATCATGGAGCAGATTCAAGAGCTACAAAAAATAATAGACGCGTTCACCTTGGCTAGAATGGTTCTGGATGAAACCTTCCATGTCAACGCTATCATTGCCAAACTTCCCTCATCCTGGAAGGAGTATCACTCAAAGCTAATGCACAAGAAGGAAGACTGGAATCTTGAAACTCTGTTGTACCATGTCAGGGTAGAGAAAGAAAGTAGGAAGTGTGACAAGGAGGAGCCGACTACTAGGGCTCATATGGTTGATTCAAATCAATCAAGAAAGTTTCAACCAAGAAAGAAAGAGTTTAAGAAGAAAGGGATTTTTTAAAAGAAGAAGGGTCCATACAACAAGATCAGTAACAGCAACAACAACAATAATTTCAAGAAGGATGTAGAGTGTTACTCTTGTGGTAAGATGGGGCACTATGCCAAGAACTGCAAGGTTAACAAGAGTGGAAATTTTCAGAAAAAGACAAAGTTTGTGAAGAAGGAAGAGAAGAAAAATAATGTCCTCATGGTCACAGTCGTGACTGAAGCCAGCATGATTGGCAAAGAGTCTGAGTGGTGGATTGACACTGGAGCCACCCGTCACGTTTGCAGTGACAAGAACATGTTCGATTCCTACGAACTAGTGGGGGAAGGAATGAACATGTTCATGGGCAACTCTTTGTCTTCGAAGGTCGCAGGAAAAGGAGTGGTGAAGCTGAAGTTTACCTCAGGGAATGTTGTTGAACTGAAGGACGTTCTGCAAGTACCGGATATTCGTAAGAACCTTGTGTCGGCAGCTCTACTCAGCAAGATCGGAAACAAGATGGTTTTCGAGTCTGACAAAGTTGTTTTCACCAAGAATGGGATATTTGTAGGAAAAGGGTATTTGGTGTCTGAAATGTTCAAGCTAAATACAATGAATGAAACTCCTGTTATTTCTGCTTATATCACTTAGTCCTTTGATTTATGGCATGGTAGGCTAGGTCATATTAATTTAAAAAAAATAAAATCAATGACCAATCATGGACTAATAGCTAACGCATCCAGTGATAAGCATGAAAAATGTTTCGCTGACAGCAAGTGTAAAATTATGAGACCTCCATTCAAGGGTGTAGAGAGAGAATCAAAGCTACTCGAGCTTATTCACAGTGACATATGTGAAATGACCGGCGCACAGTCAAGAGGAGGGAAAATATATTTCATTACCTTCATCGACGATGCCTCTCGTTACACGCATGTTTTTCTTATCCGGACTAAAGACGAAGCATTTGAGAAATTCAAGGTGTTCAAGTCAGAAGTTGAGAATTTTCTGGAAGCCAGAATAAAGATACTTAAAACTGACAGAGGGGGAGAATATCTTGATTCAGAGTTCATAAAGTTTTGTGAAGATAACAGGATCCATCACGAGACAACTACACCGTACACACCACAGCAAATTGGCATTGCAGAAAGAAAGAACAGAACTCTGACAGAAATAGTAAATACCATGCTAACAAGCTATAGTGTTTGACCAAATCTTTGGGGTGAAGCACTTCTATCAGCCTGTCACATTCTCAATAGAGTTCCTCAACGGAAAGCAGAATCAATTCCATATGAATTGTGGAAGGGAAGAAAACAAAATCTGCAGTACCTTAGGGTTTGGGGTTGTCTAACCCAAGTAAGATTGTCTAACTTGAATAACCCCAAGGTAGGAACCAGAGGTACTGACTGCGTCTTCATTGGTTAATCAATGTCAAACAAAGCGTACAGGTTTCTAAATCTGGAAACTCCTGTAACACACTCGGTTGTGGAAGCTATTAGTGCTGAGTTCTTTGAAACTGTGTTCCCATACAAGAGAAGTCAAGAAGTAGTGGGGGACCAACCAGAATCCAGTTCCAAGCGAAAAGAGTGTGAAGATCCAATTCCCTCTGAACCAAGAAGAAGTACTCGACCAAGAATTCCAAAGGATTTTGGCCCTCAATATGTCTGTTTAATTGAGAAGGACCCAACAAACTACACTGAAGCAATGATGTCTAAAGACGCAGATCTTTGGAAGGAGACAATGGATGATGAGATGCACTCTATCAACTCTAACAACACTTGGATCCTGGTGGACCTACCTCTAGGAAACAAGACGGGTGCAAGTGGATCTTCAAGAAGAAATTGAAACAAGATGGATCCATAGAAAAGTTCAAGGCTAGACTAGTTACGAAGGGCTTCAAACAGCAAATGGGTTTTGACTACTTTGACACCTATGCCCATGTGGTTAGGTTGACCACCATTAGGATGTTGATTGCGTTGGCCTCAATCAAGGATTTGATCATTCATCAGATGGACGTCAAAACCACATTCCTTAATGGTGATCTTGAAGAAGAAATATACATGGATCAACCTGAAGGATATGTTTTGCCAAAGAATGAGAAGAAATTCTACAAACTTCTGAAGTCATTGTATGGATTAAAGCAAGCTCCAAAACAATGACATGATAAATTTGAAAGTAACCTTCTAGCTGATGGGTATCAAGTCAACAGTGGTGATATCTGTGTATATAGCAAATTCGGAGACAACTTTGGGGTGATAATTTGCTTATATGTTGATAACATGCTCATTTTTGGAACTGATGATCAAAGTGTTGCCAACACAAAGGAGTTCCTATCGTCTAACTTTGATATGAAAGATATGGGCAAAGCAGATGTTATACTTGGAATCAAGATTGTTAGGAGTAGTGAAGGAATTGCACTTTCCCAGTCAAGCTACATTGAGAAGATTCTCAGGAGGTTCAATCAGTTTGATTGTACTACGACTCTAACACCAGTTGATTCAAGTATTAAACTAACAAAGAATGAAGGTAGAGGTGTTTCTCAATTGGAGTACTAGTAGATAATCGGTAGCTTAATGTATGCGATGCATTGCACTAGGTCGGATATAGCCCAAGCAGTGGGGATGTTATGCAGATTTACCAGTAATCCTGGTCGATTGCACTGGGTAGCCTTGATCAATATTCTGAGGTACCTGAAGGGTACATTGTCCTATGCTCTGCATTATGGAAGATCACCTACCATGCTTGAAGGATTTAGTGATGCGACATGGAATTCATGTCCAGACGAATCAAAGTTGGTCAGAATTCTGAGGTACCTGAAGGGTACATTGTCCTATGCTCAGCATTACGGAAGATCACCCGCCGTGCTTGAAGGATTTAGTGATGCGACATGGAATTCATGCCCAGACGAATCAAAGTCAGTTACTGCATGGATCTTCTCGATGGGAGGAGGAGCCATTTCCTGAAAATCCAAGAAGCAGACTTGCATAACTCATTCCACCATGGAATCGGAGTTCATTGCACTATTGTCAGCTAGAGAAGAAGCTGAATGGCTCAAGGGTATTCTGGTTGATGTGCCAATCTGGGAGACACCCATGCCAGCAGCCACAATCTATTGTGATAACCAGGCGGCTATGCTCAAAGCATACAGTGAGAACTACAATGAAAAGTCTAGACAGATCCGCCTAAAGCACAACCATGTTAAGGGTCTGATTACTGATGGAAAAATCGCAATCCAGTATGTGAAGTTCAAAGAGAATTTGGCTGACCCCTTGTATAAGGGCCATGGCACGGACCTTGTGATGAAGACATCAAGAGGAATGAGACTAAAGCTAGTTGAGCAGTTAAACTAGGTGGAAACCCAACCTGACGAGTCTTTGAGGTTCAATGGAAATAACGAACCTTGTAAGAAACTACAAATACACTATAAATGAAATGCCAATTCAATTGTGTCTCATCCTAAGGATGATGTCAATAGTGCAAGTCTATAGACAGTAGATCTATAGATAATTCTGCAATGAGGTTGAGAATTTAAATGAATTCTCTTAATGAATAACTATAGGCCTGTAATAGGCTGGAGTGTTGCAGAAGCACTCTTGATAGACTCACCTTTCTGAGTGTCGAAGGCTCGTCACCTTCTATGAGATTCTAGCTAAATCTCTAGAGCTCTCAGTAAGACCGGGGTAAGGCATGGACATTAAAGTGCTAAGCTGAATGAGTACACATATCTTCTTAAATGAATGTGTGTGCAACGAATCCGATTGGCCAATACGAGTTCTGCAGTTCAAGGCATAGTCCACTGGGTTCTCTGGCCTTTCTTGATTTGTTTGCACTAAGTGTAGGTTCAAGTCAAAAGACACCTACATCTATGCATAGGATATTCTTGGATGCCCGAATTTGTTTTACTTAATTCTTAATTACTTTACTAATTTTAAATCAAGTGGGGGATTGTTGATTATGATTTTAAATTAATTGAAAAATCGGATCATTAGGATCCGGGGTTTTGATTTTAATCAAGGACTAAAATCCCCCATTAATTTAATCTTTGTTTAGGTTAGGTGTTTAATCTCTTGAAAGAGAGAAAATACACTTTTAGTGCATTTCCCCTAGTTCTTTAGTCCCACATCAGAAAAGAAGAGAAAATCTAAAGAGTTTAAATACCCCCTTGCTTGCTTAGTTATCAACAACCAAGCATGAGGTGTAGACTTTGACCCACCAATTCCTTTAGACGATAACTAGGCTGTGCTCGCAGCGAGCGCGAGCGCACACGCACATGCAAGGGCGCTATGAGGCACACTTTGCACTTCGCACATGCGCATCGTCGTGAGTTGCTTGGGTCGCTATTTCTTTTAAGTTAATCAGGACCGTTGATCTAATCTCAACCGTAGATCTAGGTTGAACCTGATTGGATGATCAGTGTGGTTGATCAGAGCCGTCTGATTAAGTCTCAGGCTCGGTCTGATTTGGACCGTCGGATCTAGGTGTGTGAGATCCGAGGCTACTCATGGGTGTGTCAGGTGGATTAGATCTCATGATTGCCTTGGGTCAGTGGGTGCGGGCCTGTGCGTGTAGGCCTATGATGGGCGGCTCTGACCAAGGCATGACCCTGTGTGCCATGAGGCCTGCTTGGTGCTGGAGGGCATAGCCAGGTGGCCGAGTCCATGCGCATGCAAGGTGACCGTGGTCCTCTATAAATAGAGGGGCTTAGGAGGGTCTGAGAGTTGTTGGAACTCAGACCAGAGCCTGATCCATGGAGTGTATATCTTGTTCCTTGGACCCAGACCACAGAGCCAAGAGTGTAGAGCCTGATCCGTTAGCCCAGACCATGGAGCCTAGAGACCAGTGAGCCTAGAGAGAAGACCCAGACCAGAGTAGGTGCACCCTGGTCCAGTCTGCTCCGAGTCAGCCATGGTCCATCAGGATGACTCCGTACCAGGGACCTCTTAGGAGGACCCTAACTTGGAGCTCTCCATTAATGGTGGTCCTTGAGCTCGATAAAGGAGATGGTGACCCTGACCCATTATCTAGAGGCCCAGAACCAGACCCAGCAGGCTATCCAAATCGATCCAGATTCATGGATACTAGGAAATGGAGACCTTTGTCCAGCTCCTGATGAGGTTGCAGAATGTCTTCGTGCTTCTCAACTGTTTATGCTGTTCAATTGCCCGCTCTGGGATTCCAGATTGAGTAGAACAGTGGATCTATCCTACATGGGCAGAATCATCTCGGTGACCATCTGATTTCAGGTGATCCTACCATATCCACATAATGGACCCAATCAGGGGTATCTTGTGGAATGGGTTAATTTGGACAAGCCTGTTCTTGTACCCAAACAGAACCCGAACTAATAAAATTGGATTAAGTATAATCTTGTCACAAAACAGACTCGGATTAAGTTAAAATGAATTAAATTAAAATTTGTAACCAAACTGGACTTAAGACAGAATTGATTCTGGCCGAACCAGAAAACAGATTCTGTGCAGAATTAATTCTGGATAGAACCAGTTGCTGTAACCAAAAGAATAGGTGCAGACCTATTTTGGAATAGGTTAAACTAGGATTAGACCTAAGCAGAGTGGACCTAACCCTATAACCAAACAGACCCTTAAACCCTAAGGGGTAAAATGGTAATTTTGAAAATTATCTAATTTATTAGTTTATCTCTTTCTATAAATCCGATGAGAATTTAGGGCACTTGGATAATTAGGTAAACCCTAATTAAATGGATATATATATATAAATATATATATTCTAAGGGCATCCTAAAAGAAGATCAGTACCCCATCTTCTACCAAGTAGTGCAAACTCGTTGGGAAGACCGGAGAGAATCCGAGCTGAGTTGTATCCCGGAAATAGAGCTGCCATATCCCTTGCACATGGAAGACTTTAACTATCTTCAAGAAAGACTCTCTTGTAGCGCCTCTCAGCGATGCAATTTTATACCTTAATTAATTGCTTATTTAATCGCATTATTATCTGTTTGTATTTGCTAAGCGGCTATATGTGGAGAGATTTAGCCCAATTACACCAACACACAACTCAATAAATAAAAATAAACCCGCATTCGTTTAACTAGTGGACCGCCGTGCCCACGTGTCCCTTTTAATATTTTAGTTTATTTTTTAATTTCTAGAAACCAAGGTTGGATGGGTGAACTCTAAGAGTGAGTGAGTGAGGCGCTTAATCCTAGTTAAAAGAGAGTAAAAAGGGACACATGGACACGACACTGTGAATTGCTCGATCAATAAGTCTAGTTGACATGGGAATCAAAGAGGGTGCCAATTCGTGACATCCCTAGCTATTATATAGTAAAGATATTCTTAACGTATTTTTATTAAGTTTATTAGAATTTGTGATGAAATTAAATCAGATGAAATTAATTTGATTTCAAAAGGGGTTATGCATTTGAGTTTTGGTTGATTCAAGATATTCCATCCAATTCGAACCCAACCCAATAAATATAAGTTACTCATCATGCAATTAAAAGAAGTTCAAACTTAGATTCCAATATTGTACCTAAAAAAAACTCCAATTAAATATAAATAATGTCAAAATCCATAGCAACAACGAAAATCAAAATCAACCTATGGCAAAGAAACACCCCAATCTTGCGTGCCAATGGTAGGGTGTGGCCAATCTCAATTGAGTAGTCTCAGGATCCATTCCCCTTGGGTGATGAGTAGCAAGAACTCCAATTCTCAATTCTAACCACTAACCCTGTACTAATTTAGGTATAAAAAACAAAACTATGACAAAGGTTCTATGAAAGAACATGACTTTCGTCAATACCGTCCAGCAAATAGGGTTCTTGTATTTAGCACATTTAAGCCAATCATCTCGATCCTTGGCAGACATCTCCCGCTTCTTCTGAGAGCATTTAGCTGCATTAATCTTCTTACAGCGTATCTCTTCCCAACAAATATCCAGTTCCGATTCCGGTGGGGGCTCAACACTATAGTCGTGGCATTCCACGTCCTCGAAGTATTCGTCATCCATAACATTTGAACAAAGAGAAGGGCTCCATGAGGCGTTAACGGTCTTATGCATAAAAAATGGACCTCGTCCAAAGATTATGTGCTCTTCATCAGTAGAAGAGCAACAGCCACCACCATACCGGTAGCCATCACCATTCCAGCCAATTCCCTGTGACTGTTATAGAGAAGCCAAGCCCAGCACCAACAATATCACCAGAGCGCCACACGACATCATCAAACTCAAAACAGATTACAATGGCCTCCTTACACCCGTTAGAGTTAGAAGGAAAGTGGGTGATTGGCCAAAAGAGTCTTTTGTTTATTATTGTTTTAAATTCATGGGACTCTTTCTTTCTTTCTTATCTTTCAGTTAGCTATATCGGTACTACTTCCCATTTCGTTTTCTAATCCAATTCAACTAGGACATGTGACACACTAGGGCTTTGTCCCATTCGTATTGTATCCCCAGAGGTACCGAGTTCCTGAGAGGGTGGGAGTTTGTATATACTCTCCACCCGCCCACTAACTGAACACATACTAACACCTAACCCGGGTTGCGGCCTAAACGTATATCTCAAACAAACAAAAAAAAAAACTAGGACATGTGACTGGTGATCATGATGTATTTTATCAAAGGAGCCAAATCATCTCCGGTAATAACCGGATTTGGCAAATCCGGTTATCATCCCTTGAGGTCACCACGTGTCTCCTTTGACACCTCTTAATTGTAGGTAAGGTTCACCTACCCCTTGGGTTCACCCACCTATTTTTGGTTTTTTAATTTAATATTAATTCTTTTTTAAAAATTAAAAAACTGTTTTTAATATTAAAAAAACACTAAAAACAGTTTTTTAATTTTAAAAAAGAATTAATATTAAAAAAAAAAAACCAAAAGTGGGTGGGTGAACCCTAGGGGTGGGTGAACCTTACCCACGGAAATGGAGCCAAATCATCTACTGTGATAACCAGATTTGGCAATCCGGTTATCACCCCTAGAGGTTGCCACGTGTCTCCTTTGACACCCCTTAACCGTGGGTAAGGTTGACCCACCCCTAGGATTCACCCACCCATCCTTGGTTTTTTTTTTTTTTTTTAATATTCATTCTTTTTTTTATATTAAAAACTATTAAGGGTGTGAGTGGTGGTGTGTAGTCGGACCTCTGTAGCATTGACCGGAGTTGATGGTTATTCAGAAAGTGGATAGGCGTTGGTGTAGTGCAGTAGGCGGTAACTTGTCTTCTTGGTTCATTGATTGTCTTATCCTGAGTATTAATGGTATCAGAGCCCTGTAGAAGGGTGTGAGTGGTGGTGTGTAGTCGGACCTCTATAGCATTGACCGGAGTTGGTGGTTATTCAGAAAGTGGATAGGCGTTGGTGTAGTACAGTAGGCGTTTGAGGCTGTGGTGTGAGCCGTTTACCCGCTGTAAGTCACTTTTGGCCAGTTGCTGAATCTACATACTGAGGTAAACTTAGTCCATCTAGAAATTCTTCAATGTGCTACAGAGTAAGATGAATCATCATCTCTTCCCCAGAAGCATGTACTCTCGAGAAGTTCACAGTCAAGATGATACAATGAATAGCGAAGAACACATATTTGTGAATAGTGAATCCGAGTTAAATAATTGGAATATACCTAAGGTAGCAGTAGAAGAAATCTACAGACTAGGTACATTTAAACTATTCTCCTCATATTCTATAAAAACAGTTGAGCGTACTTTACCTCTTAGAAATCATACATATAATACTTGTAAATTATTAGATAAAGATACTATAATTAACCTTAAGAAAAAATACAACTTTATTCATTTTGGCATGATACAGGTGGCGGCCAAGCCACTTACCAGATTAGGGATTAATAGTTCTATTTTACTATGTCTTAGAGATTGTAGGTTCTTAGACTTTTCAGATAGCCTCTTAGGAGCCATCCAGACTAGTACTGCACAAGGTCCAGTATATTTTAATTGTTATCCAGATTTCTCTTTAGATTTAAGAGATCCCCATATCCTAGAAGCTTTAACTTTAGATGTCCATACTAAAGGTATAAATATGCGTCCAGGATCTAGACCTCTAGTGCTAGTTTACAGGATAAATTATAAGGTTATGAATACAATGTTAAATCCTAAAGCCATCCATCATTTTAATAGAGATAACAAGTTTAATGAGATCATTTATGGTCATCCAGATAATGTGATTAAGCCTAGAATAATTAATTGGGAAGATATTGAGTTTCCAGAAAGTTGGACATTAGTCAATATGACTTAACCTCCTCCTATGCCAATCTAAGAGCCGAACCAGATAATAGATCATGGTAAAGGTAACATAGAGATTTTATTTCCCAGATTAATTAGGAATCCTTCCTACAGAATACCTTCCAGAGACTCTCATTACATTTCAGGTAATATACCTTCCAGATCGTCTTATTCTAGTATCCCTAGTACAAGTACAATACATTTAGAAAATACTTCTAGACTTCCGCTCCATACTCCAGATAATTTAGTATTTAATACTCCCATACAGACTTCTCATAATACTCTCTCTGAGTATGTCCATACTCAACCAGTCATGTCTTCACCTGAACAGGAATTTCATAATACCAACTTAGAAGGAATAAGAAATTCTCATATTCCAGAACCGTATTATAGGGAACATAGTGATAACTTCCAGAATACGAGTAGTCCAAACATTACTCCAAATAATTGTCCATCTCCAACACAGTCAGATATGAATCCACCTAGAGTATACACGTGTAATATGTTAGAAATCGCTACAGAATATAAGATAGATTATGCTAAGCTAGAAAATGATTTAAATTTACCAGACAACAAACGCAAAAGATTATGGCTAGTAGACAACTTTAGTAAAGAAAAGATAGACATAATCATTCAAGAATATTTAAATGATATTGAAAGAGCAAGAAAGCTTCTTACCTTCTTCCCATAGTTTACAGGTCATTATCGTAAATTAAATAACATAGATCTTTCAGATTCCCTTTTCCTTATAGTAATAAAACTACAGATTTTAATACTCCTCCACCAAAATATCATAATCCTTATTGCATAAAATGTTATTCTTTAGGATATTATTTTCAATGTAACAATTGTCAACAAACAAATGAAAATCAAATAAAAGAATATTATAAGAAAATGATTGAAGATGTTTATGACTATGATCCTGTCTTTTCTAAAGTAGAAGATTATATTAATATTAAGGTTCTAAATAATCATATAAAAAACACAACAAAAATAATATCTAATAAAAAGACAGCCTCTATACCTATAGATAAAGTATTAAAAACTCCGAAAGAAATCATTGCTAAATTAGATATCATGATGGAAGAATGTAATCAAAAAATTAGAAAAGAAAAATTAGAATCTTTCAAAGAAAAGCTTAAAACAAATAAAGAAAGGCTTAAGCTCAAGAAATTACCTAGTAATCTCCATCCAAAATCAAGAAAATTACAACAGAAATTAACAAGATTTCAATTAGAAAATCCTTTCCTTTATAAACAATGGTAAATACGTAATAAACATAAAAAGATTTTAAAACATTTTTCATATAGCTATAAGAAAACTCTCCTTTGCCATTATTGTCATAGAATAGGACATACTTTATTTCATTGTAAAAAATTTGACATATCATCATATCCCTCTATTAATGTTTTAACAAAAGAAAAAAATGAATTATTCTTGTTATTAGAACAAGTTAATCCAGAAAAACCCCATTTAAAAACTCATCAGCAAATTATTCCATCCAAAGAAAATATCAATATACAAGATTTGCATTATGAAATTACTAAACTAAAAAAGGACATTCAACAAATTAGAAGTAATCAAAATAATAATCTTATTAATCCAGAACCTTCCCAAATTACTTTCCAGAAATGGTACGTTAACATTACTCTTACAATCCAAAATTCTTATACTATAAATACTATTGCTTTAATTGATTCTGATGCAGATTTAAATTGTTGACAAGAAGGACTTGTCCCTACTAGATATTTTGAAAAAACCAAAGAAACTTTATCCAGTGCTAATAGAAATTACATGAATATTAATTATAAACTTTCCCAAGCTTTAATTTGTAATAATGGTATTTGTATGAAACAATCTTTTATTCTAGTACAAGATTTAAAACAAGAGTTAATCTTAGGACTTCCATTTTTACATCTACAACCCATATCCAAAATAGACACTAATGGAATATTTACTCAATTATTAGGCAAAAATGTTATATTTAAATTTATTACAAATCTAGAAACATGACAATTAAATTATGTTGAACATATTCTCCAAAGGAAAGAAAAACAGTTAGGATTTCTTCAACAAGAAATAGATTATAAAAATATTGATCTCCAATTAACTAAATTTAAATCATTAAAACAAAAGATAGATAATTTTAAAATACGATTAGAAAAAGAAGTTTGTTCTGACCTCCCTAATGCTTTTTGGCATAGGAATAAATATATAGTAAAATTACCTTATATCCTAGACTTTAATGAAAATAAAATCCCCACAAAAGCAAGGCCAATACAAATGAACCAAGAACTATTAGAATATTGCAAGAAAGAAATACAAGAATTACTTAATAAAAAATTAATTCGAAAAAGTCAATCTCCATGGAGTTGTTCCGCTTTTTATGTTCAGAAAAATGCAGAATTAGAAAGAGGAACTCCTAGGTTAGTTATTAATTATAAACCATTAAATGAAGCCCTCCAATGGATTCGATATCCTCTTCCAAATAAAAAAGATTTATTACAAAGAATTTATAAGGCTAAAATCTTTTCAAAATTTGATATGAAATCAGGTTTTTGGCAAATTCAAATCTCTGAAGAAGATAGATATAAAACAACTTTTACTGTTCCTTTTGATCATTATGAATGGAATGTCATGCCTTTTGGTCTAAAAAATGCTCCTTTAGAATTCCAGAATATTATGAAAGAAATATTTAATCCATATACAGAATTTTCTATAGTATATATTGATGATGTTTTAATATTCTCTAATTCATTAGACTAACATTGGAAACATTTAAATATATTTATTCAAGTTATTAAACATCATGGATTTGTCTTATCATCTTCCAAAATTAGTTTATTTCAGACTAAAATAAGGTTTTTAGGTCATAATATTAATCAAGGAACTATTATACCTATTGATCAATCAATCCAATTCGCAGTTAATTTCCAGATGAAATTAAAGATAAAAAACAGTTGCAAAGATCTTAGTCAAATTAGTGCTCCATTAAGACAAAGACTCAAAAAGGACCTCCTGCTTGGTCTTCAGAACATACTAAAATAGTGAAATTGATTAAATCCAGAGTTAAGAATCTTCTATGTTTAGTCCTAGCTGATCCCAATGCCTTTAAGATAGTTGAAACCGATGCATCTGAATTAGGATTTGGTGGTATATTAAAACAAAAATTATTAGGATTAGAAAAGATAGTTAGATATACATCTGGTACCTGGAATCATGCACAACAAAATTATTCCACTGTTAAGAAAGAAATTTTATCAATTGTTTTATGTATTTCCAAATTTCAAAGTGATTTACTTAATCAAGAATTTTTAGTCAGAATTGATTGTCAAGCGGCTAAAAGTGTATTACAAAAAGATGTAAAAAACATAACATCTAAACAAATTTTTGCTCGATGGCAAACTATTTTATCTAGTTTTGATTTCAAGATTGAATATATTAAAGGAGAAGCTAACACCATTTCAGACTTTCTTATTCATGAATTCCTACAGGAAAACTATGGCTCCAAAGAAAGATCCCAAAAAGAAGGTTATTCCTAGCAATCCAGAATCTTCTGTTGTTTCTTCTGCGCAACCCTTGTCCATTCAACATACAAATGCAGATTCCTATTGTCAGTCTATCTCCAATATTCCTTCTTCAGAAATTATTATTAAACCATCTCCAAATCCATTTCAAATTCTCCAGATCAGCGACTCTGAATTCCCAGCCATTTCAGATAAAACTAAAACATATGCTAACATTGCTTCATCTTCTAGCAATCAGCCCATTGTCTCTTCCAATTTTCAAAAGTAGAAATCCATTCAAGTTCTTACAGAAACAAAACCTCCAGTGTTAAGTCCATCACAATATGTTCAAAAATTGCATATCTTTCCTATATTTTCTCTTGAACAAGAGTTTTATAATGCTTCTCTAGTCCAAGTGATAAAGGCTTGTTTTCTTCCAAATTGGCATTATATTGAGTCCGGTCCCAATAAGTCTCAAAAATTCTATAAATACATTTTATTTGATACAGGTTCCTGCAAGTTCAAACATTACCTTGATCAACAAGATTCTAGTATTATTTCCTATTCTACTTGTCAGTTAATCAATGTTCTTACACTTTCTGATTGGGGACCTTCTCCATCCATTTCTAAAAGGTTTTCCATTATTCCACAACATAATGATTTTCCCTCTTCATTTAATTATTGGGATTATCAACGTGCTTGGTTTAATTGTTTTTATTTCAAAAATAAGAAATTTCAACATTCTTGGACTTTCTATTTTAAGCCAGGTTTTAGTCCAGATGTTCCCAATTGGTTTCTTGATTGGTGTAATATGTTCGGTCCTATTCTAGATATTTTTCCCTAACCAGTTGTTGAAGGATTTCATCTTTTTACCCAAAGATTTTCTGTTCCAACCACATCTAAGTTTCCGATATTTTATTTTTTCAATGTTCTATTTTCTCTTGCTTGGATATCCCTTTGGGATTATACCATCTTTCCTGGTCCTGTTTTCCCTACTTTAGGAAGAAGATTTTTTGTTAAATGGTGGGATAAATGGGACACTGCTCCATCTTCTTCTCAAGCAGTTTTACAATATTTTAGTCGGAAGTATTCTCCAAGGCCTATAGCAGAAAGCAAATCTAAATTAGCACTCCAGAAAAGCCAAAGCCAGACTTCTTTTACCTCTGCACAATCAAAGAAAGAACTTCGTAAGAAACTTCAAGAACAATTAGCCAGTCTCTCAGATAGTAACAGTGATAGTGGTTCTATCAATTATGCTCAAGACAATGAAGATGCTTGTTATGGGACTAATCTATCTCAGATCTAGATTTCCGATTTGGTCAAAAGAAGCTACAGTCTCCTACTGTTTACATTTTGACTACCAGAGTTACTTTTCAAGATTCAGTTCACCAGTTACAGACATGTTACCAGAAGATAAAGTATTTACCTTCAGTTAAAGACACCGAAAGGGATTTCCTTTCTCCATCATCTAGTACAAGATATCAAAGCAGCATTTATTCGTTCAAGATTTACTTCAAGTATCCAAGGCATTTCAGATTTCAAGGTTCAAGATTCTCCCAAAGCATTCAAGATTTATTTAAGCAAAGTTGAAGACCTCTTTTGAAGATTCGTCCAGATGTAATAATTAGTTTGAATTTTATGTTTTATTTAAGGCATGTGCCTAATCCATTGTAAGCATCACTTGAGTATCACTAAACATAGCTCCTCTCCCTCTCTTCTCTTCCTCTTCTGTCTTCATCCCTCTCCTCAGTCCTCAGTCCACTATCTTCGGTCCTGAGTACTCTCTAGTTGTAAGTTTTTATTTATTGTAATAGTTTATGTTCACTGCACTTCAGTTCAACTGAGTAGATCGGTGTAAGCCTCGAGTATCCACACTGGATATTTAGAGCGTTGGATCAACCATCTCAGTAGTAGAACTGATAGTTCACGTTTAAGCTTACTGTTTATGTATTTCAGTTTTCAATAAATATATTATTGATGTTTTGTTTTATCATGAGTAACTACACACTTGATAGTTTAAATGTACTCTAGGATGTAGCTCTTTCTCTCATGCTGTTATGTTAGTGTATCTTTCATATTGATTTAGTTTAGATTCACTAGGCGGTAACCAGTCTTCTTGGTTCATTGATTGTCTTATCCTAGGTGTTAATGGTATCAGAGCCATGTAGAAGGGTGTGAGTGGTGGTGTGTAGTCGGACCTCTATAGCATTGACCGGAGTTGGTGGTTATTCAGAAAGTGGATAGGCGTTGGTGTAGTGCAGTAGGCGTTTGAGGCCGTGGTGTGAGCCGTTTAGCCCCTGTAAGTCACTTTTGGCCAGTGGCTGAATCTACATACTGAGGTAAACTTAGTCAATCTAGAAATTTTTCAGTGTGCTATAGAGTAAGATGAATCATCATCTCTTTCCCAGAAGCATGTCCTCTCGAGAAGTTCACAGTCAAGATGATACAATGAATAGCAAAGAACACATGTTTGTGAATAGTGAATCCGAGTTAAATAATTGGAATATACCTAAGGTAGTAGTAGAAGAAATCTACAGGCTAGGTACATTTAAACTATTCTCCTCATATTCTATAAAAACAGTTGAGCGTACTTTACCTCTTAGAAATCGTACATATAATACTTATAAATTATTAGATAAAGATATTATTATTAACCTTAAGAAAAAATACAACTTTATTCATTTTGGCATGGTACAGGTGGCGGCCAAGCCACTTACCAGATTAGGGATTAATAGTTCTGTTTTACTATGTCTTGGAGATTGTAGGTTCTTAGACTTTTTAGATAGCCTCTCAGGAGCCATCCAGACTAGTACTGCACAAGGTCCAGTATATTTTAATTGTTATCCAAATTTCTTTTTAGATTTAAGAGATTCCCATATCCTAGAAGATTTAACTTTAGATGTCCATACTAAAGGTATAAATATACGTCTAGGATCCAGACCTCTAGTGCTAGTTTACAGGATAAATTATAAGGTTATGAATACAACGTTAAATCCTAAAGTCATCCATCATTTTAATAGAGATAACAAGTTTAATGAGATCATGTATGGTCATCCAGATAATGAGATTAAACCTAGAATAATTAATTGGGAAGATATTGAGTTTCCAGAAAGTTGGACGTTAGTCAATATGAGTCAACCTCCTCCTATGCCAATCCAAGAGCCGAACCAGATAATAGATCATGGTAAAGGTAACATAGAGATTTTATTTCCCAGATTAATTAGGAATCCTTCCTACAGAATACCTTCCAGAGACTCTCATTACATTTCAGGTAATATACCTTCCAGATCGTCTTATTCTAGTATCCCTAGTACAAGTACAATACATTTAGAAAATACTTCTAGACTTCCGCTCCATACTCCAGATAATTTAGTATTTAATACTCCCATATAGACTTCTCATAATACTCTCCTTGAGTATGTCCATACTCAACCAGTCAGGTCTTCACCTGAACAGGAATTTCATAATACCAACTTAGAAGGAGTAAAAAATTCTCCTATGCCAGAACCGTATTATACGGAACATAGTGATAACTTCCAGAATACGAGTAATCCAGACATTACTTCAAATAGTTGTCCATCTCCAACATAGTCAGATATGAATCCACCTAGAGTAAACACGTGTAATATGTTAGAAATCGCTACAAAATATAAGATAGATTATGCTAAGCTAGAAAAGGATTTAAACTTACCAGACAAGAAGAATAAGAGATTATGGTTATTAGAAAACTTTAGTAAAGTAAAGGTAGACAAAATCATTCAAGAATATTTAAAAGATATTGAAAGATCAAGAAAGCTTCATACTTTCTTCCCATGGCTTACGGACCATTATTGTAAAATTCATAAGATAGATCTTTCCACATTTCCTTCTGGTTATAATCATAGACTAATAGATTATAATGTTTCTCCACCAAGAGTTTATCTTCCAGATCACAAGAAATGTTATTCAATAGGATATTATTTACAATGTCTAGATTGTAGTGAAATAGTAGCCAGAAAGAATCAAGAATTTTATGCTAAGATAATTCAAGAAGCTTATGAATACATTCCCTCTAAAAGAATAGTTAACCATTTCATAAGTGTAAATGCCACTACCACTAGTAAAACTACTTGGGTATTAGATAATGAACGGAGTACTAAAATACAAGCCGTACATCCTCCATTTAACAAGATTAAACTTCCTTGAGGAGAAGATACGTTTTTATCTTGTGGTCCCCTTAAAGAAAAGAATGAAAAGGAACCAGTTGTCCCTTCAGACATTAAAAGACTAATGGAACAAAATAATTACACTAATCTCCATCTTGAAACCATAGGAGAACAGTTAACTAGAGTAGAACAGATCGTCGCAACAGAACCCATAATTTCCCAAGCTCCAGAGAGCTCTACTAGGATATATGATATTCCAGTCACTTTCTCAAAATAAGATGACACTCCATTATTTAGTCCATTTGAAATTCGTAGACACCATAGCAAGGAATTAGCCAAGGCTGCTCTTTTATCCAGATTAGACAATAGACTTAAAGAATTAGAAATGATTTTAGCACAGTCATAAAACAAAGTTGTTCCTGACACTCCCCAAATTGATGATACAGCATCTGCTTGCCCCTTAGAAATAGTTAAGATTCCAGAATTAGAAATCTTAATTGCTTGTCCATTAGAATTAGGTAATTCAGAAGATGAAAGCAAAATAGACAGGATAGAACAGACATATCATCCATTAGAGCCTACAAGTTTTCACAATAAACTTTCCAGTTTAAACAAAGTAGAATGGGATCAACCTTCCTCTTCCCATACTACGAATTACTATTCTAGACCCACTTTTTCAGATATGCAATTTGAGGATTTACATCCTTATATCCAGAATTCGTATAAGAGTGGTACCATCTACGAATGGAATATTGATGGTATGTCCGAACACCAGATTCTTAATAGACTCCAGGAAATGACTATGGTCAGCAATGCTTACCAAGTCTCCTCCATTTCAGATCATACTATAGCCCAATCCTTAGTTGCAGGATTTACATGACAGCTCAAAGGTTGGTGGGATAACTGCCTTACTTTCGAAAATAGAAGAATTATTCTTAGTGCTTATAAAAAGAATGCTGATGGCACATACATCCTTGATGCCAGTGGCCAACAAATACAAGATACTGTAGCTAATCTTCTATTCTCCATTTATAAACATTAGTTAGGAGATCCTTCCATGTTCAAAGATAGATCAGCTGATTTACTTAGTTATCTTTCTTGTAAACAATTTTCAGATTTTAGATGGTATAAAGACACTTTCCTATCCAAGGTTATGATCAGGACTGATTGCAACCAACCATTTTGGAAAGAAAGATTTATCTCAGGTCTTCCTAGGATATTTTCAGAGATTATTAAAACCAAGATTAGAGAAAAACATCATGGTAATAGTCCATATGATCTTTTAACTTACGGTGATATTATTGGTTTAATCCAGAATGAAGGAATTGCTTATTGCAGGAACTTCAAAATGCAACAACAGATCAACAAAGAAAGTGACATGTGTCGCAAAGAGTTAGGTTCATTCTGCAGTCAGTTTGGATATTCCAAATTAGATGTTCCTCCATCAGTTAGGAAAAAGAAAGCAATAGTACAAAAGAAAAAGATTCCATACTCATGGCCTAGGAACCATAGTAGAGATAAAGAACCAGAAAAAGAAAATCCACTCATTGGAAAGAAGCCTCATTTATTAACATTAATTAAACATGTTTAATAATGTGATCTTGAATCATTTATTAACTCAAATACACCACGAACAACATGCTGGTGAGCCTTCGAGAACACCACACGCGTCGGAGCAGGTAAATGTTAATTTTAAAAGTTTTATTTCCTATTTTTAACTTCATTAGAGCATTCCTAGCAGCCTCACGAAATTTTACTCTCCAAAATAGCCAAAACTCACAAGAAGTTATCTTGGTGCACCACTTTTTGAAAACACTTCCAACAATAAAGGAAGGGAGAGAGAAACCTTTATTTTATTATTTGTGTGGGCCCACAAAAAGTAGGAAAGAGAAATTTTAGTGGTGGTGGATGGGTGGTAGTGGTGGTGCTAGTGGTGGTGTGTTAGTGTTAGTGGTGGTTAGGTGGTGCTAGTGGTGGTGGATGGGTGGTAGTGGTGGTAGGTAGTGGTGGTGGTGGTAGTGGTGGTGGTGGCGGTGGTGGTAGTGATGGTAGTGGTGGTGGGTGGGTGATGGTAGTGGTGATGGTAATGGTGGTGGGTGGGTGTATGGTAGTGGTGGTGGTGGTAGTGGTGGTGGTGGTGGTGGGTGGGTGATGGTAGTGGTGATGGTAATGGTGGTGGTGGGTGTATGGTAGTGGTGGTGGTAGTGATGGTAGTGGTGGTGGGTGGGTGATGGTAGTGGTGATGGTAGTTGTTGTGGGTGGGTGTATGGTAGTGGTGGTGGTAGTGGTGGTAGGTAGTGGTGGAAAGGAAACCATGAATTCACTTATGCAAAAATCTGTCATGGTTAGTTATGGACATGTTGAGTCATTGTGAATAGAAACCAAGAATATAGTTTGGTTAACTTAAAATATCTTCTTTGTTAGATTACTGTTAACTTAGACTAAATTTGTTTTTTAGTTTTTACTTATATTCTAGTTAGTTAGTTTGATTAATATGAACCTAGGCTTAATCTATGTTTTTGGTTAGTTGTCACCTAAATCAGTTTATTAGTTAGTCTAAGACATCTAAAATCTGGTTTTAGCATAAGTTGTAGGTCTAGGGTTAGTCTAGGGTAGTCCTCAACTTAGATTAGATCTTGACCTATTTAAAAATCTGGTTTTGGTTAGTAGGAAGACTGTTTTTGGTTAATTCCGGTTAGACCTAGCTTAGCCTAAAATTTCTTTTAGTTAACATTTTAGATTTAGTTATAATCGTAGTTTAGAATAAATCCTTTTTGGTTAATTTCTTAAGTTAGTTTCAACTTAGTAAACCCTAGGCTAGTTTCCTTAGGTTTAGAACTTAGTCATTAATTAGGTGTTTCTTTTTCTCAGTTAATTAAACTCTCTTTTAGGATAATCCTTAGATAGGTTTAGGCCATAGTAAACTTCCAAATCGGGAATTCGGCCTTGTCAGTGTCCAAAACAAGCATCGAAAGGTGATGATGTAACTCCAACATTAGCTAGCACTAAATTGAAAATAATGAAAAATTTTGACCTGGAATTTGTGAAAGGTAATGCCTCGATGTACCACCCGGTTCCTACACTGCTTATTACAACTGCATTTACTTAAGAAGATACTTGATAAATTTTCTTACTAAATGACCCTTAAAGGGGTCAGGCATGTCCTCATTCTTGAACTGCTCATGCGGGCATTCATTACAATAAAAAGTCTGATGATGTTGAGACTCATGATTTATAGATATACATTCTTCTAGAAACTCTTCCTTCACCTGGCCTTCACGTGCGCATGCACACGGAATGGATGATGATGACATACAGTGACCAAACCAACGTGAACAACAATATTCACCTTTGGTTATGTCGTTGATATCTTGGAGGGTTCCGTGCTACTAAACAACCACCAACCTACATGAATTTGAAAAACCTGTACATTTTGATTTCTTTCTCTTCTTATCCCTTTCACCATTACCAATCCTGACAACTTTGTTTTTGGGATGAAGGTCATCTAAACCTTTCAGAGATAGAAGAAATGACCTCTCGATGCCAAAATCGGCCTGACTTCCATACCTAGTCTGACTCCAGTTCAAAATTAGTGGAAGATAAATGTTCTAAATTACATAGAATTACTGAACCTAGTTTATCTTCCACTTTACACCGAAAAAATTTCCGAACGTGACTTTGAAATGGGCAAACAAGAAAGATCCGAAATTAGAATGTCAACCCTTGATTTCTTGAAGAAATCTAAACGGCCTTGGTCTTCTTCAATGAATTTACCTGAAATTCTAACTCTTCCATCTCTGAATGGTTTGGATGACCTCCATCCCAGAAAGGAAGGTGTTGCGAGCGGTACTGGTTAAAGTTATAAAAAGAGAAAGGAATCAAAATTTCCACTCTATTCAAATTAATGCAGGTTGGTTGTTGTTCAGTACCACGGAACACACCACGATGTTAACGACATAACCAAAAGTTAATATTGTTGTTCACATTTTTTTGGTCAATGTAAGCCATTATCAATAATTCCGTGTGCAAGATAATGCAAAGGCCTAGTCAAGGAAGAGGTTCTAAAAGAATGTATATCTATGAATCATGAGCATCAACATCACCGGACCTTTTATGGTAAAGAGTGCCCGTATGAGCGGCCCAAGGATGAGGACATTCCTGACCTATGCAAGTGTCATTTATTAAGAAAATTTATTAAGTAAGTTCTTTCATAAATACAGTTGTAATAAACAGTGAAGGAACCGACATCGGATTAGTTTGAAACCAACTCCATTACTTAGGATGTACCAACATACAAGCGTTAGAAGAAACGGGATCGAAATCCGAACCCCGGTTTGGAAATTGTGGGAGTTTTTAGGTTTAGGTCAAGTATAGTATCCAAGTATGGATTTCGGTGGTCTCGGCGCCCAAATCGGGCATACGGCCTCGGATTCGCTCGAAACCAACTCCAACACCTAGGATGTACTGACATACACGCTTTAGAAGAAACGAGATCGAAATCCGACCCCCGGTTTGGAAATGTTGGGATGATGTAGATTTAGGCCAAAGTATAGTATCCAAGTATGGATTACGGCCATCTCGACGCCCAAATCAGGCATACGGCCTCGGATTCGCTCGAAACCAACTTCAACACTTAGATGTACTGACATACACGTGTTAAAAGAAATGAAATCGAAATCCGACCCTCGGTTTGGAAATGGTGGGAGAAGTATAGATTTCGGCCGTGTCAGCGTCCAAATCGGACATAAGGCCTCAGATTCGCTCGAAACCAACTCCAACACTTAGAATGTATTGAAATAGATGCTTTAGAAGAAACAAGATCGAAATTCGACCCCCGGTTTGGAAATGGCGGGATGATGTAGGTTTAGGCCAAAGTATAATATCTAAGAATGGATTTTGGCCGTCTCGGAGCCCAAATCGGGCATATGGCCTCGGATTTGCTCGAACCCAACTCCAACACATAGGATGTATTAAAATACACTCGTTAGAAGAAATGGGATCAAACTTCGATCCTCGGTTTGGAAATGGTGGGACAATGTAGGTTTAGGCCAAAGTACAATATCCAAGTATGGATTCCGGGTTGTCTCGTAGCCCCAATCGGGCATACGGCCACAGAATCGCTCGGTCCATACCACCGATCGATCGGTCATGCACAGATTTTCTTCATTAAGGGTGTTTAAGACTTTAACCATCACCCTTTGCCTATAAAAGGGCTGGGTTCGTGCCTTAGGGTTTCACAAACCCTTTGTGCATTGTTTTTGAGGGATTTGAAGAGGAGAAGGAGGAGAGGACCTTGGTGATCGTTCAAGCTTGTGGAAGATCAAGTTCTTCCATTCCATTTGGTGTTTTCCAACCAAGAACTCACTGTTCTTGCTTGTTCTAGCCATTGGGAGTCAAACTCATTGATTTCTCTAAGGTAGATACACTCTACTACAATCTTGCAATCCTACTAGTTACTAATTATGATTCTTCTCATCTATGCCTTATCTATATGTATTGATTCTATGTATGAAAAGGTGTGATTATATACTTGGATGAAAATTACTATTATGATGCACTCTAAGTGTTTGATAAAATACCTCTAAGGGATTTTGTGCTTAAATACGATGATTTCTCTTATTAAGTGCATATGCTCGCATGTCTCGCATAAACCGATGGTTTCCATGGATTTCTCAAAGTACAAACAAAGGTTTTTCACGAAAAGACGAATAATGAATGATTCTAAGTAACTCTATGATTTCTCTAAGATCGTTTCACAAGCTCTAAGGATCATACCATGCTCACAAGGAAACTCTATGATAATGCTCTAAGATCGTCTCACAAGCTCCACGGATCACAATGAAATGCTCTAAGATCTCTAAGGTTATGCTCTATGGAAATGCTCTGCGGTATTGCTCTATGCTCTATGTCTCTACGGATCATAATGACTCTAAGTAACTCCATGAACTCACAAGAACTCATAAGGCTATGATTATCGATTGACTCACACGGTTACAGTTTTGGTTTCGAATATTATCTCACATATGTTTTCACGGTTTCCATGCTTTAAGGATTTTACGGATTTCATTCTCCATGTCTTGTATGCTCCATGCCTAACCGCTTTATTGTTATTAGTTTGCATACACTGAGTATTCCATGCTCAGTCGATATTGTTATGATCGGCAGGTGCTCGGGTTCCATTCGATTTGTGTGGCGAAGAACCTTGGGTCGAGGAAGAGTACCGTGACCCGGAGCCTTCCATGGATCACTATCATGACGATGGTGCTTTAGATAGGAGTCGTGACTTCGATTTCTGTTGATCGACCGACTTAGAACTTGTGTTATTTCGTTATGTGAGTGTGGGGTTTGTCCACTCCACTTTTGGGTTTTCTCACACACGTGTACTTGTTGGTTCTTGCTTGAGCCAAGTTATAGGAGTATTCATTTTGCTTCCGCTATGTTTAGTATTTTATTTTCCGCTGTGCATTGTATTTCATTTCCACTATGTATATTCAGGTACTCTGACAGGTTCCCACATGTGCCTTATGTATCATACTGGAGGTATGATATAGCGGTCACGAGTCAAAGTATCCTTAACTCCTAGGGGGTATTTTGGGTCGCGACAGACTTGGTATCAAAGCTAGTTATGTCTAACGACTGACTTAGATTCGGAGCTTAGGCATTAGGTCACCCAGGCTCGGTCTAAAGCGGAAGTAATCCCTATGAGTTGAACTTAGAACTCAGAAGGACTCAGTTGTCTTAGGCTTGTTACCACGACATAACCGGTATCAAGTGAATCCTTAGGTCAGTATAGGATCCGAGATCGATGTGATCCTATGCGAGGTTCTAGTATAGGCTCTAAAGTATAATTATATGATGATATATATATACCTCGATGTATACTATGTGCGGTATAGCATCTCATGATTATTGAATTGCTATATGATATGTGAGGTTTGGTATCCAAGTTAGACTCATGTTTTGCCAAATTGATCTCAGGATTGATATCATGAGACGTGGCAATCGGGGTCGAGGTTACCATACTCGGAGGGCCGAGAGTGAAGTTCCGAGAGAAGAGGAACCGTTGTATTTCATAAATGCTATGGACTCCATAGCCGAGACTTTGGCATTGTTGGCACCGAGGCCTATGCCTACCCCACCGTCCACGCTTGTGCCTACACCGGTGCATCACACTGCGGGGCTCGAAGCTTTTAGGAGACTGCGGCCTCCTACATTCTATGGCACTCTGGACCCCATGGTGGCCGAGTCTTGGATTATGCAGCTGGAGAAGACCTTCCGGGCTCTCCGTTGTACCGATGAGCAAAGGGTAGAATGGGCTTCCTTCGTGATGGAAGGTGAAGCCGAACACTGGTGGAGAGCTATGTTGCTAAGGCAGGTGTGCCCTGGACTTGGGCGGAGTTCTTAGAGACTTTCAGGGAACAGTACTTTCCCAGGTTTATTCGGGAACAAAAGGCGAGAGAGTTTATGCTTTTGGAGCAAGGGTCGATGAGCGTAGCCGAGTATAAGGCTAAGTTCACCGAGTTGTCTAGGTTTGCTCCGCACTTGGTGGCTACTGAAGACCTACAGGTCAGGAAGTTTGAGATGGGCTTGAAGGCTTTCATCCGAGATCGGGTGTCCATTCTCCAGGTAGAGTCTTGGAGAGAAATAGTAGGGAAGGCGAAGATCGCCGAAAAGAATGCGAAAGACTTTGTGAGAAGAAGAGACAGTGGGTTCGGGAAGAGCATGTCTCGGGGTCAGTCGAGTAGTTCTTCAGAGAAGAGGACTAAGACTGCACCGTACCAGTTCTCCCAGCCGATGTTGGCTCAGAGACCTTCTTTTGCGCCTCAAGCACCGCGTCCTACGGCATCGCAAGCTACGAGGGTTATGCCTCCGGCTTCCTCCGCATCGCAGACATTTGAGGAGTGCGCCGTATGTGGTCGTTGGCATAAGACTGGAGATTGCCGAAGAATGTCAGGCGGATGCTTCCACTGTGGCGAGATGGGCCATATGATTCGAGATTGCCCGCGCAAGCAGTCACAGTCTGGATCACAGGGAGTTCAGCCTCCAGGCAGGCAGAATTCACTTTAGGGGTCTTCATCTCAGGCCTCTAGATCCTTGCAGCCTACCCAGCAACCTCGTCAGGCGAACCAGGGCAGAGTCTTTGCCATGACTGATAGAGACGCACAGGCATCTGGTGATGTTGTGCAAGGTACGCGCGAACTAGTCTTTGTCGAAGTTCTAATATTGCCATGATATGTTCGTATCTATATATATATCCTATGTGGTGTTTTGCGATGTTTGTATCTATATGTATAGTTGTGTTATAACTGGGATGATTCAAATTCTCAGGTTTGTTGCCTGTAAATGAATGTTTGGCAAGAGTGTTGATAGACACAGGATCCACTCACTCGTTCGTTTCACCAAGCTTTGCCAAAGGCTTTACGTCCGAACCAAGCAAGCTACTTGGGGAGTTGTCCATTTCGACTCCACTGGGAAAATCCATTGAGACAGATGAAGTGTATCCGGATAGTGTTGTACGAGTCATGCAGTACGAGTTGCCAGTCGACTTGATCCTTCTGAGATTTCAGGATTGGGATTTTGATGTCATCCTAGGTATGGATTGGCTCTCAACTCACCATGGACACGTGGCGTGTTTCGAGAAGGTGGTGCATTTTAAACCCGTGGGGTTAAAGCCGTTTCATTTCAGGGGACTTCAGAGAAGAGACATTGCCCGCTTTGCAGCTCTTAGTCTCGAGGGTGTAGAAGTGCGAGACTCCACACCCATTCTGGTGGTATGTGAGTATATGGATGTTTTTCCGGAAACCTTGCCGGGATTGCCTCTCGATCGTGCAATCGAGTTTGCGATTGAGCTAGCTCCAGGCACAGTTCCGATTTCAAGAGCTCCGTATAGGATGGCCCCTATTGAGCTTAAGGAGTTAAAAGAGCAGTTAGAACAATTGCAAGGCCTTGGTTTCATCCGGCCAAGTGTTTCACCTTGGGGAGCTCCGGTTCTCTTCGTGAAGAAGAAAGATGGATCAATGCGTATGTGCATTGATTACAGGCAATTGAACAAGGTCACGATCAAGAATCGTTATCCATTGCCTCGGATAGACGACTTGTTTGACCAATTGAAGGGTGAGCAGTTTTTCTCCAAGATTGACCTTCGATCTGGTTACCATCAGTTGAAGATCAAGAGAGAGGACATTCCGAAGACAGCATTCCGAACTCGATACGGTCATTACGAGTTTTTGGTCATGTCTTTTGGACTGACTAACGCACCGGCAGCATTCATGGATTTGATGAATCGGGTGTTCAGATCATCTCTCGATCAATGCGTGATCGTGTTCGTAGATGATATCCTCGTGTATTCACAATCACAGGATGATCACACGAGAGATCTCCGCTTGGTATTGCAGACACTTCAAGAGCATAGCTTGTATGCTAAGTTGAGCAAGTGTGAGTTCTGGCTGAACAAGGTGTCTTTTCTTGGACACGTGGTATCTGCTGAAGGTATTTCAGTTGATCCCGCAAAGATTGAAGCGGTGATGAATTGGGAAAGGCCGAAGAGTGTCATCGAGATTCGTAGTTTTCTCGGGTTGGCAGGATATTACAGAAGGTTTGTGGAAGGATTTTCAAGTTTAGCAGCTCCGCTTACCTATTTCACACGGAAGAACATGAGGTTCACTTGGAGTGATAAGTGCGAGGCTAGTTTCTTGGAGTTGAAAAAGAAGCTTACTTCGGCTCCTGTTCTCACAGTTCCATCTGGGAGCGGTGGTTTCAAAGTCTATAGTGATGCTTCACTAGTGGGACTTGGATGTGTTTTGATGCAGCATAAAAAGGTGGTTGCCTATGCTTCCCGTCAGCTGAAGGAGCATGAGCAAAACTACCCCACACATGACTTAGAGCTCGCTGCAGTCATCTTTGCACTGAAACTTTGGCGTCACTACCTCTACGGAGAAGAGTTCGTGGTGTTCACAGACCACAAGAGCTTGAAATATCTTTTCCTCCAGAAGGAGTTGAATATGAGGCAGCGTCGTTCGATGGAGTTCATGAAGGACTACGACTGTTCCATCCAGTACCATCCGGGTAAGGCTAACGTGGTAGCCGATGCTCTTAGCAGAAAACCTTACGGAGTTATGGCGCAATTGAGAGTGCAAGAGTGGAAGTTATTACATGATATGTGTCATTTGGACACTACTCTCAGGCATGTCACCTATGGGCCGATAATGTCCAACGTGGTGGTTAAGCCACAGATCCTGAATCAGATCAAGGAGTTACAGAATTCAGATGTTGAGTTGCTTGCTTACTGAGACAAGTCGGTGAGTAACGGCAATCAGGAGTTCGCTTTAAATGGTGATGGTGCTATCACATTTAAGGGCAGGTTGTGTGTCCCCGCCGACACAGTTTTGAGGGATGAAATTTTGAATGAAGCTCACCGATCAAAGTACACGGTACATCCGGGAGGTACTAAGATGTACCAGAATCTCAAGAAGCACTACTGGTGGTGAAACATGAAGAGGGAAGTCGCTGAGTACGTCGCTAGATGTTTGATTTGCCAGCAGGTAAAAGCCGAACATCAAAGGCCGGCAGGTCTTTTGCAGTCCCTTCCTATTCCGGAGTGGAAATGGGAGAACATCTCGATGGATTTTATCGTGGGTTTGCCGCGAACGGCGAAGGGCTCCGATGCTATTTGGGTGATTGTGGACAGGTTGACTAAGTCTGCACACTTTATTTCGTACCAAACTACTTTCAATACAAATCAGTTGGTAGCCCTATATGTTAAGGAGGTGGTTCGACTGCACGGTGTGCCAGTTTCTATCGTGACTGATCGAGATCCTCGGTTTACTTCCAGGTTTTGGAAAACTTTCCAGGATGCCATGGGTTCTCGTTTAGAATTCAGTACCGCCTTCCATCCTCAGACCGATGGACAAACGGAGAGGGTGAATCAAGTAGTGGAGGATATGCTCCGAGCTTGTATGCTGGATTTTCAGGGTAGTTGGGAGGAACAGTTGCCGTTGGTTGAGTTTGCCTACAACAATAGCTATCAGGCAAGCATCCAGATGACACCTTTTGAAGCTCTATATGGTCGGAGTTGTCGATCACCGCTATACTTGGATGAAGATGGTGAGAGGAAAATTCTTGGTCCTGAGTTGATAGAGCGGACCGCAGAAAGGGTCAAAATTATCCGGGAGCGATTGAAAAGTGCTCAGGATAGGCAGAAGAGCTATGCGGATATACGCCGCAGAGATTTGGAGTTCCGAGTCGGAGATCGGGTCTTTGTGAAGATTTCGCCGAGTCGGGGAATCATGCGATTCGGAAAGAAGGGAAAGCTCAGTCCTAGGTACGTGGGACCATTTGAGATCGTCACAAGGGTTGGTGAGGTTGCTTACAAGGTAGCACTACCGCTTCACATGGCAGCGGTCCATAATGTATTTCACGTCTCTATGCTTAGAAAATACATTTCGGATCCGTCTCACGTCATCGCTCTTGATCCTGTTGAGATTTGAGAGGATCTTACATTGGTTGAGCAACCAGTTCAGATTCTGGATCGTCGAGATCAAGTGTTGCGAACCAAGACTATCCCTTTAGTCCTAGTGAAGTGGCAACATCATTCCAAGGAAGAGGCTACATGGGAGCGAGAAGCGGAAGTGAAAGAAAAGTACCCTCACTTGTTTGAGTAGTTTTCCTTGTTAGTTTTGTATGTATTTCGTTCTTGTTATGTTTTTGGCATCGTTCTAATTTCGAGGACGAAATTCTTGTAAGGGGGGAGGGATGTAGAGCCCCGAAATTTCATTTCACTAAGAATGAATACTGTGTGAATAGTGCCCAAGTGTGGTTTTGTACACTTATGGGTCTTATGTTAATATACGTGTTTGGAATTATGGCGTATATGTTCCAATGGGTCTATATGTCCTTAAAAAAGGTGTTAGAAGCATAAAAGAGTGTTGGAAGTGCATTGGGGAAGATTAGAGTGGCGTAAACAAGGTTTTTCAGCAAAACAGGGGTCGACCGATTGCTCGGTCATTACCTGCGATCGATCGGTCAACTACCGATCGCTCGATAGCTGTCGCACGGTCAACTTTTTTGTATGGGGAAAAATTCCAGAGAGTGTGTTTTTGACCGATCTCTCGGTCATAACACCGATCGCTCGGTCCATACCACCGATCGATCGATCATGCGCAGATTTTCTTCATTAAGGGTGTTTAAGACTTTAACCATCACCCTTTGCCTATAAAAGGGCTGGGTTCGTGCCTTAGGGTTTCACAAACCCTTTGTGCATTGTTTTTGAGGGATTTGAAGAGGAGAAGGAGGAGAGGACCTTGGTGATCGTTCAAGCTTGTGGAAGATCAAGTTCTTCCATTCCATTTGGTGTTTTCTAACCAAGAACTCACTGTTCTTGCTTGTTCCAGCCATTGGGAGTCAAACTCATTGATTTCTCTAAGGTAGATACACTCTACTACAATCTTGCAATCCTACTAGTTACTAATTATGATTCTTCTCATCTATGCCTTATCTATATGTATTGATTCTATGTATGAAAAGGTGTGATTATATACTTGGATGAAAATTACTATTATGATGCACTCTAAGTGTTTGATAAAATACCTCTAAGGGATTTTGTGCTTAAATACGATGATTTCTCTTATTAAGTGCATATGCTTGCATGTCTCGCATAAACCGATGGTTTCCATGGATTTCTCAAAGTACAAACAAAGGTTTTTCACGAAAAGACGAATAATGAATGATTCTAAGAACCTCTATGATTTCTCTAAGATCGTTTCACAAGCTCTAAGGATCATACCATGCTCACAAGGAAACTCTATGATAATGCTCTAAGATCGTCTCACAAGCTCCACGGATCACAATGAAATGCTCTAAGATCTCTAAGGTTATGCTCTATGGAAATGCTCTACGGTATTGCTCTATGCTCTATGTCTCTACGGATCATAATGACTCTAAGTAACTCCATGAACTCACAAGAACTCATAAGGCTATGATTATCGATTGACTCACACGGTTACAATTTTGGTTTCGAATATTATCTCACATATGTTTTCACGGTTTCCATGCTTTAAGGATTTTACGGATTTCATTCTCCATGTCTTGTATGCTCCATGCCTAACCGCTTTATTGTTATTAGTTTGTATACACTGAGTATTCCATGCTCAGTTGATATTGTTATGATCGGCAGGTGCTCGGGTTCCATTCGATTTGTGTGGCGAAGAACCTTGGGTCGAGGAAGAGTACCGTGACCCGGAGCCTTCCATGGATCACTATCATGACGATGGTGCTTTAGATAGGAGTCGTGACTTCGATTTCTGTTGATCGACCGACTTAGAACTTGTGTTATTTCGTTATGTGAGTGTGGGGTTTGTCCACTCCACTTTTGGGTTTTCTCACACACGTGTACTTGTTGGTTCTTGCTTGAGCCAAGTTATAGGAGTATTCATTTTGCTTCCGCTATGTTTAGTATTTTATTTTCCGCTGTGCATTGTATTTCATTTCCGCTATGTATATTCAGGTACTTTGACAGGTTCCCACGAGTGCTTTATGTATCATACTGGAGGTATGATATGGCGGTCACGAGTCAAAGTATCCTTAACTCCTAGGGGGTATTTTGGGTCGCGACATTTAGGCTGAAGTATAGTATCCAAGTTTGGATTTCGGCCGACTCGACTCTCAAATCGAGCATACGTCCTCGGATTTCCCCGAAACCAACTCCAATACTTAGGATGTATTGAAATACACGTGTTAGAAGAAACGGGATCAAAATCCAACCCCTGGTTTGGAAATGATGGGACGATATATGTTTAGACCGAAGTATAGTATCCAAGTATGGATTTCGGCCGTCTCGGAGCCTAAGGGCATATGGCCTCGGATTTGCTCGAAACCAACTCCAACACTTAGGATGTACTGACATACATCCAATAAAAGGAATAGGATCAAAAGCCGACCCCTGGTTTGGAAATTGCTGGGATTTTTATGTTTAGGCCAAAGTATAGTATCCAAGTATGGATTTCGGCAGTCTCGACGCCCAAATTGGGCATAAGGTCTCGCATTCGCTCGAAACCAACTCCAACACTTAGGTTGTATTGAAATAGACACATTAGAAGAAACATAATTCAAATCTGACCCCCAAGTTTGGAAATGGTGGGGCGATGTAGGTTTAGGCCGAAGTATAGTATGCAAGTATGGACTTCGGCCGTCTCGGCGCCCAAATAAGGTATACGGCATCGGATTCACTCGAAATCAACTCCAACACTTAGGATGTATTGAAATAGACACATTAGAAGAAATGAGATTAACATCCGACCCCCGGTTTGGAAATGGTGGGACGACGTAGGTTTAGGCCATAGTATAGTACCAAAGTATGAATTTCGGCTGTGTTAGCGCCCAAATCGGGCACACGGCCCCGGATTCGCTCGAAACCAACTCCAACATTTAGGATTTATTGAAATAGACGTGTTAGAGGAAATGAGATTGAAATATGATGCCAGGTTTGGAAATGGTGGGATAATGTAGGTTTAGGCCGAAGTATAGTATTCAAGTATGGATTTCGGCCGTCTCAACACCCAAATAAGCCATACGTCATCGGGTTCGCTCGAAACCAACTCCAACACTTAGGATGTATTGAATTTAGACGCATTAGAAGAAACGGGATCGAAATCCAAACCCCGGTTTGGAAATGTTGGGATGATGTAGGTTTAGGCCGAAGTATAATATCCAAGTATGGATTTCAGCCATCTCGGTGCCCAAATCGGGCATACGGCCTCGAGTTCGATCGAAACCACCTCCAACAGTTAGGATGTATTGAAATACATGTGTTAGAAGAAAAGGGATCGAAATCTGACCTCCGATTTGGAAATAGTGGGGCGATGTAGGTTTATGCCAAAGTATAGTATCCAAGTATGGATTTCGACTGTCTCGGTGCCCAAATCGGGCATATGGGCTCGGATTCACTCGAAATCAACTCCAACACTTATGATGTATTGCAATAGACGTGTTAGAAGAAACAAGATCCAAAACTGACCCCCGGTTTGGAAATGTTGGGACGATGTAGGTTTAGGCCGAAGTACAGTAACCATGTATGGATTTCGGACATCTCGGCGCCTAAATCACGCATACGGACTCGAATTCGCTCAAAACCAACTCCAATACTTAGGATGTACTGAGATACACGCGTTAGAAGAAATAGGAACGAAATTAGACCCCCGATTTGAAAATGGTGGGAAAAGTATAGATTTTGGCCGTGTCAGGGTCCAAATCAAACACAAGGCCTCAAACTCGCTCAAAACCAATTCCAAGACTTAGGATGTATTGAAATAGATTCTTTAGAAGAAACAAGATCAAAATCTGATCCCCGGTTTGGAAATGGTTGGACGATGTATGTTTAGACCGAAGTATAATATCCAAGTACGGATTTCGGCCGTCTCGGAGCCCAAATCGGGCATACGGCCTCGGATATGCTCGAAACCAACTCCAACTCTTAGGATGTACTGACATACATGCAATAGAAGAAACGGGATCAAAATCTGACCCTTGGTTTGGAAATGGTGGTAATTTTTATGTTTTGTCCTAAGTATAGTATCCAAGTATGGATTTCGGTCGTCTCGGTGCCCAAATCGGGCATACAGCCTCGCATTCGCTCGAAACCAACTCCAACACTTAAGTTGTATTGAAATAGACCTGTCAAAAAAAATGGGATTGAAATCTGACCCCCGTTTTGGAAATGGTGGGACGATGTAGGTTCAAGTTGAAGTATAGTATGCAAGTATGGATTTCGGCCGTCTCGGCGCCGAAATCGGGCTTACGAGCTCAGATTCGCTCGAAATGAACTCCAATAGTTAGGATGTACTAAAATATACACAATAGAAAAAATGGGATTAAAATCCAACCCCCGGTTTGGATAAGGTGGGACAATGTAGGTTTAGGCCATAGTATAGTATCAAAGTATGGATTTTGACCGTGTTAGCACCCAAATCGGGCACACGGCCCCGGATTCACTCGAAACCAACTCCAACACTTAGGATGTATTGAAATAGACACATTAGAAGAAACGGGATCAAAATCTGACCCCCGGTTTGGAAATGGTGGGACGATGGAGGTTTAGGCCATAGTATAGTATGAAAGTATGGATTTCGGTTGTGTCAGCGCTCAAATCGGGCACACGGCCACGGATTCGTTCGGAACCAACTCCTACACTTAGGATTTATTGAAATAGACGTGTTAGAAGAAAAAAGGATCGAAATCCAACCCCCGGTTTTGAAATGGTGGGATGATGTAGGTTTAGGCCGAAGTATAGTGTCCAAGTATTGACTCGGCACCCAAATCAGGCATACAACCTAGAATTCACTCGAAACCAACTCCAACACTTAGGATATATTGAAATAGACGCATTAGAAGAAATGAGATTGAAATCCAACCCCGGTTTGAAAATGGTGGGATGATGTAGGTTTAGGCCAAAGTATAATATCCAAGTGTGGATTTCAGCCGTCTCGACCCCCAAATCGGGCATAGGGCCTCGGATTCGATTGAAACCAACTCCAACACTTAGGATGTATTGAAATACATGTGCTAGAAAAAAAGTGATCGAAATCCGACCTTCGATTTGGAAATGGTGGGAATTTTAACCTCTAATTCGGAAATTGTGGGACGTTATAGGTTTAGGCTGAAGTATAGTATCCAAGTATGAATGTTGGCCGTCTCGGCGCCCAAATCTGACATACGGCCTCGGATTCGCTCGAAATCAACTCCAATATTTATGATCTATCGAAATAGACGTGTTAAAAGAAACAGGATCGAAATCCAACCCCCGGTTTGGAAATGTTGGGACGATGTAGGTTTAGGCCGAAGTATAGTATCCAAGTATGGATTACGGACATCTCGCCACCCGAATCAGGCATACGGGTTCGGATTTGCTCGAAACCAAGTCCAAAACTTAGGATGTACTAACATACACGTGTTAAAAGAAATGAGATCGAAATCCAACCCTCGATTGGGAAATGGTGGGAGAAGTATAAATTTCGGCCGTGTTAGGGTCCAAATCGGACATAAGGTCTCAGATTCGCTCGAAACCAACTCCAACAATTAGGATGTATTGAAATAGATGCTTTCGAAGGAATGAGATCAAAATTTGAGCCCCGGTTTGGATATGGCAGGATGATTTAGGTTTAGGCCGAAGTATAATATCTAAGAATGGATTTCGACCGTCTCGGCTCCCAAATCAGGCATACAGTCTCGGATTCGCTCAAAATCAACCCCAATGCTTAGGATGTATTAAAATACACTCGTTAGAAGAAACGGGATCAAAATCCAACCCCGTGTTTGGAAATTTTGGGACGATGTTGGTTTAGGCCAAAGTATAATATCCAAGTATGGATTTTGGGCCATCTTGTAGCCCCTATCGGGCATATGGCCTCAGATTCGCTCGAAACCAACTCCAACACTTAGGATGTATAGAAATAGATACGTTAGAAGAAACATGATCGAAATCCGACCCCCGATTTGGAAATGGTGGGACGATATAGGTTTATGCCGAAGTATAGTATCCAAGTACGGATTTCGGCCGTCTCGAGGCCCAAATCGGGCATACGGCCTCGAATTTGTTTGAAACCAACTCCAACACTTAGGATGTACTAACATACATGGAATAGAAGAAACAGGTTCAAAATCCGACCCCTAGTTTGGAAATGGTGGGAGTTTTTATTTTTAGTCCAAAGTATAGTATCGAAGTATGGATTTCGGCCGTCTCGACTCTAAAATCGGGTATATGGCATCGCATTCCCTCAAAACCAGCTCCAACACTTAGTTTGAATTGAAATATACACGTTAGAAGAAACGGGATCGAAATCTGACCCCCGGTTTGAAAATGGTGAGAGGATGTAAGTTTAGGCCGAAGTATAGTATGCAAGTATAGATTTCAACCGTCTCGGCGCCCAAATCGGGCATACGGCCTCGAATTCGCTCGAAACCAAATTCAAACCTTAGGATGTATTGAAATAGATGTGTCAGAAGAAACGGGATCGAAATCCGATCCCCAGTTTGGAAATGTTGGGACGATGTAGGTTTAGGCCGAAGTATGGATTTCGGCCATCTCGACGCCCAAATTGGGCATACGACCTCGGATTCGCTCGAAACCAACTCTAAAAGTTAGGATGTATTGAAATAGATGCGTTAGATTAAATAAGATTGAAATCTGACCCCCGGTTTGGAAATGGTGGGCGATGTAGGTTTAGGCCGAAGTATAGTATCCAATTATGGATTTCGGCTGTCTCGACACCCAAATCGGGCATACGGTCTCAGATTCGTACTAAACCAATTGCAACACTTAAGAAGTATTGAAATACACGTGTTAGAAGAAACGGGATCGAAATCCGACCCCCGGTTGGGAAAGGGTGGGACGATGTAGGTTGAGGCCGAAATATAGTATCTAAGTATGGATTTTGGCCGTCTCGGCTCTCAAATCGAGCATACGTCCTCGGATTTTTCCGAAACCAACTCCAACACTTAGGATGTATTGAAATACACGTGTTAGAAGAAACAACATCGAAATCTGACCCCCGGTTTTGAAATGGTGGGAGGATGTATGTTTAGACCGAAGTATAGTATGCAAATACGAATTTCAGCCTTCTCGGGGCCCAAATCGGGCATACAACCTCGGATTTGCTTGAAACCTACTCCAACACTTATGATATACTGTCATACATGCAATAGAAGAAACGAGATGAAAACCCCTGGTTTGGAAATAGTGAGAGTTTTTATGTTTAGGCCAAAGTATAGTATGCAAGTATGAATTTCGGCCGCCTCGACTCCCAAATTGGGCATACATCCCCGCATTCGCTCGAAACCAACTCCAACACTTAGGTTGTATTGAAATAGACATGTTAGAAGAAATGGGATTGAAATCTGACCCCCGATTTTGAAATGGTGGGACGATGTAGGTTTAGGCCGAATTATAGTATGCAAGTATAGATTTCGGCCGTCTCGGCCCCCAAATCGGGCTTAGGGCATCGAATTCGCTTGAAACCAAATCCAACACTTAGGATATATTGAAATAGACGCATTAGAAGAAATAGAATTGAAATCCAACCCCCGGTTTGGAAATGGTGGGATGATGTAGGTTTACGCCGAAGTATAATATTCAAATATGGATTTCATCCGTCTCGGTGCCCAAATCGGCCAATACGGCCTCGGATTCGATCAAAACCAACTCCAACACTTAGAATGTATTGAAATACATGTGTTAGAAGAAAAGAGATCAAAATCTAACCTCCGATTTAGAAATGGTGGGATGATATAGGTTTAGGCCGGAGTATAGTATCCAAGTACGGATTACGGACATCTCGCCGCCCAAATCGGGCATATGGGCTTGGATTCGCTCGAACCCAACTCCAACAATTCGGATATATTGGAATAGACGCATTAGAAGCAATGGGATCAAAATCTCACCCCCAATTTCGAAATGGCCGGATGAAGTAGGTTTAGGCCTGTGTATAATATCCAAGTATAAATTTCAGCCGTCTCGTCGCCCAAATCGGGCATACGACCTCGGATTCGCTCGAAACCAACTCCAACACTTAGGATGTACTGACATACATGAAATTAAAGAAACGGGATCCAAATCCGACCCCTGGTTTTTAAATGGGGGGAATTTTTATGTTTAGTCCTAAGTATAGTATCCAAGTACAGATTTCGGGCCGTCTCGTAGCCCCAATCGAGCATATGGCCTCGGATTTGCTCGAAAACAACTCCAACACTTATGATGTATTGAAATGATGAGTTAGAAGAAACAGGATCAAAATCTAAGCCTCGGTTTGGAAAAGGTGGGACGATGTTGGTTTATGCCGAAGTATAGTATGCAAATATGGATTTCAGCCGTCTCGACGCCCAAATCGGGCATACGGCCTCGGATTAGCTCGAAATAGACTCAACACTTAGGATGTATTAAAATAGACATAATAGAAGAAATGGGATAAAAATCCGACCCCCGGTTTGGATAAGGTGGGACGATGTAGGTTTAGGCCATAGTATAGTATCAATGTATGGATTTCAGTTGTGTCAGCGCACAAATCGGGCACACGGCCCCGGATTCGCTGGAAACCAACTCCAACACTTATGATTTATTGAAATAGACGTGTTAGAAGAAATGGGATCGAAATACGACCCCCATTTTGGAAATGGTGGGGTGATGTATTTTTAGGCCGAAGTATAGTATCCAAGTTTGGATTTCGGCCGTCTTGGCGTTCAAATCAGGCATATGGCCTCGGATTTGCTCGAAACCAACTCCAACACTTATGATATATTGAAATAGATGCATTAGAAGAAACGGGATCGAAATCCCACCCCTAGTTTGAAAATGGTGAGATGAAGTAGGTTTAGGCCAATGTATAATATCCAAGTATGGATTTGAGCCGTCTCGGTGCCCAAATCAGGCATACGGCCTAGGATTCGCTCAAAACCAACTCCAACACTTATAATGTATCAAAATAGACGCGTTTGAAGAAATGGGATCAAAATCCGACCCTCGATTGGGAAATGATGGGAGAAGTATAGATTTCGGCCATGTCAGGGTCCAAATTGGACATAAGGCCTCAGATTCGCTCGAAACCAACTCCAACACTTAGGATGTATTGAAATAAATGCTTTAGAAGATATGAGGTCGAAATTTGATCCTCGGTTTGGAAATGGTGGGATGATGTAGGTTTAGGCCGAAGTATAATATCTAAGTAAGGATTTCGGTCGTCTCGGCACCCAAATAAGGCATACTGCATCGGATTCGATCGAAACCAACTCCAACACCTAGGATGTATTAAAATACACTCGTTAGAGAAAACGGGATAAATCTCCGAGCCCCGGTTTGGAATGGTGGGACGATGTAGGTTTAGGCCAAAGTATAATATCCAAGTATGGATTCCGGGCCGTCTCGAAGCCCTAACCAGGCATATGGCCTCGGATTCGCTCGAAACCAACTCCCAACACTTAAGATGTATTGAAATAGATGCGGTAGAAGAAACGGGATTGAAATCCGACCCCTGGTTTGGAAATGGTAGGACGATGTATGTTTAGACAGAAGTACTGTATCCAAGTACGGATTTCGCCCGTCTCGGATCCAAATCAGGCATATGGCCTCGGATTTGCTCGAAACCAACACGAACACTTAGGATGTACTGAGATACATGCAATTGAAGAAATGGGATCCAAATCCGACCCTAGCTTGGAAATGGTGGGAATTTTTATCTTTAGTCCTAAATATAGTATCCAAGTACGGATTTCGGGCCGTCTCGTAGGCCCAATCAAGCATATGGCCTCGGATTCGCTCGAAACCAACTCCAACACTTAGGATGTATTGAAATGATGCGTTAGAAGAAACAAGATCGAAATTCAAGCCCCGGTTTGGAAATGGTGGGACGATGGTTGTTTATGCCGAAGTATAGTATGCAAATATGGATTTCGGCCGTCTCGGTGCCAAAATCCGGCATACGACCTCGAATTAGCTCGAAATCAACTCAACACTTAGGATGTATTGAAATAGACACAATAGAAGAAACGAGATCAAAATCCAACCCCCGGTTTGGATAAGGTGGGACGATATGGGTTTAGGCCATAGTATAGCATCAATGTATGGATTTCGGCCGTGTCAGCACCCAAATTGGGCACACGGCCCCAGATTCGCTCGAAACCAACTCCAAAATTTAGGATTTATTGAAATAGATGTGTTAGAAGAAATGTGATCGAAATACGACCCCCATTTTGGAAATGGTGGGACGATGTATGTTTAGAACAAATTTTAGTATCCAAGTACGGATTTCAGCTGTCTTGGGGCCGAAATCGAGCATACGGCCTCAGATTTTCTCGAAACCAACTCTAAAATTTAGGATGTACTAACATACATGCAATAGAGGAAACAGGTTCAAAATCTGACCCCTGGTTTGGAAATGGTGGGAGTTTTTATGTTTAGGCCAAAGTATAGTGTCCAAGTATGGGTTGCGGCCATCTCGACTCTAAAATTGGGCATACGGCGTCGTATTCGCTCGAAACCAACACCAACACTTAGGTTGATTTGAAATAGATACGTTAGAAGAAACGTGATCAAAATCCGACCCCCGGTTTGGAAATGGTGGGACGATGTAGGTTTAGGCCAAAGTATAATATCCAAGTATGGATTCCAGGCCGTCTCGTAGCCCCAACCGAGCATATGGCCTCGAATTCGCTCGTAACCAACTCCAACACATTGGATGTATTGAAATAGATATGTTAGAAGAAACGGGATCAAAATCCGGCCCCCGGTTTTGAATTGGTGGGGCGATGTATGTTTAGACCGAAGTACAGTATCCAAGTACGGATTTCGGCCGTCTCCTATCCCAAATCGGGCATACGGCCTCGGATTTGCTCGAAACCAACTCCATCCCTTAGGATGTACTGACATACATGTAATTAAAGAAACGAGATCCAAATCTGACCCCTGGTTTTTAAATAGGGAAAATTTTTATGTTTAGTCCTAAGTATAGCATCCAAGTACAGATTTCGGGCCGTCTCGTAGCCCCAATCGAGCATATGGCCTCGGATTCGCTTGAAAACAACTCCAACACTTAGGATGTATTGAAATGATGAGTTTGAAGAAACATGTTCGAAATCTGACCCCCGGTTTGGAAAAGGTGAGACGATGTTGGTGAATACCGAAGTATAGTATGCAAATATGGATTTCAGCCGTCTCAACGCCCAAATCGAGCATACGGCCTCGGATTAGCTCGATATCAAGACAACACTTAGGATGTATTGAAATAGACACAATAGAAGAAATGGGATCAAAATCCTACCCCCCGTTTGGATAAGGTGGGACGATGTAGGTTTAGACCATAGTATAGTATCAATGTATGGATTTCGGCATTGTCAGCGCCCAAATCTGGCACACGGCCCCGGATTCGCACGAAACCAACTCCAACACTTAGGATTTATTGAAATAGATATGTTAGAAGAAACGGGATCGAAATACGACCCCCATTTTGGAAATGGTGGGATGATGTATGTTTAGCCCGAAGTATAATATCCAACTTTGGATTTCGGCCGTCTTAGCACTCAAATCAGGCATACGGCCTCGGATTTGCTCGAAACTAACTCTAACACTTATGATATATTGAAATAAATGCATTAGAAGAAATGGGATCAAAATCCCATCCCTGGTTTGGAAATGGAGAGATAAAGTAGGTTTAGGCCAATGTATAATATCCAAGTATGGATTTCAGCCGTCTTGGCGCCCAAATCAGGCATACGGCATAGGATTCGGTCAAAACCAACTCCAACACTTATAATGTATCGAAATAGATGCGTTAGAAGAAATGGAATCGAAATCCGACCCCCGATTGGGAAATGATGGGAGAAGTATAGATTTCGGCTGTGTCAGGGACCAAATCAGACATAAGGCCTCAGATTCGCTCGAAACCAACTCCAACACTTAGGATGTATTGAAATAAATACTTTAGAAGATATGAAGTTGAAATTAGACCCCCGGTTTGGAAATGGTGGGATGATGTAGGTTTAGGCCGAAGTATAATATCTAAGAAAGGATTTCGGTCGTCTCGGCACCCAAATAAAGCATACTGCCTCAGATTCGATCAAAACCAACTCAAACACCTAGGATGTATTAAAATACACTCGTTAGAGAAAACAGGATCAAATTCCGACCCCCGGTTTGGAAATGGTGGGACGATGTAGGTTTAGGCCAAAGTATAATATCCAACTATGGATTCCGGGCTGTCTCGAAGCCCTAACGGGGCATAGGGCATCGGATTCGCTCGAAATCAACTCCAACACTTAAGATGTATTGAAATAGATACCCCGGTTTGGAAATGGTGGGACGATGTATGTTTGGACCGAAGTACAGTATCCAAGTTTGAATTTTGGCCGTCTCGGATCCCAAATTAGGTATACGGCCTCGGATTTGCTCGAAACCAACACGAACACTTAGGATGTACTGACATACACGCAATTGAAGAAATGGGATCCAAATCTGACCCCTGGTTTGGATATGGTGGGAATTTTTATCTTTAGTCCTAAGTATAGTATCCAAGTACGGATTTCGGACCCTCTCATAGCCCAATCGAGCATATGGCATCGGATTCGCTGAAAAACAACTGCAACACTTAGGATGTATTGAAATGATACGTTAAAAGAAATAGGATCGAAATCCGACCCCCGGTTTGGAAATGGTGAGATGATGTTGGTTTATGACAAAGTATAGTATCCAAATATGGATTTCGGTCGTCAGCGCCCAAATCAGGCATACGACCTTGGATTAGCTCGAAATCAACTCAACACTTAGGATGTATTGAAATAGACATAATAGAAGAAACAAGATCAAAATCCAACCCCCGGTTTGGATAAGGTGGGACGATGTAGGTTTAGGCCATAGTATAGCATCATTGTATGGATTTCGGCCATGTCAGCGCCCAAATCGGGCACACGGCCCCGAATTCGCTCGAAACCAACTCCAACACTTAGGATTTATTGAAATAGATGGGTCAGAAGAAACGGGATTAAAATCTAACCCCCGTTTTGGAAATGGTGGGATGATGTATGTTTAGGCCGAAGTATAGTATCCAAGTATGGATTTCGGCCGTCTTGGAAATCAAATCAGGCATACGGCCTCAGATTTGATTGAAACCAACTCCAACACTTATGATATAATGAAATAGACGCAATAGAAGAAATGGGAGCGAAATCTCACCCCTGGTTTGGAAATGCTGAGATGAAGTAGGTTCCGGACAATACATAATATCCAAGTATGGATTTCAGCAGTCTCGGCGCCCAAATCGGACATACGGCCTCAGATCCGCTCGAAACCATGTCCAACACTTAGGATGTACTGATATACATGCATTAGAAGAAATGGGATAGAAATCCGACCCCCTGTTTGGAAAAGGTGGGACGATGTAGGTTTAGGCCGAATTATAGTATCGAAGTATGGATTTCGGCCGTCTCGGCTCTCAAATCGAGCATACGCCCTCGGATTTGCCCGAAACCAACTCCAACACTTCGAATGTATTGAAATACACATGTTCAAAGAAACAGGATTGAAATCCGACCCCCAGTTTGGAAATGATGGGATGATGTATGTTTAGACCGAAGTATAGTATCCAAGTACGGATTTCAGCCGTCTTAGGGCCCAAATCGGGCATACGGCCCCGGATTTGCTCGAAACCAACTCTAAAATTTAGGATGTAGTAACATACATGCAATGGAAGAAACGGGTTCAAAATCTGACCCCTGGTTTGGAAATGGTTGGAGTTTTTATGTTTAGGCCAAAGTATAGTGTCCAAGTACGGATTGCGGCCGTCTCGACTCTAAAATCGGGCATACGGCGTCGCATTCGCTCGAAACCAACTCCAACACTTAGGTTGAATTGAAATAGATATGTTAGAAGAAAAGTGATCAAAATCCAACCCCCAGTTTGGAAATGGTGTGACGATGTAGGTTTAGGCCAAAGTATAATATCAAAATATGGATTCCGGGCCGTCTCGTACCCCTAACCGGGCATCTGGCCTCGAGTTCGCTTCAAACCAACTCCAACACTTAGGATGTATTGAAATAGATGCATTAGAAGAAATGGGATCGAAATCCGACCACCGGTTTTGTAGTGGTGGGACGATGTATGTTTAGACCGAAGTATAGTATCCAAGTACGGATTTCGACCGTCTCAGATCCCAAATCGGGCATACGGCCTCGGATTTGCTCAAAACCAACTCCAACACTTAGGATGTACTGACATACATGCAATTAAAGAAACGGGATCCAAATCCGACCCCTGATTTTTAAATGGGGGGAATTTTTGTGTTTAGTCCTAAGTAAAGTATCCAAGTACAGATTTCGGGCCGTGTCGTAGCCCCAATCGAGCATATGGCCTCGGATTCGCTCAAAAACAACTCGAACACTTAGGATGTATTGAAATGATGAGTTAGAAGAAACAGGATTGAAATCGGACCCCGGTTTGAAAAAGGTGGGACGATGTTGGTTTATGCCAAAGTATAGTATGCAAATATGGATTTTAGCTGTCTCGATGCCCAAATCGGGCATACGGCCTCGAATTAGCTAGAAATCAACTCAACACTTAGGATTTATTGAAATAGACACAATAGAAGAAATGGGATTAAAATCCGACCCCGGGTTTGGATAAGGTAGGATGATGTAGGTTAAGGCCATAGTATAGTATCAATGTGTGGATTTCGGTCGTGTCAGCGCCCAAATCGGGCACACGGCCCCGGATTCGCTCGAAACCAACTCCAACACTTCGGATTTATTGAAATAGACGTGTTAGAAGAAACGGGATCGAAATACGACCCTCATTTTGGAAATGGTGGGATGATGTATGTTTAGGCCGAAGTATAGTATCCAAGTTTGGATTTCGACCGTCTGGGCACTCAAATCAGGCATACGGCCTCGGATTTGCTGAAAACCAACTCCAACACTTATGATATATTGAAATAGATGCATTAGAAGAAACGGGATTGAAATCCCACCCCTAGTTTTGAAATGGTGAGATGAAGTAGGTTTAGGCCAATGTATAATATCCAAGTATGGATTTCAATCATCTCGGTGCCCAAATTAGGCATACGGCCTAGGATTCGCTCAAAACCAACTCCAACACTTATAATGTATCAAAATAGACACGTTAGAAGAAATGGGATCAAAATCCGACCTCCGGTTTGGATATCTTGAGACAATGTAGGTTTAGGCCGAAGTATAGTATCCAAGTATGGATTTCATCCATCTCGGTGTCCAAATTGGGCATACAGCCTCGGATTCGCTCGAAACCAAATCCAACACTTAGGATGTACTTACATACACGTATTAGAAAAAAAGGGAATGATATCCGACCCCTGGTTTGGAAAAGGTGGGACGATGTAGGTTTAGGCCGAAGTATAGTATCGAATTATGGATTCCGGCCGTCTTGGCTCTCAAATCAAGCATTCGTCCTCAGATTTACCCGAAACCAACTCCAATACTTTGGATGTATTGAAATACACATGTTCAAAGAAACTGGATCGAAACCGACCCCCGGTTTGGAAATGATGGGACGATGTATCTTTAGACCGAAGTATAGTATCCAACTACGGATTTCGTCCGTCTCGGACCCCAAATCAGGCATACGGCCTCGGATTTACTCGAAACCAACACCAACACTTAGGATGTACTGACATACATGCAATTGAAAAAATGGGATCCAAATCCGACCCCTGGTTTGGAAATGGTGGGAATTTTTATTTTTAGTCCTAAGTATAGTATCCAAGTACAGATTTCGGGCCGTCTCGTAGGCCCAATCGAGCATATAGCCTCGGATTCGCTCGAAATCAACTCCAACACTTAGGATGTATTGAAATGATGCGTTAGAAGAAATAGGATCGAAATCCGACCCCGGTTTGGAAATTGTGGGAAGATGTTGGTTTATGCCGAAGTATGGTATGCAAATATGGATTTCGGCCGTCTCGGGGCCCAAATCGGGCTTACAGCCCCGGATTTGCTCGAAACCAACTCCAACACTTAGGATGTTCTAACATACATGCAATAGAAGAAATGGGTTCAAAATCTGACCCCTGGTTTGGAAATGGTGGGAGCTTTTATGTTTAGGGCAAAGTATAGTGTCCAAGTATGGATTGCAGCTGTCTTGACTCTAAAATCTGGCATACGGCGTCGTATTCGCTCGAAACTAACTCCAACACTTAGGTTGAATTGAAATAGATAAGTTTGAAGAAACATAATCAAAATCCGACCCCCGGTTTGGAAATGGTGGGATGATGTAGGTTGAGGCCAAAGTATAATATCCAAGTATAGATTCCAGGCCGTCTCGTAGCCCCAACCGGGCATATGGCCTCGGATTCGCTTGAAACTAACTCCAACACTTAGGATGTGTTGAAATTGATGCGTTAGAAGAAACGGGATCGAAATCTGACCCCTGGTTTTGAAATGGTGGGACGATGTATGTTTAGACCGAATTATAGTATCCAAGTATAGATTTCGACCGTCTCAGATCCCAAATCAGGCATACAGAATTGGATTTGCTCGAAAACAACTCCAACCAACACTTAGGATGTACTAATAGATATGCAATTAATGAAATGGGATCCAAATCTGACCCCTGGTTTGGAAATGGAGGGAATTTTTATGTTTAGCCCTAAGTATAGTATCCAAGTACGGATTTCGGGCCGTCTCGTAGCCCCAATCGAGCATATGGCCTCGGATTCGCTTGAAAACAACTCCAACACTTAGGATATATTGAAATGATGAGTTAGAAGAAACAAGATCAAATTCGGACCTCTGGTTTGGAAATGGTGAGACGATGTTGGTTTATGCCGAAGTATAGTATGCAAATATGGATTTCAGCCGTCTCAGCGCCCAAATCGGGCATACGGCCTCGGATTCGCTCCAAATCAATTCAATACTTAGGGTGTATTGAAATAGACACAATAGAAGAAATGGGATTAAAATCCGACCTCGGGTTTGGATAAGGTGGGACGATGTAGGTTTAGGCCATAGTATAGTATCAATGTGTGGATTTCGGTCGTGTCAGCGCCCAAATCGGGCACACGGCCCCGGATTCGCTCGAAACCAACTCCAACACTTAGGATTTATTGAAATAGACGTGTTAGAAGAAATGGGATCGAAATACGACCCCCATTTTGGAAATGGTGGGATGATGTATGTTTAGGCCGAAGTATATTATCCAAGTTTGGATTTCGACCGTTTGGGCACTCAAATCAGGCATACGACCTCGGATTTGCTCGAAACCAACTCCAACACTTATGATATATTGAAATAGATGCATTAGAAGAAACAGGATTGAAATCCCACCCCTGGTTTTGAAATGGTGAGATGAAGTAGGTTTAGGCCAATGTATAATATCCAAGTATGGATTTCAACCGTCTCGGTGCCCAAATCAGGCATACGGCTTAGGATTCGCTCAAAACCAACTCCAACACTTATAATGTATCGAAATAGACACGTTAGAAGAAATAGGATCGAAATCCGACCCCCAGTTTGGATATCTTGAGACAATGTAGGTTTAGGCCGAAGTATAGTATCCAAGTATGGATTTCATCCATCTCGGTGTCCAAATTGGGCATACAGCCTCGGATTCGCTCAAAACCAAATCCAACACTTAGGATGTACTTACATACACGTATTAGAAAAAACGGGAATGATATCCGACTCCTGGTTTGGAAAAGCTAGGACGATGTAGGTTTTGGCCGAGTATAGTATCGAATTATGGATTTCGGCCGTCTCGGCTCTCAAATCGAGCATTCCTCCTCGAATTTGCCCGAAACCAACTCCAATACTTTGGATGTATTGAAATACGCATGTTCAAAGAAACATGATCGAAACCGACCCCCATTTTGGAAATGATGGGACGATGTATGTTTAGACCGAAGTATAGTATCCAAGTACGGATTTCGGGCCGTCTCGTAGCCCCAATCGAGGATATGGCCTCGGATTCGCTGGAAAAGAACTCCAACACTTAGGATGTATTGAAATGATGAGTTAGAAGAAACAAGATCGAATTCCGACCTCCGGTTTGAAAATGGTGAGACGATGTTGGTTTATGCCGAAGTATAGTACGCAAATATGGATTTCAGCCGTCTCGGTGCCCAAATCGGGCATACGGCATCGGATTTGCTCGAAATCAACTCAAAAGTTAGGGTGTATTGAAATAGACACAATAGAATAAATTGGATCAAAATCCGACCCCCGGTTAGGATAAGGTGGGACGATGTAGGTTTAGGCCATAGTATAGTATCAATGTATGGATTTCGGCTGTGTCAGCGCCCAAATCGGGCACACGGCCCCGGATTCGCTCGAAACGAACTCCAACACTGAGGATTTATTGAAATAGATGTGTGGGATGATGTATGTTTAGACCGAAGTATAGTATCGAAGTACGGATTTCGGCCGTCTCGGGGCCAAAATGGGGCATACGGCCTTGGATTTGCTCAAAACCAACTCCAACACTTAGGATGTACTAACATACATGCAATAGAAGAAATGGGTTTAAAATCCAACCCCCAGTTTGGAAATGGTCGGAGCTTTTATGTTTAGGGCAAAGTATAGTGTCCAAGTATGGATTGCGCCCGTCTCGACTCTAAAATCGGGCATACGGCGTCGCATTCGCTCGAAACCAACTCCAACACTTAGGTTGAATTGAAATAGATATGTTAGAAGAAACAGGATCAAAATCAGACCCCCGGTTTCGAAATAGTGAGATGAAGTAGGTTTAGGCCAAAGGATAGTATGCAAGTATAGATTTCAGCCGTCTCGGCACCCAAATCGGGCATACGGCCTCGAATTCGCTCGAAACCAAATCCAACACTTAGGTTGTGTTGAAATAGATGTGTATGAAGAAATGGGATCGAAATCCGCCCCCGGTTTGGAAAAGGTGGGACGATGTAGGTTTAGGCCGAAGTATAGTATCGAAGTATTGATTCTGGCCGTCTCGGATCTCAAATCGAGCATACGTCCTCGGATTTGCCCGAAACCAACTCCAACACTTTGGATGTATTTTTTAAATCCCTAAGTAGGTATTGGAAAATTCTGTTGAGTCTTGTTCAACTTGTCAGAAGAGCTAAAGTTTCAAGAAGAGTGAAGAAATTGAAGAAAAAGCTTTTACACCGGATCTAGACAGGTAATGAACTTAGAGACCCCTACCTAGGTTGGATTTAATTTAGATAACCCTAAACATACCTAGGAAGATAGTTTTAAGCCTAACAAAGACTTTTGGTCTTATTTGAATCAAACAAAAATGAAAAGAAAAATGTTTTGACTGAAATTCTGTCTCAACCGATCGCTCGGTGTTGATATCGATCGATCGGTGGCCTACCGAGTGATCGGTGCCTATCGACTGGTCTAAAAATATGTATGGAGTATTTTTCCAGAGAGGTAATATTTAACCGATCTCACGGTGTGAATACCGATCGATCCGTTTTGGACTGAGCGATCGGTTATAAGCACCGATCGATCGGTCCTCGTAAACAGAATTTTATTTTTCTAGACTCTTTTCTAAACCCTATATAAACAACTTTTGGAGACCTAATTTGTATCTTTGTTTATTTTTGAAAGAGTAGAGGTCTGAGAAACCCTTCTAGGGCTTTTTCCTTTCTTCTTCATAGATCTTTATTGATCCCTCCTCTTTCAATCATCCTAGAGAATGCTAGTATAGATCTATACCTTTTATCTTGCATTGTGTGATCTCAGATTTGTATGAGATCCCTCTAGGATTTGAAGCTTTCTAAATTGATTAACAACCCTACACCTTGTGTGTGTGTCCGGTGTATGATACGGAGCCTTCGTGGAAGGAGATCGATCGTGTGAGATCGTGGTATTGAAGTAGCTTGAGAAGATTTGGTCGGTGTGGTACCGAAGCTGCTATAACAGAGATCGAACTGACTGGTTCGTGGAAATCAAGAGTAAGATTCTGTACCTAGGAACGTCGTGTCTGGTTTGGGTAAGGTCTTGTCTTGTACTTGAATTCTTCTCATAGTGAAGTTTGTTGCTGGACGTGGTCCCGTGGTTTTTCCCCATAAGGGTTTTCCAAGTAAAAATCTTCTGCGTTTGATTTGTGTGGATTGTTGTTGTGATCTGTTTATTGATTTCTAAAATAATAATTTGAAAAATTAAAATTGGTTAGAAATTCTTAGATAGACCTATTCACCCCCCCTCTAGGTCATAGAGATCATCGATCAGGGTAATTTCAATTGGTATCAGAGCTAGTTCACCAATAAGGCTAATTCCTTAAGTGTAATCCTATATTATCCGTGATCATGAGTACTCTGAGAGAAGGTGGATCAGTCTCTCATCCCCCACTTTTTGATAGGAATAATTATACATACTGAAAAGCTCGAATGAGAGCCTTTCTCAAATCGATTGACGAGAGAATTTGGATGTCTATTCAAAATGGGTGGACTACACCTGTGAAATCTGTATGTGATTTGACTGTCATCAAATATTCTAATGAATGGACCAGTGAAGAGCTTGAGACAAGTGGTTGGAATACTAAAGGTCTCAATGCTATCTTTACTGCAGTCACCACTGAGGAATTCAGACGAATCTCTTCATGTGAAACAACAAAGGAGGCATGGGACATTCTTGAGATCACCCATGAGGGTACCACCACTGTTAAAATATCAAAGCTCCAAATGTTAACCACCAAATTTGAATACTTGAAAATGGAAGACAATGACACATTTGATGAATTTTATGCAACACTTAGTGACATTGTCAATGCTAGTTTCAACTGAGGTGAAAAAATAAATGAGTCCAAGATTGTGAGAAAAGTTCTTAGATCTCTACCTGAGATATTTCAACCCAAGGTCACTGCTATTGAAGAGAGCAAAAATGTTGACTCTCTAAAGATTGAGGAATTAGTTGGTTCACTCCAAACTTATGAACTCAATCTTCGTCCATCCAAGAAGAACAAATCTTTAGCCTTGAAATCTATCAAGGAATCTTTGGATGAGGATAACAGTGATGGAGAGATAGATGAGGAAGAAATGACTCTCTTCGTTAAAAGATTTAGGAAATTCTTTAGAACGAAAAAGAGGTTCAATCCCAAACAGGGAGGAAAATCTTTTGAGAAGTCAAAATCTAAGCCCTGGAAAATCAAGAAAAATTCCAAGAGTGGCGACAAGAAATCCCAAGGTGTTCAAGTTATGAATGTCATGGCTTCGGTCATATTTCACCTAACTGCCCTAACAAGAAGAAGTGTAAGGGCAAGGTGATGAATGCCTGTTGGGATGACAGTGATTCCGAGAATGAAGAATCGGACAGTTCTCTTCAAGCGAAGAGACTGATAATCATACTGCTTTACTGTATCCCTTTCTGAGATTCTTGAGACTTCCTCAGTGGTTGACGAGAATGATAGAAGTGATGAAAGTGTTCACACTGAGTCTAGTGAAGACACTGAGAAGAGTCATACTGACTCTGAAAGTGATGATGATTTGAAAACAACTTATGATAAGTTGTATGCTGAAAGCTTGAAGTTGGCTAAAGCAAAAATCTCTTTGAGCAAAAAACTCAAAATCATTCAAAATTAAAGGGATACTAGTAAACTAGAAGCAGAGGAGAAGAGTGCTCTAGTTATTCGGCTTGAAAAAGAGAAAGAAGCTTTTGTTGAAAAAGTTCAATGTCTTTTGGAAGAGAATGTCTCAATGACCAATGTGGTCAGAAGATTAGAAGTTGAAAGAGACACTTCCTTGAAAGAAGTTGAAGAGTCATGGATTCTGTTACTGGTGCTGGAATCTTTAAATGATTCTCTTGTTGATAAGGTGAAATTTCTTGAAAAAGAACATCATAATACCCTTAAAGACAAGAATAACTTGATTCAAAAGGTCTATACTCTTGAGAAAGAAGTAAGAATGTTTGGAAACACTAGTTGCCTAGATGAATTAGTTAGAAAATATGGTTCAAATTAGAATAGATCTGGGATAAGACATGCTGACACACCAGCTGGTCCTTTAGCTGTTGGTACAATGGCTAGTGCAGTGTTTGAACCAATTCATTCTAATCATAAGTGAATTTACCTTCTACATCAAGTACTATGACTTATACAAATGTTGTAAAGCCTAGAAATGCAGCTCCTAGGGTGAATGATGTGAGGAATCAAATTTCATTTAGAAGAAATCCTCCTCCTCCACTTAGATTCATACCCACATGTCACTTTTGTGGTGTGAGAGGTCAGATTCGACCTAACTGTAATGCGTTTAGGAGAGCTCCCAGAAATGGTTCATGGAACCAAAATCAAGGTCAAGGGAATCTTCGAAGGTAGATTCAAGGTCTGGCCGAAAAGTCTAGAATGTTGAGTGAAGATGTCAATAGAATTGCTCAAATGTCTAGAACTAGAACTGGTCAATTCATTCCAAATGATTACTCAAGAGGAAAGAATTTGACAAATCAAAAAGCTAGGACTGAACAAAACAGGAAAAGATCTAGGAGGTCAAAAAGGAAAAAGGTCTCTACTACACAGAACAATGATCAAAAGTTGAAACAAAATTTATAAACTGTGTATGTAAGAAAGGAGGACCTTAATTGCTTTGTCATACATATTGCCTTGAAAGCCCAAAACACTGAAATGTGGTACTTTGATAGTGGGTGCTCTCGGCATATGACAGGTAACAAGTCCCTATTCACTCAACTTAAGGAATGTTCAGATGGGACTGTTACTTTTGGTGATGGAAGCAAATCCTTAGTCAAAGGGAAAGGTATCATTGAAGCACAAGGGATTTCTGAGCTTAAGAATGCCCTATTTGTTGAAGGACTAAAAGGTAATTTGTTAGCATAAGCCAATTGTGCGATGATAACCATGCTGCGCACTTTACCCATAATAAATGTTCAGTCATTGATGGTAAAGGTAAGTGTGTTCTAAAAGGGTTGGGAACCACTGATAATTGCTACGGCCTAATTCCTAAGTCAAGTTCCTCAAATGTCTGTAACAGGGCTAAAGTTGAGGAGATAGATTTGTGGCACCGAAGGTTAGGTCATATGAATTTCAAAGACCTTAGCAAAATCTGCAAGCATGAGCTTGTGAGAAGAGTGCCCAAACTTGGAAAGTCTTCTATTGTGGTTTGTGGGCCATGTCAGATGGGTAAACAAATCGGAACCTCACACAAGAAGACTACCAATATTGCTACTTCACATCCTCTACAATTAATTCATATGGATCTTATAGGTCCTACAAGAACTGAAAGTCTTGGAGGAAAGCGATACAGCCTAGTTATGGTTGATGATTTTTCCAGAATGACCTGGGTGGCTTTTCTGAGAGAGAAGTCAGATGCTTTTGAAAATTTCAAAAGTATTTATTTGAAAATTCAAATTGAGAAAGGATGCCCATTCACTCGAATTCGAAGTGATCATGGAAAGGAGTTTGAAAACTCTAAGTACAACGATTTTTGTGATGAGACGGGTATCAGTCATGAATTTTCTGCTCCCATTACACCTCAGCAGAATGGTGTTGTGGAGAGGAAGAACAGGGTTCTCCAAGAGATGGCTAGAGTTATGCTTCATAGCAACAATCTAGCTTCTCATTTCTGAGCTAAAGCAGTTAGCACAGCTTGCTATACTGTTAATCGAGTTTACCTTAGACCTAGAACAAGGAAAACCCCATATGAGTTGTGGAATAACAAGAAACCTAGTGTCAAGTACTTTCGAGTATTCAGAAGTAAATGCTATATCCTTAAGGATAGAGAGCAACTAGGTAAGTTTGAATCCCGAAGTGATGAAGGGATATTCCTTGGTTATTCTACCAACAGTAGAGCTTATCGAGTGTATAACTTGAGAACCTCTACTATCATGGAGTCGATCAATGTGGTTGTGGATGACTCCGGTATTGAAATTGTGCAAGTAGAAGATGATGAAATTGAAAGAGATGAAAATGTTTCAACTCCTCAAATTCATAATCAAATTGAAAAACTATCTCTACCTCTAAAACCTACACATCCTAGGGTTATGAATCCTCACTCCTCCATTGATATCATTGGAGACCTTGAAAGTGGAGTGAGAACAAGGAATCAAATTGAGAATGAAGTTAGTTACATTGCTATACTTCTACTTTTGAACCAAAAAATGTGAATGAAGCTCTTGTTGATGATAACTGGATAAATGCAATACAAGAAGAGCTAATTCAATTTACTAGGAATGATGTATGGTATTTAGTGCCTAGGCCTAAAGATACTAATGTAATAGGTACCAAATGGATTTTTAAAAATAAATCTAATGAGAATGGTACTATTATTAGAAATAAGGCCAGATTAGTTGCACAGGGTCATACTCAAATCGAAGGCATCAATTTCGATGAAACCTTCGCTCTTGTTGCCCAGCTGGAATCAATAAGAATTCTTCTAGCTGTGGCTTGTCATCTGAAATTCAAGCTTTATCAAATGGATGTCAAGAGTGCTTTTCTGAATGGTATTCTACAGGAGGAAGTCTATAACGCCCCAAAACCCACCCTAGGAGTTAGAGTGAATCTTGGACGATTCATCATGATGACTTACATGAATTGCTTGACGAACTAACCTGCAAAAACCCACAAAGCATATACAAGGAGGACACAATAGCAGAAACATACAACAAAGCACAGCGGAAGTCTAACAAACCTCTATATATATACATACATGATCCAAGTTTGATACAAAAGAAATAAAGACAAAGAAAGTGCGGACATGCCCACCAAAATACATAAATATAACTCTCAAGCTCACCCATAGCTATCCACTCAGAATCTACCACAACCTAATAGTAGCCCTCGCCCTGAGGTTCCTCCACAGGCTTCTCAATGTACTCCTCTTCCACCCATGGGCTAGGAGCACAAACATCAAATGGAGCAGTAGCTCCCTCAGAACCTGCCGACATAAACGAATGGCTGAGCATGGAATACTCAACGTGTACCAAATGCTAACCAATAGTCATAGCACAACAACAATGATACATATAAAGCAGGAAACAATTCAGATCATAACAAGAAAGTAAAGCAATTGATAATCATGCTTGCATTTCATAAAAACTGATAAAATCCTTGAAACGTCGTGCACTTTACTTGACTTAAAATACTTTTTTCGTGCTTGAAAACTTGTCGTGTTCGTCTTGCTTGATCTTGTCGAGCGTGTCATGTCATGTGTGTCATGCGTGCTTGCTTGGGATTTAAACATGTTCGTGTACTTGTGAGATGCAACTTGCGAGGGAAGGGAGACCCTTCATTATGATATGTACTTGCGAGGGAAGGGAGACCCTTCATTATGATATGCAACTTGCGAGGGAAGGGAGACCCTTCATTATGATATGTAATTGTGAGGGAAGGGAGACCCTTCATTATGAGAGCTTGTCCTTGTTCTCTTACCAAAAGCGAGGTAAAACATATCGTAGGATATCTCCCAACTCTAATTCTCATTTTTGAAAAACATCGGTAAATCATGTCATGCATGCCGTGCTCATGGAATCGTGTGCATACTTGCATTTGAATTTAAATATGACAATTGGGTGATTCACAATACATATAACATCAATAATTTGAGCAAGTCAATATTCGTGCAATTTAGGGAAAACAAGAAAGCACACTATCATAGGCCCTAGAAATTTTCATAATTTATTAAGTATGCATTTCTTAATTTATAACTCATTTTATTCACCTTGGCATTTCATCAAACATGGGGTGTGTTCATTATTTAGTAAACCTATATCATGCTTTTCTAGGTGGGTTGATGCTCACATCACACATGTATGTTCATTATGGATACAATGCCCTCCCAATTTCATTCATCACAACCATACACACTGCATCCAATCGCCCATTCTCATCCAACAACCATCCATTCATCCCATTAGGTTCATACATTAAGGAAACTATAAGAAAGAAGGAAAGAAAAGAGGTATGAACTAGGAGGGTAGTAAAAGGTACCGACTTTGTATAGAGGAAGAAACCTTCCTCCCTTGCAAAACGTGCGTGAGTTGCTGCCCTAGCTTGGAGAGCGTAGTCCTCACGAGCTTGAACCTTGAACTTGAAGAGACACGAGCTTGAAGTGATCTAGGGTCTCAAACCCTTGATTCCTTCTCAAAAGAAAACCCTAGGTTTAGAAACCCCTTTCTCTTCTCTCCTTATCTCTCAAATCTTCTAAGTGTTGAGAATGAGCCCTAAAGACTTGGGCAAGTCTTATATGTAAAGGGTATAACACCCAAATGCCGAAAAAGCCCTTAATGAAATTCTGCAAAAACACGAAGACCGAGTGATCGGTGGTTATGACCGATCGATCAGTTGCCTACCGAGTGATCGGTGTTCTTGACCGAGCGACCGGTCAAAAACATGCTCTCTGAAAAAATTCCCATACAAAAAAGTTAGCCAGTCGATAGCCATCGATCGATCGGTTTTGGACCGATCGATCACTACAATGGACCGAGCGATCGGTGGTCTACAGGTTTTACATTGAGTCCATTTTTCACCCTTTCCTACTACTTGGACTTATCCTATTTCCCTTTTTACCTTTTCTAAACATGACTAGGACACTTGTAAGGCTATAGGTTATTATTAGATAATTTATTTAATTAATTATAGCATCCTTGAGACAATTCTCTAAGTTTTCAAATTATCATTTCATGAAATTGGACATTACAAGGTATCATGCCTTGGCACACATTCCAAGACATGAGCAAAAAGTTCTGGGGTTCTACAAAGTCTATGTGGAACAACCTAAAGGATTTGAGGATCCTAATCACCATGACGATGTCTATCGCTTAAAGAGGGCTCTCTATGGGGGAGTAGACAGAACCCTATTCATTAAGACTATCCAAGGTGATATGGTTATCGCTCAGATTTATGTTGATGATATAGTTTTTGGTTCCACATCTGAATTACATGTTCATTCTCTTGCTAATCAAATGAAAAATGAATTTGAGATGGGTATGGTTGGTGAACTGAATTTCTTTCTGGGTCTTCAGATCAAGTAGAGTTCAAATGGGATTTATGTATCCCAAATTAAGTATGCTAAAGATCTGGTCAAGAAATTTGGTATGAGCTCTGCTAAGCATGCTAGAACTCCTATGAGTACTACTATAAAGCTTAGTAAGGATGCTTCAGGCAAGGATGTCGATCAAACTTCCTATAGAAGCATGATTGGTAGTTTGCTCTATCTTACTACCACTAGACCTGCCATTGCCTTTAGTGTTGGAGCGTGTGCCCGCTATCAAGCGAGCCCCAAAGAGTCTCACTTACTTGCTGTCAAGCATATCATACGTTATGTGAGTGGAACTCTGTCATTCGGCCTCTGGTATTCTTTCGATACAAATGCCAATGTTGTGGGGTATTCCGATGCCGACTGGGTCGGAAATACCGATGATAGAAAGAGCACCTCCGGTGGGTGTTTCTATATTGGAAACTGCTTAGTTGCTTGGCTTAGCAAAAAGTAGAATTCCATTTCTTTGTCTACAGCCGAGGATGAGTATATTGCAGCTGGTAGTTGTTGCACCCAACTTCTGTGGATGAAACAGATGTTGAATGATTACGGGATTAAACAAGGCACTATGACTGTGTATTGTGATAACACTAGTGCAATCAATATCTCCAAAAATCCCGTACAACACTCTCGCACAAAGCACATAGACATTAGGCATCACTTCATCCGTGATCTTGTTGAGCAAAAAGTTGTGTCTATTGAGTATGTCCAAATGAAGAATCAATTTGCAGACATTCTCACAAAACCCTTAAATTCCCTTAGGTTTGAACTCCTTAGGAAATCCAGAGGTTTGTGCGGAGTTGAGTAATGGTGTACTCTTTTCATAGCCTATGTGTTCTTCATGTTTTATTCATGTCATAAAGTTTTTTTTTATATAAAAATCCAAAAACATTTTTAAAAAAAATAGTGTGTTTGTATGACCTTCTCTCCTATCTTTATGCATAAATTTATTTCCTTGAAATCATAATTGGATATTAATTCCAAGGTTAAATTTTCATAGGATTGAGTAAATAAGGATAGTTCAACTATTTGTTTTATCTTGTGATTTAAAATGGTCATGATCACTAATCTCAGTTAGAGTTGAGTAAACAAAGATGTTATGTGTTGCACATGCACTCTAACTGATTCTTGAGATGGTATTAGTTCCTATTTATAGATTCTAATATTATACCATATGGTTCCCTAGATTAATCAAATCTAGTATAACCAATATGATTAAAATTTCATAAGGTGAGCCCCCTAGTTATAAAAATTATTGACATGGAAAGGACTACCTGTGAGTTTGTGTGATAGCTTCTAGTGAATGCAAACAGTGAGTAATGGCTACCTAGATAAACAGTAGGCATCTATATGGGTTGCTAGTGTGAAAGGTCCCACTGTCATTAGAGAGGGCTACCTTCTCACTTGTGTGAAAGTCACCAGTGTCCAAAGAACTGATAATGAGTACTCAAAAAGAATTTTCATAATGAGTAAAATTTGACTGTAAAATGAACTGACTTTATTGGTCAAATTTGGGGAAAACATTGCTCATCATAATTCTATGGATGTCTCTTGGTTTTAATTCTAGTTTTTGAACATTCTAGAGTCCCTTTTATGCTATAATGTCAAAATCTTGTGTTGTGGATGAAACCAATCCTCAGAGTCATGTTATGAATTTTTATTTTACACACACATTACTTCTAAGTGTTTCTTGACTCTAATTGTGAATTTGATGCAAAAATCATAATTGATCACTTATGGATACTCAAAGTTGTTTACATAATCCTTGTTCATGACTATTCTGAAATATAAATTCTTGGATGGATATTCTTTATGATTTTGATGAAATAAATGTTTGCATAAGTGCATGGTCATTAGGTAATTTTGAGGTGAAAATGAGTTTAAACCTTACTTTGGTTGAGGGGGAGAAAAATGGTTTTAAGTCAATTTTCTAAAAATTTTCCAGACCACCGATCGCTCAGTGTTATTGACCGATCGATCGGTCTTTCATGAACAGGGTTATAAAACCCTCATTTCTCATTTATCTATTCACTTATTCTCCGAACTCCAGAGCGATCTCCCGGTTTTAACTCCTCCAACTCCTTCCTACAGTCATTCATTTCAAATCTCAGAGTTTCCCAAGCATCAAAACGGTAATCCTTGTTCCTTTTCTTGCTTTTGGGTTGAATTTCTCATCTTGGGCATCAAAATCCACAATTTTTTTTTCGTTCTCCCTTGTTATTGTTGCCTTCCTCATGTCTGGTGTTTCTAAACGCCGTAGATTGGTCCTCAATAACCAAGAGGACCCTCTCAAGGAAGAGGATCTCAATGAGCCCTTCTCATTCACTCCAATAGGGCATGGTATTTCTGTAGGGGATAGACCAATCCATAGAATGATTGATTCTACTGCTGGGATTCGCCAAAAATCTTTGGCTGATAAAACTCAAAAAAACAAGGGTATAGCTTCATCTTCTCAAACCAGTCAATTATCCTCGTTCATTAGACCTTCTGCTGCTCAACTTTACCGTGAATATTTTAGCAAGAAGGCTATTATGGTTGAGAGGGGAATTCAAATTTCTGATTTTGGTGATTATCACCTTCCTAAGCTCATTGCCGATCATCAATGGGAAGGTATTCTCACTTTATCCGGTCTTGCCCCTATTCAGTTGGTCCAGGAATTTTATTCAAATTTTTCTGAAATTAACACTAAGACTTGGTCTTTTAAGTCTCGTGCTTTAGAAAAATCTGTTGTCATAAACCCTGCTCTAATTGCAAAATTCCTTGGTTGTCCTAGAGTTTCGGATCCATATTATCCTGATAAGTATAAGACAAATGAGGATAAAGAATCCATGAACAATGTAGTCACTTTTCTTTGTGGTGCTACTACACTTTGGGTTGGCTCTCTCATTGAAGTGTCTAAACTCACTAGGGATGCAAGACTTGTAAACCTAATAATGAGTGCCAATATCCGCCCAAAGGTTCATGCTGCGGACCTTAGGGAAGATAGAGCTCGATTCTTGTTCAGCCTTCTTCATGGGCACGATATTGATCTCGCCACACATATCATTGATTTGATGATCCAAGCCCATCGAGCTGATACAGTAGTTGGAGCACTACCATTTGGTTCACTTATTACTAAACTCCTTGGTGCTCAAGGGGTTATCGCTCCACCTGGTGCTACTACTCGCATGCCCAAGGGTCCAATCAACAAAAAGACCCTAGCTCAGATTTTCTCACATGCTTCAGTTTGAGATATTGAGGAAGCTGAAGTTGGTACCGGGTCATCTCATCCTCCTCCAGCTTCGATTGATGATCTTGCCAGGATGATGAGAGAGATGCAGATGGATCTCCAGACTCATGTTTCATCTTACCAGGATTTCACTACAGAGATCTGAGGTCGACTTGGATCATTTGATGCTGCAGTGCTAGGTGTATAGCGGGATGTTCATGATTTTAGATCCTATTATGAGTCTCATCTCACTTCTGATGATGAGGAGTGATAGTTAGTTTGATGTACTAGGCTACTCCTTATGTTTCATGTTTATATTTAGGAGTTTACTGTAGTCCTAGTATTATTTTGAGACATTGGATGTATTTGTCTTGGTTGTACTCAGTACAAACCACTTATGGATGGTATTGACTTGGATGCGTTTATAATTCTATATGAGATGATGTTTGATATTTTACTTTGATTTTATGTTATCTCATATAATGATTTTTCCTTAATTCTATTATTCCTATTCTGCCTTTGGCATTTGGATATATTATATGGATGAAATATTTAGATATGTTATATGGATGAACCTGTTATGGTTGATGCTTTATTTTCTTTGGATATTATTTCCTATGCTTCACAGGTTTTTGGTTGAGCTTGTGCAGGCAAACAGGTTCTAAGTTTGGTGAAACATGACAAGTTGAAGTGTCATGAAATTTTTTTTGGTATTGAGTCAAGTAAAGGTCCAATTTTCCATTTTATGAATCATTTGGGAAAATTTGAACCTAGCATGTGAGTTAGTCTTGTTTTGTCCCGGAATTGCCAAAGGGGGAGATTGTAAATCCCTAAGTAGGTGTTGGCAAATTCCGTGATCATTAGATAGGTCATGTGTGTGGAGTCATGTTCAACTTGTCAGAAGAGCTAAAGCTTCAAGAAGAGTGAAGAAATTGAAGAAAAAGCTTTTACACCGGATCTAAACAGGTAATGGACTTAGAGACCCCTACCTAGGTTGGATTTGACTTAGATAACCCTAAACATACCTAGGAGGATAGTTTTAAGCCTAACAAAGACTTTTGGTCTTATTTGAATCAAACAAAAATGAAAAGAAAAATGTTTTGGCTGAAATTTTGTCTCAACCGATCGCTCGGTGTTGATACCGATCGATCGTTGGCCTACCGAGTGATCGGTGGCTATCGACTGGTCTAAAAATATGTATGGGGTATTTTTCCAGAGAGGTAATATTTAACCGATCTCTTGGTGTGAATACCGATCGATCCATTTTGGACCGAGCAATCGGTTATAAGCACCGATTGATCGGTCCTCGTAAACAAAATTTTATTTTTCTGGACTCTTTTCTAAACCCTATATAAACAACTTTTGGAGACCTAATTCGTATCTTTATTTATTTTTGAAAGAGTAGAGGTCTAAGAAACCCTTCTAGGGCTTTTTCCTTTCTTCTTCATAGATCTTTATTGATCCCTCCTCCTTCAATCATCTTAGAGAATGTAAATATAGATCTATACCTTTGATCTTGCATTGTGTGATCTTAGATCTGTATGAGATCCCTCTAGGGTTTGAAACTTTCTAAATTGATTCACAACCCTACACCTTGTGTGTGTATCCGGTGTATGATCTGGAGCCTTCGTGGAAGGAGATCGATCGTGTGAGATCGTGGTACTGAAGTAGCTTGAGAAGATTTGGTCGGTGTGGTACCGAAGCTACTACGGCGGTGATCGAACTGACTGGTTTGTGGAAATCAAGAGTAAGATTCTGTACCTAGGAACGTCATGTTCGGTTTGGGTAAGGTCTTGTCTTGTAGTTGAATTCTTCTCATATTGAAGTTTGTTGCTGGACGTGGTCCCGTGGTTTTTCCCTGTAAGGTTCCACGTAAAAATCTTCTGTGTTTGATATGTGTGGATTGTTGGTGTGATTTGTTTATTGATTTCTAAAATAATAATTTGAAAGATTAAAATTGGTTAGAAATTCTTAGATAGACCTATTCACCCTCCCTCTAGGTCATAGAGATCATCGATCAGGATAATTTCATATTGAAATACACATGTTCAAAGAAACAGGACCGAAACTGACCCCCGGTTTGGAAATGATGGGACGATGTATGTTTAGACCGAAGTGTAGTATCCAAGTACGGATTTCGTTCGTCTCGGGGCCCAAATCGGGCATAAGGCCTCGGATTTGCTCGAAACCAACTCCAACACTTAGGATGTACTAACATACATGCAATAGAAGAAATGAGTTCAAAATCCGACCCCTGGTTTGGAAATGGTGGGAGCTTTTATGTTTAGGGCAAAGTATAGTGTCCAAGTATGGATTGTGGACGTCTCGACTCTAAAATCGGGCATACGGCGTCGCATTCGCTCGAAACCAACTCCAACACTTAGGTTGAATTGAAATAGATACGTTAGAAGAAACGGGATCAAAATCCGACCTCTGATTTAGAAATGGTGAGACGAAGTAGGTTTAGGCCGAAGTATAGTATGCAAGTATTGATTTCAGCCGCTCGGCACCCAAATCAGGCATACGGCCTCGAATTCGCTCGAAACCAAATCCAACACTTAGGATGTATTGAAATAGATGTGTTAGAAGAAATGAGATCGAAATCCGACCCTCAGTTTGGAAATGTTGGGACGATGTAGGTTTAGGCTGAAGTATAGTATCCAAGTATGGATTTCGGCCATCTCGGCCCCAAATCAGGCATACGACCACGAATTCACTCGAAACCAAATCCAACACTTAGGATGTACTGACATACATGCGTTAGAAGAAATGGGATTGAAATCCATCCCCCGGTTTTGAAATGGTGGGAGAAGTATAGATTTCGGCCGTGTCAGCGTCCAAATCGGAAATAAGGCCTCGGAGTAGCTCGAAACCAACTCCAACACTTAAGATGTATTGAAATAGATACTTTAGAATAAATGAGATCTAAATCTGACCCCCGTTTTAGAAATGGTGGGATGATGTAGGTTTAGGCCCATGTAAAATATTTAAGAATGGATTATGGCCATCTCGATGCCTAAATCGGGAATAGGGCCTCGGATTCGCTCGAAACGAACTCCAACACCTAAGATGTATGAAAATACACTTGTTAGAAGAAATGAGATCAAAATCTGACCCCCGGTGTTGAAATGGTGGGATGATGTTGGTTTAGGCCAAAGTATAATATCCAAGTGTGGAAGTATGTATTTCGGCTATCTCGTAGCCCCAATCGGGCATATGGCCTCGGATTCGCTCGAAACCAACTCCAACAGTTAGGATGTATTGAAATAGATACGTTACAATAAACAGGATCAAAATTAGACCCTCGATTTGGAAATGGTGGGACGATGTAATATTAGACCAAAGTATAGTATCCAAGTACGGATTTCGGCCGTCTCAGCGCTCAAATCGAGCATACGGCCTCAGATTTGCTCGAAACCAACTCCAACACTTAGGATGTACTGACATACATGGAAAAGAAGAAACAAGATCTAAATCTGACCCCTGGTTTGGAAATGGTGGGAGTTTTTATGTTTAGGCCAAAGTATAGTATCCAAGTATGCATTTCGGTTGTCTCGACGCCCAAATCGGGCATACGGCCTCGTATTCGCTCGAAACCAACTCCAACACTTAGGTTGTTTTGAAATAGACACGTTAGAAGAAACATAATCAAAATCCGACCCCCAGTTTGGAAATGGTGGGACGATGTAAGTTTAGGCCAAAGTATAGTATTCAAGTATGGATTTTGGCCGTCTCAGCACCCAAATTTGGCATACGGCCTCAAATTCGGTCGAAACAAAATCTAACATTTAGGATGCATTGAAATACACGCATTAGAAGAAACGGGATCGAAATCCGACCCCTGGTTTGGAAATGGTGGGACGATGATGTGTAGACTGAAGTATACTATCCAAGTACGGATTTCGGCCGTCTCGACGCCCAAATCGGGCATGCGGCCTCGGATTTGCTCGAAACCAAATCCAACACTTAGGATGTACTGAAATACACACAATAGAAGAAATGGGATCAAAAGCCAACCCCTGGTTTGGAAATGGTTGGAGTTTTTAGGTTTAGGCCAAAGTATAGTATCCAATTATGGATTTCAGCCGTCTCGATGCCCAAATCGAGCATGCGGCCTCAAATTCGCTCAAAACCAAATCCAGCACTTAGGATGTATTGAAGTAGATACATTAGAAGAAATAAGATCAAAATCAGACCCCCGGTTTGTAAATGGTGAGACGATATAGGTTTAGGCCGAAGTATAGTATTCAAGCATGGATTTCGGCTGTCTCAGGGCCCAAATCTGGCATACGGCCTCGAATTCGCTGGAACCAAATCCAACACTTAGATGGGTGAGAAGAAACAGAAGCAAAATCCAACCCCCGGTTTGGAAATAGTGGGACGATGTAGGTTTAGGCCGAAGAATAGTATGGAAGTATGTATTTCGGCTGTCTCGGCGACCAAATCGGGCATACGGTCTCGGATTCATACGAAACCAACTGCAACACTTAAGATATATTGAAATACACACGTTCAAAGAAATGAGATCGAAATCCAACCCTTAGTTTGGAAAAGGTGGGATGATGTAGTTTTAGGACGAAGTATAGTATCCAAATATGGATTTCGGCCGTCTCCGCCCTCAAATCGATTATACGTCTTCAGATTTGCTCGAAACCAATTCCAATAGTTAGGATGTATTGAAATACACATGTTATAAGAAATAGGATCGAAATCTGAACCCCGGTTTGAAAGTGGTGGGACGATGTATGTTTCGACCGAAGTATAGTATCCAAGTACGGATTTTGGCCGTCTCGGCCCCCAAATCGGGCATACAACCTCAAATTTGCTCGAAACCAACTCCAACACTTAGGATGTACTGACATACATGCAATAGAAGAAACGGGATCTAAATCCAACCCTTGGTTTAGAAATGTTGGAAGTTTTTATGTTTAGGTCGAAAGCATAGTATCCAAGTATGAATTTCGGCCATCTCAACCTCCAAATCGAGTAGACGGCCTCGAATTCGCTCGAAACCAACTCGAACACTTAAGTTGTATTGAAATAGGCACGTTAAAAGAAACGGGACCGAAATCCAACTCCCTGTTTGGAAATGGTGGAACTATGTAGGTTTAGGCCGAAGTATGGTATTCAGGTATGGATTTTGGCCGTCTTGGTGCCAAAATCGGGCATACGGCCTCGAATTCGCTCGAAACAAAATCCAACACTTAGGATGTATTGAAATACATGCATTAGAGGAATTGGGATCGAAATTCGACCCCCGGTTTAGAAATGTTGGGACGATGTAGGTTTAGGACGAAGTATAGTCTCCAAGTTTGGATTTCGACCATCCCGGGGCCCAAATCGGGCATACTGCCTCGGATTCGCTCGAAACCAAATCCAACACCTAGGATGTACTGACATACATGTGTTAGAAGAACTAGGATCGAAATACAACCCCCGGTTTGGAAATAGTGGAAGAAGTATAGATTTCGGCTGTGTCAGAGTCCAAATTAGACATAGGCCTCAAATTCGCTCGGAAGCAACTCCAACACTTAGGATGTATTGAAATAGATGCTTTAGAATAAACGAAATCAAAATCTGACCCCTGGTTTGGAAATGATGGGACGATGTAGGTTTAGGCCGAAGTATAATATCTAAGAATGGATTTCGACCGTCTCGGCGCACAAATCAGGTAGACGGCCTCGGATTCACTCGAAACCAACTCCAACACTTAAGATGTATTAAAATACACTCGTTAGAAATTATAGGATAGAAATCTGACACCCGGTTTGGAAATGGTAGAACGATGTAGGTTTAGGCCGAAGTATAGTATCCATTTACGGATATCGGTTGTCTCGTCGCCCAAATCGGCATACGGTGTCGGATTCTCACGAAACCAACTGCAACACTTAAGATGTATTGAAATACACGCGTGAGAAGAAATGGGATCGAAATCCGAACACCGGTTTGGAAAAGGTGGGACGATGTAGGATTAGGCCGAAGTATAGTATCCAAGTATGGATTTCGACCGTCTCGGCTCTCAAAATAAGCACACATCCTCGCATTTGCTTGAAACCAAATCCAACACTTAGGATGTATTGAAATACACATGTTACAAGAATCAGGATCGAAATCTAACCCCCGGTTTGGAAATGGTGGGACGATGTATGTTTAGACCGAAGTATAGTATTCAAGTACAGATTTAGGCCGTCTCGGGGCCCAAATCGGGCATACGGCCTCGGATTTGCTCGAAACCAACTCCAACACTTAGGATGTACTGAAATATATGCAATAAAAGAAACCGGATTAAAACCCGTAGTTTGAAAATGGTGAGATTTTTTCTGTTTAGGTCAAAGTATAGTATCCAAGTATGGATTTCAGCCGTCTCGACTCCCAAATCGGGGACACGGCCTTGCATTGGCTCGAAACAACTCCCACACTTAGGTGGTATTGAAATAGACACGTTAGAACAAATGGATCGGAATTCGATCCTCGGTTTGAAAATTGTGGGACAATATAGGTTTAGGCCGAAGTATAGTATGCAAGTATAAATTTCGGCCGTCTCAGCACCCAAATCGGGCATACGGCCTTGCATTCGCTCGAAACCAACTCCAACACTTAGGTTGTATTGAAATAGACACGTTAGAAGAAACGGGATCGAAATCCGACCCCCGGTTTTGAAATGGTAGGAGGTTGTAGGTTTAGGACGAAGTATACTATTCAAGTATGGATTTCGGCTTTCTCGGCACCCAAATCGGGCATTCAGCCTCGAATTCGCTCAAAACCAAATACAAAAATTAGTATGTATTGAAGTAGACGTGTTAGTAGAAATGAGATTAAAATCCAACCCCCGGTTTGGAAATGATGTAAGTTTTAAGGTTTAGGCCGAAGTATAGTATCGAAGTGCAGATTCCGACCGTGTCGGCGTCCAAATCGGACATAAGGCCTCGGATTCGCTCAATACCATATCCAACACTTAGGATGTGTTGAAATAGACACATTAGAAGAAATGGGATCGAAATCCGACCCCTGATTTGGAAATGCTGGGTCGATGTAGGTTTAGGCCGAAGTATAGTAAGCAAGTATAGATTTCGGCCGTCTCGGCCCCCAAATTGGGCATACGACTTTGAATTCGCTCGAAAAAAATCCAACACTTAGGATGTATTGAAATAGATGCGTTAGAAGGAACCGAATCAAAATCCGACCCCCGATTTGGAAATGGTGGGACGAAGTATGTTTAGACCGAAATATAGTATCCAAGTATGGATTTCGGCTGTCTCGGTGCCCAAATCGGGCATACGGCCTCGAAATCCATGAAACCAAATCCAACACTTAGTATGTATTGAAATAGACGTATTAGAAGAAATGAGATTGAAATCCGACCCCTGGTTTGGAAATGGTAGGACGATGTAGGTTTAGGCCGAAGTATAGTATGCAAGTATGGATTTCGGCCGTCTTGGTACCCAAATCTAACATACGGCCTCGGATTCTCTCGAAACCAAATCGAACAGTTAGGATGTATTGAAATAGAAGCGTTAGAAGAATCTAGATCGAAATCCGAGCTCCAGTTTGAAAATGTTGGGACGATGTAAGTTTAGGCCGAAGTATCGTATCCAAGTATGAATTTCGGCCGTCTCAGTACCCAAATCTAGCATACGGCCCCGTATTCACTCGAAACCAACTCCAACACTTAGGATGTATTGAAATAAATGCTTTAGAAGAAAGGAGATCGAAATCCGACCCCCGGTTTGGAAATGGTTGAATGATGAAGGTTTAGGCTGTAGTATAGTATCCAAGTATGGATTTCGGCCGTCTCGACACTCAAATCGGGCATAAAACATCTGATTCGTTCGAAAAAAACGGGATCCAAATCAGACCCCCGGTTTGAAAATTGTGGGATTTTTTAGTTTTAGGCCGAAGTATAGTATCCAAGTATGGATTTAGGCCGTGTCGGCATCCAAATCGGACATAAGGCCTCAGATTCGCTTGAAACCAATTCCAATACTTAGGATGTATTGAAATACACGCGTTAGATTAAATGGGTTCGAAATCCGACCTCCGGTTTGAAAATGGTAGGATGATGTAAGTTTAGGCCGAAATATAGTTTCCAAGTATGGATTTTGGCCGTCTCGACGCCCAAATCGGGCATACGGCCTCAGATTCGCTCGAACCAACTCCAACACTTAGGATGTATTGAAATTGACACTTTAGAAGAAATGAAATTAGAATCCGACTCCGGTTTGGAATTGGTGGGACGATTTAGGTTTAGGCTGAAATATAATATCTAAGTATCGATTTCAGCCGTCTCGACACCCAAATCGGGCATACGGCCGTGCACTCCCTCGAAACCAAACCCAACACTTAGGATTTACTGACATACACGCGTTAGAAGAAACGTGATCGAAATCCAACTCCTGGTTTGAAAATGGTTGGAGTTTTTAGGTTTAGGTCGAAGGATGGTATCCCAGTATGGATTTCGGCCGTCTCGGCGCCAAAATCGAACATACGGCCTTGGATTCACTTGAATCCAACTCCAACACTTGGGATGTATTAAAATAGACACGTTAGATGAAATGAGATTGAAATGCGACCTCCAGTTTGGAAATGGTAGGACGATGTAATTTAGGCCGAAATATAATTTCCAAGAATGGATTTCGCCCGACTCGGCGCCCAAATCGAGCATACGGCCTCGGATTTGCTCGAATCAACTCCAACACTTAAGATGTATTGAAATTTACATGTGAGAATAAATCAAATCTAAATCCGACCCCGGTTTGGAAATGGTGGGAAGATGTAGGTTTAGGCTAATGTATAATATCTAAGTATGGATTTCAGACGTCTGAGCACCCAAATTGGTTAACGGTCGTGGATTCGCTCGGAACCAACTCCAACACTTAGGTTGTATAGAAATACATGCAAGAGAAGAAACGGGATAAAAATCCGACCCCCGGTTTGGAAATGGTGGGAGTTTTTATGTTTAGGCCAAAGTATATTATCCAAGTATTTATTTTGGCCGTCTCGACTCCCAAATCGGGCATACGGCCTCGCATTAGCTCGAAACCAACTCCAACACTTAGGTTGTATTGAACTAGACACGTTAGAAGAAACGGGATCGAAATCCGACCCCCGGTTTTGAAATGGTAGGAGGTTGTAGGTTTAGGACGAAGTATACTATTCAAGTATGGATTTCGGCTTTCTCGGCACCCAAATCGGGCATTCAGCCTCGAATTCGTTCAAAACCAAATACAACACTTAGTATGTATTGAAGTAGACGCGTTAGTAGAAATGGGATTGAAATCCAACGCCCGGTTTGGAAATGATGTAAGTTTTAAGGTTTAGGCCGAAGTATAGTATCGAAGTGCAGATTTCGACCGTGTCGGCGTCCAAATCGGACATAAGGCCTTGGATTTGCTCAATACCATATCCAACACTTAGGATGTGTTGAAATAGACACATTAGAAGAAACGGGATCGAAATCCGACCCCTGATTTGGAAATGGTGGGTCGATGTAGGTTTAGGCCGAAGTATAGTATCCAAGTATGGATTTAGGCCGTGTCGGCATCCAAATCGGACATAAGGCCTCAGATTCGCTTGAAACCAATTCCAACACTTAGGATGTATTGAAATACACGCGTTAGATTAAATGGGTTCGAAATCCGACCTCCGGTTTGAAAATGGTAGGATGATGTAAGTTTAGGCCGAAATATAGTTTCCAAGTATGGATTTTGGCCGTCTCGACGCCCAAATCGGGCATACGGCCTCAGATTCGCTCGAACCAACTCCAACACTTAGGATGTATTGAAATTGACACTTTAGAAGAAATGAAATTAGAATCCGACTCCGGTTTGGAATTGGTGGGACGATTTAGGTTTAGGCTGAAATATAATATCTAAGTATCGATTTCAGCCGTCTCGACACCCAAATCGGGCATACGGCCGTACACTCCCTCGAAACCAAACCCAACACTTAGGATTTACTGACATACACGCGTTAGAAGAAACGTGATCGAAATCCAACTCCTGGTTTGAAAATGGTTGGAGTTTTTAGGTTTAGGTCGAAGGATGGTATCCCAGTATGGATTTCGGCCGTCTCGGCGCCAAAATCGAACATACGGCCTTGGATTCACTTGAATCCAACTCCAACACTTGGGATGTATTAAAATAGACACGTTAGATGAAATGAGATTGAAATGCGACCTCCAGTTTGGAAATGGTAGGACGATGTAATTTAGGCCGAAATATAATTTCCAAGAATGGATTTCGCCCGACTCGGCGCCCAAATCGAGCATACGGCCTCGGATTTGCTCGAATCAACTCCAACACTTAAGATGTATTGAAATTTACATGTGAGAATAAATCAAATCTAAATCCGACCCCGGTTTGGAAATGGTGGGAAGATGTAGGTTTAGGCTAATGTATAATATCTAAGTATGGATTTCAGACGTCTGAGCACCCAAATTGGTTAACGGTCGTGGATTCGCTCGGAACCAACTCCAACACTTAGGTTGTATAGAAATACATGCAAGAGAAGAAACGGGATAAAAATCCGACCCCCGGTTTGGAAATGGTGGGAGTTTTTATGTTTAGGCCAAAGTATATTATCCAAGTATTTATTTTGGCCGTCTCGACTCCCAAATCGGGCATACGGCCTCGCATTAGCTCGAAACCAACTCCAACACTTAGGTTGTATTGAACTAGACACGTTAGAAGAAACGGGATCGAAATCCGACCCCCGGTTTTGAAATGGTAGGAGGTTGAAGGTTTAGGACGAAGGATACTATTCAAGTATGGATTTCGGCTTTCTCGGCACCCAAATCGGGCATTCAGCCTCGAATTCGTTCAAAACCAAATACAACACTTAGTATGTATTGAAGTAGACGCGTTAGTAGAAATGGGATTGAAATCCAACGCCCGGTTTGGAAATGATGTAAGTTTTAAGGTTTAGGCCGAAGTATAGTATCGAAGTGCAGATTTCGACCGTGTCGGCGTCCAAATCGGACATAAGGCCTTGGATTTGCTCAATACCATATCCAACACTTAGGATGTGTTGAAATAGACACATTAGAAGAAACGGGGATCGAAATCCGACCCCTGATTTGGAAATGGTGGGTCGATGTAGGTTTAGGCCGAAGTATAGTATGCAAGTATAGATTTCGGCCGTCTCGGCCCCCAAATTGGGCATACGACTTTGAATTCGCTTGAAAAAATCCAACACTTAGGATGTATTGAAATAGATGCGTTAGAAGAAACGGAATCAAAATCCGACCCCTGATTTGGAAATTGTGGGACGAAGTATGTTTAGACCGAAATATAGTATCCAAGTATGGATTTCGGCTCTCTCGGTGCCCAAATCGGGCATACGGCCTCGAAATCCATGAAACCAAATCCAACACTTAGTATGTATTGAAATAAACGTGTTAGAAGAAATGAGATTGAAATCCAACCCCTGGTTTGGAAATGGTAGGACGATGTAGGTTTAGGCCGAAGTATAGTATGCAAGTATGGATTTCGGCCGTCTTGGTACCCAAATCTAACATACGGCCTCGGATTCTCTCGAAACCAAATCGAACACTTAGGGTGTATTGAAATAGAAGCGTTAGAAGAATCTAGATCAAAATCCGAGCCCCGGTTTGAAAATGTTGGGACGATGTAAGTTTAGGCTTAAGTATCGTATCCAAGTATGAATTTCGGCCGTCTCAGTACCCAAATCGAGCATACGGCCCCGGATTCACTCGAAACCAACTCCAACACTTAGGATGTATTGAAATAAATGCTTTAGAAGAAAGGAGATCGAAATCCGACCCCCGGTTTGGAAATGGTTGGATGATGTAGGTTTAGGCTGTAGTATAGTATCCAAGTATGGATTTCGGCCGTCTCGACACTCAAATCGGGCATACATCCTCTGATTCGTTAGAAGAAATGACATCAAAATCCGACTCCGGTTTGGAAATGGTGGAACGATTTAGGTTTAGGCTGAAATATAATATCTAAGTATCGATTTCAGCCGTCTCGACACCCAAATCGGGCATACGGCAGTGCACTCCCTCGAAACTAAACCCAACACTTAGGATTTACTGACATACATGCGTTAGAAGAAACGTGATCGAAATCCAACTCTTGGTTTGAAAATGGTTGGAGTTTTTAGGTTTAGGTCGAAGGATGGTATCCCAGTATGGATTTCGGCCGTCTTGGCGCCGAAATCGAGCATACGGCCTTGGATTCACTTGAATCCAACTCCAACACTTAGGAAGTATTAAAATACACACGTTAGATGAAACGGGACTGAAATCTGACCCCCAATTTTGAAAAAGTGGGACGATGTAAGTTTAGGCGGAAATATATTATCCAAGTATGGATTTTGGCCGTATCGGCGCCCAAATCTGTCATACGGCCTCGGATTCTTTCGAAAACAACTCCAACACTTAGTATGTACTGACATAAATGCGTTAGAATAAATGGGATCGAAATCCAACCCCCGGTTTGGAAATGGTGGGATGATGTAGGTTTAGGCCGAAGTACAATATCTAAGAATGGATTACAACCATCTCGGAGCCCAAATCGGGCATACGGCCTCAGATTCACTTGAAAACAACTCCTACACTTTGGATGTACTGACATACGTGCATTAAAAGAAATGGGATTGAAATCCGACCCCCGTTTTGGAAATGGTTGGAGTGTTTAGGTTTAGGATGAAGTATAGTATCCTAGTATGGATTTTGGCTGTCTCGGTGCCCAAATCCAGCATACGGCCTCAGATTCGCTCGAAAGAAACTACAAACTTAGGAGGTACTAACATACATGCACTAGAAAAAAACAGGACCAAAATCCGGCCCCTGATTTAGAAATTATTGGAGTTTTTATGTTTTGAACGAAGTATGTACCCAAGTATGAATTTCGGCCGTCTCGGCGCCCAAATCTGGCATACGGCCTCGTATTCGTTCGAACTCAATTCCAACACTTAGGTGGAATTGAAATACGCACGTTAGATGAAATATGATCGAAATTAGACCCCCGGTTTTGAAATGGTCGGACGATGGAGGTTTAGGCCGAAGTATAGTATTCAAGTATGGATTTCGGCCGTCTCTACGCCCAAATCGGACATACGGCCTCGAATTTGCTGGAACAAAATCCAACACATAGTATTAATTGAAATAGACACATTAGAAGAAACGAGATCGAAATCCAACCCCCGGTTTAGAAATGTTGGGACGATGTAGGTTTAGGCCGAAGTATAGTATTCAAGTATGGATTTCGGCCGTCTCTACGCCCAAATCGGACATATGGCCTCGAATTCGCTCGAAACCAATTTAAACACTTAGGATGTATTGACATAGACGTGCTAGAAGAAACGGGATCGAAATCCAACCCCCGGTTTGGAAATGTTGGGACGATGTAGGTTTAGGCTGAAGTATTGTATCTAGGCATGGATTTCGGTAGTCTCGGCGCCCAAATCAGGCATATGGCCTCGGATTCGCTCGAAACAAACTCCATCACTTAGGATGTATTGACATAGATGCGTCAAAAGAAATGGAATCAAAATCCGACCCCCGGTTATGAAATGGTGGGAGCTTTTAGGTTCAGGCTAAAGTATAGTATCGAAGTATAGTTTTCGACCGTGTCTATATCCAAATGGGACATAAGGCCTCAGAATTTCTCGAAACCAACTCCAACACTTAGGATGTATTGAAATATACGTGTTAGAAGAAATGGGTTCGAAATCCAACCTCCGGTTCGGAAATGGTTGGACAACGTAAGCTTAGGCCGAAGTATAGTTTACAAGTATGGATTTCGGCCGTCTCGGCGACCAAATCAGGCATATGGTCTCGAAGTCGCTCGAAACCAAATCCAATAGTTAGGATGTATTGAAATAGACACGTTAGAAGAAATGGGATCGAAATCCAACCCCCAGTTTGGAAATGGTGGGACGATGTAAGTTTAGACCGATGTATAGTATCCAAGTACGGATTTCGGCCGTCTCGACGACCAAATCGGGGATACTGCCTTGGATTTTCTCGAACCAACTTCAACACTTAGGATGTATTGAAATAGACGTGTCAGAAGAGATGAGTTCGAAATCCAACCTCCGGTTTGGAAATGGTAGGATAATGTAAGCTTAGGCCGAAATATAGTTTCCAAGTATGGATTTCGGTCGTCTCGGCGCCCAAATCGGGCATACGGCCTCGAAGTCGCTCGAAACCAAATCCAACACTTAGGATGTATTGCAATAGACACGTTAGAAGAAAAAAGATTGAAATCCAACCCCCAGTTTGGAAATGGTTGGACGATGTATGTTTAGACCGAAGTATAGTATCCAAGTACGTATTTCGACCGTCTCGGCTCCCAAATCGGGCATACAGCCTCGGATTTGCTCGAAACCAACTCCAACACTTTGGATGTACTGACATACATGCAATAGAAGAAATGGGATCAAAATCAGACCCCTGATTTGGAAATGGTGGGAGTTTTTAGGTTTAGGCCAATGTATAGTACCCAAGTATGGATTTCGGCCGTCTCGATGCCCAAATCGGGCATACGGCCTCGGATTCCCTCGAAACCAACTTTAACATTTAGGATGTATTCAAATAGATGCGTTAGATAAAATGGGTTCGAAATCCAACCTCCGGTTCAAAAATGGTAGGACGATGTAAGTTTAGGCCGAAATATAGTTTCCAAGTATGGATTTCGGCCGTCCCGACGCCCAAATCGGACATACGGCCTTAGATTCGCTCGAACCAACTCCAACACTTAGGATGTATTGAAATTGACACTTTAGAAGAAATGACATCAAAATCCGACTCCGGTTTGGAAATTGCGGGACGATGTAGGTTTAGGCTGAAGTATAATATCTAATTATGGATTTCAGCCGTCTCGGCACCCAAATCAGGCTTACGGCTGTGGATTCGCTCGATACCAATCCCAACACTTAGGATATACTGACATACATGCTTTAGAAGAAACAAGATCAAAATCTAACTCCCGGTTTGAAAATGGTTGGAGCTTTTAGGTTTAGGTTAAATTATGGTATCCCAGTATGGATTTCGGCTGTCTTGGTGCCCAAATCGGGCATACGGCATTGGATTCACTCGAACCCAACTCAATACTTAGGATGTATTAAAATACACACATTAGAAGAAACGGGATTGAAATCTAACCCCCGATTTTGAAAAAGTGGGACGATGTAAGTTTAGGCCGAAATATATTATCCAAGTATGGATTTCGGCCGTATCGGCGCCAAAATCGGTCATATAGCCTCGGATTCTTTCGAAACAAGCTCCAACACTTCGGAAGTACTGACATAAACGCGTTAGAATAAATGAGATCAAAATCCGACCCCTGGTTTGGAAATGGTGGGATAATATAGGTTTAGTCCGAAGTACAATATCTAAGAATTGATTACGACCGTCTCGGCGCCCAAATTGGGCATATGGCCTCAGATTCACTTCAAACCAACTCCCACACTTTGGATGTGCTGGCATACATGCATTAAAAGAAATGGGATTGAAATCCGACTATCGTTTTGGAATTGGTTGGTGTTTTTAGGATTAGGATTAAGTATAGTATCCAAGTATGGTTTCTCCTGTCTCGGTGCCCAAATCCGACATAGGGCCTCCGATTCAGTCGAAACCAACTTCAAACTTAGGAGGTACTAACATACATGCTGTAGAAAAAAATGGGATCAAAATCTGGCCCCGATTTGGAAACTGTCGGAGTTTTCATCTTTTGGACGATGTATGTATCCAAGTATGAATTTCGGCTGTCTCGGCGCCCAAATCTGGGATACGGCCTCGTATTCGCTCGAACTCAACTCCAACACTTAGGAGGAATTTAAATACACATGTTAGATGAAATATGATCAAAATTACACCCCCGGTTTTAAAATAATGGGACAATGTAGGTTTAGGCCGAAGTATAGTATCCAAGTATGGATTTTGGCCGTCTTGACGCCTAAATCGGTTACATGGCCTCGGATTCGCTTAAAACCAACACCAACACTTAGGATGTATTAAAATAGACACAATAGAAGAAACTCGATCGAAATCTGAGCCGCGGTTTGTAAATGGCTGGACGATATAGGTTTAGGCCGAAGTATAGTATCCAAGTATGTATTTCGACTGTCTCGGCACCCAAATCGGGCATACGGCCTCGAATTCGCTGGAACGAAATCCAACACCCGGTTTGGAAATGTTGGGACGATGTAGGTTGAGGCCGAAATATAGTATTCAAGTATAGATTTCGGCCGTCTCTACGCCCAAATCGGGCATATGGCCTCGAATTTGCTCGGAACCAAATCAAACACTTAGGATGTATTGACATAGACGTGTTAGAAGACACGGGATCGAAATCCAACCCCCTGTTTTGAAATATTTTGACGATGTAGGCTTAAGCAAAAGTATTGTATCCAGGTATAGATTTCGGCAGTCTCGGCGCCCAAATCAGGAATATGGCCTCGGATTCACTCGAAACCAACTCCATCAATTAGGATGTATTGAAATACATGCGTCAGAAGAAATGGAATCGAAATCTGACCCCCGGTTATGAAATGCTGGGTGTTTTCAGGTTTAGGCCGATGTATAGTATCGAAGTATAGGTTTCAGCCGTGTCGGAGTCCAAATGGGACATAAGGCCTCAGATTTTCTCGAAACCAACTCCAACACTTAGGATGTATTTAAATAGACGGGTTAGCAGAAATGGGTTTGAAATCTAGCCTCCGGTTTGGAAATGGTAGGACAATGTAAGCTTAGGCCGAAATATAGTTTCCAAGTATGGATTTCGACCGTCTCGGCGCCTGAATCGGGCGTCTTGGTGGCCAAATCGGGCATACAGCCTCGGATTTGATCTAAACCAACTCCAACCCTTAGGATGTATTGACATGCAGGGAATAGAAGAAACGGGATCAAAATCCGACCCCTGGTATGGAAATGGTGGGAGTTTTTAGGTTTAGTCCAATGTATAGTACCCAAGTATGGATTTCGGCCGTCTCGATGCCCAAATCGGGTATACGGCCTTGGATTCCCTCGAAACCAACTCCAACACTTAGGATGTATTGAAATAGACACGTTAGATGAAATGGGTTCAAAATCCGACCTCTAGTTATAAAAAGGTAGGACGATGTAAGTTTAGGCCGAAATATAGTTTCCAAGTATGGATTTCGGCCGTCTCGGTGCCCAAATCGGGCATACGGCCTCGAAGTCGCTCGAAACCAAATCCAACACTTAGGATGTATTGAAATAGACACGTTAGAAGAAAAATGATTGAAATCCAACCCCCAGTTTGGAAATGGTGGGACGATGTATGTTTAGACCGAAGTATAGTATCCAAGTACGTATTTCGGCCGTCTCGGCGCCCAAATCGGGCATACAGCCTCGGATTTGCTCGAAACCAACTCCAACACTTTGGATGTACTGACATACATGAAATTGAAGAAATGAGATCAAAATCAGACCCCTGATTTGGAAATGGTGGGAGTTTTTAGGTTTAGGCCAATGTATAGTACCCAAGTATGGATTTCGGCCGTCTCGATTCCCAAATCGGGCATACAGCCTCGGATTCCCTCGAAACCAACTTTAACACTTAGGATATATTGAAATAGATGTGTTAGATGAATTGGGTTCGAACTCCAACCTCCAGTTTGAAAATGGTAGGACGATGTAAGTTTAGGCCGAAATATAGTTTCCAAGTATGGATTCCGGCCGTCCCGACGCCCAAATCGGGCATACGGCCTTAGATTCGCTCGAACCAACTCCAACACTTAGGATGTATTGAAATTGAAACTTTAGAAGAAATGACATCAAAATCCAACTCCGGTTTGGAAATTGCGGGACGATGTAGGTTTAGGCTGAAGTATAATATCTAAGTATGGATTTCAGCCGTCTCGGCACCCAAATCGGGCATACGGGCGTGGATTCGCTCGATGCCAACCCCACCACTTAGGATATACTGACATACATGCCTTAGAAGAATCGAGATCGAAATCTAACTTCTGATTTGAAAATGGTTGGAGCTTTTAGGTTTAGGTTGAATTATGGTATCCCAGTATGGATTTCGGCTGTCTTGGTGCCCAAATCGGGCATACGGCATTGGATTCACTCGAACCCAACTCAACACTTAGGATGTATTAAAATACACACGTTAGAAGAAACGGGATTGAAATCTGACCCCCGATTTTGAAAAAGTGGGATGATGTAAGCGTAGGCCGAAATATATTATCCAAGTATGAATTTCGGCCGTATCGGCGGCAAAATCGGTCATATGGCCTCGGATTCTTTCGAAACCAGCTCCAACACTTCGGATGTACTGACAAAAATGCGTTAAAATAAATGAGATCAAAATCCGACCCCTGGTTTGGAAATGGTGGGATAATTTAGGTTTAGTCCGGAGTACAATATCTAAGAATTGACTACGACCGTCTCGGCGCCCAAATCGGGCATACGGCCTCAGATTCACTTCAAACCAACTCCCACACTTTGGATGTACTGACATACATGCATTAAAAGAAATGGGATGGAAATATGACTGTCGTTTTGGAAATGGTTGGTGTTTTTAGGTTTAGGATTAAGCATAGTATCCAAGTATGGATTTCGGCTGTCTCGGTGCCCAAATCCGGCATACGGCCTCCGATTCGGTCGAAACCAACTTCAAACTTAGGAGGTATTGACATACATGCTGTAGAAAAAAATGGGATCAAAATCTTGCCCCGATTTGGAAATTGTCGGAGTTTTTATGTTTTGGACGAAGTATGTATCCCAAGTATGAATTTCAGCTGTCTCGGCGCCCAAATCTGGCATACGGCCTCGTATTCGCTCGAACTCAACTCCAACACTTAGGAGGAATTTAAATACACACGTTAGATGAAATATGATCAACATTACACCCCCGGTTTTAAAATAATGGGACGATGTAGGTTTAGGACGAAGTATAGTATCCAAGTATGGATTTTGGCCGTCTCGACCCCTAAATCGGTTACATGGCCTCAGATTCGCTCAAAACCAACTCCAACACTTAGGATGTATTAAAATAGACACATTAGAAGAAACTCGAACAAAATCTGAGCCGTGGTTTGTAAATGGTTGGACGATATAGGTTTAGGCCGAAGTATAGTATTCAAGTATGTATTTCGGCTGTCTCGGCACCCAAATCGGGCATACGGCCTCGAATTCCCTGGCACGAAATCCAACACCCGGTTTGGAAATGTTGGGACGATGTAGGTTTTGGCCGAAATATAGTATTAAAGTATTGATTTTGGCCGTCTCTACGCCCAAATCGGGCATAGGGCCTCGAATTTGCTCGAAACCAAATCAAACACTTAGGATGTATTGACATAGACGTGTTAGAAGACACGGGATCGAAATCCAACCCTCTGTTTGGAAATATTTTGATGATGTAATCTTAAGCAAAAGTATTGTATCGAGGTACAGATTTCGGCAGTCTCGGTGCCCAAATCTGGAATATGGCCTCGGATTTGCTCGAAACCCACTCTATCGATTAGGATGTATTGAAATACATGCGTCGGAAGAAATGGAATCCAAATCCGACCCCCGGTTATGAAATGGTGGGAGTCTTTAGGTTTAGGCCGATGTATATTATCGAAGTATAGGTTTCAGCCGTGTCGGAGTCCAAATGGGGCATAAGGCCTCAGATTTTCTGGAAACCAACTCCAACACTTAGGATGTATTGAAATAGACGTGTTAGAAGAAATGGGTTCGAAATCTAGCCTCTGGTTTGGAAATGGTAGGACAATGTAAGCTTAGGCCGAAATATAGTTTCCAAGTATGGATTTCGACCGTCTCGGCGCCTGAAACGGGCGTCTCAGAGCCCATATCAGGCATACAAACTTGGATTTGCTCGAAACCAACTCCAACACTTTGGATGTACTGACATACATGAAATTGAAGAAATGAGATCAAAATCAGACCCCTGATTTGGAAATGGTGGGAGTTTTTAGGTTTAGGCCAATGTATAGTACCCAAGTATGGATTTCGGCCGTCTCGATTCCCAAATCGGGCATACATCCTCGGATTCCCTCGAAACCAACTTTAACACTTAGGATATATTGAAATAGATGTGTTAGATGAATTGGGTTCGAACTCCAACCTCCAGTTCAAAAATGGTAGGACGATGTAAGTTTAGGCCGAAATATAGTTTCCAAGTATGGATTCTGGCCGTCCCGACGTCCAAATCGGGCATACGGCCTTAGATTCGCTCGAACCAACTCCAACACTTAGGATGTATTGAAATTGAAACTTTAGAAGAAATGACATCAAAATCCAACTCCGGTTTGGAAATTGCGGGACGATGTAGGTTTAGGCTGAAGTATAATATCTAAGTATGGATTTCAGCCGTCTCGGCACCCAAATCGGGCATATGGGCGTGGATTCGCTCGATGCCAACCCCACCACTTAGGATATACTGACATACATGCCTTAGAAGAATCGAGATCGAAATCTAACTTCTGATTTGAAAATGGTTGGAGCTTTTAGGTTTAGGTTGAATTATGGTATCCCAGTATGGATTTCGGCTGTCTTGGTGCCCAAATCGGGCATACGGCATTGGATTCACTCGAACCCAACTCAACACTTAGGATGTATTAAAATACACACGTTAGAAGAAACGGGATTGAAATCTGACCCCCGATTTTGAAAAAGTGGGATGATGTAAGCGTAGGCCGAAATATATTATCCAAGTATGAATTTCGGCCGTATCGGCGGCAAAATCGGTCATATGGCCTCGGATTCTTTCGAAACCAGCTCCAACACTTCGGATGTACTGACAAAAATGCGTTAAAATAAATGAGATCAAAATCCGACCCCTGGTTTGGAAATGGTGGGATAATTTAGGTTTAGTCCGGAGTACAATATCTAAGAATTGATTACGACCGTCTCGGCGCCCAAATCGGGCATACGGCCTCAGATTCACTTCAAACCAACTCCCACACTTTGGATGTACTGACATACATGCATTAAAAGAAATGGGATGGAAATATGACTGTCGTTTTGGAAATGGTTGGTGTTTTTAGGTTTAGGATTAAGCATAGTATCCAAGTATGGATTTCGGCTGTCTCGGTGCCCAAATCCGGCATACGGCCTCCGATTCGGTCGAAACCAACTTCAAACTTAGGAGGTATTGACATACATGCTGTAGAAAAAAATGGGATCAAAATCTTGCCCCGATTTGGAAATTGTCGGAGTTTTTATGTTTTGGACGAAGTATGTATCCCAAGTATGAATTTCAGCTGTCTCGGCGCCCAAATCTGGCATACGGCCTCGTATTCGCTCGAACTCAACTCCAACACTTAGGAGGAATTTAAATACACACGTTAGATGAAATATGATCAACATTACACCCCCGGTTTTAAAATAATGGGACGATGTAGGTTTAGGGCGAAGTATAGTATCCAAGTATGGATTTTGGCCGTCTCGACCCCTAAATCGGTTACATGGCCTCAGATTCGCTCAAAACCAACTCCAACACTTAGGATGTATTAAAATAGACACATTAGAAGAAACTCGAACAAAATCTGAGCCGTGGTTTGTAAATGGTTGGACGATATAGGTTTAGGCCGAAGTATAGTATTCAAGTATGTATTTCGGCTGTCTCGGCACCCAAATCGGGCATACGGCCTCGAATTCCCTGGCACGAAATCCAACACCCGGTTTGGAAATGTTGGGACGATGTAGGTTTTGGCCGAAATATAGTATTAAAGTATTGATTTTGGCCGTCTCTACGCCCAAATCGGGCATAGGGCCTCGAATTTGCTCGAAACCAAATCAAACACTTAGGATGTATTGACATAGACGTGTTAGAAGACACGGGATCGAAATCCAACCCTCTGTTTGGAAATATTTTGATGATGTAATCTTAAGCAAAAGTATTGTATCGAGGTACAGATTTCGGCAGTCTCGGTGCCCAAATCTGGAATATGGCCTCGGATTTGCTCGAAACCCACTCTATCGATTAGGATGTATTGAAATACATGCGTCAGAAGAAATGGAATCCAAATCCGACCCCCGGATATGAAATGGTGGGAGTCTTTAGGTTTAGGCCGATGTATATTATCGAAGTATAGGTTTCAGCCGTGTCGGAGTCCAAATGGGGCATAAGGCCTCAGATTTTCTGGAAACCAACTCCAACACTTAGGATGTATTGAAATAGACGTGTTAGAAGAAATGGGTTCGAAATCTAGCCTCTGGTTTGGAAATGGTAGGACAATGTAAGCTTAGGCCGAAATATAGTTTCCAAGTATGGATTTCGACCGTCTCGGCGCCTGAAACGGGCGTCTCAGAGCCCATATCAGGCATACAAACTTGGATTTGATCGAAACCAACTCCAACACTTAGGATGTATTGACATACAGGGAATAGAAGAAACGGGATCAAAATCGACCACTGGTATGGAAATGGTGGGTTTTTTTAGGTTTAGTCCAATGTATAGTACCCAAGTATGGATTTCGGTCGTCTCGATGCCCAAATCGGGCATACAGCTTTAGATTCCCTCGAAACCAACTCCAACACTTAGGATGTATTGAAATAGACACGTTAGATGAAATGGGTTCAAAATCCGACCTCCGGTTACAAAAAGGTAGGACGATGTAAGTTTAGGCCGAAATATAGTATCCAAGTATGGATTTCGGCCGTCTCGGCGCCCAAGTCTGGCATACGGCCTCGAAGTCGCTCGAAACCAAATCCAACACTTAGGATATATTGAAATAGACACGTTAGAATAAAAATGATTGAAATCCAATCCCCAGTTTGTAAATGGTGGGACGATGTATGTTTAGACCGAAGTATAGTATCCAAGTACGTATTTCGGCTGTCTCGGCGCCCAAATCGGGCGTACAGCCTCGGATTTGCTCGAAACCAACTCCAACACTTTGGATGTACTGACATACATGCAATAGAAGAAATGGGATCAAAACTGGACCCCTGATTTTGAAATGGTGGGAGTTTTTAGGTTTAGGCCAATGTATAGTACCCAAGTAAGGATTTCGACAGTCTCGATGCCCAAATCGGGCATACGGCCTCGGATTCCCTCGAAACCAACTTTAAGACTTAGGATGTATTGAAATAGATGCATTAGATAAAATGGGTTCGCAATCCAACCTCCGGTTCGAAAATGGTAGGACGATGTAAGTTTAGGCCGAAATATAGTTTCCAAGTATGGATTTCGACCGTCCCGACGCCCAAATCGGGCATACGGCCTTAGATTCGCTCGAACCAACTCCAACACTTAGGATGTATTGAAATTGACACTTTAGAAGAAATGACATCAAAATCCGACCCCGGTTTGGAAATTACGGGACGATGTAGGTTTAGGCTGAAGTATAATATCTAAGTATGGATTTCAGCCGTCTTGGCGCCCAAATCGGGCATACGGCCGTGGATTCGCTCGATACCAACCCCAATACTTAAGATATACTGACATACATGCCTTAGAAGAAACGAGATCGAAATCTAACTCCCGATTTAAAAATGGTTGGAGCTTTTAGGTTTAGGTTGAATTATGGTATCCCAGTATGGACTTCGGCTGTCTTGGTGCCCAAATCGGGCATACGGCATTGGATTCACTCGAACCCTACTCAATACTGAGGATGTATTAAAATACACACGTTAGAAGAAACAGGATTGAAATCTGACCCCCGATTTTAAAAAAGTGGGACGATGTAAGTTTAGGCCGAAATATATTATCCAAGTATGGATTTTGGCCGTATCGGCGCCAAAATCTGTCATATGGCCTCGGATTCTATCGAAACCAGCTCCAACACTTCGGATGTACTGACAAAAACGCGTTAGAATAAATGAAATCAAAATCCGACCCCCGGTTTGGAAATGGTGGGATAATATAGGTTTAGTCCGAAGTACAATATCTAAGAATTGATTACGACCGTCTCGGCGCCCAAATCGGGCATACGGCCTCAGATTCAATTCAAACCAACTCCCACACTTTGGATGTGCTGACATACATGCATTAAAAGAAATGGGATTGAAATCCGACTGTCGTTTTGGAAATGGTTGGTGTTTTTAGGTTTAGGATTAAGTATAGTATCCAAGTATGGATTTCGGCTGTCTCGGTGCCCAAATCCGGCATACGGCCTCCAATTCATTCGAAACCAACTTCAAACTTAGGAGGTACTGATATACATGCTGTAGAAAAAAATGGGATCAAAATCTGGCCCCGATTTGGAAATTGTCGGAGTTTTTATGTTTTCGACCAAGTATGTATCCAAGTATGAATTTTGGCTGTCTCGGCGCCAAAATCTGGCATACGGCCTCATATTCGCTCGAACTCAACTCCAACACTTAAGAGGAATTTAAATACACACGTTAGATGAAATATGATCAAAATTACACCCCCGGTTTTAAAATAATGGGACGATGTAGGTTTGAGCCGAAGTATAGTATCCAAGTATGGATTTTGGTCGTCTTGACGCCTAAATTGGTTACATGGCCTCGGATTCGCTCAAAACCAACTCCAACACTTAGGATGTATTAAAATAGACAATTAGAAGAAACTCGATCGAAATCTGAGCTGCGGTTTGTAAATGGTTGGACGATATAGGTTTAGGCCGAAGTATAGTATTCAAGTATGTATTTCGGCTGTCTCGGCACCCAAATTGGGCATACGGCATCGAATTCGCTGGAACGAAATCAAACACCCAGTTTGGAAATGTTGGGACGATGTAGGTTTAAACCGAAATATAGTATTCAAGTATAGATTTCGGCCGTCTCTACGCCCAAATCGGGCATATGGCCTCGAATTTGCTCGAAACCAAATCAAACACTTAGGATGTATTGACATAGACGTGTTAGAAGACACGGGATCGAAATCCAACCCCCTGTTTGGAATTATTTTGACGATGTAGGCTTAAGCAAAAGTATTGTATCCAGGTACAGATTTCGGCAGTCTCGGCGCCCAAATCAGGAATATGGCCTCGGATTCGCTCGAAACCAACTCCATCAATTAGGATGTATTGAAATACATGCGTCAGAAGAAATGGAATCGAAATCCGACCCCCGGTTATGAAATGGTGGGAGTTTTTAGGTTTAGGCCGATGTATAGTATCGAAGTATAGGTTTCAGCCGTGTCGAAGTCCAAATGGGACATAAGGCCTCAGATTTTCTCGAAACCAACTCCAACACCTAGGATGCATTGAAATAGACGTGTTAGAAGAAATGGGTTCAAAATCTAGCCTCTGGTTTGGAAATGGTAGGACAATGTAAGCTTAGGTCGAAATATAGTTTCCAAGTATGGATTTTGACCGTCTCGGCGCCTGAATCGGGCGTCCCGGTGCCTAAATCGGGCATACAGCCTCGGATTTGATCGAAACCAACTCCAACACTTAGGATGTATTGACAGACAGGGAATAGAAGAAACGGGATCAAAATCCGACCCCTGGTATGGAAATGGTGGGAGTTTTTAGGTTTAGTCCAATGTATAGTACCCAAGTATGGATTTCGATCGTCTCGATGCCCAAATCGGGCATACGGCCTAGGATTCCCTCGAAACCAACTCCAACACTTAGGATGTATTGAAATAGACACGTTAGATGAAATGGGTTCAAAATCTGACCTCCGGTTATAAAAAGGTAGGACGATGTAAGTTTAGGCTGAAATATAGTTTCCAAGTATGGATTTCGGTCGTCTCGACGCCCAAATCGGGCATACGGCTTCGAAGTCGCTCGAAACGAAATCCAACACTTAGGATGTATTGAAATAGACACGTTAGAAGAAAAATGATTGAAATCCAACCCCCAGTTTGGAAATGGTGGGACGATGTATATTTAGACCGAAGTATAGTATCCAAGTACGTATTTCGGCCGTCTCGGTGCCCAAATCGGGCATACAGCCTCGGATTTGATCGAAACCAACTCCAACACTTAGGATGTATTGACATACAGGGAATAGAAGAAATGGGATCAAAATCTGACCCCTGGTATGGTAATGGTGGGAGTTTTTAGGTTTAGTCCAATGTATAGTACCCAAGTATGGATTTCGGTCGTCTCGATGCCCAAATCGGGCATATAGCCTTGGATTCCCTCGAAACCAACTCCAACACTTAGGATGTATTGAAATAGACACGTTAGATGAAATGGGTTCAAAATCCAACCTCCGGTTATAAAAAGGTAGGACGATGTATGTTTAGACCGAAGTATAGTATCCAAGTACGTATTTCGGCCGTCTCGGCACCCAAATCGGGCATACAGCCTCAGATTTGCTCGAAACCAACTCCAACACTTTGGATGTATTGACATACATGCAATATAAGAAATGAGATCAAAATCAGACCCCTGATTTGGAAATGGTGGGAGTTTTTAGGTTTAGGCCAATGTATAGTACCCAAGTATGGATTTCGGCCGTCTCGATGCCCAAATCGGGCATACGGCCTCGGATTCCCTCGGAACCAACTTTAACACTTAGGATGTATTGAAATAGATGCGTTAGATAAAATGGGTTCGCAATCCAACCTCCGGATCGAAAATGGTAGGATAATGTAAGTTTAGGCCGAAATATAATTTCCAAGTATGGATTTCGGCCGTCCCGACGCCCAAATCGGGCATACGGCCTTAGATTCGCTCTAACCAACTCCAACACTTAGGATGTATTGAAATTGACACTTTAGAAGAAATGACATCAAAATCCGACTCCGGTTTGGAAATTGCGGGACGATGTAGGTTTAGGCTGAAGTATAATATCTAAGTATGGATTTCACCCGTCTCGGCACCCAAATCGGGCATACGGCCGTGGGTTCGATCGATACCAACCCCAACACTTAGGATATACTGACAGACATGGCTTAGAAGAAATGAGATCGAAATCTAACTCCCGGTTTGAAAATGGTTGGAGCTTTTAGGTTTAGGTTGAATTATGGTATCCCAGTATGGATTTCGGCTGTCTTGGTGCCCAAATCGGGCATACGGCATTGGATTCACTCGAACCCAACTCAACACTTAGGATGTATTAAAATACACACGTTAGAAGAAACGGGATTAAAATCTGACCCCCGATTTTGAAAAAGTGGGACAATTTAAGTTTAGGCCGAAATATATTATCCAAGTATGGATTTTGGCCGTATCGGCGCCAAAATCGGTCATACGGCCTCGGATTCTTTCGAAACCAACTCCAACACTTCGGATGTACTGACATAAACGCGTTAGAATAAATGAGATCAAAATCCGACCCCCGGTTTGGAAATGGTGGGATAATATAGGTTTAGTCCGAAGTACAATATCTAAGAATTGATTACGACCGTCTCGGCGCCCAAATCGGGCATACGGCCTCAGATTCACTTCAAACCAACTCCCACACTTTGGATGTGCTGACATACATGAATTAAAAGAAATGGGATTGAAATCCGACTGTCGTTTTGGAAATGGTTGGTGTTTTTAGGTTTAGGATTAAGTATAGTATCCAAGTATGGATGTCGGCTGTCTCGGTGCCCAAATCCGGCATACGGCCTCCGATTCGGTCGAAACCAACTTCAAACTTAGGAGGTACTGACATACATGCTATAGAAAAAAATGGGATCACAATCTGGCCCCGATTTGGAAATTGTCGGAGTTTTTATGTTTTGGACGAAGTATGTATCCCAAGTATGAATTTCAGCTGTCTCGGCGCCCAAATCTGGCATACGGCCTCGTATTCGCTCGAACTCAACTCCAACACTTAGGAGGAATTTAAATACACACGTTAGATGAAATATGATCAAAATTACACCCCCGGTTTTAAAATAATGGGACGATGTAGGTTTAGGCCGAAGTATAGTATCCAAGTACGGATTTTGGCCGTCTCGACGCCTAAATCGGTTACATGGCCTCAGATTCACTCAAAATCAACTCCAACACTTAGGATCTATTAAAATAGACACATTAGAAGAAACTCGATCGAAATCTGAGCCGCGGTTTGTAAGTGGTTGGACGATATAGGTATAGGCTGAAGTTTAGTATTCAAGTATGTATTTCGGCTGTCTCGGCACCCAAATCGGGCTTACGGCCTTGAATTCGCTGGAACGAAATCCAACACCCGATTTGGAAATGTATGTTTAGGCCGAAATATAGTATTCAAGTATAGATTTCGGCCGTCTCTACGCCTAAATCGGGCATTTGGCCTCGAATTTGTTCGAAACCAAATCAAACACTTAGGATGTATTGACATAGACGTGTTAGAAGACACGGGATCGAAATCCAACCCCCCGTTTGGAAATATTTTGACGATGTAGGCTTAAGCAAAAGTATTGTATCCAGGTACAGATTTCGGCAGTCTCGGCGCCCAAATCTGGAATATGGCCTCGGATTCGCTCGAAACCAACTCCATCAATTAGGATATATTGAAATACATGCGTCAGAAGAAATGGAATCGGAATCCGACCCCCGGTTATGAAATGGTGGGAGTTTTTAGGTTTAGGCCGATGTATAGTATCGAAGTATAGGTTTCAGCCGTGTCGGAGTCCAAATGGGACATAAGGCCTCAGATTTTCTGGAAACCAAGTCCAACACTTAGGATGTATTGAAATAGACGTGTTAGAAGAAATGGGTTCGAAATCTAGCCTCCGGTTTGGAAATGGTAGGACAATGTAAGCTTAGGCCGAAATATAGTTTCCAAGTATGGATTTCGACCGTCTCGGCGCCTGAATCGGGTGTCTCGGCACCCAAATCGGGCATACAGCCTCGGATTTGATCGAAACCAACTCACACACTTAGGATGTATTGACATATAGGGCATAGAAGAAACGGGATCAAAATCCAACCCCTGGTATGGAAATGGTGGGAGTTTTTAGGTTTAGTCCAATGTATAGTACTCAAGTATAGATTTCGGCCGTCTTGATGCCCAAATCTGGCATACGGCCTTGGATTCCCTCGAAACCAACTCTAACACTTAGGATGTATTGAAATAGACACGTTAGATGAAATGGGTTCAAAATCTGACCTCCGGTTCTAAAAAGGTAGGACGATGTAAGTTTAGGCCGAAATATAGTTTCCAAGTATGAATTTCGGTCGTCTCGGCGCCCAAATCGGGCATACGGCCTCGAAGTCGCTCAAAACCAAATCCAACACTTAGGATGTATTGAAATAGACACGTTAGAAGAAAAATGATTGAAATCCAACCCCCCGTTTGGAAATGGTGGGACGATGTATGTTTAGACCGAAGTATAGTATCCAAGTACGTATTTCGGCCGTCTCGGCACCCAAATCAGGCATACAGCCTCGGATTTGCTCGAAACCAACTCCAACACTTTGGATGTACTGACATACATGCAATAGAAGAAATTGGATCAAAATCGGACCCCTGATGTGGAAATGGTGGGAGTTTTTAGGTTTAGGCCAATGTATAGTACCCAAGTATGGATTTCGGCCGTCTCGATGCCTAAATCGGGCATACGGCCTCGGATTCCCTCGAAACCAACTTTAACACTTAGGATGTATTGAAATAGATGCGTTAGATAAAATGGGTTCAAAATCCAACCTCTGGTTCGTAAATGGTAGGACGATGTAAGTTTAGGCTGAAATATTGTTTCCGAGTATGGATTTCGGCCGTCCCGACTCCCAAATCGGGCATACGGCCTTAGATTCGCTCGAACCAACTCCAACACTTAGGATGTATTGAAATTGACACTTTAGAAGAATTGACATCAAAATCCGACTCCGGTTTGGAAATTGCTGGACGATGTAGGTTTATGCTGAAGTATAATATCTCAGTATGGATTTCAGCCGTCTCGGCACCCAAATCGGGCATACGGCCGTGGATTTGCTCGAAACCAACCCCAACACTTAGGATATACTGACATACATGCCTTAGAAGAAACGAGATCGAAATCTAACTCCCGGTTTGAAAATGGTTGGAGCTTTTAGGTTTAGGTTGAATTATGGTATCCTAGTATGGATTTCGGCTGTCTTGGTGCCCAAATCGGGCATACGGCATTGGATTCACTCGAACCCAACTCAACACTTAGGATGTATTAAAATACACATGTTAGAAGAAACGGGATTGAAATCTGACCCCCGATTTTGAAAAAGTGGGATGATGTAAGTTTAGGCCGAAATATATTATCCAAGTATGGATTTCGGCCGTATCGGGGCCAAAATCGGTCATATGGCCTCGGATTCTTTCGAACCTGCTCCAACACATCGGATGCACTGACATAAACGCGTTAGAATAAATGAGATCAAAATCTATTCCCCAGTTTGGAAATGGTGGGATAATATAGGTTTAGTCCGAAGTACAATATTAAGAATTGATTACGACCGTCTCAGCGCCCAAATCGGGCATACGGCCTCAGATTCACTTCAAACCAAATCCCACACTTTGGAAGTGCTGACATACATTCGTTAAAAGAAATGGGATTGAAATCCAACTGTCGTTTTGGAAATGGTTGGTGTTTTTAGGTTTAGGATTAAGAATAGTATCCAAGTATGGATTTCGGTTGTCTCGGTGCCCAAATCCGGCATACGGCCTCCGATTCGGTCGAAACCAACTTCAAACTTAGGAGGTCTTGACATACATGCTATAGAAAAAAATGGGATCAAAATCTGGCCCCGATTTGGAAATTGTCGGAGTTTTTATATTTTGGACGAAGTATGTATCCAAGTATGAATTTCGGCAGTCTCGGCGCCCAAATCTGGCATACGGCCTCGTATTCACTCGAACTCAACTCCAACACTTAGGAGGAATTTAAATACACACGTTAGATGAAATATGATCAAAATTACACCCCCGGTTTTAAAATAATGGGACGATGTAGGTTTAGGCCGAAGTATAGTATCCAAGTATGGATTCTGGCCGTCTCGACGCCTAAATCAGTTACATGGCCTCGGATTCGCTCAAAACCAACTCCAACACTTAGGATGTATTAAAATAGACACATTAGAAGAAACTCGATCGATATCTGAGCCGCAGTTTGTAAATGGTTGGACGATATAGGTGTAGGCCGAAGTATAGTATTCAAGTATGTATTTTGGCTGTCTCGGAACCCAAATCGGGCATACGGCCTCGAATTCGCTGGAACGAAATCCAACACCCGGTTTGGAAATGTTGGGACGATGTAGGTTTATGCCGAAATATAGTATTCAAGTATAGATTTCGGTCGTCTCTTCGCCCAAATCGGGCATATGGCCTCGAATTTGCTCAAAACCAAATCAAACACTTAGGATGTATTGACATAGACGAGTTAGAAGACACGGGATCAAAATCCAACCCCCTGTTTGGAAATATTTTGACGATGTAGGCTTAAGCAAAAGTATTGTATCCAGGTACAGATTTCGGCAGTCTCGGTGCCCAAATCAGGAATATGGCCTCGGATTCGCTCGAAACCAACTCCATCAATTAGGATGTATTGAAATACATGCGTCAGAAGAAATGGAATCGAAATCTGACCCCCGGTTATGAAATGGTGGGAGTTTTTAGGTTTAGGCCGATGTATAGTATCGAAGTATAGGTTTCAGCCGTATCGGAGTCCAAATGGGACATAAGGCCTCAAATTTTCTCGAAACCAACTCCAACACTTAGGATGTATTGAAATAGACGTGTTAGAAGAAATGGGTTTGAAATCTAGCCTCCGGTTTGGAAATGGTAGGACAATGTAAGCTTAGGCCGAAATATAGTTTCCAAGTATGGATTTCGACCGTCTCGGCACCTGAATCGGGCGTCTCGGTGCCCAAATTAGGCATACAGCATCGGATTTGATCGAAACCAACTCTAACCCTTAGGATGTATTGACGTACAGGGAATAGAAGAAACGGGATCAAAATCCGACCCCTGGTATGGAAATGGTGGGAGTGTTTAGGTTTAGTCCAATGTATAGTACCAAAGTATGGATTTCGGCCGTCTCGATGCCCAAACCAAGCATACGGCCTTGGATTCCCTCGAAACCAACTCCAACACTTAGGATGTATTGAAATAGACACGTTAGATGAAATGGGTTCAAAATGCGACCTCCGGTTCTAAAAAGGTAGGACGATGTAAGTTTAGGCCGAAATATAGTTTCCAAGTATGGATTTCGGCCCTCTCGGCACCCAAGTCGGGCATACGGCCTCAGATTGACTCGAACCAACTCAACCACTTAGGATGTATTTAAATTGACACTTTAGAAGAAAGGTCATCAAAATCCGACTCTGGTTTGGAAATGGTGGGACGATGTAGGTTTAGGTTGAAGTATAATATCTAAGTATGGATTTCAGCCGCCTCGGCTCCCAAATCGGGCATACGGTCGTGGATTCGCTTGAAACCAACCCCAACACTTAGAATGTACTGACATACATGCCTTAGTTGAAACGGGATCGAAATCCAACTCCCGGTTTGAAAATGGTTGGAGTTTTTAGCTTTTGGTCGATGTATGGTATCCCAGTATGGATTTCGGCCATCACGGCGCCCAAATCGGGCATACGGCCTTGGATTCACTCGAACCCAACTCCAACACTTAGGATGTATTAAAATACACATGTTAGAAGAAACGGATTTAAATTTGACCCCCAATTTTGAAAAAATGGGTCGATGTAAGTTTAGACGGAAATATATTATCCAAGTTTGGATTTCGGCCGTATTGACGCCCAAATCGGTCATACGACCACTGATTCTTTCGAAACAAACTCCAACACTTAGGATGTACTGACATAAATGCGTTAGAAGAATTGGGATCGAAATCTGACTCCCGATTTGGAAATGGTGGGATGATGTAGGTTTAGACCGAAGTACAATATCTAAGAATGGATTACGACCGTCTCGCCACCCAAATCAGGCATACGGCCTCAGATTCACTTAAAACCAACTCCCAGACTTTGGATGTACTAACATACATGCATTAAAAGAGACGGGGTTGAAATCCGACCCCCGTTTTTGAAATGGTTGGAGTTTTTAGGTTTAGGCTGAAGTATAGTATCCAAGTATAGATTTCGGCTGTCTCGGTGCCCAAATCCAGAATACGGCATCGGATTCGCTCGAAACCAACTTCAAACTTTGGAGGTACTGACATACATGCATTAGAAAAAAATGGGATCGAAATCCGGCCCCCGATTTGGATATTGTTGGAGTTTTTTTGTTTTGGACGAAGTATGCATCCAAGGATGAATTTCGGCCGTCTCGGCGCCCAAATCTGGCAAACGGCCTCGTATTCGCTCGAACTCAACTCCAACACTTAGAAGGAATTGAAATACACACGTTAGATGAAATATGATCAAAATTAGACCCCCGGTTTTGAAATGGTGGGACGATGTAGGTTTAGGCCGAAATATAGTATCCAAGTATGGATTTCGGCCATCTCGACGCCTAAACCGGGCACATTGCCTCAGATTCACTCAAAACCAACTCCAACACTTAGGATGCATTAAAATAGATACATTAGAAGAAAATGGATCGAAATCCGACTCGCGGTTTGTAAATGGTTGAACGAGATAGGTTTTGGCCGAAGTATAGTATTCAAGTATGAATTTCGGCTGTCTCGGCGCCCAAATCGAGCATACTGCCTCGAATTCGCTGGAACCAAATCCAACACGTACTATCTATTGAAATAAACACGTTAGAAGAAACGGGATCCAAATCCGACCCCCGATTTGGAAATATTGGGACGATGTAGGTTTTGGCCGAGGTTTAGTATTTAAGTATGGATTTCGGCTATCTCTACGCCCAAATCGGGCATTGGGACTCGAATTCGCTCGAAACTAAATCAAACACTTAGGATGTATTGACAAAAATGTGTTAGAAGAAACGGGATCCAAATCCAACCCCCGGTTTCGAAATGTTGGGACGATGTAGGTTTAGACCAAAGTATTGTAAATAGGTATGGATTTCAGCAGTCTCGGTGCCCAAATCAGGCATATGGCCTCGGATTTGCTCGAAACCAACTCCATCACTTAGGATGTATTGACATACATGTGTCAGAAGAAATGGAATTGAAATCCGACCCCCGGTTAAGAAATGGTGAGAGTTTTTAGGTTTAGGCCGAAGTATAGTATCGAAGTATAGGTTTCGGCCGTGTCGGCATCCAAATGGGACATAAGGCCTTGGAATTTCTCAAAACCAACTCCAACACTTAGGATGTATTGAAATAGACATGTTAGAAGAAATGGGTTCAAAATCCGACCTCCGATTTGGAAATAGTAGGACAATGTAAGTTTAGCCCGAAATATAGTTTCCAAGTACGGATTTCGACCGTCTCGGCGCCCAAATCGGGCATAAGGCCATGAAGTCGCTCGAAACCAAATCCAACACCTAGGATGTATTGAAATAGACATGTTAAAAGAAACGGGATCAAAATCTAACCCCCATTTTTGAAATGGTGGGTCGATATATGTTTAGATCGATGTATAGTATCCAAGTACGGATTTCAGGCCGTCTCGGCGCCCAAATCGGGCATACAGCCACGGATTTGCTCGAAACCAACTCCAACACTTAGGATGTACTGACATACATGCAATAGAAGAAACGGGATCAAAATCCGACCCTTGGTTTGAAAATGGTGGGTGTTTTTAGGTTTAGGCCAATGTATAGTACCCAAGTATGTATTTCGGCCGTCTCGATGCCCAAATTGGGCATACGGCCTCGGATTCCCTCGGAACCAACTCCAACACTTAGGGTGCATTGAAATATACACATTAAAAGAAATAGGATCAAAATCCAACTCCCGATTTAGAAATGGTGGGACGATATAAGTTTAGACTGAAGTATATTATTAAAGTATGGATTTCGACTGTCTCGGCCCCCATATTGGGCATACGGCCTCGAATTCGCTCGAAACCAAATCCAACACTTAAGATGTAATGAAATAGAGGCGTTAGAGGAAATGGGATCAAAATTCGAACCCCGTTTAGAAATGGTGGGAGTTTTATGGGTTTGGCCGACATATAGTATCGAAATATAGATTTCGACCGTGCCAGCGTCCAAATCGGACATAAGGCCTCGGATTCGCTCGAAACCAACTCCAACACTTAGGATATACTGAAATAGATGTGTTAGAAGAAATGGGTACAAAATCCAACTTCCAATTTGGAAATGGTAGGACAATGTAAGTGTAAATCCCTAAATAGGTGTTGGCAAATTCCGTGATCATTAGATAGGTCATGTGAGTCGAGTCGTAGTAAATAGGTGTTGGAAAATTCCGTGATCATTAGATAGGTCATGTGAGTCGAGTCGTAGAGTCATGTTCAACTTGTCAAAAGAGAAGAGCAAAAGCTTAAAGAAGATTGAAGAAAGAGAAGAAAAAGCTCCTACTCTGGATTTAGACAGGTAATGGACTTAGAGACCCCTACCTAGGTTGGATTTGGCTTAGATAACTCTAAACATACCTAGGAGGATAGTTTTAAACCTAACAAAGTTGTTTGATCTCATTTGAATCAAATAACAATGAAATGAATCATGGTTTGAAAACAATTCTGTCTCAATCGATCGCTCGGTATTGCGACCGATCGATCGGTGGCCTACCGAGCGATCGGTGGCTATCGACTGGACCAAATTTTTGTATGGGGTATTTTTCCAGAGAGATGGTTTATAACCGAGCGATCGGTCATGAGAACCGATCGATCCTTTTTGGACCGAGCGATCGGTAATGAGAACCGATCGATCGGTCCCCGTAAAAAGAATTTTTCTTTTTCTGGATTCTTTTTTTAAACCCTATATAAAAAAAATTTTGGAGACCTAATTCGTATCTTTGTTTATTTTTGAAAGAGTAGAGGTCTGAGAAACTCCTCTAGGGTTTTTCCTTTTATTCTATTAGATCTTTGTTGATCCCTCCTCTTTCTTTGATCCTAGAGAATGCAAGTATAGATCTAAACCTTTGATCTTGCATTGTGTGATCTCAGATCTATATGAGATCCCTCTAGGGTTTGAAATTTCATAAATTGATTCACAACCCTACACCTTGTGTGTGTGTCCGGTGTTTGATCCGGAGCCTTCGTGGAAGGAGATCGATTGTGTGTGATCGTGGTTTTGAAGTAGCTTGAGAAGATTTGGTCGGTGTGGAACCGAAGCTGCTACGGCGGAGATCGAACCTGCTGGTTCATGGAAATCAAGAGTAAGAGTCTATACCTAGGAACGTCGTTTCTGTTTTGGTAAGGTCTTGTCTTGTACTTGATATCTTTTCATAGTGAAGTTTGTTGCTGGACGAGGTCCCGTGGTTTTTTCCCGTTAGGGTTTTCCACGTAAAAATCTTCTGTGTTTGATTTGTGTGGATTGTCTGAGTGTTATGTTCATTGATTTCTAAACATCTTAATTGAAAAATTAAAATTGGTTAGAAATTGTTAGATAGACCTATTCATCCCCCCTCTAGGTCTTAGAGATCATAGATCTGGATAAATTTCACCGGTAATCAAAAATCAGAGTCAAGAAACAATTAGAAGTAATGTGAGTATGAAATCAAAATTCATTACTTGACTCTTTGAATTGGTTTCCTTCCTTAATCTGGATTTTGACATTATAGCTCAAATGGGACTCTAAAATTTTCAAAAACTAGTTTTAAAACCAATAAACATCCATATTTATATGATGAGCAATTTTTACCCCAAATTTGACTAACAGATTTATTTCATTTCTTTTTCAGTCAAATTGTACTCATTGTGAAAATTCTTTTTGGAGTACATTGGTGACTTTGACACAAGTGAGAAGGTAGCTGTTCAATCCCGTAATCATTCAACATCTGCTTCATCCACAAAAGTTGAGTGCAACAACTGCCAGCTGCTATGTACTCAGCTTCTGCAGTGGACAATGAAATTGAATTCTACTTTTTGCTAAGCCAAGCAACTAAGCAGTTTCCAATATAGAAATATCCTCCTGAGGTGCTTTTCCTATCATCAGCATTTCCGGCCCAATCGGCATCGGAATATCCAACTATCGTGGCATTCGTATCATAAGAATACAAGAGGCCAAATGATAAAGTTCCACTCACATATCGAATGATACGCTTAACTGCAAGTAAGTGAGACTCTTTTGGGCTCGCTTGATAGCGGGCACATGCACCAACACTAAAGGCTAGGTCAGGTCTAGTAGCAGTTAGGTAGAGTAAACTACCAATCATGCTTCTATAAGAAATTTGATCAACATCTTTGCCTGTAGCATCTTTACTAAGTTTTGTAGTAGAACTCATAGGAGTCCTTACATGCTTAGCAGAGCTCATGCCAAATTTCTTCACTAGATTTTTTGCATATTTGATTTGAGATACTGAGATCCCAGAATCTAATTGCTTGATCTGAAGACCAAGGAAGAAACTTAGCTCACCAACTATACTCATTTCAAATTCATTTTTCATTTGTTCAGCAAATGAAAGAGCATGTAAGTCTAATGTGGAACCAAACACTATGTCATCAACATATATCTGGGCGATGACAATATCACCTTTCACATTCTTTATGAAAAGGGTTCTGTCTACTCCCCCTCTCAAAAATCCGTTTTCCAAGAGATAAGTAGTCAGCCTCTCATACCAAGCTCTTGGAGCTTGCTTTAAACCATAGAGGGCCCTTTTTAACCTATAAACTTGATCAAGGTGATGTGGATCTTCAAACCCTTTTGGTTGTTCCACATAGACTTCCTCCTGTAGAATGCCATTCAGAAAGGCACTCTTAACATCCATTTGAAATAGTTTGAATTTCATATGGCAAGCCACAGCTAGAAGAATTCTTATTGATTCTAGTCTGGCTACAGGAGCAAAAGTTTCATCGAAGTCAATACCTTCAATTTGGGTGTATCCTTGTGCAACTAACCTAGCCTTATTTGTTATGATAGTACCTTTTTCATCAGATTTGTTCTTGAAAATCCATTTGGTTCCTATCACATTTGTATTGTTAGGCCTAGGTACTAAATATCAAACATCATTCCTAGTAAACTGAAGTAACTCTTCTTGCATTGCATTTATCCAATTATCATCTGCAAGAGCTTCAGCTACATTCTTGGGTTCAAAAGATGAAGTATAGCAAATGTAGCTAACTTCATTTTCAATTTGTTTCCTCGTTCTCACTCCCCTTTCAAGATCACCAATTATATCAGTTGGGGTGTGAGGACTCATAACCCTAGAATATGTAGGTTTTGATGGAGATGATTGCTTGTCAATAAGTGGAGTTGAAACAGTTTCAAAATTTTCATTTTCAGCACTTTCATCATCCTCAGGTTGCACATTTTCAACACCGGAGTCATCCACAACTACATTTATGGAATCCATAATTGTAGAGGTTCTCAAGTTGTAAACTCGATAAGCTCTACTGTTGGTGGAATATCCAAGAAATATTCCTTCATCACTCCGGGATTCAAATTTGCCCAGTTGCTCTCTATCCTTAAGGATATAACATTTACTTCCGAATTCTCGAAAGTACTTGACACTGGGTTTCTTGTTATTCCACAACTCATATGGGGTTTTCCTTGTTCCAGGTCTTACAAAAACTCTATTAACTATATAGCAAGCAGTGTTAACTGCCTCAGCCCAAAAATGAGAAGCTAGATTGTTGCTATGAAGCATAACTCTAGCCATCTCTTGGAGAACCCTGTTCTTCCTTTCTACCACACCATTCTGCTGAGGTGTAATAGGTGCAGAAAATTCATGTTTGATACCCGATTCATCACAAAAATTATTGTACTTAGAGTTTTCAAACTCCTTTCCATGATCACTTTGAATTCAAGTGATTGGGCATCTTTTCTCATTTTGAATTTTTAAGCAAATACTTTTGAAATTGTCAAAAACATCAGATTTCTCCCTTATAAATGCCACCCATGACATTCTTAAGAAATCATCAACCATGACTAGGATGTATCGCTTTCCACCTAGACTTTCAGTTCTTGTAGGACCCATAAGATCCATATGAATTAATTCCAGTGGATATGAAGTAGCAATACTTGAAGTCTTCTTATGTGGGGTTCTAATTTGTTTACCAATTTGGCATGGCCCACACACAGCAGTAGAAGGCTTTCCTAGTTTGGGAACACCTCTCACAAGCTCTTGCTTAGAGATTTTACATAGGTCTTTGAAGTTCATGTGACCTAGTCTTCGGTGCCACAAATCAACCTCCTCGATTTTAGTCTTATAACAGACATTTGAGGGATTAGGACTGGGAATTAAGCCGTAGCAATTGTCAGTGGTTCTCAACCCTTCTAGAACACACTTACCTTTACCATTAATGACTAAGCATTTATTATGGGTAAAGTGCACAGCATGGTTATCATCACATAGTTGACTTATGCTAATTAGATTAGCTTTCAGTCCTTCAACAAACAAGGCATCTTTCAATTTAGGTATGCCTGGTGAATCGATGATACCCTTCCCTTTGACTAAAGACTTGCTTCCATCACCAAAAGTAACAGTCCCATCTGGACAGTCCTCAAATTGAATAAATAAGGACTTGTTACCTATCATATGCCGAGAACACCCACTATCGAAGTACCACATTTCTGTGTTTTGGGCTTTCAAGGCAGTATGAATGACAAAGCACTTAAGGTCATCCTTTCTTACATACACAGTCTTTAAACTTTGTTTAGATCTTTGATCATTAATTTGTGTAGTAGAGACCTTTTTCCTTTTTGTCCTCCTTGACCTTTTTTTGTTTTGTTCAGTTCTAGCTTTTTGATAAGTCAAATTGTTTCCTCTTGAATAATCACTTAGAATAAATTGACCAGTTCTTGTTCTAGAGATTTGAGCAATTCTATTAACATCATCGCTCAACATTCTAGACTTTTCAGCTAGAACCTGAATCTGCCTTTGAAGAGTCCCTTGACTTTTATTTTGGTTCCATGAACCATTTCGGGGAGCTCTCCTAAAAGCATTACAATTAGGTCGAATGTGACCTCTCACACCACAAAAGTGACATGTGCGTATGAATCTTGGGAGAGGAGGAGGATTTCTTCTGAAAGGAATTTGATTCCTCGAAGCATTCACTCTAGGAGCTGTATTTCTAGGCTTTACAAAATTTGTATAAGCCTTAGTACTTGATGTAGAAGGTAGATTCTCTTTAGGATCAGAATGTATTGGCTCAAACACTGCACTAGCCATTATACCAACAGCTAAAGGACCAGCTGGTGTGTCAGCATGTCCTATCCCAGATCTACTCGAATTTGATCCAAATTTTCTAACTAATTCATCTAGGCAGCTAGTGTTACCAAACATTTTTACTTCTTTTTCAAGAGTATAGACCTTCTGAATCAAGTCAGTCTTGTCTTTAAGGGTAACTTGATGTTCTTTTTCAAGAAATTTCACCTTATCAACAAGAGAGACTTTAAAAGTTTCCAGCTCCATTTGCAGAGTTCTTAACTCTTCAATTTCTTTTATGAAAGTGTCTCTTTCAACTTCTAATTTACTGACCACATTAGTCAATGAGACATTCTCTTCCAAAAGACATTGAACTTTCATAACACATGCTTCTTTTTCATTTTCCAATTGACTAACTAGAGCACTCTTCTCTTCTGCTACTAGTTTACAAATATCTCTTTCATTTTGAATGATTTTGAGTTTTTTGCTCAAAGAGATTTTTGTTTTAGTCAGTTTCAAACTTTTAGCATACAACTTATCATAAGTTGTTTTCAAATCTTCATCACTTTTAGAGTCAGTTTGACTCTTCTATATGTCATCACTAGACTCAGTATTAACACTCTCATCACTTCTATCCTTTTCATCAACCGCAGAGGTAGTCTCAAGAATCCCAGAGAGAGAAACAGTGAACGCCGTATGATTTTCAGTATCTTCACTTGAAGAGGAACTGTCTAATTCTTCATTCTCGGAATCACTGTCATCCCAACAGGCATTCATCACCTTGCCCTTACTCTTCTTCTTGTTAGGACAGTTAGGTGAAATATGACCGAAGCCATGGCATTCATAACATTGGACACCTTGGGATTTCTTGTCGCCACTCTTAGAATTTTTCTTGTTTTCCCAGGGCTTAGACTTTGACTTCTCAAAAGATTTTCCTCTCTATTTGGGATTAAACCTCTTTTTCGTTCTAAAAAATTTTCGAAATTTTTTAACGAAGAGAGCCATTTCTTCCTCATTCATATCTCCATCACTGTCATCCTCGTCCAAAGATTCCTTGATAGATTTCAAGGCTAAAGATTTATTCTTCTTGGATGGACGTAGATTGAGTTCATAGGTTTGGAGTGAACCAACCAATTCCTCAATCTTCAGAGAGTCAACATTTTTACTCTCTTCGATTGCAGTGACTTTGGGTTGAAATCTCTCAGGGAGAGATCTAAGGACCTTTCTAACTATTTTGGACTCAGATATTTTTTTCACCTAAATTGAAACTAGCGTTGACAATGTCACTAAGTTTTGCATAGAATTCATCAAAAGTGTCATTGTCTTCCATGTTTAAATGTTCAAATTTGGTGGTTAACATTTGGAGTTTTGAGATTTTAACAGTGGTAGTACCCTCATGGGTAATTTCAAGAATGTCCCAAGCCTCCTTTGCTGTTTCACATGAAGAAATTCGTCTGAATTCCTCAGTAGTGACTGCAGTAAAGATAGCATTGAGACCTTTAGTGTTCCATCCACTTGACTCAAGCTCTTCTCTGGTCCATTCATTAGAATATTTGACAACAGTCAAATCTCCTACAATTTTTATGGGAGTAGTCCACCCATTCTGTATAGACGTCCAAATTCTCTCGTCAATAGATTTGAGAAAGGCTATCATTCTAGCTTTCCAGTATGCATAATTATTCCCATCAAAAAGTGGGGGACGAGAGACGGATCCACCTTCTCTTAGAGTACTCATGATCACGGATAATACAGGATCACACTTAAGGTATTAGCCTTATCAGTGAATCTGCTCTGATACCAATTGAAATTTATCCAGATCTATGATCTCTAAGACCTAGAGGGGGGGTGAATAGGTCTATCTAACAATTTCTGTAAGTTTAGGCCGAAGTATAGTTTCCAAGTGTGGATTTCGGCCATCTCGGCGCCCAAATCGGGAATACGACCTTGAATTTGCTCAAAACCAAATCCAACACTTAGGATGTATTAAAATAGACACGTTAGATGAAATGGGATCAAAATCCTACCCCCGGTTTGAAAATGGTGGGATGATGTATGTTCAGACAGAAGTATAGTATCGAAGTACGGATTTCTGTCGTCTCGGCGCCCTCATCATGCATACGGCCTCGGATTTGCTCGAAACCAACTCCAACTCTTAGGATATACTGACATACATGCAATAGAAAAAATGGGATCAAAATCCGACCCTTGGTTTGGAAATGGTGGGATTTTTTAGGTTTAGGCCAATATATAGTATCCAAGTATGAATTTCGGCCGTCTCGACACCCAAATCGGGCATACGGCCTCGGATTCGCTTGAAACCAACTCCAACACTTAGGATGTATTGAAATAGACACATTATAAGAAACAGGATTGAAATCAGACCCACGGGTTTGGGAATGATGGGACGATATAGGCTTAGGCCGAAGTATAGTATTCAAGTATAAATTCCGACTGTCTCGGCGCCCAAATCTGGCATACGGCCTCGAATTCTTTGAAAACCAAGTCTAACACTTACGATATACTGAAATAGACGTGTTAGAAGAAATGAGATCAAAATCCTGCCCCCAGTTTGGAAATGGTGGGATGATGTATGTTCAGACCGAAGTATAGCATCGAAGTACGGATTTCTGCCGTCTCAGCACCCAAATCGGGCATACGGCCTCGGATTGGCTCGAAACCAACTCCAACTCTTAGGATGTACTGACATACATGCAATAGAAGAAACAGGATTAAAATCCAACCCCGGTTTGGAAATGGTGGGAGTTTTACGGTTTTGGCCGAAGTATAGTATCGAAGTATAGATTTCGGCCGTGTCGGCGTCCAAATCAGACATAAGGCCTAGAATTCGCTTGAAACCAACTCCAACACTTAGGATGTATTGAAATTTACATGTTAGAAAAAATTAAATCAAAATCTGACCCCGGTTTGGAAATGGTGGGAAGATGTAGGTTTAGGCTGATGTATAATATCTAAGTATGGATTTCAGACTTCTTAGCACCTAAATCTGGCATACGGTCGTGGATTTGCTCTGAACCTACTCCAACACTTAGGTTGTACAGAAATACATGCAAGAGAATAAATGGGATCAAAATCCAACCCCTGGTTTGAAAAATGGTGGGATTTTTTATATTTAGACCAAAGTATAGTATCCAAGTATGTATTTTGGCCGTCTCGACTCCCAAATCGGGTATACGGCCTCGCATTCGCTCGAAACCAAATCCAACACTTAGGTTGTATTGAAATAGACACGTTAGAAGAAACGGGATCGAAATCCGACCCTTGATTTGGAAATGTTGGGTCGATGTAGGTTTAGGCCGAAGTATAGTATGCAAGTATAGATTTCGGCCGTCTCGGCGCCCAAATTGGGCATACGGCCTCGGATTTGCTCAAAACCAACTCCAACACTTAGGATGTACTGACATACACGACATAGAAGAAACGGGATCACAATCTGACCCTAGCTTTGGAATTTGTTGGAGTTTTTAGGTTTATGCTAAAGTATAGTATCCAAGTAGAGTATCCAAGTATGGATTTTGACCGTCTCGACGCCCAAACCGGGCATACGGCCACGGATTTGCTCGAAACCAACTCCAACACTTAGGATGCATTGAAATAGACGTGTTAAAAGAAGCAGGATCAAAATCCGACCCCGATTTGTAAATGGTGAGTCAATATAGGTTTAGGCCGAAGTACAGTATTCAAGTATCGATTTTGGTTGTCTTGGTGCCCAAATCGGGCATACGTCCTCGAATTTGCTGGAACCAAATCCAACACTTAGTATGTCTTGAAATCGACGCATTAGAAGAAATAGGATCGAAATCCAACCCCCGATTTGAAAATGGTGGGACGATCTAGGTTTAGGCCGAAGTATAGTATGCAAGTATGGATTACGGCCGTCTCGGCGCCCAAATTGGGCATACGCCCTCGAATTCTCTCGAAACCAAATCAAACACTCCAGATGTAATGAAATAGATGCGTGAGAAGAATCGGGATAGAACTCCGACCCTTGGTTTGGAAGTGTTTGGACGATGTAAGTTTAGGACGAAGTATTGTATCCAAGTATGTATTTCAGTCGTCTGGACGCCCAAATCGAGCAGATGGTCTCGGATTTGCATGAAACCAACTGCAATACTTAAAATGTATTGAAATACATGCGTTAGAGGAAACATGATTGAAATCCGACCGCCGGTTTGGAAAAGGTGGGACGATATAGGTTTAGACCGAAGTATAGAATCCAAGTATGGATTTCGGTCGTCTCGGCTCTCAAACAGTGCATACGTCCTCGGATTTACCTGAAACGAACTTCAACACTTAGGATGTATTGAAATACACGTGTTAGAAGAAACATGATGAAAATCCGACCCTCAGTTTGGAAATGGTGGGACGATGTAAATTTAGACCCAAGTATAGTATCCAAGTACGGATTTCGACCGTCTCAGGGCCCAGATCAGGCATACGTCCTCGAATTTGCTCGAAACCAACTCTAACACTTAGGAAATATTGACATACATGCAATAGAAGAAATTGGATCAAAATCCGACCCCTGGTTTGAAAATGGTTGGTGTTTTTAGGTTTAGGCCAAAGTATAGTATCCAGGTATGGATTTCGGGGCCATCTAGACGCCCAAATCAGGCATACGGGCTCGGATTCGCTCGAAACAACCTCCAACACATAGGATGTATTGAAATAGACACATTAGAAGAAACAGGATCAAAATTCGACCCCCGGTTTAGAAATGATGGGAGGTTATAGGTTTAGGATGAAGTATAGTATTCAAGTATGGATTTCGGCTGTCTCGGCACCCATATCGGCCTTACAGCCTCGAATTCGCTCAAAACAAAATACAACACTTAGTATGTATTGAAGTAGTCGTGTTAGAAGAAATGAGATTGAAATCCAACCCCCGGTTTGGAAATGGTCTAAGTTTTAAAGTTTAGGCCGAAGTATAGTATCGAACTATAGATTTCAGCCGTGTCGGTGTCCAAATCGGATATAAGGCCTCAGATTCGCTCAAAACCAACTCCAACACTTAGGATGTGTTGAAATAGATGCATTAGATGAAATGTGTTTGAAATCTGACCTCCTGTTTGGAAATGGTAGCACGATGTAAGTTTAGGCCGAAATATAGTTTCCAATTATGGATTTCGGCGGTCTCGGGGCCCAAATCGGGCATACGGCCTCAATTCGTTGAAAACCAACTCCAACACTTAGGATGTATTGTAATAGACACATTAGAAGAAACAGGATCAAAATCCTCCTCCCGGTTTGTAAATGCTTGGACGATATAGGTTTAGGCCAAAGTATAGTATTCAAGTATGGATTTCGGGTATTTTGACGCCCAAATCCGGCATACGGCCTCGAATTCGCTGGAACCAAAGCCAACACTTAGTATGTATTGAAATAGACGCGTTAGAAGAAATGAGATTAAAATCCAACCCCCGGTTTGGAAATGGTGGGACGATGTAGGTTTAGGCCGAAGTATAGTATGCAAGTATGGAATTCGGCCGTCTCGGCGCCCAAATCGGGCATACGGCCACGAATTCTATTGAGACCAAATCAAACCCTTAGGATGTATTGAAATCAATGCATTAGAAGAATCGAGATCGAAACCCGACCCCCGGTTTGGTAATATTGGGACGATGTAAGTTTAGGCCGAAGTATAGTATCCAAGTATGAATTTCTGCCGTCTCGAGTCCTAAATCGAGCATATGGCCTCAGATTCACTCGGAACTAACTCCAATACTTCAGATGTATTGAAATAGATGCTTTAAAAGAAATAGGATCAAAATTCGACCACCGGTTTGGAAATGTTGAGACGAAGTAGGTTTAGGCCGAAGTATAGTATCCAAGTATGGATTTCGGCCATCTCGGCGCCTAAATCGGGCATACTGCCTTGGATTCGCGCGAAACCAAATCCAACACTTAAGATGTACTGACGAACATGCGTTAGAAGAAATGGGATCGAAATCCGACCCCCGGTTTCGAAATGGTGAGAGAAGTATAGATTTCGGCCTTGTCAACGTCCAAATCGGACATAAGGCCTTGGACTTGCTCGAAACCAAATCCAACACTTAGGATGTATTGAAATAGACGCGTTAGATAAAATGTGTCCAAAATCCGACCTCCTATTCAGAAATGGTAGGACGAAGTAAGTTTAGGCCGAAATATAGTTTCCAAGTATGGATTTCGACCGTCTTGGCGCCCAAATCGGGCATACGGCCTCAGATTCGCTCGAACCAACTCCAACACTTAGGGTTTATTGAAATTGAAACTTTAGAAGAAATGACATCAAAATCTGACCCCAGTTTGAAAATGGTGGGACGATGTAGGTTTAGGCTGAAGTATAATATCTAAGTATGGATTTCAGCCGTCTCGGCACCCAAATCGGGCATACGGCCGTGGATTCGCTCGGAACCCAACTCCAACACTTAGGATGTACTGACATTCATGCCTTAGAAGAAATGAGATCAAAATCCAACTCTCGGTTTGAAAATGGTTGGAGTTTTTAGGTTTAGGTCGAAGTATGGTATCCTAGTATGGATTTCGGCTGTCTCGGCGCCAAAATCGAGCATACGGCCTTGGATTCACTCGAACCCAACTCCAACACTTAGGATGTATTAAAATACACACATTAGATGAAACGGAATTGAAATCTGACCCCCGATTTTGAAAAAGTAGGACGATGTAAGTTTAGGCGGAAATATATTATCCAAGTATGGATTTTGGCCGTATCGGCACCCAAATGGGTCATACGGCCTCGGATTCGTTTGAAACAAACTCCAACACTTAGGATGTACTGACATAAATGCGTTATAAAAAATTGGATCGAAATCCGACCCCCGGTTTGGAAATGGTGGGATGATGTAGGTTTAGGCCGAAGTACAATATCTAAGAATGGATTACGACCGTCTCGGCGCCCAAATCGGGCATACGGCCTCAGATTCACTTGAAACCAACTCCTACACTTTGTATGTACTGACATACATGCATTAAAATAAACGGGATTGAAATCCAACCCCCGTTTTGGAAATGGTTGGAGTTTTTAGGTTTAGGCTAACGTATAGTATCAAAGTTTGGATTTCGGCCGTCTTGACCCCCAAATCGGGCATACGGCCTCGGATTCGCTCGAAACAACCTCCAACACTTAGGATGTATTGAAATAGACACATTAGAAGAAACAGGATCAAAATTCGATCCCTGGTTTGGATTTGGTGGGAGGTTGTAGGCTTAGGACGAAGTATAGTATTCAAGTATGGATTTCGGATGTCTCGGCGCCCAAATCGGGCATATAGCATCGAATTCGCTCAAAACCAAATACAACTCATAGTAAGTATTGAAGTAGACGCATTAGTAGAAATGGGATTGAAATTCAACCCCCGGTTTGGAAATGGTGTATGTTATAAGGTTTAGGCCGAAGTATAGTATCGAAGTATAGATTTCAGCCGTGTCAGCGTCCCAATCGGACATTAGGCCTCAGATTCGATCAAAACCAACTCCAGCACTTAGGATGTATTGAAACGGATGCATTAGATGAAATTTATTCGAAATCCAACCTCCGGTTTGGAAATGGTAGCACGATGTAAGTTTAGGCCGAAATATAGTTTCCAATTATGGATTTCGGCCGTCTCGGGTCCCAAATCGGGCATACGGCCTCCAATTCGCTCAAAACCAACTCCAACACTTAGGATGTATTGAAATAGACACATTAGAAGAAACAGGATCAAAATCTGCCCCTCGATTTGTAAATGTTTGCACGATATAGGTTTAGGCTGAAGTATAGTATTCAAGTATGGATTTCGGCCGTCTCGACGCCCAAATCGGGCATACGGCCTCGAATTCACTGGAACCAAATCCAACACTTAGTATGTATTGAAATAGACGCGTTAGAAGAAATGAGATTGAAATCCGATCCCCGGTGTGGAAATGGTGGGAAGATGTAGGTTTAGGCTGAAGTATAGTATGCAAGTATGGATTTCGGCCGTCTCGGCCCCCAAATCGGGCATACGGCCTCGAATTCTCTCGTAACCAAATCAAACACCTAGGATGTATTGAAATAGATGCGTTAGAAGAATCAGGATCGAAATCCGCCCCTGTTTGGAAAAGTTGGGACGATGTAATTTTAGGCCGAAGTATAGTATCTAAGTATGAATTGCGACCGTCTCGGTACCCAAATCGAGCATACGGCCTCGGATTCACTCGAAACCAACTCCAACACTTCAGATGTATTGAAATAGATGCGTTAGAAGAAACGGGATCAAAATTCAACCCCCGGTTTCGAAATGTTGGGACGATGTAGGTTTAGGCCGAAGTATAGTATCCAAGTATGCATTTCGACCATCTCGGCGCCTAAATCAGGCATACGGCCTCGGATTCACTCGAATCCAAATCCAACACTTAGGATGTACTGACATACACACGTTATAAGAAATGGAATCGAAATCCGACCTCCGGTTTCGAAATTGTGAGAGAAGTATAGATTTCGGCCGTGTCGGCGTCCAAATCGAATATAAGGCCTCGGATTCGCTCGAAACCAACTCCAACACTTAGAATGTATTGAACTAGATGCTTTAGAAGAAACAAGATTGAAATCCGACCCTCGGTTTGGAAATGGTTGGATGATGTAGGTTTTGGCCGAAGTATAGTATCCAGGTATGGATTTCGGCCGTCTCGACACTCAAATCGGGCATACGTCCTCGGATTCATTCGAAACAAACTGCAACATCTAGGATGTACTAACATACACGTGTTAGAAGAAACGGGATCAAAATCCAACCCCCAGGTTCAAAATTTTGAGAGTTTTTAGGTTTAGCCCGAAGTATAGTATCCAAGTATGGATTTAGGCCATGTCGGCGTCCAAATCGGAAATAAGGCCTCGGATTCGCTCGAAAACAAATCAAACACTTAGAATGTATTGAAATAGATACGCTAGATAAAACGGGTTCGAAATCCGACCTCCGATTCGAAAATGGTAGAACGATGTAAGTTTAGGCCGAAATATAGTTTCCAAGTAAGGATTTCGGCCGTCTCGGTGCCCAAATCAAGCATACGGCCTCAGATTCCCTCGAACCAACTCCAACACTTAGGATGTATTGAAATTGAAACTTTAGAAGAAATGACATCAAAATTCGACCCCGGTTTGGAAATGGTGGGACGATGTAGGTTTAGGCTGAAGTATAAAATCTAAGTATGGATTTCAGCCGTCTCGGCACCCAAATCGGGCTTACAGCCGTGGATTCGCTCGGAACCAACTCCAACACTTAGGATGTACTGACATACATGCCTTAGATGAAACGGGATCGAAATCAAACTCCCGGTTTGAATATCATTGGAGTTTTTAGGTTTATGTCAAAGTATGGTATTCCAGTATGGATTTCGACCGTCAAGGCACCCAAATCAGGCATACGGCCTTGGATTCACTCGAACCCAACTCCAACACTTAGGATGTATTAAAATACATGCGTTAGAAGAAACAGGATTGAAATTTGACCTCCGATTTTGAAATAGTGGGACGATGTATATTTAGGCGGAAATATATCATCCAAGTATGGATTTCGGCCGTATCGGCACCCAAATCGGGCATACGGCCTCAGATTCATTCGAAACCACCTCCAACACTTAGGAAGTATTGACGTAAACACGTTAGAAAAAATGGGATCAAAATCTGACCCCCGTTTTGGAAATGGTGGGATGATGTAGGTTTAGGCCGAAATCAAAATCTAAGAATAGATTACGACCGTCTCAGCGCTCAAATCTGGCATACGGCCTCAAATTCACTTGAAACCAACTCGCACACTTTGAATGTACTAACATACATGCAGTAAAAGAAACATGATTAAAATCCGACCTCCTTTTTAGAAATGGTTGGAGTTTTTAGGTTTAGGCTGAACTATAGTATCCAAGAATGGATTTCGATAGTCTCGGTGCCCAAATCCGGCATACAGCCTTGGATTCGTTCGAAACCAACTCCAAACTTAGGAGGTATTGACATGCATGCATTAGAAAAAAAATGGGATCAAAATCTGGCCTCCAATTGGGAAATTGTTGGAGTTTTTATGTTTTGGACGAAGTATGTATCCAAGATCAATTTCGGCCGTCTCGGCGCCCAAATCTGGCATACGGCCTCGTATTCGCTCGAACTCAACTCCAACACTTAGGAGGAATTGAAATACACACGTTAGATGAAACATGATCAAAATTAGACCCCCGGTTTTGAAATGGTGGGACGATGTAGGTTTAGGCCGAAGTATAGTATCCTAGTATGAATTTTGGCCGTCTCGGTACCCAAATCGGGCATATGGCCTCGGATTCGCTCGAAACTAACTCTAACACTTAGAATGTACTGACATACATGCGTTAGAAGAAACGGGATTGAAATATGACCCCCAGTTTGGAAATGGCGGGAGTTTTTATGTTTCGACCGAAGTATAGTATCCAAGTATGGATTCCGGTCGTCTCGGCGTCCAAATCTGGCATACGGCCTCCGATTCACTCGAAACCAGTCCCAATACTTAGGATGTACTGAGATATACGCATTTGAAGAAATGGGATCAAAATCCAAACCCTGGTCTAGAAATAGTGGGAGTTCTTAAGTTTAAGCCGAAGTATAGTATCCAAGTATGTATTTCAATTGTCTCGGCGCCCAAATCGGGCATACGGCCTCAGATTCACTCAAAACCAACTCCAATAGTTAGGATGTATTGAAATAGATGCGTTAGAAGAATTAGGATCGAAATCTGACACCCGATTTGTAAATAGTGGGATGATGTAAGTTTAGGCCGAAGTATATTATCCAAGTATGGATTTCGGCCGTCTCGGACCCAAATTGAGCATACGGCATCGCATTCACTCAAAACCAACTCTAACACTTGAGATGTATTGAAATAGTTGCGATAGAAGAAACGGGATCAAAATCCGACCCCCGGTTTCGAAATGTTGGGAAGATGTAGGTTTAGCCCGAAGTATAGTATCCAAGTATGGATTTAGGCCATGTCGGCGTCCAAATCGGACATAAGGCCTCGGACTCGCTCAAAACCAAATCCAACACTTAGGATGTAATGAAATAGACACACTAGATAAAATGGGTTCGAAATCCGACCTCCAGTTCGGAAATGGTAGGACGATGTAAGTTTAGGACGAAATATAGTTTCCAAGTATGGATTTCGGATGTCTTGGCACCCAAATCGAGCATACGGCCTCAGATTCGTTCGAACCAACTCCAACACTTAGGATGTATTGAAATTGAAACTTTAGAAGAAATGACATCAAAATCCGACCCCAATTTGAAAATGGTGGGACGATGTATGTTTAGGCTGAAGTATAAAATCTAAGTATGGATTTCAGCCATCTCGGCACCTAAATCAGGCATTCAGCCGTGGATTCGCTCGGAATCAACTCCAACACTTAGGATGTATTGACATACATGCCTTAGTTGAAACGGGATATAAATCCAACTCTCGGTTTGAAAATGGTAGGAGTTTTTAGGTTTAGGTCGACGTATGGTATCCTGTATGGATTTCGGCCGTCAAGGTGCCCAAATCGGGCATAGGGCCTTGGATTCACTCGAACCCGACTCCAACACTTAGGATGTATTAAAATACATGCATTAGAAGAAACAAGATTGAAATCTGACCTCCAATTTTGAAATAGTGGGACGATGTATGTTTAGGCGGAAATATATTATCCAAGTATGGATTTCGGTCGTATCGGCGCCCAAATCGGGCATACGGCCTCGGATTCATTCAAAACCACCTCTAACACTTAGGAAGTACTGACATAAATGCGTTAGAAGAAATGTGATCGAAATCCGTCCTTCGGTTTGGAAATGGTGGGATGATGTAGGTTGAGCCCGAAATACAATATCTAAGAATGGATTACGACCGTCTCGGTGCCCAAATCGGGCATACGGCCTCAAATTCACTTGAAACTAACTCCCACACTTTGAATGTACTAACATACATGCAGTAAAAGAAACGGGATTGAAATCTGACCCCCTTTTTGTAAATGGTTGGAGTTTTTAGGTTTAGCCTGAAGTGTAGTATCCAAGAATGGATTTCGATTGTCTCGGTGCCCAAATCCGGCATACTGCCTCAGATTCGTTCGAAACCAACTCCAAACTTAGAAGGTACTGACATGCATGCATTAGAAAAAAAATAGGAACAAAATTCGGCCCCCGGTTTGGAAATTTTTGGAGTTTTTATGTTTTGGACGAAGTATGTATCCAAGTATGAATTTCGGCCGTCTCGGCGCCCAAATCCGGCATACGGCCTCGTATTCGCTCGAACTCAACTCCAACACTTAGGAGGAATTGAAATACACACGTTAGATGAAACATTATCAAAATTAGACCCCCGGTTTTAAAATGGTGGGACGATGTAGGTTTAGGCCGAAGTATAGTATCCAAGTATGAATTTTGGCCATCTCGGTACCCAAATCGGGCATATGGCCTCGGATTCGCTCGAAACCAACTCCAACACTTAGAATGTACTGAAATACATGCGTTAGAAGAAACGGGATTGAAATATGACCCCCAGTTTGGAAATGGTGGGAGTTTTTATGTTTCGACCGTAGTATAGTATCCAAGTATGGAATTCGGCCGTCTCGGCGTCCAAATCTGGCATACGGCCTCCGATTCACTCGAAACCAGTCCCAATACTTAGGATGTACTGAGATATACGCATTTGAAGAAACAGGATCAAAATCCGAACCCCGGTCTGGAAATAGTGGGAGTTTTTAAGTTTAAACCGAAGTATAGTATCCAAGTATGTATTTCAGTCGTCTCGGTGCCCAAATCGAGCATACGGCCTCAGATTCACTCAAAACCAACTCTAATAGTTAGGATGTATTGAAATAGACACATTAGAAGAATTAGGATCGAAATCCGACCCCCGATTTGGAAATAGTGGGATGATGTAAGTTTAGGCCGAAGTATAGTATCCAAGTATGGATTTCGGCCGTCTCGGACCCAAATTGAGCATACGGCATCGCATTCACTCAAAACCAACTACAACACTTCAGATGTATTGAAATAGATGCGATAGAAGAAACGGGATCAAAATCCGACCCACGGTTTTGAAATGTTGGGAAGATGTAGGTTTAGCCCGAAGTATAGTATCCAAATATGGATTTAGGCCATGTCGGCGTCCAAATCGGACATAAGGCCTCGGATTCGCTCGAAACCAAATCCAACACTTAGGATGTATTGAAATAGACACGCTAGATAAAATGGGTTCGGAATCCGATCTCCGGTTCGGAAATGGTAGGACGATGTAAGTTTAGGCCGAAATATAGTATCCAAGTATGGATTTCGGCCGTCTCAGTACCCAAATTGAGCATACGGCATCGCATTCACTCAAAACCAACTCCAACACTTCAGATGTATTAAAATAGATGCGATAGAAGAAACGGGATCAAAATCCGACCCCCGGTTTCGAAATGTTGGGAAGATGTAGGTTTAGGCCGAAGTATAGTATCCAAGTATGGATTTCAGCCATCTCGTTGCCCAAATCGGGCATACGGCCTCGGATTCCATCGAAACCAAATCCAACACTTTGGATGTACTGACATACACAAGTTAAAAGAAATGGGATCGAAATCCGACCCCCGGTTTGGAAATGGTGGAGAAGTATAGATTTTGGCCGTGCCAACATCCAAATGGGACATAAGGCCTCGGATTCGCTCGAAACCAACTCCAACACTTAGGATGCATTGAAATAGATGCTTTAGAAGAAACGAGATCGAAATCCGACCCCCGGTTTGGAAATGGTAGGATGATGTAGGTTTAGGCCGAAGTATAGAATCCAAGTATGGATTCTGGCCGTGTTGGCACTCAAATCGGGCATACGTCCTCGGATTCGTTCGAAACCAACTCCAACACCTAGGATGTACTGACATATACGTGTTAGAAGAAACGGGATCAAAATCCAACCCTCAGTTTGAAAATTTTGGGAGTTTTTATGTTTAGGCCGAAGTATAGTATCCAAGTATGGATTTAGGTCGTCTCGGCACCCAAATCGGGCATACGACCTCGGATTTGCTCGAAACCAACTCCAATACTTAGGATGTATTGAAATACACACGTTAGAAGAAATGAGATCGAAATCTGACCCCCGATTTGGAAATTGTGGGACGATATAGGTTTAGGCAGAATTATAGTATCCAAGTATGGATTTCGGCCGTCTCGGTCCCCAAATCGGGCTTACGGCCTCGGATTCGCTTGAAACCAACTCCAATACTTAGGATGTACTGACATACACACGTTAGAAGAAACAGGATCGAAATCCGACTCCCGGTTTGGAAATAGTGGGAGTTTTTAGGTTTTGGCCAAAGTGTAGTATCCAAATATGGATTTTTGCCGTCTAGGCGGCCAATTCGGGCATACGGCCTTGTATTCGCTCGAAACCAACTCCAACACTTATGATGATTGAAATAGACGTGTTAGAAGAAACGAGATCGAAATCCGACCCCCTGTTTGGATTTGGTGGAAGATGGTTGGTTTAGGCCTTAGTATACTTGACAAATTTGTTAATATTCTGAGATGAGTTTATGAGTTTGGTTCTTTGCATATTTATTAATTATTACAATCTAAAATTTTTTCATTTCTAAATAATTATTAATAAATTTTATTTTATTTTATTTTTTAGGAGGGAGCCAACAACACACGCATATCGGGTTTTCTACCATCGCCATTCCTTTGGGACTTTGTACTTTTTATGATATTCTTATGGGCATGTTTATACAATTTTGATATTACATGTTTGACGCATTTTTTTTTATTGACTAGTATTAATTTTTTTTTAATTGGTATTATATATTGTTTATAGGTACAATACGTGTTTATTGAATTTTATATTGCTCACAGGTACAAATAATACTGGGAAAAAAAGAAATTTTTGAAAAAATAATTTCTTTTTTTTTTATTTTTCACAATTAGCAGCGGTTATACTTGCCATTATATTGAATATTAATTTAAATTATTAAAACTATGTTACTGCGGTTCTTAACCGCCGTAACATAATAGGGCGGTTTGAACCGCCGTCCTATTGTTATAAATAACGGCGGTAGTAGACGCCGTGATATAATTTATAAAGGATGGCGGTCGTAGACGCCTTGAAATAAATTCTAAAGCACGGCGGGTTAAACCTCCGTCATATTGTTATATATAACGGCGGTTACATAAAGACGGTTAAAATATGACGCAACAGGCCATTTTAATAATCATATTTAAAATAGAACTGTGGCATTTGTAACTGCATGCATTTTGTCACATAAGACAGAGGGCCATTGTAACTTCCGTAAATATCCACCGCAACATGATACCCCGACAAGATAATCGTCAAAGGGTTACTCCACCGCCGTGATATACTATCACGGCGGGCATTTGTAATGTAACGGCGGGTTGAAACCGCCATTACAAACCTTAATTTTTGTAGTGTTAGTTAGGGAGTTGGTTAGTTAAATAAAAATTAAATCAAATAGTCCTTATCTTAAGGGATTATATTCCTTGCTTGGAAAACAAGAAACAAAGAGATAACATTTGACCTTATCATGACTTAGGGAACAAGTCTCCCTCATCCTCACGCCCCCCTCTAGCTCACGACCACCCCTTTGGGGTTTTCTAATTGGATTAGAATCCCTAATTTTAAGGGAGTTTGTTACATCCCATTCATTAAGGAATCCTTTTATGAAAAAGATTCCTAAATTAAAAAGTATGTTATAACTAATTAGTTATGGATAAACATGGAGTTTAATTAATGATAAGAGTTATCATTATTTAGTAACTCTTAAGGGATAACTAACAATTGGATAATGATTAGGATTTGATCTAGATGTGGATAAGATCCACATCTATATATACCTATACCTCAAACCGTGTGGCTCTTATATATACATTCATTATTCTTCCTCCCCAAACCGTGAGCTATGGAGAGAGAAATCCCTCTGTAATTTTCGTGAGCTTCAAGGGTGACTCCAAGGTGATTTTAAAGGCTATGGTTTAATCTTATTCTCTTTGTTCTTCAAACTAAGCATAGAGTCAAAAGCTTCGCGGGGATAGTGAAGAACGAGGATCGAGATTTGAGTATTTCTTCGAGAAATCTCTATAAAGAGTTCTGACTGTTCATCTTGTTTTGTACTTCACCGGTGAACATCATTCACCGAGGTAATTATCTAAACATGTAGTTTATATTATTTGTTATCTATGGTGTAAAGACTTTTAGGATCCAGTTTTTCGCATAATTTTTTTATCTGGATTCCCTTCAAGTGGTATCAGAGCTCATGGTTAAGGAGTATATTTTTTTGTTTTAAAGAATAATTAAATAAATAAAATAATTAATGAGATGACTTTATTTATTTATTTAAGCTCGTAGTTTTTATTTTATTTGTTCAAAAGATGAATAAACAAATAATTATTGTTTTATTATTTATCGAATGAGATTTGATAATGATAATAATTAAATAATTTTAAAAACTAGATTTATAAGTGTTTTAATCATTTTTTAAAATAAATAATTTTATTTTGAAATCCTTTTAAATGATTGGATCATTTAAAATATATTTGTTAATTTTTTAACATAATGAATGAATGTTTTACTTATAAATAGATTTTATTCGAAAAAATTTTAAAACCCTATTTTATGATGAGATCATATTTAGGATTTTCTGCTCTCTTAATTTTTTTATTTTAATCTTGAATAATATTAGAACCAATCTTGAATAATAGTAGAACCAAACTTTATGAAAGGATCTTAGATTCAATAAAGGATCTTGCATTCAAGAAAAGAATAAAAGATTGTAGGGATTTAAAAAAATTCTATCCGTATTTTAAAAATAATTTTATTAAAATTTTTTGAAGGAAAATATAATAGTTTTATTATTTTCCAGTTTAATCTATATGAGATATAGATTTTGTTGAGTCAATTGATAATTGTTATCAATTTTTTAATCTTTTAAAATATCGGAAATAGTACTCCATCTCCATGTTGCATTTAATTGTATGAGATTACAGTTATGGGTCAATTATATTCTCTGTGGTAAATTGTTTATCATGCATTCATATTAGAGAAAAATATGTAGCAGGATTTTGGCAAATTTGTAAAGGACAGATTCATTCGGTTTCCTTGATAAAGGGGGAATGGATATCTGGTTTCCCTAATGTCATTTAATTTATGTATCATGCATTGTTCGAGATGCTGCGAGGAGGATGCTGTGATGATGATCTCGATAAGATGATAAAGGAAGCGATCGCGAAGAAATTTGCGAGTTGCCTTTAATTCTTACCTCATTCTCTTGCATCCATGCATTTTACTTTTTATTTACTATAGCGTTTAATCTCATATAATGTTTATTCTTGTTTATTATTGTGAGATGATACTTGTTTCTTTTATCATGAGATGATATCTGTTGTTTATTCATGTTTAATTATTCGGTTGAAATAATTGCCCTTAATATATCATGTGTATATAAGACTGGTGATAAGTCCCTAAGTATTATGATCTTCTACCATACACTATGTGATCTTATAGTGGGGAGTGTGAGTAAGCAGACAGGCCAAAGCTGGGCCCAATGTTAAAACTTTATAAGCAAATAGTGGGAGCAACAACGCCAAAGCATGAGCTTTCGCTAGGTGTTTATTAAGTTCATGATAGGTGAGCACATGAATAAGAGATGTCATACAATAACGCCAAAGCGTGAGTATAACATCTCTTATAGATCAGATAGTAGATCGAATTCCCCAAGATTCACATGATAGGATCTGTGAAAATGAAGAAGATAGTTTCTATCTGCCTATTCAAGACGATGTGATATTGTACCCAAAGGCGGGATAACATTAAGTCAGTGTCTACGTATTCGATGCCAATTGATTCTTCCTAAATTGGCAATACTATTAGAAACAGACCCATAATCTAATAAGTATTTAATGAATTCAATAAATCCCTAGTACTATCTTTATTTTGTCATTTGATTAGATCATGACAGGCCTTCACCCTTTAACTAAAATTCTTCGTGATGAAAATTTAGTTGGAACTAACTATGTTGATTGGAAAAGAAAATTTAGAATAGTATTTGCCGCAAATAACCTGGACCTGTGTCTTAAGACACCTAAACTCGAAATTTCTAAAGATGCATCACTGGCCCAAAAGGCTGAGTTGGAGCATTGGGAGAGGTCCAATCAGATGACCAAGTTTTATATTCTGGCTTTAATGTCTAACATTTTGCAAAGCCAGCATGAACACAAGGACAAAGCTAATGACATTTTGCAAAATCTGAACGAGATGTTTGGTGAGCAAAATAGGTTAGCTTGACAAGTAAAGTTGAAAACCCTAGTTAACACTAAGATGGCTGAGAGAACTCCAGTCAGAAAGCACATCATAAAGATGATGGGCTTATTAAATGAGCTATAAATTCTTGGTGGAGAGATGGATGCCATCTGTCGCGACCCAAAATACCCCTTGGGAGTTAGAGGTACTTTGGTTCGTGATGTGTAATATCTGATACCAAACCACCCTGCAATGATACTCAAGGCATAACATAATATAATCACAAGTAATGCGGAAGCTCAAATCAAGTGGGGAAGTGTCGACCAAAAATTTCTTTCTATGTAAAACAGTTGTATTCCAAGTTTGTACATACATAACCAAAATAAAGGTGGACATGCCCACCTATCAAAATACAAAATGGATCCCTCTCTATCACTCCGCTCAACAATGGTCTAGATACGGCCACACATCCAAGTCTCTATCCTCCCGTGGCTACAAAGGGATAGGTGGATCCCTTTCTTCTTCATATTCCTCTTCAACCCACGGCTCTGGGTTGTAGATGTCAAAAGGAGCCTGTGTACCTGCCGACATAACATGTGCGGCTGAGCGTGGAATACTCAGCAAGTGCAAACTAATAGCTAACAATTCTATAATAGTCAAAATACCACATACTAGTACTTACAAGAATACCATTCATAAAATGCATGCTTAAACCCGTCATGGAAGACCGTTCATCAAACTTATGCTTTTCATGGAAAACAGACCATCTCATGTATGCTTGTGAGTTCTTATGAGCTTCGTGTTTTCTTATTAGTTCTTACGAGTCCATTACTAGTGGCACCCTTCGTACCATCCCACTAAGCACCCACCTAAAGTAGCTTGGAAATATCAGATGATTAGTAGCGCTCCCTGGGCCGTCCCACTATCTTACGAGTTCTTACAAGTTTCATACAAGTTCTTGTGATCATACTAGTTCTTACCAATTCTTTACTAGTGGTGCCCTTTGTACCATCCCACTAAACACCCATCCAAAGTAGCTTGGGACTATCAGATGGTTAGTGGCGCTCCCCGGGCCGTCCCACAATCTTACGAGTTCTTATGAGCTTATTCTTGTGAGCTTACTCTCATGAGTTCCTTTGAAAACCTTCCTTATGCTTTTTGAAAGCATGCTTATGAGAAAACATCGGTTCATGCAAGTATGAGTGATAGTAATTGTGAGCATAGTCTACCTCATATAGCATTTCTAAGATTCCATAAACATATGAATTATTGAAGGAAAAACATATATATATATATGACATTTCACTTAATATTTATCCAATGGGAAAAATCCCCTAAATCACGTCCTCATTTTCTTAACGTAGTCCTCATTCGTACATTTCACCAAACACATAGTATTCACTATTTCTTAGGTCTTTAATTCGTGATTTCACATACAACATTTCATCAACACCATGTGTGTATTCATTATTGGTACAATGCCCATCCATCTTTTTCATCACACCACACCATCCATCACATTCTACACGGCATCCATTCGCCTTAATCCCACACATTCACCATACATTTATTTCTTTCCCATTTATCTTGCACTTTTAGGTTACATGATTAACTTCATAAAATGAATCTCAAAAGGTAGGGTAATACTAGATTAACTATGAGAGTGTACTAACCTTGAAGGAAGACTTGAAGAAGATCTTGAGAGAATTGGAATCCAAGCTTTAATGATGAAGGATCTTGGCTTGGAAGAAGAGATCCAAACTCCAATAGCTCTCCAACAAATCTTGCTTCAACCCTAGCTTCTTCCCTCTCCAAAATCTCCCAAATTATGTGTCTAAGGGTTTATGAAACCCAAACCCACGAGTTGGGGATTTTATAGAAAATGGGGTGGTCAAATACCCATTTACCCTTAATAAAATTCCTGCAAAAACGCAAAGACCGAGCGATCGGTGTTTAAGACCGATCGATCGGTTGCCTACCGAGCGATCGGTTTCCTGACCGAACGATCGGTCAAAAACCAGCTCTCCGGAAAATTTCCCCATACAAAATTTCTGACTAGTTGATAGTCACCGATCGATCGGTTTTGGACCAATCGATCTCTGATAAGGATCAAACGATCGGTGCTCTGCAGGTTCCACTGCTTTGGTCATATCTTTTGACTCGTTTGTCCGATTTCGACGATTCAACTTGCGTTGGATTTGTCATTCGAAAACAAACATTTTTAACATTTCAGAATTTCTGATTTCTCCCTTATTTATTAATTAGACTACGAGAAATGCCAATTAGTTACGAAAGTGCTATTCATTAAAGATGAAAAAGTCTGGGGTGCGACATTCTCCCCCCTTACAAAAATTTCGTCCTCAAAATTTGGATGATACATACATGCACAAGACCATACAAAATACAAGGGAATGACGAGGCCCTAAACAAATAACTGAGGATACTTTTCTCGCGCTTCGGCTTCTCGTTCCCAAGTAGCTTCTTCTCTTGCATGATGTTGCCATTGAACAAGGACCAAGGGAATGACTTTGTTGTGTAAAACTTGGTCTCTATGGTCCAAAATCTGAACCGGCTCTTCTACTAAGGTAAGGTCCTCCCGGATCTCCAACGGATCAACATCCAGAATGTGGGAAGGGTCAGGGATGTACTTCCGAAGCATGCACACATGAAAGACAGTGTGCACCACCGCCATGTGAACGGGTAGAGGGACTCGATAAGCCACTTCACCAACTCTGGTGGTGATCTCAAAAGGGCACACATACCTCGGACTAAGCTTCCCTCTTTTACCAAATCTCATAACACTCTTTTGTCGGTGAAACCTTCACAAATACCATATCATCAACTCGGAACTCAAGATCTCATCTACGGTTGCAGCATAGCTCTTTTGCCTATCTTGAGCCGTCTTCAATCTTTCCCTGATGATCTTGACCGAATTTGCGGTTTGCTCAATCAATTCTGGGCCCAGTATCTTTCTCTCTCCGACTTCATCTCAATATAGGGGAGATCTACAGCTTCTCCCGTACAAAGCCTCAAAAGGCGCCATTTGAATGCTCGCTTGGTAACTGTTATTGTACGCGAATTCAACCCAAGGTAAGTGGTCTTCCTAACTACCTTTGAAGTCTAGCATGGAAGCTCGGAGCATGTCCTCTATTACTTGATTCACTCTCTCGGTTTGCCCGTCAATCTATGGATGGAAGGCGGTGCTGAAGTCCAGACGGGAACCCATAGCACTTTGGAAACTCTTCCAGAACCTAGAGGTGAATCTTGGATCCCTGTCTGAAACAATATTTACCGGCACCCCATGCAACCGTACCACTTCCTTGACGTACAATGCCACTAGCTGGTTCAAGTTGAACGTGGTTCAATATGGCAAGAAGTGAGCGGACTTTGTCAACCGATCAACCATTACCCAAATTGCATCATATTTCTTTGCCGTCCTTGGCAATCCAACAATGAAGTCCATGGAGATATTCTCACATTTCCACTCGAGAATAGGAAGCGACTGCAAAAGTCCTGCCGGCCTCATGTGCGCGGCCTTCACCTGTTGGCATACAAAGCATTTTGACACATACTCGGCGACTTCCCTCTTCATGTTTCGCCACCAAAAATGTCCTTTGAGATTTCTATACATCTTTGTACCGTCAAGATGCACAGTGTACTTAGACCGGTGAGCTTTGTTTAAGATTTCTAGTTTAAGCTTCTCATTGGCTGGAACACATATCCTTCCCTTGAATGTGATCGTCCCATCACTTTGGACTGCAAAATCCTTACTACCCTTACGAACCAACTTGTCTCTATACACAAGTAGCTCGGCATCCAATTCTTGAAATTCTCGGATCATGGCGAATATGTAAGGCCTAACGGTGACATTAGCCATCACTGGCCCAAAGGTAGGGAGGCTGAAACTATTATCAAGGTTAGAAGCATGCTCTAACAACTTTTACTCTTGCACCATCATGTGTGCTACAAGTCCAGTAGACTTCCTGTTCAAAGCATCCGGCACCACGTTAGCCTTACACGGATGGTACTGGATCGAACACTCGTAATCCTGTAAGAATCCCATCCATCGTCGTTGTCGCATATTCAACTCTTTTTGGGAAAATAGGTATTTTAAGCTCTTGTGATCCGTGAAAATATCAAACTCTTCCCCATAAAGGTAATGCCGCCAAATCTTTAATGCAAATACCACCGCGGCCAACTCCAAGTCATGAGTAGGATAGTTCTTTTCATGATCCTTCAACTGTCGGGAAGCGTAGGCGATGACATTCCCACACTGCATAAGAACACATCCTAGCCCAACATTCGACGCATCAATGTAGACTACAAAACCTCCACTCCCATATGGCACTGTGAGAACGGGGGCCATAGTAAGCCTCTTCTTCAATTCTATAAAGTTTGATTCACACTTGTCACTCCAAGCGAACTTGGCATTCTTCCGTGTCAAATACATGAGTGGTGCCGCTAAGCTGGAGAATCCCTCTACGAATCTCCTGTTGTATCCTACCAAACCGAGGAAGCTGCGTATCTCGGTCACACTTCTAGGTCTCTCCCACTTCATCACTGCTTCTATCTTTGCTGGGTCTACTGAAATACCCTAAGCTGATACCACGTGTCCAAGGAATGCCACCTTCTCCAACCAAAATTCGCACTTACTCAACTTGGCATAAAGTCTATGCCCTCGAAGTGTCTCAAGTGTAAGGCGAATGTCTCGATCATGGTCCACCCGTCTCAGGGAATACACTAATATATTATCAACAAAGACGATGATGCATCTGTCGAGACAAGACTTGAACACCTGGTTCATGAAATCCATGAACACCCCCGGTGCATTCGTTAGCCCAAAAGGGATAACTAGGAACTCATAGTGCCCGTACCAAGTTCTAAAAGCAGTCTTTGGCGCATCTTCAGCCTTAATCTTCAACTGATGATAGCCGGATCGGAGATCAATCTTAGAGAAGAACCTTGCTCCCTTCAGTTGGTCAAACAAATCATCTATCCGTGGCAATGGATAACGATTCTTGATCATAACTCTGTTCAACTGTCTATAATCGATGCACATTCTCATCGACCCATCCTTCTTCTTCACGAAGAGTACCGGTGCTCCCCACAGTGACACTTGTTTGGTTGAAACCAAGCCGTTGCAACTCTTCTATTTGCTCATTTAATTCTTTTAGTTCTATTGGGGCCATTCTGTATGGGGCCTTAGAAATTGGAGTCGTTCTTGGAGCAAGCTCTATTGCAAATTCTATCTCCTTATCTGGAGGCAACCCCAGAAGGTCCTCGGGAAATACGTCCAAATACTCACTCACAACCGGGATGGCTGAGGAGTCTCGTGCCTCTGGATTTGCAAGACTTAGAGCCGCTAGACGGGCTATATCTCTCATTCGAAGCCTACGAAAGAGAAATGGCTTGACACCCTCTGGCTTAAACCTCACCATCTTCTCAAAACATGCCACATGCCCGTGGTGTGCAGCTAGCCAATCCATCCCAAGGATGACATCGAAGTCCAAGTCTTGAAACTCAAGGATGATTAGATCTATTGGCAACTCATACTGCCCGACTTGAACTATACAGTTCTGGTATCCTCGATTCGTGTCAACCGACTTCCCAAGCGGAGTTAAAATGGTCAACTCATGCCGTAGGCGACTCGGCTCAGAAGTGAAACCTTTGGCGAAGCTAGGTGACACAAAGGAATGTGTTGATCCTGGGTCGATCAACACACGGGCTAGACATTCGTTTACTAGTAATACGCCTGCGCATTGTAATTAGCTACATTAATAGACTTCAGGTAAAACATATACATAGAGTATAGGTAGTATAATATACACATGTGAACATGACATATAAGATATAATACTCATCAATTCAGACTTGAATAATTTAGAATTCTTGCGTACCTTGCACAACATTGTCAAATGCCTGTGCGTCCCTTTCCGTCAAGGCAAAGACTCTGTCACGACCCGACTTAAACTTAATATTTCACTACTGAAATTTAAGTGTAAATCCGACCGTGAGATCCTCGTTTCTCATATATTGCGGAAGCGTAAAATACCAAGGGAATTAAAATTTTTAAGCCCTTCTTCTCTTTCCATATGCAATAGCCATCATAACCATGTCCATAATTAAAGTTAAGGTTTACATAACCAGTTTAATTACATCCAAATGAAGATATAACAAAATATAACATCAAGATCAAAAGCAACTCCATCCTTTTTCGAACGTCGCTTTCAAGTTGTTCTTTTACTGTTCATCTGGAGACATAAAAGGTCAGTGAGCTATGAAGCCCAATAAGAATATTCCAGGATATCATGCTAAATAACAAGATTGAATAAGCATAACAATATATATAATATTAAAACTTTTAATATTATTTTCAACATTTCTTTTAAATATCTTTTACTCGGATCCAGTTTATCTTAACTTTGCTCTCAAGATGATCCCTGAAAGGTACACCTCTTTAGACTCATTTCGTCTTGGAGTTTGACCCCTCATGAAGTATTTCATTCCGTCTTGGAGTCATCATTACTCCTCATGAAGTATTGTCGAACGGCCTTCCTTTACCTCGCCACTATCTTGACAAATTTTTAAGATAAACATTCTTTATCTTTTCCTTTATTTTTCAGACTTATCTTACTCCTGTCTCTCACGATGATCGTCGAACGGTATTCCCTTTTGGGGTTCACCCATCTGTCTTGGGATTTTTCATAACCCCTCAAGATGATTGCCGAACGGTATTCCCTTTTGGGGCTCACCCATTTGTCCTGAAACCTAAGATAAATATTCATTTTCTTTTATCTTTTTCCTTTATTTCTGACTTATCTTAATCTTGTCTCTCAAGATGATCGCCAAATGGTATTCCCTTTTGGGGCTCACCCACCTGTCTTGGGAATTTCCTTAACCCCTCAAGATGATTGCCGAACGGTCTTCCCTTTTGGTGCTCGCCCATCTCTCTTGAAACCATTTATAAGATAAGTGTTTTTCTTGCCTTCTCATTAAGACATTATACATCATAACATTATGATTTCCATTTTAATTATTTTAATTATAGTTTTTCTCATAACTATAACTTCACAATTTAGACTCCTCATTTTCAATTACATCTATTTCCATATCATAGAATGTAATATATGAATAACATGTAACGTACTAGTATCATCACTCTATATTGTTAACACGTTACATAACATCGTCTTATGATTTGACCATAGTATTATTATACTATCTTTTTCCAGAATTTCAATATATCCTTATCAAATCATTTGTAATATCTTTATACTAGTTTCTAGTATCTCTTATACTATTTTCCAGCAATTAAACATAGTAAGATAATACTATTTTCCAACAATTACACATAGTAAGGTAGTACTATCATAGTATTATTATACTATTTTTACAGCATTTTAATATAGTAAGATCATACTATTTATTTCCATAGATATAGTAGAATAATTATCATCTAATCATAACCTTCATTCTAAATTACTATTTAGAATGATATCGTAGAATATCACTTACATATTTCACCTTATATAAAAATACTTGCTTTTACTAACCTTCATTCTAAAATGCTATTTAAAATGAGATCCTCGAATATAACATACATATTTCACCTTATATAAAAATATTTGCTTTTACTATCCTTCATTCTAAAATGCTATTTAAAATGAGATCCTCGAATATAACTTACGTATTTCACCTTATATAAAAATATTTGCTTTTACTATCCTTCATTCTAAAATGCTATTTAAAATGAGATCCTCGAATATAACTTACGTATTTCACCTTATATAAAAATATTTGCTTTTACTATCCTTCATTCTAAAATGCTATTTAAAATGAGATCCTCGAATATAACTTACGTATTTCACCTTATATAAAAATATTTGCTTTTACTATCCTTCATTCTAAAATGCTAGTCTAAAATGCTATTTAAAATGAGATCCTCGAATATAACTTACGTATTTCACCTTATATAAAAATATTTGCTTTTACTAACCTTCATTCTAAAATGTTATTTAAAATGAGATCCTCGAATATAACTTACCCTTTTTACCGAAACCGAAGTACGGCTTGGCACAATCCCTTTCTTCTTTCCTTTCTTTCTTTCTTCTTCTTTTTTCTCTCCCTTTCTTTCTTTCTTCTTTTTCTCCATTGCTCTCTCTCATTATTCCCTCATGGTTTAGACGTCAGCTTAGAGTGAGACACAAGGGTGGGCATGGGGTATATATAGGGTAGGAGATTCATCTTCATATTAATTAGGTACATCACAATAATTAGATGCATACTAATTATGGTTCATGAATTAGAAGATTCATTTCAATTAATCCTATCCTAATTCATGTATTCATTAATTATGTACATGGGTTAGATTCATGGATCCTATTAATTCATGAATACATTAATTATGTACATAAACTAAATTCATGAATCACCAATTTAGATTCAATGGACCACATTAATTCATGAATATATTAATATATACATAGACTAAATTCATGATTTTCCAACTTAGATTCATGGAATATATTAATTCATGAATCCATTAATTATGTACATAGACTAATATTCATGAATCTTTTAACTTGATTCTTGGTTAGTTTAACCAACCCAAGTGGTTAACTCCCAAGATACCCAAGGGGTGGCCATGATTAACTCCCAAGATATCCAAGGGGTGGGCGTGGACATCATCCATGGTGGGAGATTTTTAGGTTCTTCTCCCTTATTTCATGTTTGCTTCTTTTGTTCCATGAACCTATTTAATAAAGGTGCCATGTGGCATTAGATACCTCAAGATTAAATCTTGTCCATCCATTTAATAGATGAAGATATATGGATATTATGCCATATGTCATCATCATGATGTTTTTACTCTATGATTAACTCATCTTAGTTAATTAACTCTAACCACAGTTAATCTTGGACGTCCCTTTTTGTGGTGTTGACATGTGGCACGTGTCCTCCTTTTAGCTCATGGTCAACTCTTTCATTAAATAATTGGGCATCCACCCTATGATATTGCCACTTCTCATGATCCAATTTACTTTAATGTTAAATACATATTTTAACACTAAGCTTTATACATTAAGCTTACTATATATTCCATTATCACCTAATTAAATTACTTTAGTATTAAATACCTATATTAACACTAAGCTTTATACATTAAGCTTAATATATATTCCATTATCACCTAATTAAATTACTTTAGTATTAAATACCTATATTAACACTAAGCTTTATACATTAATCTTAATATACTCCATTATCACCTAATTAAGTGTTATAATGACTTATATACTTAAGTAATACTAGGAATTACCAAATATTCAGTCATATACTGAATATATATAATATTTTTATTTATAAAAATATTCGGGTCGTTACATTCTCCCCTTCTTATAGGAATTTTGTCCTCAAAATTTAAAATCATACCTGATTATTCGAACAATCGGGGATACTTCTCTTTGATTTCGGTCTTGCGCTCCCAAATCGTCTCTTCTTGACCGTGATATTGATACAAAACTTTGTAATAATTAATCTGTCTTGTTCCACAATACGTGCTTCTTATGACCAAGAACTTTAATGAGCCTCTGTTCTAACCATTCCACCAACAATTTGACTTTAATTAATGGTACATCTTTGTGTTCCTTAGATGTACAGCATATCGAGACTTATAAGCTTCGTCTAATAACTCATTTTCAACTCCGTACATATATTGGATTTCAAAATTTTAGAATCCCATTAGCCGAAACTTTGAAATCATCAGATTGACCTTCCTGGATTTTATCCTCAAGTGTCATTAATTCAGTATCTCGAGCCTGTGTTTCCTTAATTTTCCGTATTAATTCAAGCTAAACTTGAATATTAACCAACACTGACTTTGATCTTTTTCCTCAACATTCAAACCCCAAATATAAAATTCTTTAATCACTTTTCAAATCCTCATTTTAATACTTGCCAATGATCCAACTGTTTTCCACCTTAGTGCATCAGCAACGATATTTTCTTTAACAATAGATATTAGATTATATAGTAGTAGTCTTTCAAGAACTCCATCTATCTTCATTGTCGCAAATTGAGTTATTTTTTGAAAAAATAAATACCTCCAACTTTTGTGGTCGGTGAATACTACCAAATTTTCCCCCAATAATTAATGTCTCCAAATTGCCAGCATCTCAAGATCATGAGTGGGGTAGTTGTTTTCGTGAGTCTTCAACTTCCTAGATGCATAAGTAATCACTTTTCCATTTTGCATCAATTCACAACTCAATCATTTATGAGACACATCATAATAGACTGCATGACCTCCCATTCCTGAGGGGATTGTTAAAATTGAGTTGTGGTAAATTGACTATTCAATTCTTGAAAATCTTTTCCTCTAATGGTGACCACTCAAATTTGACATTTTTCCTTCTTAATTCAGTTAATGGGGCAACTAACCTAGAGAATCCATCAACAAATCTCTGGTAATAATCGGCTAGTCTTACGGATCATTAGTTGGCCTTTCTCACTCCGATATTGTCTTAATTTGGATGGATCCACTGAAATTCCATCACTGGATACTATGTGACCTAAGAAAGATACATTTTCCAGCCAAAATTCGCACTTCAAGAATTTTGTGAATAATTGATATTTCCTTCCAGGTCTAAAGTATAATCTTAAGATGTTTTCTATATCGAGCATGTTCCAAGAATAATGTCTATCGAAAAATCAATCTCTCGAACTGGAGCAAGTCTTGGTAATTCCTTAGGAAATATATCTCAAAAATTCCTTGACTAATGAGGTGTTATAGATCACAAATCTTTTTCCTTTTCAATTCCTCGCATGACATACTCAAAGATGCCTGGAATCCTAAAGGTTAATGTCCTAGCCTTATAATCAACTTACAACACAGTGTTCTGAAATCCAATCCATCCCTAGTACGAGATTAAAATCTTTTATATCTAACACTATGAGATAAACAGTCATTTGCACACTGTCAATTTGTGTAGGACACTGATCGTAGAAGGTTTTGGTGCACAAAATCTTTCCAGATGGTGTGGTAATCGACATCATGTGCTCTAATGTGTCAGTCTTAATTCTAATATTCTTAGCAACATATGAAGACACAAAAGAATGTTTAGAGTCAATGTCTATTAATGCTATAGTAGCAATTTGAAAGATAAGAATCTTACCTTCAATAACGTCCTCATATTCCTTGGCTTCTTCCTGAGTAATAGTGAAGACACAACCTTTGCTTCCATCCGTCAATTTCTTTAGTAACTCTGGACAATCCCTCTTGACATGTCCCATCTTGCCACACTGATAACATGCTCCAGAAATCACTCGACATCTTTCAGAATATTGGCCCTTTTTACCACAATGACCACAAGTTGGTACCGTCTTCTCAGTATCATTTCCTTGCTTGTTCTCTTCAAACTTTTTTTTCTTGTTCCAATCTCCCAATGATTTACTATCCCAAGTCTTCCAGACTGGTTTCTTATCCCAAGTCCTCTCGACAATTTTCTTCCCTTTGCCATCACTAGGCTTTTGGAATTCCTCATGGACTCTTTCAATTTTCAAAGCCCGATCTAGAATATCTATAAATGATGTAAATCGTTGAACTGCTAACTTCCCTCGGATTGCAGTCTTCAATCCTTCTTCAAATTTATCTATTCTCTATTGTTCATCTTCCACCAATCGTGGTGCAAACCTCGATAATTCATTGAACTTTTGTTCATACTCACTAACCGTCAAACTCCCTTATGTGAGTTGAAGAAATTCGATCTCTTTTCTTTTATTCATAGCAGATGAAATAAATACTTTTCATAAAATAATTCAGTAAATCTTACCCAAGGAATAGGCCTAAGGTTCTCTGGGATAGTTCTTTCAACTGTTATCCACCAGTGTTCAGCCTCTCCTTCTAACATAAACACAGCTAACTCGGTTTTTTTTCCTCAACACAGGCCATTGCCCTAAAGATCTTCTCAATACTTCGAATCCATTTTTCTGCTACTAAAGGATCGGTAGCACTAGAAAATGTTGGTGGCCTCAATTTCTTGAATTGCTCTAACTGGTTTCTATTTCTTTGGTTCAAGGGTGATGCAATATAAGCGATATTCAGGTTCTGCTGTTGTTGTATCAGGTTTGCTATGGCTGTTATGGCTTCAAAGGCTCCAGCTAAGGTGTTGTTGGGGGCTCTCCTAGGCGGCATGTTTTCCTATTTAAAACAATAGTATAATAACTTGAAAATATAAACAACCAAGAAAACAATTCAACCAAAAATCATAATATATAATTTATGAACATTGTATTAGATAAACTTCAAACTTATATCATTCATTTATAACCTATATATATAAAGCTCTAAATGGTTTTCATCTTCTGGAGGCTTAGTTGTTACCTCATCTTTCGAGTAATCATTTGAATCCACTTCTCAGTCACTAAATGATCAATAAATCCTAAAAATGATACATCCTTTAATCTTTTCATCATTTTGAAGTCATCAAAGTACATTAGGATACTATAATTTTCAATCATATCCTAAGATATAACTATTTCTGTCCAACTCTAAACGATCATATCAAAATTATCCACAAAAATTTCCTCAAATTCATGTTCACCATTATTAGGATTACCCATAATTTCTTCCTTGTAGTTTGCATCTATCATAAAAATAACCATTAATATAATCGAATCATTTTAAGATCTAGTTTGCATAATCATTTCAACTAGTCATTCTATGATCTAGCTTTCATAATTATCTCGACTAGTCATATCATCTAATAAATGCATATTTTCCTCAGTTTATACTATGTATCTATGTATATAACTAGGTTTTCGTTTGTGTATATCTATGTATAAAATTAAGTTTTATACCAACGGACATGTTATGATGGGAATTACCTCGCTTTGATACCAACTGTCACGACCCGACTTAAACTTAATATTTCACTAATGAAATTTAAGTGTAAATCCGACCGTGAGATCCTCGTTTCTCATACATTGCGGAAGCGTAAAATACCAAGGGAATTAAAATTTTTAAGCCCTTCTTCTCTTTCCATATGCAATAGCCATCATAACCATGTCCATAATTAAAGTTAAGGTTTACATAACCAGTTTAATTACATCCAAATGAACATATAACAAAATATAACATCAAGATCAAAAGCAACTCCGTCCTTCTTCGAACGTCGCTTTCAAGTTGTTCTTTTACTCTTCATCTGGAGACATAAAAGGTCAGTGAGCTATGAAGCCCAATAAGAATATTCCAGGATATCATGCTAAATAACAAGATAGAATAAGCATAACAATATATATAATATTAAAACTTTTAATATTACTTTCAACATTTCTTTTAAATATCTTTTACTCGGATCCAGTTTATCTTAACTTTGCCGCTCAAGATGATCCCTGAAAGGTACACCTCTTTAGACTCATTCCGTCTTGGAGTTTGACCCCTCATGAAGTATTTCATTCCGTCTTGGAGTCATCATTACTCCTCATGAAGTATTGTCGAACGGCCTTCCTTTACCTCGCCACTATCTTGAGACATTTTTAAGATAAACATTCTTTATCTTTTCCTTTATTTTTCAGACTTATCTTACTCCTGTCTCTCAAGATGATCGCCGAACGGTATTCCCTTTTGGGGCTCACCCATCTGTCTTGGGATTTTCCATAACCCCTCAAGATGATTGCCGAACGGTATTCCCTTTTGGGGCTCACCCATCTGTCTTGAAACCTAAGATAAATATTCATTTTCTTTTATCTTTTTCCTTTATTTCTGACTTATCTTAATCTTGTCTCTCAAGATGATCGCCGAATGGTATTCCCTTTTGGGGCTCACCCACCTGTCTTGGGATTTTCCATAACCCCTCAAGATGATTGCCGAACGGTCTTCCCTTTTGGGGCTCGCCCATCTGTCTTGAAACCCTTTATCAGATAAGTGTTTTTCTTGCCTTCTCATTAAGACATTATACATCATAACATTATGATTTCCATTTTAATTATTTTTATTATAGTTTTTCTCATAACTATAACTTCACAATTTAGAATCCTCATTTTCAATTACATCTATTTCCATATCATAGAATGTAATATATGAATAACATGTAACGTACTAGTATCATCACTCTATATTGTTAACACGTTATATAACATCGTCTTATGATTTGACCATAGTATTATTATACTATCTTTTTCCAGAATTTCAATATATCCTTATCAAATCATTCGTAATATCTTTATACTAGTTTCTAGTATCTCTTATACTATTTTCCAGCAGTTAAACATTGTAAGATAATACTATTTTCCAACAATTAAACATAGTAAGGCAGTACTATCATAGTATTATTATACTATTTTTACAGCATTTTAATATAGTAAGATCATACTATTTATTTCTATAGATAAAGTAGAATAATTATCATCTAATCATAACCTTCATTCTAAATTACTATTTAGAATGATATCGTAGAATATCACTTACATATTTCACCTTATATAAAAATACTTGCTTTTACTAACCTTCATTCTAAAATGCTATTTAAAATGAGATCCTCGAATATAACTTACATATTTCACCTTATATAAAAATATTTGCTTTTACTATCCTTCATTCTAAAATGCTATTTAAAATGAGATCCTCGAATATAACTTACGTATTTCACCTTATATAAAAATATTTGCTTTTACTATCCTTCATTCTAAAATGCTATTTAAAATGAGATCCTCGAATATAACTTACGTATTTCACCTTATATAAAAATATTTGCTTTTACTATCCTTCATTCTAAGATGCTATTTAAAATGAGATCCTCGAATATAACTTACGTATTTCACCTTATATAAAAATATTTGCTTTTACTAACCTTCATTCTAAGATGTTATTTAAAATGAGATCCTCGAATATAACTTACGTATTTCACCTTATATAAAAATACTTGTTTTTACTAACCTTCATTCTAAAATGCTATTTAAAATGAGATCTTTGAATATAACTTACATATTTCACCTTATATAAAAATATTTGCTTTTACTAACCTTTAGTCTAAAATGATATTTAAAATGAGATCCTCGAATATAACTTACGTATTTCACCTTATATAAAAATATTTGCTTTTACTAACCTTCATTCTAAAATGTTATTTAAAATGAGATCCTCGAATATAACTTACCCTTTTTACCGAAACCGAAGTACGGCTTAGCACAATCCCTTTCTTCTTTCCTTTCTTTCTTTCTTCTTCTTTTTTCTCTCCCTTTCTTTCTTTCTTCTTTTTCTCCATTGCTCTCTCTCACTATTCCCTCATGGTTTAGACGTCAGCTTAGAGTGAGACACAAGGGTGGGCATGGGGTATATATAGGGTAGGAGATTCATCCTCATATTAATTAGGTACATCACAATAATTAGATGCATACTAATTATGGTTCATGAATTAGTCGATTCATTTCAATTAATCCTATCCTAATTCATGTATTCATTAATTATGTACATGGGTTAGATTCATGGATCCTATTAATTCATGAATACATTAATTATGTACATAAACTAAATTCATGAATCACCAATTTAGATTCAATGGACCACATTAATTCATGAATATATTAATATATACATAGACTAAATTCATGATTTTCCAACTTAGATTCATGGAATATATTAATTCATGAATCCATTAATTATGTACATAGAAATTAGTCTTTTAACTTGATTCATGGTTAGTTTAACCAACCCAAGTGGTTAACTCCCAAGATACCCAAGGGGTGGTCATGGTTAACTCCCAAGATATCCAAGGGGTGGGCGTGGACATCATCCATGGTGGGAGATTTTTAGGTTCTTCTCCCTTATTTCATGTTTGCTTCTTTTGTTCCATGAACCTATTTAATAAAGGTGCCATGTGGCATTAGATACCTCAAGATTAAATCTTGTCCATCCATTTAATAGATGAAGATATATGGATATTATGCCATATGTCATCATCATGATGTTTTTACTCTATGATTAACTCATCTTAGTTAATTAACTCTAACGACAGTTAATCTTGGACGTCCCTTTTTGTGGTGTTGACATGTGGCACATGTCCTCCTTTTAGCTCATGATCAACTCTTTCATTAAATAATTGGGCATCCACCCTCTGATATTGCCACTTCTCATGATCCAATTTACTTTAATGTTAAATACATATTTTAACACTAAGCTTTATACATTAAGCTTACTATATATTCCATTATCACCTAATTAAATTACTTTAGTGTTAAATACCTATATTAACAATAAGCTTTATACATTAAGCTTAATATATATTCCATTATCACCTAATTAAATTACTTTAGTATTGAATACCTATATTAAGACTAAGCTTTATGTATTAATCTTAATATACTCCATTATCACCTAATTAAGTGATATAATGACTTATATACTTAGGTAATACTAGGAATTACCAAATATTCAGTCATATACTGAATATATATAATATTTTTATTTATAAAAATATTCGGGTCGTTATAGACCCGACCTTGGTTAGCCCTACGAGGCTGCTGTGTGGTCTGCGTGGGCCGTGCGGGACTCGATGCAGAAGCCTGTGAAGACCCTTGTGAGCAGTCTACTGAATTGGGGGCCTGCTTCCCTGAGGTAGACCCTGCGACTGCTGACATGGACAATCTCTAATCATGTGGCCTTGCTCACCACAATAGAAACATCCCCCAGATGCTCTCCGACACTCTCTTGTCGGGTGTCTCCGACCACAGTAGTTGCACTCCTCAAACGATGAAGAGGATGAATGTGACACATATCTAGTGCCCTGAGAAAAAGAGGAGCGAGGGGCCTGTGAAGTAGTAGGATGAGGCACTGGTGATCAAAAGGAGGTCTCTGCGTCTGTGAATGTCTAGTAGCTGGATAGGGAGAAATCCTGGTCCTTTTCTCCAGTGGTGTCGTGCCACTGGACTGACCCTTCTGCATAACTCTCCCGAATCCACTCTCCCTTATCCTAAGAAACTCCTCTGAGTTCTTTTCGACAATCCTTGCCTTCCCCACAATCTCTCTCCAAGACTCCACCTGAAGAATGGAGACTCGATCTTTGATGAAGGGTTTTAACCCATTTTCAAACTTCTGGACTCGCATCTCCTCAGTTGAAATCAAGTGTGGTGCGAATCTGGACAACTCAACAAACTTGGCCTCATACTCGGCCACACTCATGTCTCCTTGCACTAAGGTCATGAACTCCATTTCCTTTTGTTGTTTGAAAATCTTGGGGAAGTATTGCCCATAGAAGGCATCCAAAAATTCACCACATGACCACGGCTCTCCCGCCCTAGCCGTATCTCTCTGTCTCAATACCGCTCTCCACCAATGGTTGGCTTCTCCTTCCATCATAAAGGCAGCCCAGTCCACCTTTTGTTCCTCGGTGCAACGAAGAGCACGAAATATTTTCTCTAGTTGCATGATCCATGCCTCTACAACCATGGGATCCATGGTCCCATAAAAATTAGGTGGATGAAGCCTTCGAAAAGCCTTGAGTCCCGAAGTGTGATGAGGCGGAGGTGGATGTGCAAATGCAGTAGTAGCAGCAAGCTGTCGGGCTGCTAGCATGGTAATGGTCTCCACCATAGTGTTGAGTAACTGAGATATGTCGGGTTGGTCATCACCCGAGGGAGCATCACTTCCTCTACCCCTCGTATTGTATCCGCAACCCCGAGCACCGCGCCTCATGATTAGATCCTAAGGACGACAGTACAACATAAGTCTGACTTGGATACATATTCAATAAATATTTCACAATTATTCAACATACATTAAGCAGATAACAATATACTAGAGTATTCATAATAATTGCTAAGCATAAAATTTTTGTGTTTCTAGCGTGGGGTACAAAGTTTGGTTGGAACTCACCCGGTTATGGACTAAGACTAAATGATTAGTCTATACTTGGAATACGACTCATTTCTCCTTCTAACGCCTTGTTCAATTCATGGTATCAAGTACTAAGTGACCCTAAGGACTCTAATGCCTAAGCTTTGATACCACCTCTGTCGCGACCCAAAATACCCCCTAGGAGTTAGAGGTACTTTGGTTCGTGATGTGCAATATCTGATACCAAACCACCCTGCAATGATACTCAAGGCATAACATAATATAATCACAAGTAATGCAGATGCTCAAATCAAGTGCGGAAGTGTAGACCAAAAATTTCTTTCTATGTAAAACAGTAGTATTCCAAGTTTGTACATACATAACCAAAATAAAGGTGGACATGCCCACCTATCAAAATACAAAATGGATCCCTCTCTATCACTCCACTCAACAATGGTCTAGATACGGCCACACATCCAAGTCTCTATCCTCCTGTGGCTGCAAATGGATAGGTGGATCCCTTTCTTCTTCATATTCCTCTTCAACCCACGGCTCTAGGTTGTGGATGTCAAAAGGAGCCCGTGTACCTGCCGACATAACATGTGCGGCTGAGCGTGCAATACTCAGCGAGTGCAAACTAATAGCTAACAATTCTATAATAGTCAAAATACCACATACCAGTACTTACAAGAATACCATTCATAAAATGCATGCTTAAACCTGTCATGGAGGACCGTTCATCAAACTTATGCTTTTCATGGAAAAAAAACCATCTCATGTATGCTTGTGAGTTCTTATGAGCTTCGTGTTTTCTTATGAGTTCTTACGAGTCCATTACTAGTGGCATCCTTTGTACCATCCCACTAAGCACCCACCCAAAGTAGCTTGGGAATATCAGATGATTAGTGGCGCTCCCTGGGCCGTCCCACTATCTTACAAGTTCTTACAAGTTTCATACAAGTTCTTGTGATCATACTAGTTCTTACCAATTCTTTACTAGTGGCGCCCTTTGTACCATCCCACTAAACACCCACCCAAAGTAGCTTGGGAATATCAGATGGTTAGTGGCGCTCCCCGGGCCGTCCCACTATCTTACGAGTTCTTATAAGCTTATTCTTGTGAGCTTATTCTTAGAGTTCCTTTGAAAACCTTCCTTATGCTTTTTGAAATGCATGCTTATGAGAAAACATCGGTTCATGAAAGTATGAGTGCTTGTGCGTAACAATAGGAGTGATAGTAATCGTGAGCATAGTCTACCTCATATAGCATTTCTAAGATTCCATAAACATATGAACTATTGAAGGAAAAACATATATATATGACATTTCACTTAATATTTACCCAATGGGAAAAATCCCCTAAATCACGTCCTCATTTTCTTAACTTAGTCCTCATTCGTACATTTCACCAAACACATAGTATTCACTATTTCTTAGGTCTTAAATTCGTGATTTCACATACAACATTTCATCAACACCATGTGTGTATTCATTATTGGTACAATGCCCATCCATCTTTTTCATCACACCACACCATCCATCACATTCTACACGGCATCCATTCGCCTTAATCCCACACATTCACCATACATTTATTTCTATCGCATTTATCTTGCACTTTTAGGTTACATGATTAACTTCATAACATGAATCTCAAAAGGTAGGGTAATACTAGATTAACTATGAGAGTGTACTAACCTTGAAGACTTGAAGAAGATCTTGAGAGAATTGGAATCCAAGCTTTAATGATGAAGGATCTTGGCTTGGAAGAAGAGATCCAAGCTCCAATGGCTCTCCAACAAATCTTGCTTCAACCCTAGCTTCTTCCCCCTCTTCCCTCTCCAAAATCTCCCAAATTATGTGTCTAAGGGTTTATGAAACCCAAACCCACGAGTTGGGATTTTTTTATAGAAAATGGGGTGGTCAAAGACCCATTTACCCTTAATGAAATTCCTGCAAAGACGTAAAGACCGAGCGATCGGTGTTTAAGACCGATCGATCGGTTGCCTACCGAGCGATCGGTTTCCTGACCGAGCGATCGGTCAAAAACCACCTCTCTAGAAAATTTTCCCATACAAAATTTTTGACCAGTCGATAGCCACCGATCGATCATTTTTGGACCGATTGATCTCTGATAAGGATCGAGCGATCGGTGCTCTGCAGGTTCCACTGTTTTGGCCATATCTTTTGACTCGTTTGTCCGATTTTGACGATTCAACTTGCGTTGGATTCGTCTTTCAAAAAGGAACATTTTTTATATTTCAGAATTTCTGATTTCTCCCTTATTTTTTAATTAGACTAGGAGAAAGGCCAATTAGTTATGAAAGTGCTATTCATTAAAGATGAAAAAGTCTGGGGTGCTCACCATCACTCAGGTTGACACTGTTCTGCAGTCACTCCCTTCTTCCTTCAATGCATTCGTGTTAAATTATAACATGAACAAGAGTGAAATGTCACTAAGTGAGCTTATGAACTCACTTATGGCTGCAGAAGATTTGATTAAAAAGTCAACAAATGGTGAAACTTTAATTATCGATAAACCTAATACCTTCAAGCGATCTAAAAAGTTTAGAAAGAGGAACAAGGGCAAAGGAAAGTTTAAAGACAGTAGGGGTAAGACAAGATTTGCCAAAGGTTCTTCAGAAGATGCTGACAAGGATAACAAAGGCAAAGAAAAGTATTTCCATTATGGTAAAATAGGCCACTGGACGAGGAATTTTAGGACTTACCTAACAACTCTTAAGAAGGATAGTACAAATACTCAAGGTATGAGATGCTTTGAAGTATTAATTACTGTTGAGTCAAACTTTCTGGATGGTCCCCCTAATTCATGGTACATGGATTTTGGATTCACTGTACATGTTTGCAATTGTTTGCAGGGTTCAAGGAAACTAGAAAGCCGACCAAGCAAGAGTTGTCACACCCCAAAATAGCCCCTAGGAGTTAGGGATACTTTAGTTCATGATCGCCGTGTCAATCATCCTGTATGACACATAAGGCATACTTGACATCCTGCAATGAACAAGGTAACCATAATACTATAACAACAATAATCAGAATGCGGAAGCTAAACATAAGTGCAGAAGTGTAAATCACTTTTTTTTCTTTTCTTTAAAAGGTGGTCTATATTCCAAGTTAACATATATACATAACATATCATGTCGCGACCCAAAATACCCCCTAGGAGTTAAGGATACTTTGACTCGTGACCGCCGTACCATACCTCCAGTATGATACATAAGGCACACGTGGAAACCTGTCAGAGTACCTGAATATACATAGCGGAAATGAAATACAATGCACAGCGGAAAACAAAATACTAAACATAGCGGAAGCAAAATGAATACTCCTATAACTTGGCTCAAGTAAGAGCCAACAAGTGTACATGCGTGAGAAACACAAAAGTGGAGTGGACAAACCCCACACTCACATAACAAAATGACACAAGTTCTAAGTCGGTCGATCAACAGAAATCGAAGTCACGACTCCTATCTAGAGCACCATCGTCATGATAGTGATCCATGGAAGGCTCCGGGTCACGGTACTCTTCTTCGACCCAAGGTTCTTCGCCACACAAATCGAATGGAACCCGAGCACCTGCCGATCATAACAATATCGACTGAGCATGGAATACTCAGTGTATACAAACTAATAACAATAAAGCGGTTAGGCATGGAGCATACAAGACATGGAGAATGAAATCCGTAAATCTCTTAAAGCATGGAAACCGTGAAAACATATGTGAGATAATATTCGAAACCAAAACTGTAACCGTGTGAGTCAATCGATAATCATAGCCTTATGAGTTCTTGTGAGTTCATGGAGTTACTTAGAGTCATTGTGATCCGTGGAGACATAGAGCATAGAGCAATACCGTAGAGCATTTCCATAGAGCATAACCTTAGAGATCTTAGAGCATTTTATTGTGATCCGTGGAGCTTGTGAGACGATCTTAGAGCATTATCATAGAGTTTCCTTGTGAGCATGGTATGATCCTTAGAGCTTGTGAAACGATCTTAGAGAAATCATAGAGTTACTTAGAATCATTCATTATTCGTCTTTTCGTGAAAACCTTTGTTTGTACTTGGAGAAATCCATGGAAACCATCGGTTTATGCGAGACATGCGAGCATATGCACTTAATAAGAGAAATCATCATATTTAAGCATAGAATCCCTTAGAGGTATTTTATCAAACACTTAGAGTGCATCATAATAGTAACCTTCATCCAAGTATATAATCACACCTTTTCATACCTAGAATCAATACATATAGATAGGGCATATATAAGAAGAATCATATCTAGTAACTAGTAGGATTGCAAGATTGTAGTAGAGTGTATCTACCTTGGAGAAATCAAAGACTTTGATTCCCAAAGGCTTGAACAAGCAATAGCCTTGTGTTCTTGGTTGAGAATCACCAAGAGAAGTGGAAGAACCTTGATCTGCCACAAGCTTGATCAACAAGTAGTTCCTCTGCTTCTTTTCTCTCTCAAAATCTCCTAAGATAGGGCACAGAGGGTTTCTGAAACCCTAAGGCACGAACTCAGCCTATTTATAGGCAAAGGGTGATGGTCAAAGTCTTAAACACCCTTAATGAAGAAAATCTGCGTATGACCGATCGATCGGTGGTATGGACCGAGCGATCGGTGGCTTCCGGTCGATCGGTGTTATGACCGAGCGTTCGGTCAAAAACACCCTCTCTGGAATTTTTCCCCATACAAAAAAGTTAACCGTTCGATAGCTATCGAGCGATCGGTGGTTGACCGATCGATCGCTGGTAATGACCGAGCGATCGGTGCTCTGTTATGTCTGGACTATTTTGACCATATCTTTTGACTCGCTCGTCGGATTTCGACGATTCAACTTGCGTTGGATCCGTCTTTCGAAAAAGAACATTTCTGACGTTTCGGAATTTCCGATTTCTCCCTTATTTATTAATTAGACTACAAAAACGGCCAATTAGCTACGAAGGTGCTATTTATTAAGGATGAAAAAGTCCGGGGTGCTACATATCAAGTCAAAGGTGGACATGCCCACCCATCAAAATACAAAAAGAATATCGAGCCTATTATGCTCAACAATAATCTAAATATGGTCACACGTCGCGATCTCTATCCTCCTGTGACTGCATCGGGATAGGTAGTTGTCTCTCCTCTACATACTATTCCTCAACCCAAGGCTCAGGGTTGAGGGCATCCTCGATACTTACCGACATAAAAGTATGGCTGAGCATGGAATACTCAATGAGTACAAGCTACTAGCTAAAAATAACAATAACAAAAACATAACAATAATAACCATAATACACAACATCAATTTAAAACAATACTAGCAACATGTGACATTCATAGCATTGAAAGTAAAGCAATGTGATAATCTTGACATGCTTAAATGAATGCAAAAAACTCCGGTAAAACTCGTACTTTAAAAATCATATCTTATTCTTGAAAATAGTCTTTCGTATTTCTTTCAAAACTTGCTTATCATGTTTGAAAACATGTTTCTTGTCTTGGTCTTGTTCGTGAGAATCACACATGCTTGTCTTGTTCTTGCTTGCTTGTTCTTGTCATGACTTGACATGTTCTTAACTTGACTTGCTTGTATACTTGTGAGCTAGAGGTTAGTGCCCTTGAAGTGACTTGTGAGCAGGGAATGTAAATTCCCTTCAACGAAATATATATATATAGAAAAGGATACACCAACCTCCTTGACTTGTTTTCTTGTGAGCTAGGTATGATATATCTTGTGATATGCCCTACCCTTGATTGGCCTGATGTCTGGCTTTATCAACTTGCTTGTTTTCCTTGTGAGCCAGGTATGACATATCCTAAGGATATGCCCTACCCTTGACCGGCCCGATGTCCAGCTTTATCATTCGTATCGTGAATCACAGTTCTTGTTTGGTTTATCATATACATATACTTTAGAAAGCCGGTCCATGCATGCATGTGTGTGTGTGTGTAGCATTTGTAGTAATCATGATAACTTGCATAACTCAAGGGATGACATGTAGCATTTCAATTTTTAATATAAGCATGTGGGAATGTAAATAACATGTAGAGCATTTGATCAAGATAATCATTTAGGAAGAATTACTCAATTCAAGCTTTCATAAATTTCATTAATTCATTCAAATTGTCATTGCAGCATTTTATCAAACACTTGGCACGCAACATCTTCATAGGTCATGTATTTAAGTTGTTAGGTGCATACATTTCGTCAAAACAACAAGGTGTGTTTATTATTTGTAAAATGCTCTTCCACCATTTTTCATTACACACAACACATCACATTCATACGGCATCCAATCGCCTCACCCTTCATCCATTCACACATCTCACAACCCTTATCTTCTCGTTTACATTTAGGGAAATTAGGGCATTTCAATAAAAGGAAAATAGAAAGATCAACACACCACACTCAAGAGAAAAACTAGGTTATTGCTAAGTGAGTTAGTAGGGTGTACTAACCTTGAAATCAAAGCTTGATCTTGTAAGAAAAACCCTTGATGGGGAATGTTCAAGCTTGAGGGAGGATGATTCTAGCTTAGAATTCTTCAAGCTTGAGCTCTTTGCTCTCAATCCCAAAAACCCCTCTTGGACCCTCCTTTAATCTCCTCTTCTCCTTTTTCCTCTCCTTAGGTTAGAAAACCCTCAAAGTGAGAGCTCTTAATAGCTCAACGGTTTAAAACCCTCAAATTCGGCATCGGCTACCATATGTGATCAATCGCACACTTAACTACGATCGATCGCGGGTCAGTGCGATCGATTGCACATGAATGCGATCTGTCGCACATGAACCCGAGAGTTTTGGTCTGATTTTCATCAGCATGAGATCGATCGCACACCTTTGCGATCGATCGTAGGTCCCTGCGATCTGTCGCACGTGACATTCCAGCTATCGCATATGGTCCAGATCCTTATTTTCCAATTCCGCCTACATGCGATCGATCGCACATAACTTGCGATCGATCGCACTCTCCAGATTTTGTTGTCTTCTCTCATATTTTTCCCGCTTTGGTATTTCAGCCATAACTTTTGACTCGTTCATCGGATTTTGATTATTCAGCTTGCGTTGGATTCGTCATTCGAAGAGGAACAATTCTAGTGTTTTAGAATTTTTTAATTCCTCTTTATTTATTAATTGGACTACATGAAAGGTCAATTGGCCACGAGAACACTGTTCATTAGGTACAAAAAATTTTGGGGCGCTACAAGAGTAGAAGCTTAAAGTTGGCTCGGATGCAAATGTTGCAGTCAAGTCAATAAGCGTATTTACTATTTATTTACATTATGGAAAGACATTAGTTTTAGAAGACTGCTTTTATGTGCCTAGTGTGTACAAGAATTTGATTTAAGTATCTAGAATTTTATTTTGTGGATTCTCTATCGTTTTTAATTCAATAGTTGAAGTTAAGAAAGATGAAATGGTCTTAATTACTGGTAATCTTATCAACGGTCTTTATTTAATATTTCCTTTGGTAAATAATGAAAGTCTACAAAGTGACAATGCCTCATCATCTAGAATGTCTGGAATGAAGAGACATTGCACAGAGTCAACTTATCTTTGGCATAAGGACTTACTTTAAAACGTAACTCCATAACTAATTTTTAAAGTAGAGGTTTTTACCCTTAAAATGTAGACGTGCAATTAACATTCAACTTGACAATCTAAAGTTCAACTAAGCACAATTTTCAAATAAGCACTTCTTTTTAGACTTGTGTTTCCAAATACCACCTTAGATGGACTTTAGATTTTTAAGTTGAAGGTTGATTGCATGCCTACATTTTAGAGATTTTAGGGGTAAAAACCTCTACTATAAAAAGTAGTTCCATAGCTATTTTTTTAAGTAGAGGTTTTTTGTAACGCCCTAGAATTGTAAAAAATAAAATTATGCATTTATTGGTCCTTAACTAGGGTTAAATATTTGAGTGTTTGTTATATTAATAAAAAGTGGGTTTTGCTCGGGATTGAAGTGCACTGAGGAAATCTCAGTGTCTTTTCTCAAAAATCACACACAGTGTGCCGATCGACTGTCGGGACACACCCCTATTGTATTGGTTCCAGAAGGTATTATTTCGCGGGACCACGAGGCCATTATGTGTGATAAAATTGAGAAAAACTGGGAAATTAGTGGGTTTTTCTATTTTCTTCCGGACTAAAAACTTTCAAAACTCAGTATTTTTCCCTGAAATTTTTACAGTAGGTGTCAAACTACCCCAAGTTTGGTCACCTGAAGTTTCGGTTCCGTTGCGTATCTATTCGCGAGACTGCAGGAGTCTTAAATGTAAAAAAATCGAGAAAACCAGGAAATTTTAGATTTTTCAAAATTCAATAAAAAAAATCGAGACGCTGGTATCACAGTGTGCCGGTCGGCCATGAGGATGATCGTCTGTCGTTTCAGGAGTTAATCATCTTAAACGAAGAAATGGCAGCATGTTTTGTGTCCAAAATCAGGAAATTAGTGGGTTCTGCAGTTTTCTTCCGGACTAAAGTGTAACTCTCAAAACTCAGTATTTTTTCCTGAAAGTTTTACAACAGGTGTCGGATTACCCCATGGTCGGTCACCTAAAATTTCGTTAGAATCGGACATCGTTTATTATTGTTATGCAGGCCGTTTCCGTGAAAAATCAAAATCTGGTCAAACTTGGTCAATGAAGTCAAATGGTTGAAAAGTCAAAGTTCACACCATTTCCTTATGTGCACGTTGTGCATGATCCAAACCCTTTCCCTATATAAGACTTTGCCTTAACTCAAAATTTTCATTCAGACAGTGGGTTCCCGAATTTTAAAGAGAGAGAGAGTTTCTAGAGAGAGAAAGAGAAAAAGGAGGAGAGAGAAAAGTAGCCGCGCGTTCCATGCATGCTACCCCAAGGTTATTCGACATGGTGATCGCATTGGCGACGATGGATCATCCACGTAGACCCCCAAAATGCTAGAAAAAGGTAAAAACCCTCTATTTTCTTCTCATTTCCCCCTTTTATAGCTACATTTTGGCATGTTTTGAATTTGTGGATGGATTAAATGGGTCCGAGACCCTGAAATGATCTATGGATGTGTGTGGATTTATTTTGGGAAGGGATTAAATGGGTCTGAGACCCTAAAAATGATGTGTGGATGAATGTGGGAAGGGATTTGATCATAGTAGAGGGATGTAGCCTTAGTTTTGGATTGTCCGCAGTCCAAAATTTAGACTGTATAATTTTTTTGGCGTGGTTAGAAATGTCGTGGAAACAAAAGGGGGTCTAAGACCCTACATGTGATGGGCGACTGATCATCGTGGCGATCAATGGGACGATCGATCGTCCCTGACAGAATTTTTTTTTTGAAGCCATGGTGGGCTTCCCTATGTGCTTTGTGGTCATCCTTGGATGATAAATGATATGTGTTGTATTTTTTTAAGCAATGGAAGTGTTCATTGGCCTAGGTGTGCTCCCTATCGGAGTGGTATACTTGTGGATTTGGTATACGGGCGTGATGCCCAAGTGTGTCGGTTATCCAAGCGGGGCTTGGGATAATCAGGGTTGGTCGTGGTTAGAAAACCTAACCCATGGTTACTTGGGGCTCTGGTTTCTTATTGTCTAGGTCCATGAGGGCGACATTGGATGTCGTGGGTTTCCTGAGACTAATAGACAGGAGATGTCAGTCTGTTTATCTAGGTCTTCTGTGGTTCCTCATCGACTAGGTCAGGAGTGGCGGCATTGGGTGTTGTGGTTCCTCCGGGACTGGTAGTCAAGAGATGTTGAAGTCTTAGGGAGTCAGTGGCTAAGCATCCGATGGTGTATAGCCTGAGGTTCCCCTCTGAATGGGTCAGAAGAGGGAGGAAGTCAGGTCTATCGGGGTTACCTTCATGGTGGGACATCTAGGAGTGGTGGCATTGGATGTCATGGTTCATCCGTAAAACTAGCTAGAAGAGGTTGGTAGGCAGGTTGGCCGCGGGTTGCTTCTGGACTGATATCCAGCTGAGATGGCGGCGAATACATGAGATGTAGTCGGCCAGTGGATTTGAGGAGTTAGTTCTTGTTGGGTAGGTGCCCGTGTGGTATGAAATTTTCGGCTTCGTAATTTGTTGAACCGGAGTGCTCATGTGTCGAAACAGTTGGTCGAGTCAGAGTGCGCAAGTTGGAATTGAATCTTCGGTTTCTAAGTTGGTATTTGGGGCAGAGTACCCAAAGTTCGGTCATGATCGGGTATATATAACCCGAGATTGTGTAAGTGAGTCTAAAGGGCTCAAGTGATGATTGATAATTGGAGAAGGGTCCAATTATGTATAGTACCCTATAAAATTGTGTATGGGCCTACGGCCAGTTAATAGAGTTGAAGGAATCAAAGAATAATATGATTGTTTTGTGGAAATGTTAAAATGAATTCATAACTGGATATCTTCGAGATTGGAAATCTTGTGTTGGGTAAAATAGCCCTGTGTGACCGTGTGTCACATTATAACTTAGATATATTATTATACTGTATCATAACATTGGATCTGTACTATTATGTTGTTATTGATACATGTTAATTCATGGAAAATAGTATGGACAGACTGTGGTTTTCATTGGGCTTCATAGCTCACTGACGTTTTATATCAACAGATACAGGATCTACTGAGCAGTAGGTGCGGATCCTACACCTTGGACCTTTTTTGGATTTTGGATAGAGACTACCCGGCGCGTTAGTGGCGCCTATGTTTTGTAAATAGACATAATTGCAATTAATACAGGTATTTGTTTTGTGGTGATGACTATTATGATGACCAATGTTGATTTGTCTCATTGGGGCAAAGTTTCAAATTTCCTGTAATTTTCGCTGGTAAAGTCTTCCGCTGCATTGGTATGAACAACCGGGAGCGCGTCTCGGAACATGATTCCCTAAGGCATGGGTTCGGTGCATCACATTTTTACCCCTAAAATCTGTAAAACGTGGACATTCAATTAACCTTCAACTTAAAAATCTAAAGTCTAACTGAGCATAATTTTCAAATAAGCACTTCTTTTTAGACTAGTGTTTAGAGATTTTAGGGGTAAAAACCTCTACTATAAAAAGTAGTTCTATAGCTACTTTTTAAAGTAGAGGTTTTTACCCCTAAAATCTCTAAACTGTAGACATGCAATTAACCTTCAACTTAAAAATCTAAAGTCTAACTATCACGACCCGACTTAAACTTAACATTTCACTCATGAAATGTAAGAGTAATCCGTCCGTGAGATCCTTTTTCTCTTATAATGCGGAAGCGTAAAATACCAAGGGAATTAAAATTTTTAAACCCTTCTTCTCTTTCCATATGCAGTCATCATAATCATGTCCATAATTAAAGTTAAGGTTTACATAACCAGTTTAATTACATCCAAATGAACATATAACAAAATATAACATCAAGATCAAAAGCAACTCCGTCCTTCTTCGAACGTTGCTTTCAAGTTGTTCTTTTACTGTTCATCTGGAGACATAAAAGGTCAGTGACCTATGAAGCCCAATAAGAATATTCCAGGATATCATGCTAAATAACAAGATAGAATAAGCATAACAATATATATAATATTAAAACTTTTAATATTATTTTCAACATTTCTTTTAAATATCTTTTACTCGGATCCAGTTTATCTTAACTTTGCCTCTCAAGATGATCCCTGAAAGGTACACCTCTTTAGACTCATTCCGTCTTGAAGTTTGACCCCTCATGAAGTATTGTCGAATGGCCTTCCTTTACCTCGCCACTATCTTGAGACATTTTTAAGATAAACATTCTTTATCTTTTCCTTTATTTTTCAGACTTATTATACTCCTGTCTCTCAAGATGATCGCCGAACGGTATTCCCTTTTGGGGCTCACCCATCTGTCTTGGGATTTTCCATAACCCCTCAAGATGATTGCCGAACGGTATTCCCTTTTGGGGCTCACGCATCTGTCTTGAAACCTAAGATAAATATTCATTTTCTTTTATCTTTTTCCTTTATTTCTGACTTATCTTAATCTTGTCTCTCAAGATGATCGCCGAATGGTATTCTCTTTTGGGGCTCACCCACCTGTCTTGGGATTTTCCTTAACCCCTCAAGATGATTGCCGAACGGTCTTCCCTTTTGGGGCTCGCCCATCTGTCTTGAAACCCTTTATAAGATAAGTGTTTTTCTTGCCTTCTCATTAAGACATTATACATCATAACATTATGATTTCCATTTTAATTATTTTAATTATAGTTTTTCTCATAACTATAACTTCACAATTTAGAATCCTCATTTTCAATTACATCTATTTCCATATCATAGAATGTAATATATGAATAACATGTAACGTACTAGTATCATCACTCTATATTGTTAACACGTTACATAACATCGTCTTATGATTTGACCATAGTATTATTATACTATCTTTTTCCAGAATTTCAATATATCCTTATCAAATCATTTGTAATATCTTTATACTAGTTTCTAGTATCTCTTATACTATTTTCCAGCAGTTAAACATAGTAAGATAATACTATTTTCCAACAATTAAACATAGTAAGGTAATACTATCATAGTATTATTATACTATTTTTACAGCATTTTAATATAGTGAGATCATACTATTTATTTCCATAGATATAGTAGAATAATTATCATCTAATCATAACCTTCATTCTAAATTACTATTTAGAATGATATTGTAGAATATCACTTACATATTTCACCTTATATAAAAATACTTGCTTTTACTAACCTTCATTCTAAAATGCTATTTAAAATGAGATCCTCGAATATAACTTACTTATTTCACCTTATATAAAAATACTTACTTTTACTAACCTTCATTCTAAACTGCTATTTAAAATATGATCCTCGAATATAACTTACTTATTTCACCTTATATAAAAATACTTACTTTTACTAACCTTCATTCTAAACTGCTATTTAAAATGAGATCCTCGAATATAACTTACACTTTTTACCGAAACCGAAGTAGGGCTTGGCACGATCCCTTTGTTCTTTCTTTCCTATCTTTCTCTCTTCTTTTTCCTTCTTAATTTTTTTCTTTCTCTTTCTCTTTCTCACCAACTAGGATTAAGCATAAGAGATGGGCATGTTTCTTTATCCTTCCCACAAGCTTAACACCATAATGTGTACACTACGAATGGCCGTGTGGTCTACTAGTCTCTACCAAAGTTGACACAATGGGATGAGTACCTAGTGGGCGTGTGGGGTCTCCTTATATAGGCAAGGGTCTTGCCTCACTCTTAACTCAAGAATAATCCTCTTAATTAACCTTAGTTCATGAACCAAAGTGTTCATGAACCCATTAATTTTGGTTACCATCACTTAGCCCCTTTGTACTTTGTTCAATGAATCCAAGGTACAAGCACTAACCATAGTTACTTTCCTTAACCCATGGTTACCTAATTCTTTTAACTATAGTTCATGTACCTATTTAATTTGGATTCATATATCATTATTTATCCTAACTATATACATGTATATTTCTTTATGTATATTAATATAGTTCATGGTTAACTTAACTAAGCTAGTTAATTAACCCATGGTAAGCATGGTTGGACGTGTACATCTCCCCATCCCAAGAATGTGTCTTACCTTAATCAAAATCCAGAATTTAGATTCATTCTTTGGATTACCACACAAGCATAACCAATAATATGGTTCATATTCTTAACCTTAATTACACCAAGAGTTAACTTCTTGGTTAAGTTAACTCTTAAGCTTAACCGAAAGTGGATGTGTGCAATGTATAAGACCCAAGGGTTAATGCCCTAACCTATACCCCATGTTTAACTTTTCTTAACTTGGGTTCATACCCTAACCAAAATGGGCGTGCAATATTTATGGTATGGGATGGTTCATCCCTCCTTTATCATCTTAACTCCATGCATATCTTAATGGAGATGCCATGTGGCATTTGTCCTCTATACTCCAATCTTGACCGTCCATGCTTTGGATGGTGGAGATCATTCCACTTGTCAACATGATATTCTTTTAATCCATTATTGACTTTATGATTAACTTATCATAGTTAATTGACAAACCCTAGTTAATCTTAGACGCTACTTTATATAGTGTTGACATGTGGCACTTGACACATGTCCTCATCTTATCTTATGATCAACTCTTTTATTAAATAATTGGGCATCCACCCTATGATATTGCCACTTGTCATGATCCAATTTACTTTAATATTAAATACATATTTTAACACTAAGCTTTATACATTAAGCTTACTATATATTCCAAGCTTTATACATTAAGCTTAATATATATTCCATTATCACCTAATTAAATTACTTTAGTGTTAAATACCTATATTAACACTAAGCTTTATACATTAAGCTTAATATATATTCCATTATCACCTAATTAAATTACTTTAGTATTAAATACCTATATTAACACTAAGCTTTATGTATTAATCTTAATATACTCCATTATCACCTAATTAAGTGATATAATGATTTATATACTTAGGTAATACTAGGAATTACCAAATATTCAGTCATATACTGAATATATATAATATTTTTATTTATAAAAATATTCGGGTCGTTACACTAACTGAGCATAATTTTCAAATAAGCACTTCTTTTTAGACTAGTGTTAACAAATGCTACCTTAGTTTTTTTCCTCTATTTTTTCTGTCTTTTGGGTTCGGTTGTGTAGGGGTAAGGTTTTATGTCCCCACAGTTTTATATGTTTTTCCTTTTCTTTCTCTGTAGTGGTAAGGTTTTATGTCCCCACATCCTATTTATTGTTAATAAACAGGTGGGGTCTGCCAAACCTCCCGCTCCTACTGAATGGCTTTATAAAACAAAAAAAATGTTAGGTCATTGATCACAATCTTCTATCACCAAATATAGTAATAAGGTGAAGTAGGGGTGTCAATGGACCAGGCTTAAACCTGAATTTTTGTAATTTTTGAATAGGCCAACCAGTTTACAAGAGGGTTTTGGGCCCAGCCAGTTGAAACCCCTAATGAGAAGGATATTCTAAACATGATATTTAGAATAAATTTTTTAAAAAAAAAAATAGGTGTTGGCAAGAGACTTTCTCTCTGGCTTCTCCCACAGAGAATCCAGACTTGTCAATTATTAAATACGTGTGGGCCAGTCAATTATTGAATACGTGTGGACCAAGCAACATCACTTGCTTTCACTTTATATGTTGGGTATTAATGCTCCCATCCTACACTTCAATTATTGTTATAGGTGGTGTAAAAAAAAAAATAGGTGTTGGCAAGAGACTTTCTCTCTGGCTTCTCCCACAGAGAATCCAGACTTGTCAATTATTAAATACGTGTGGACCAGTCAATTATTAAATACGTGTGGACCAAGCAACATCACTCGCTTTCACTTTATAGGTGGGGTATTAATGCTCCCATCCTACACTTCAATTATTGTTATAGGTGGTGTAAGCTGAAGGATCCAAAGGCCAAATTTCTGAGCTGTAATTTTAGCATAAAGAAAAAAGAAAATGGTTCTTGAAGGGGAAATTTCCGGGACGAACACGCATCAGCAACTGCTATACAAACTTCGATTAACTGGTAGAAAGTAGAAGTTGAAGGGTGCGATACCCTGACCTGTACTCCGATGCCAAAGTAAGTAGATGTAGGAGATGATGAACAGTATCAAATACACAAGCACCAGAGGGAGAAAGAATAGTGATTTTTCGATCCTGATGCACTAAAATCCTCGGGGTATTTATAGGTTTAGCTCTGTATGCACATGGATGGCCATAGATGACCATACCACGTGCTCAACACTCATTATCAAATATGTCAGATAGATCTGCCCCCTAACGTATCTCACGTGAGGGCCTACTATTTGTTCAGTCGGTTTGTTTCTGACAGCACGCAGAAGTGACCAGCATTAAATGCCAAGACAGTGCTTTTTACCTACTTGTCAGAATAAAACGATCGTCTCTTGATCACTTCCTCCTACGAGTCGGTCTCGTTATTGACTCGAGCTCAAGTCCATTGTATATGCCCTCAAAATGGGGTTTCGACATAGTTATCTTAATGACATCGATTTCGCTGCATATAGGACAACGGAAACGTTGTCTTGAAGACAACGGAAACGTTGTGAAGTGTACAACGGAAACATTGTGCATCAGATTACAGGCAATTCCTCTATTTTCGTAAACATAACAACAAAAGCTAGCTCATTCTCCAACACTTAATCACTTTTACGAATTTTATCCCTTATAGTCCTAAACGAGAGTCGTCATATACAGAGAGTGGGCTCATTTTTCATTCCTATCCAACTGTCCCGAAAGAAAGCTGGGAGGATGTCCATGTGGGAATTGACTAAGACTAGTATGTCTTGGTATGCTCCCTTCACTTTCCTTTGTTTTGCCTTCAGCTAAGGCCTTGTCGTGTGGTTGAGTTAACCCAAAAAAAAACTCCGGACTAAGGATGGTAATTTGACCTTCCCTTGAGTATTCCTGCAAATGAAATTGTACGAAATAAAATGAACTGACAACTAGCTTGGTAAAAAAATGAACCGACAACTAATATTTGAATGACCGCACAAAATAGCCATACCCATTTATCTAATTTAAAAGTCACAAATTTCTCAACAACATTATAATCATCCTTAGAATTATGCAAGAAAACTGAATATCCTTTAAGAGGCAAGTGCATGCAACCACTCCAAAAGGGCTTAACTAATGGAGGGTTGGTGCCCCCTATACACCCCTTGTAAACTGAGTACCCAACCGATGTGGAACTAAAGTGGGATAATAACATAACAACATATCCTTTCTCATCCAATGTTCATTTGCATTTGGTAGCTTTGGAAATTATTGAACAAATAATTTTTTTTTTTTTTTGGTAACGGAGGTTGTTACAAAGCCTTAAAATCAAGTGTAAGCACCCCATTTTTGCACCCCACAACTCTCCCCTTTCTTCTTTGAAGCTCCAAGGCATCAACCAAAATACATTATCTACTAGTCGTCAATTAAATTAAACCTTGTATTAGTTACAATTCTGTTGAATTGCAACTAGTATGGGGTGTTGAACCACAAAAGATTGCGATGGTTTCGTTGCCTTTTTTTCGAGATTATTTCTAGGTCAATGGATAATAGAGTTGACTTGATTTGGTTGTTTTGAAACTATGAATAAAATTTGAATTGATGACTTCAACTTTAATTAACTAAACTATGAGATTTTGTGATAACAAATTAAAGAGAGAAGATCTAGAGTGTTTGAATCCACCACTAACCTCCTAATTGCACCCACATGTATTAATTCAGACCTCTAGGGTGTAACTGGACCCCTTCCTTTCCAGTAGCCCTAGCCCCCTGTGGGTGGAGTCATAGTCCGTTCCAGGGCCTAGTCTTAGTCACTAAGACCTCCTCGTTTCTACCCTGATCCTTCCAGGCTAACCCCAGTTGCTTAACCATGGTTAAAATACTTGTAAATGAAAACTGTCCAGAATGACTGTAGAATAATTACCAGCATTCTAGGATTCCTATTACAGTGTGAGCATAGCCACTGTGGGCCCATGGAATGACCATCCCCTGGGCCCACAGTAGGCCCAGGACATTGGGCCATGTCCCCTCTTCAACCTTAAGGGTCCAGGACCCTATGGGTTAACCCCTGACCCTTCACCCTAATCAGCAAAGCCATTTCAAGTAAAACTGGAAATGGCGGTAAATAGTCTACTGCCATTCCAAAACTGTGAAGTTTTGGAAATGGTGATAAACAGTTTACCACCATTTCCTATTTTCTGTTAAATGGGCCTTGCACAGGACCTAGACCAGGTAGGAGGCCATTCTAGGCCCAGTCTTGCTATTTGGGCCCATTTCGGACCTGCCTCGACCTTTAACTGGGTTAGCTCAACCCCGATTAAATTTAACTATGGTTAAGGCCTCTTAACCATTGGAAAAAATTCATAAAATACCAAAAATGCCAAAAATATCTAAAAAATACCAAAAGACCAACAATATCGACCTTGGCCCTTTTAACCATGGTTAACAGCCCTAACCATGGTTAACTCTCTATTTGACTCTAGTTAAATCCCTTTATTCTACCGGAATAACCCTTGGCCAATCGAGCTTAATCTCTTAGCCTACCGAGCTTACCCTTGGCCTACCGAGCCTAAACCCTAGTCTACCGGACTAACCCTTGGCCTACTGGGCCTAATCCTTAGTCTACCGGATTAATCCTTGGCCTCCAGGCCCAAAACATGCAATTGACCAGCCCAGTTAACCAAACCCTAGCCCCCGGGCTAGACCCTTGGCCACCCAATGCACACACACACTCCCCTAGCCTTGGCATGGGCTCATGTGCCAGAACTACGCTCGGTTTGAACTCACCCCTTGTGAGTACGTAGGCAACTTAACCCGGGTTCGACCTTAGTTAATTTTTCTCTCTTGGGTTAGTATACTATAAACACTTAGGCATTTGAACTCAATTTGACTTTAATTTGGCTTATAACTACCTTAGGGAGTACGTAACCATTGTAAAATGGGGGTCCCAGGTTGCCTAACACCTTCCCGGGACATAATCGAACCTCTTACCTATTACTCTACTACAAACCATAAGACATTATCCATAACCCGACAACTTATCCCTTTTGAATTAATAAGTGGCAACTCTTAACCAAAACCCGTGAGGCGAAATCCCGTGCTAACAATAGTCACGTCGAAAGTCTCACCTAACACCTAGGGGGAATTTTGGGGGTCGACACCTAAACTCTAACACAAATCCCCATGATTTTGTGTTAGAATTTGAGGCATGAAATATATCCCAATACATGATAATATAGATAATAACCTAACAATTCTTACATGGATTTGTGGAATTTCAGAATAAACTATGAGATCCTAAGCTTTGGCTACAAAATCTTGAGCACAATATGGAGATTTGGAACATGGATATGTAGAGAATTAAGAGTGTAAGAGCTTTTTTTTTTAACTGAGATTCCTGATAAGATTTAGTTCATCTCATGGTCATTTCTCTCATGCATCAAGGCTGACCTCAGCTAGGCTATTGATCATTTTTTGATATGCCGCTTCAACCCATGGGGTTACCTGGTGGAACTTTGTATCTTCCGAGAGCCAATCCATGGGGGCTTCTTTTGATGAATGGTCTTCTTTAATTGTGACTATATTTACAGCCCAAGCTTGATCTTCATTTGATGAAGAATCAAAGTCATGAAACCTGAATTCTCATTTATTATGACAAACCTGTTTATCGGTTGCCAATGCCTTCCTTTGTCTTGGATTGGGTACTAACTTGTAAGCAGGCATGAATTCACCCTCAACTTTGTCGTGCCCCAAAATACCCCTAGGTGTTAAGGGATACTTTAGGTGTGACTATACCTAACCTGTCAAACCGTCCTGTAATGAACAAGGCAAACATAACATAATATGGACATGATACAGAGTGTAGAAGCCCTAAAACCATGCAGAAGTGTAAACTAACTTTTTCTTTCTACACATAGTCTGTATTCCAAGTTCATATACAAAGGATAAACAGTAAAGGTGGACATGCCCACCATCAAAATACAAAAGGATCAAAGTCTCTCTCTCTCTTACCATAAGACGCTACTCACAATAGTCTAGTATGGCCACACATCTAGATCTCTATCCTCCTGAGGCTGAAGTGGAATAGACGGCGTCTCCTCGATGTATTCTTCTTCAAGCCAAGGCTCAGGGTCGAAGGTATCCACCGGACCTATCGACATGAAATGTACGGCTGAGTGTGGAATACGCAACGAGTACAAGCTACTAGCTAACAATAGCAATAATGAACTATAATAGAAATAAATCAACACAATTCATAACATCCAATTTAAAGCAATACTATGATCGTGACATGCATGGAACAATGCAAAAACTCCGATAAAACCCATACTTAGAAATCATGACTTATTCGTGAAAATATCTTTTCGTGTTTTTCAAACTTGCTTGCCATGTTTAAAATTTGTTCTTGCCTTGAAGGAATCACACATGTCTTGTCTTGTTCTTGTTTGGAATCACTTGTCATGCTTGTCTTGTTATGTCTTGACATATCTTGACTGGCCTTTTCATGATTATCTTGTGAGCCAAATGTTAGTGCCCTTGTACCGACTTGTGAGTCGGATACGTAAGTTTCCTTCAGCGAAATAGAAAAGGTACACCAGCATCATTGACCGGTCGTCTGTTCGACATTGTCAACTTGTCTTGTTTTCTTGTGGGCCAGGTATGACATATCTTGCAATTTGCCTTACCCTTGATCAGTCCCATGTCCGGCTTTATTATACTTTTCATGTTTACTTGTGATCCAGGTATGACATATCTTGCAATATGCCCTATCCTTGACCGGCCCGATGTTCGGCTTTATCATTCATTTCATGACTCACATGTCTTGTCATTGGTTGGTTTTCATATAAACATATACTCTTGAAAACATCGGGTAATGCATGCATGTGTGCTTATATGTGTGATAAGAGTGGTAATCATGATGGCATGAATAAGTCAAGGGACAACATATAGTATTTCAATTCCTCTTATGATCATGTGAGAATTTAAACAAGCATATAGAGGGTTTAATCTAAATTTAACAATTGAGGAAGAATGACATAAATCATGCTTTCATAATCTTCCTTAAATTCATTTAATTCTTTCATTCATGCATTTCATCAAACACTTAGCGTACAACATTTTCATAGCCATTTTATTCAAGTTTCTATGTTCATACATTTCATCAAACACATGGGCTACGTTTATTATCAGTACATTGCCCTTCCATCATTTTCATCACACAATATCCATCACACCACATAGCATCCAATTGCCTCAACCTTCCATACATCCCACACATCCATCCACATTTAGTTTATCTTGTATAAATTTGGGAATCATTAGTTTATTTCAAAGAATAGAATCCACAAGATGAAGGCATAATCATTTTAGGTTATTACTAAGTAAACTAGTAATAGTGTACTAACCTTGATGATTAACTCTTAACTTTGGAGAAAAACCCTTGATTTGAAAATCCTAAGCTTGATAGAGGTTGCAACCCTTGAGGAGGTAGATCTTGCTTGGGTGAGGATGATCCAAGCTTGATCTTGAGCTCCTCTTGATCTTGGATGCAACCCTTTACTTGAAGAATCCCCAATTCCTCTTCTCCTCTCAATCCCTCTTAGGTTTAGGAACTCCCGAACACCCCCAATAGTCATCCCTATTTATAAGCATAGGGTTAAAAACCCCCAAATCCGGATTCGTAACCTGTGTGCAATCGATCGCACACCAAATGCGATCGATCACAGATCCCAGTGCGATCGATCGCACCTAGGGACGATCTGTCACACTTGAACCCGCATGTTTTTGTCTAATTTTTCCCTGCATGCGATCGATCGCACACACTTGCGATCGATCACAGATGCGATCTATCGCACCTGGAGGAGACTTATCGCATATGGACCCAAACCTTTTGGACCAATTTCCACTGTATACGATCGATCGCCCCTTGCATGCGATCGATCGCAAATCCCATTTTATGATATTTTCCCACCAGCAGCCTCCTTGGGATGTTTTCAACCTTATTTACATCATCTTTAGGGCACTAAATACCTTTTTCATGTTGCACTTTGGTCGCTAACATCCATTTCTCATAAAACACCAAATTCAAATACATGGAAAGATATTTGGCCATGAAAACACTATTCATTAGTCATGAAAAGTTCCGGGGTACTACATCCTTCCCCCTTTCAAAACTTTCATCCCCGAAATTAGGAAGATACAAGGAGATACAAGAAAACAAATTACAAAAGAGGACACCAAGTTCTAAACAAATAAATGTAGGTATTTTTCTTTCACTTCAGCTTCACGCTCCAGCATAGCCTCTTCCACTGAATGATGTTGCCATATCCAATATCTGTACTAGTTGCTCCACTAACATGAGATCTTCCCAGATTTCTTCTTGATCAAGCTCGATGAAATGGGAGGGATCCGGGACATATTTCCGGAGCATGGAAACGTGGAATACATTGTGGACCGCCACCATATGAGCAAGCAATTCAACCCGATAAGCTACCTCACCAACTCTAGTGATGATCTCTAACGGACCCACGTATCTAGGGCTGAGCTTTCTTCTCTTGCCAAATCTCATAACGCCCTTTGTTGGTGAGACCTTAACAAAAACCATATCACCAACTCTAAAGCCCAAATCTCTTCTACCGTTGTCTGTATAGCTTTCTTGTCGATCTTGCGCGGCCTTCAATCTTTCCTTGATAACCTTGACCCTGTATGTGGTCTGCTCAATCAACTCAGGGCCCAACACCTTCCTTTCCCCGACTTCATCCCAATACAAACGAGATCTGTAACTTCTCCCATATAAGGCCTCAAATGGAGTCATTTGGATGCTCGCCTGATAGCTGTTGTTGTAAGCGAACTCAACCGAAGGCAAATGGTCCTCCCAACTGCCTTTAAAGTCTAGCATACATGCCCAGAGCATGTCCTCTATCACCTAATTCACCCTCTCGGTTTGGCCGTTAGTCTGTGGATGAAAAGTCATGCTAAAGTCCAAACGAGAACCCATGGCGCTCTGAAAGCTCTTCTAAAACCTGGAAGTGAATTTAGGATCCCTGTCTGATACAATGCTCACTGGTACTTCATGCAACCGATGTAGAATCCCAGACCTAGATGATATGTTATGGCATGTATTAAAGCCCTAAGAGAGTTTCTTAAGCTTATGGATGTTGAGGTGAAGGAGTAGAGCATAAATACACTAAGTATTAAGAATGGTAATGTCTTAACATCACCCTTACCGACCATTCGGTTTTAGAGCCTTTTAGGTAATTAAAAACTTGAATTTAGAGTTGTCTGTTTGACAAAAATCGTTCTCCTTTGAAAGACGAGTCCAATGTAAGTTGAATCTTCAAAATCCAATAAGGGAGTCAAACATTATAGCTGAAATACCGAAGCTACAAAATCTGAAAAGTTAATGTTGGAGTTACGATCGGTCATAAACGACTTACAAACGATCGTAGAACATCTACAAATGATCATTTAATCCCAGAAATTTGGCAACTCTCTGGTTAGTCTACGATTGATCGTAGAAAACCTACGACTGATTGTAGTCGCGCGACCTACTTTTTATGTGCGGCATTTTTAGGGTTTTTACCCTTTGCCTATAAATAGGGCTCACTTGGGGATTTTTGGGTTCAACCAAAACCTAGAAAAGATTAAGAGGAGAGAAAGAAGAGTGGGGATCTACCATGGGAAAGAATGGATTGGAGATCAAGTGGAGTGCAACCAAGCTTGGATCATTTCTCAAAGCAAGACCTTCCTCCTCAAGGGTTACTTCTTCCTCAAGCTTGGATTCCAAACCAAGTAGGGTTTGTCTTCAAGATTTGGAGTTAATCCTCAAGATTAGTACACCATTCCTAGTTAACTTAGTAATAACCTAGGTTTTTCTTGAAAAATATATACACATAACAACTTGAATAAGATGGCTATGAGAGTGTTGTATGTCAAGTGTTCAATGAAAGTCATAAATGAAGATTTAATGGATTTAATCAAAGAATATGAAAGTACGAATTATGTAGTTTTTCCTAGGATGGTAAATTGCTCCAATGCTTATATGCTTGTCTAAATCATATCATGATTTTCTTAAGGAATTGAAATGTTATACACTATCCCTTTAGTTGAACAAGTCATCATGATTACTACCAATGCTACACACACACACGCATGCATGCATGAACCGTGTTTTCTAAAGTATAAAGTACATAAAAACAAACAAGAAAAAGACATGTGATTTACAATACGAATGATAAAGCCGGACATCGAGCCCGTCAAGGATAGGGCATATCGGAAGATATGTCATACCTGGCTCACAAGTAAGCAAGTATGATAAAGCCGGTCAAGGATAGGGCATATCGCAAGATATGTCATACCTGGCTCACAAGTAAATAAGTTGATAAAGCCGGACAGAGGGCTGGTCAAGGATGTTGGTGTGCCTTTTCTATTTCGTTGAAGGATACTTACGTATCCAGCTCACAAGTTGCTTTCTATTCATGTTTCACTGAAGGATACTTACGTATCCAGCTCACAAGTCGGTACAAGGGCACTAATATCTGGCTCACAAGTTAAGCATGGCAAGGCAAGTCAAGACATGTCAAGACATGACAAGACAAGCATGACAAGTGTGATTCCAAACAAGAACAAGACAAGACATGTGTGGTTCTCACGATACAGGAACAAGATTTAATCACGACAAGCGAGTTTTGAAAAAACACGAAAAGCTATTTTCAAGAATGAGTCATGATTTCTAAGTATGGGTTTTATCGGGTTTTTGCGTTCGTTTCATGCATGTCATGATCATTGCATTGCTTCAATTATTGATTATGTTATTGCTTCTAATCTCGATGTTATGAATGGTATTTCATTATTGCTATTGTAGTTCATTATTACTATTGTTAGTTAATAGCTTGTACTCGCTGAGTATTCCATACTCAGCCGTACATTTCATGTCGGTAGGTCTGGTGGGTACCTTCGATCTTGAGCCTTGGGTTGAAGAAGTATACGTCGAGGAAGCGACGCCTATTACACTTCAGCCATAATAGGACAGAGATCCAGATGTGTGGCCATATATAGACTACTGTGAGTAGGGTGTACAGAGATAGAGAGAGACTTTTATCTTTTGTATTTTGATGGTGGGTGTTGGACATATATGCCCTCGAAAGCCAATAAGAGACTTTTTCTATGTTGATTAAACAAGCATCATATTCACACAACCAACTATAAAGGGTATTTATATTAATTACTATCTCATATGATAAAGACATAAAGTTCCATAGGTAACATTGTAGGAAAATAATGCAAAGGTTACGAGGAGATATGATTTTCTGTTTTCTTGTAAACCTAATATTGTTTGAAGCCTCTAGAGTACTGGTTGGGTGTCGTACTTCATCATGGCTTGCACATGTGTAGTTCTATGAGAGTGGTGACTCTTGACTAACATGTGAGTATATGTAGAAAGTAAATAATACTGAACGGGGTCACTAGTGGATACCCTATGGAATACACTGTCAGATTGTATTAGGGTTATCCATTTGACAAATTGTCCTTAGACCTGAGAGGTTAGCATCTTCTCAAATATTTGTCTATATGGCTTTGATGTGCCAATCGGCAATGTCCAATACGCAGGACTAACTCCGGGTACGTTGGGTCATGTACACAATGTTTGGAGAAGTGTGTAAACACTCAATAAGGAATCCACAACTCCTTAATTGGAGATAATGATATCAAGGTGATACTTGTTGAACTAAACTGTTAAATCCAGTACTGGTGCTTTTCGGTAAAATGGTCTTTATCGAAGTTGATATTTTCAATATGGAAAAGTATATATAAATATATATGTCAGTTCTTTTCTAATGTTTCTTCAAAAGTGTTTTGGAGGTTCAGTTCAATGAAAAAGTAATCATGAGAAAGGGTTCTATTCATAAGCTAGGGACTAGATAGTGGAATTGTTACAATCCCGGAAGCTTACAAGTGATATCGGAATGTGGAAGGATTTATTTGTAAATATATTGTGAGATGGTACTTACAAGCAATTCTCTAATTTCTGGAGGTTAGTCACATTGTGTTAATGGACATTATTGTGATTGGTGGAAGTCCAGGGATATAGATAAAATTCTATAATCCTAATTGAGTGTAGGAAAGGTGTTTCCTAGTAACAATGCTTTAACCAAAAGGTTGAGTACTTGGTCCCACAATCAGAAATAGGAGATCCCTTTAGATCCCACACACAATGACCTTCTTAAAGTATTTAATTTAATTATTAATTAAATTAATTAATTTCTCTAAGTGATCACTATATGGTATAGTGAAGCTCTAAAAAGATGGAATCATATTAGATGTGAAAAACCAAATGGGTAGGACCTATTGGGGAATATGATAAAAGATCAAGTAAAGTGACCAAAAAGGATTTAGAACCCATTCGGGGGTGTGGAGTGAGGCCCACCTAGGGTGGGATGCCCACTTCATGGAGAAAATAATAATTGTTATTATTTATTTAATTAGTTTCTAAATAACTAATATCCTTATTGGATAAGGTTAGTTAGTTAGTTAGAGTTAGTTACTAATTAAAGATTCCTTGTTGGACAAGGATTCTATTAGTTTCTTGCTAATCAAGGAATCCTAATTGGATTAGGATAAGGATAAGATTAGTTGGACACTAATGAATAAGGATAGTTTCTATTTTGATTAATCCTAATTAATTAAGGAGAAATCAAAAAGGAAACAAATTGAGGAATTCTAATTGGATTAGAAAGTAGACTCTTTAGTTGCAAGCAACTCAAATCCTTATAAATAGAGGTGGACGTCCAAGGCTTGTGGGCAACTGATTTTCCAGAATTTTTGGATCTCTCTCTCCCTCTCCTCAAATACCTCACGCCCCTCTCTCTCTCTATTAGAGTTGTACGGTCACCCCTCTCCCCTTTCTTCTCTTGTGTATTCTAAGTTTTGAATAATCAAGAAGAAGAAGATCAAGGATCTTGATCATCAAGAAAGGTTCTTGATAAGAAAGATTGGATCTTTATTTTAAGATCCTAGAGCTGGAAATTTGGAAGGGTCATTAGCTTCCATTAGAGAAAGCTTTAAAGGAAAAAAAAGGTTCGTGTGAATCGACAGGAAACTTGACACTTGTGAAGTTTTGCGAGTACTATTCTTATGCGGATTTGATTTAACAATTTCAAAGTATCAAAGGTGAATGTTATTCCTACCTTTATTAAATAAAATCAATTAGAATCTTAGTCAGATCTTAGGATTCGATGAATGCCTCCCAAGAACTATGTTTCTAAAATTAAAAAGAGGCATACTTTCAGTGGGCATGTCCACCTTTACTTGATATGTTTTGTATTTAACTTTGAGTACAGATTATGAGTAGAAAAAGAAAAGGTTAGCCTACGCTTCCGCACTATTATGAGCTTTCGCACTCTGATTATTGTCACTATTGTATTATGTTTTGCCTTGTTCATTACAGGATGGTTTGACAGGTTAAGTATAGTCACGCCTAAAGCATCCCTTAACTCCTAGGGGATATTTTGGGGCATGACAACCAAACTATTTCCTTGATGTACAATGCAACCAACTGGTTCGAGTTGAAAGTATTCTGATACGGCAAGAAATGGGCGGACTTTGTCAAACTATCAACCACAACCCAAATAACATCGGAGTTCCTGGTCGTCCGTGGCAACCCCACAATGAAGTCCATATTGATGTTCTCCCATTTCTACTCGGGAATAGGGAGGGGCTACAAAAGACCAACCGGCCTCATGTGCTAGGCCTTGACCTGCTGACATGTCAAACACTGAGAGTAAAAAATGTTCCCCTTCGAATGACGAATCCAATGGAAGTGAAATCGTCAAAATCTGACGAACGAGTCAAAAGTTATGGCCGAAATACCAAAATAAGGAAAAATAGCAAAAATCTACAGAGCACTGGTCACTAGCGATTGCATGGTCCACTACCGATTGATCGGTATCTATTGCTCAGTCCAAAAAATTTTTTGGGGAAAAATTCCAGAGAGGTGGTTTTTGATCAAGAGATCGGTCAAAACATCAATCGCTCGATCCACTACCGAGAGCTCGGTCATAAGCACCGGTCGCTTGGTCCACTACCGGTAGATCGGTATCACTCAGTCATTCGTGTTTTGCAAAAATTTCATTAAGGGTTTTTTGATCTTTTTGCTACTTCACCCTGTCCTTAAGGGTTGGCTCGAGCCAAGGGTGTTCAAAAACACCCTTAGCAATATTTTGAGAAAGAGGGGGAGAGAACCTAGGGTTTCTAAAGGTCTCTTCCTATTTGAGAGAGAATCAAGGGATTGAGAACCCTAGAATCATCCCAAAAGCTTGGATTTATCAAATCCACCCTCAACCACGTGTGGAGTTCCTCCTCCAAGCTCGGGCAATGTTTACTATGGCATTTTTCAAAGGTTTTCTTACCCAAATCAAGCATCCTTCAAGCAAGGGTTCTCCTCTACCATTTAGGGTTCTAATCCAAGGTTTTCCTTCAAGATCAAGCATTTATCTCAAGGTTAGTACACCCTACTAACTTCCTTAGCAATAACCTAGGTTTTTCTCTTGATAATGATGGTTTCTATCTTGTGTTCTTTATCTTCCTTTGAAATATGCTATTTCCCCAAATGTGAACAAAATAAATGGAATAAATGGATGAGGGTGGACAAGGCGATTGGATGTCGTGTTGTGGTGATGAATGTGTGTTGGAAAAATGGTGGATGGGCATTTCACGCATAACGAATACACTTTATGTGGTGTGATGCAAACTCGATCTCTCAATCTCTATAGCAAACTCAATCTCTCGATCTGGAGGTAATCCAGGCAATTCCTTTGGACACACATCCAAGAACTCACTGACAACCGGAATGGTTGAGGAGTTTTGTGCCTTTGGGTTCACTAAACTTAAACCTGTGAAGCAAGCAATGTCTCTCCTTTGTAGCCCTCGAAAATTAAATGGCTTTACTCCTTCCAGCTTGAAGTTCACCACCTTCTCAAAGAGAGCTACACGTCAATGATGAGTCAATAGCCAATCCATCCCGAGGATGACAACGAAGTCTAAATCTTGGAAATCCAAGATGATCAGGTCGGCCAACAACTCATTCATCCCCACTTAAACTGCACTATCCTTGTAAATTAGGTCCGCATCAACTAACTTGCCAAGCGGAGTCGAAATGGACAACTCATGCTCTAGTCGACTAGGCTCAGACGAAAACCCCTTCGCAAAACTAGGTGAGATAAATGAATGAGTGGATCCCGTGTCAATCAACACTCGTGCTAGGCATTCATTCACCAATAAGGCCCCTGTGTAATTACATAACTAACATCAAAGCATTTGAGCAAGGACGTACATAGTATATAAATAGCACATCATCCATATAATCAATCATATTATATACTAGTTGGTATTTGCACCTTAAAACCTTAGCATTCTAGCGTACCTTGCACGACATTATCGGATGCACGTGTGTCTTGCTCTGACAAGGTAAAGACTCGGCCCTGAGTTGCCTGGTGAGGTGGCCATGTAGACTGTGAGAGCCTCGATGCCGGTGACGAGCTCTACTGAGAGGACTGCCTGATAGGGGGCCTACTCCCTTGAGACTGAGGTGGCATCTGATGGCAGGGACAATCTCAGATCATGTGGCCTTGATCACCACAATGAAAACACCCACCAGAGATCTTCCAGAACTCTCCAGCTAAATGTATCCTCCCACAATAGGTATAGAGCTCATATGTGTATGTGGAGGGCACATATTCCCCGGCTTGAGATAATATTGAGCATGGGGCCTGTATGTTAGTCGGGTGCACTGCCTGTGGAACAAAAGGGTGAGGAGCTGGAGGTGCAGTGTATAACCTCTGTGACTGTGCTGGCCCTACAAGCTGGTAAGCAATAGTTCTCCCTCTCTTCTCTGCTGAGCCACTAGACTGGCCTTTCTCTATTCCCCTTCTCTTGAAGAATTATTCAGAATTAGACTCGACTAGATGGGCCTGGTCGACTACTTCGGCGTATGTCTCATGTCTAAACATCAAGACCTGATCCCTGATGTATGCCTTTAATCCGCTTTTAGACTTTCTGGCTTTCATATCCTCGGTAGCTATCATGTGAGGAGCAAATCTAGATAGCTCTGAGAACTTGGCTTCGTAAGCTGCCAACGACATATTACCTTGCTCCAAGGTAATAAACTCGACTTCTTTCTTCTCCTTTCTTCCTGTTGGGAAGTATTTCCTATAGAAAACATCCAAGAATTCTTCCCAAGTCCAATCTTGACCTTGTCGGGTCAAATCCCTATTCCTAACCGCTAATCTCCACCAATGGTCGGCCTCACCTTCAAGCATAATGGCGGCCCATGTGACCCTCTCGGCCACAGTAGACAACAACACTGAGAATATCTTTTCAAGTTGCTAAATCCATGCTTCAACCACTAATGGATCGATGCTTCCGCAAAACACCGGAGGCCTCATCCTCCGAAAAGCTTCTATTCCTGCTTGTGCTCTATTAGGAGGAGTAGCTTTAAGTGCAGCACCTGGAAGACGTGTAGTAGGTTGCCTCTCTGCTAGTATAGCCAAGGTCTCGGCTATCGAAGCAAAAGCTTGAGCAAAGTCAAGTTGCTCATCACTCGAGGGAGCATCACTTCCGTTTCCCCTTGTAATGTATCCGCGACTCCGAGCACCGCATCTCATGATTAGATTCTGAGAACGACAGTACAACATGATTCTAACTTGGATACCCATTTTATAATTGATTAAACAATCACTTAACATTCACTAAGCATATAACAATGCATCCAAGGTATACATGGTAATGACATAACATCCAATTTATGTTCCTGACGTAGGACACTAAGTTAAGTTGGGTTTAAACCATTTTTAACTTATACCAACTCGGTTGGTCTAAACTTGGAATACGACTCTTTAAAATGACCCTAATGCCTTGTTCAATCGTGGTATCAGTTCTAAGTGACCCTAAGCACTCTAATGCCTAGAGCTCTGATACCACTTCAGTCCTACCCCAAAATAACCCCTAGGAGTTAAGGGACACTTTGGGTGTGACTATACCTAACCTGTCAAATCGTCCTGTAACGAACAAGGCAAACATAATATAATATGGACATGACACATAGTGTGAAAGCCCAAAAACCATGCGGAAGCGTAAACCAACTTTTTCTTTTCTACACATAGTCTGTATTCCAAGTTCATATAGAAAAGATAAAACAGTAAAGGTGGACATGCCCACCATCAAAATACAAAAGGATCAAAGTCTCTCTCTCTCTCTCCATAACACCCTACTGACAATAGTCTAGATATGGTCACACATCTAGATCTCTATTCTCCTGAGGCTGAAGTGGAATAGACGGTGCCTCCTTAACGTATTCTTCCTCATCCCAAGGCTCAGGGTCGAAAGTATCCACTGGACCTGCCTACATTAAATGTATGGTTGAGTATGAAATACTCAGCAAGTACAAGCTACTAGCTAACAATAGCAATAATGAACTATAATAGAAATAAATCAACACAATTCATAACATCCAATTTAAAGCAATACTATGGTCGTCACATGCATGGAACAATGCAAAAACTTTGATAAAACACCTACTCAGAAATCATGACTTGTTCGTGAAAATAGGTTTTCGTGTTTTCAAATTTGCTTGTCGTGTTTAAAACTTGTTCTTGTAGCACCCCGAAACTTTTCGTACCTAATGAATGGTGTTCTTGTAGCCAATTGGCCTTTCACGTAGTTCAATTAATAAATAAAGATGAATTTTGAAAATTCTATAACACCATAAATGTTCGCCTTCGAACGATGAATCCAATGCAAGTTAAACCGTCAAAATCCAACGAACAAGTCAAAATTTATGGCCGAAATACCAAAATGGGGAAAAATAGCAAAAATCTGCAGGGCACTGGTCACTAGCGATCGCTCGGTCCCCTACTAGTCGATCGATATCTATCGCTCGGTCAAAAAATTTGTATGGGGAAAAATTCCAGAGAGTTGGTTTTGGACCGAGAGATCGGTCAAAACACCGATAGCTCGGTCCACTACTGATAGCTCGGTCATAAGCACCGGTCGCTCGGTCCACTACCGGTAGATCGGTATCAACCGGTCCTTCACGTTTTGCAGAAATTTCATCAAGGGTTTTTTGGTCTGTTGGCTACTCCACTCTTACTTTTAAGGGTTGGCTTGAGCCAAGGGTGTTCAAAAACACCCTTAGCTATATTTTGAGAAAGACAAGGAAAGAACCTACGGTTTCTAAAGGTCTCTTCCCATTTGAGAGAGAATCAAGGGTTTGAGAACCCTAGAATCATCCTAAATGCTTGGATTTCTAAAATCCACCCTCAAGCATGTGTGGAGTTCCTCCTCCAAGCTCGACCAACGTTTCCTACGGCATATTTCCAAGGTTTTCTTCCCCAAATCAAGCATCCTCCAAGCAAGGGTTCTCCCCTACCATTTAGGGTTCTAATCCAAGGTTTCTCTTCAAGATCAAGCCTTGATCTCAAGGTTAGTACACTCTACTAACTTCCTTAGCAATAGCCTAAGTTTTTGTCTTGATAATGATGGTTTCTATCTTGTGTTCTTTCCCTCCCTTTGAAATATGCTATTTAACCAAATGTGAATAAGATTAATGGAATAAATGGATGGGGGTGGATGAGGCGATTGGATGCCGTGTTCTGGTGATGAATGTGTGTTGGAAAAATGGTGGATGGGCATTTCAAGCGTAATGAATACACTTTATGTGGTGTGATGAAAACTCGAGATCTCGACCTCTATAGCAAACTCGATCTCTCGATCTAGAGGTAATCCAGGATATTCCACTGGAAAGACATCCAAGAACTCACTCACAACCGAAATAACTAAGGAGTTTTGTACCTCTGGGTCCGCTAAACTTAAAGCAGCGAAGCGAGCAATGTCTCTCTTTTGTAGCCCTAGAAAATGAAATGGCTTTACTCCTTCCGGCTTGAAGTTCACCACCTTCTCAAAGCAAGCCACATATCCATGATGAGTCGATACCCAATCCATCCCGAGGATGACATCGAAGTCTAAATCTTGGAAATCCAAGATGATCTGGTCGACCGACAACTCGTTCTTCCCCACTTTAACCACACTATCCTTGTGTATTAGGTCCGCATCAACTGACTTACCAAGCGGAGTCGAAATGGACAACCCATGCTCTAGTCAACTAGGCTCGGATGAAAACTCCTTCACAAAACTAGGTGAGATGAAAGAATGAGTGGATCCAATGTCGTTCAAACTCATGCTAGGCATTCATTCACCAATAAAGCTCCTTTGTAATTACATAACTAACATCAATGCATTTCAATAAGGACATACATAGTATATAAATAACTCATTGTACATACAATCAATCATATTATATACTAGTATGTATTTGTAACTTAAAACCTTAGCATTCTAGTGTACCTTGCATGACATCATCGGATGCACGTGTATCTCGATCTGACAAGGTAAAGACTCGGCCCTGATTTGCCTGGCGAGGTGGCCGTGTAGACTGTGAGAGCCCCAATACCGGTGACGAGCTCTACTGAGAGGACTGCCTGATAGGGGGCCTACTCCCCTGAGATTGAGGTGGCATCTGATGGCGGGGACAATCTCTGATGATGTGGCCTTGATCACCACAATGAAAACACCCACCAGAGATCTTCCGGCACTCTCCAGCTAAATGCATCCTCCCACAATAGGTACAGGGCTCATATGTGTATGTGTAGAGCACATATCCCGTGGCTTGAGATAATGCTGGGCATGGGGCCTGTGTGGTAGTCGGGCGCATTGCCTGTGGAACAAAAGGGCGAAGAGCTTGAGGTGCAGTGTACAACCTCTGTGACTATGCTTGCCCTACAGGCTGGTAAGCAATAGTTCTCCCTCTCTTCTCTGCTGAGCCACTGGACTGGCCTTTCTCTATTCCCCTTCGCTTGAAGAATTCTTCCGAATTAGACTCGACTAGCTGGGCCTTGTCGACTACTTCGACGTATGTCTCATGTCTAAACATCGAGAACTGATCCCTGATGTATGCCCTCAATCCGCTTTTAAACTTTTGGGCTTTCATAGCCTCGGTAGCTATCATGTGAGGAGCAAATCTAGATAGCTCTGAGAACTTGGCTTTATAAGCTGCCATCGACATATTACCTTGCTCCAAGGTAATAAACTCGACTTCTTTCTTCTCCTTCATTGCTATTGGGAAGTATTTCTTATAGAAAACATCTAAGAATTCTTCCCAAGTCCAATGTTGACCCTACCGGGTCAAATCCTGGTTCCTAACCGCTAATCTCCACCAATGGTCAGCCTCACCTTCAAGCATAAAGGCGGCCCATGTGACCCTCTCTTCCTCAGTAGACAACAACACTGAGAATATCCTTTCAAGTAGCTCGATCCATGCTTCAGCCACTAATGGATCGATGCTTCCACAAAACACCGAAGGCCTCATCCTCCGAAAAGCATCTATTCTGGCTTTTGCTCTATTTGGAGGAGTAGCTATAAGAACGGCACCTGGAGGAGGTGTAGTAGGTTGCCTCCCTGCAAGTATAGCCAAGGTCTTAGCTATCGAAACAAAAGCTTGAGCAAAGTCAAGCTGGTCATCACTCGAGGAAGTATCACTTCCATTTCCCCTTGTATTGTGTCCGCGACCCCGAGCACCGCATCTCATGATTAGATTCTGAGAACGACAGTACAACATGAGTCTAACTTGGATACCCATTTTATAATCAATTCAACAATCACTTAACATTCATTAAGCATATAACAATGCATCCAAGGTATACATGGTAATGTCATCACATGCAATTTATGTTCCTGGCGTAGGACACTAAGTTCAGTTGGGTTCAACCAGTTTTGACTTAGACTAACTCGGTTAGTCTAAACTTGGAATACGACTCTTTAAAATGACCCTGATGCCTTGTTCAATCATGGTATCAGTTCTAAGTGACCCAAAGGACTCTAATGCCTAGAGCTCTGATACCACTTCAGTTCTGTCCCAAAATACCCCCTAGGAGTTAAGGGATACTTTAGGTGTGACTATACCTAACCTGTCAAATCATCCTGTAATGAACAAGGCAAACATAATATAATATGGATATGATACAGAGTTCGGAAGCCCAAAAATCATGCGGAAGTGTGAGCCAACTTTTGCTTTTCTACACATAGTAAGTATTCCAAGTTCATATACAAAACATAAACAGTAAAGGTGGACATGCCCACCATCAAAATACAAAAGGATCAAAGTCTCTCTCTCTCTCCATAACACCCTACTCACAATATTCTAGATATGGGCACACATCTAGATCTCTAACCTCCTGAGGCTGAAGTGGAATAGACGGCACCTCCTCGACGTATTCTTCCTCAACCCAAGGCTCAGGGTCGAAGGTATCCACCGGACTTGCCGACATGAAATGTATGGCTGAGTATGAAATACTCAGAGAGTACAAGCTACTAGCTAACAATAGCAATAGTGAACTATAGTAAAAATAAATCAACACAATTCATAACATCCAATTTAAAGCAATAATATGATCGTGACATGCATGGAACAGTGCAAAACCTTTGATAAAACCCATACTTAGAAATCATGACTTGTTCGTGAAAATAGCTTTCCGTGTTTTTCAAACTTGCTTGCCGTGTTTAAAACTTGTTCTTGTAACTCCCTGGAACATTTTGTACCTAATGAATAGTATTCTTGTAGCACCCCAAAAATATTCCCATTCAAATGAAGAATCAAACCCAAGTTAAATCGTGAAAATACGACGAACGAGTAAAAAGTTATGGCCGAAATACCAAAATAGGGAAAAATAGTAAAAATCTGCATAGCACCGGTCACTAGCGATCGCTCCGTCTACTACCGATCAATCGATATCTATCGTTCGGTCCAAAATTTTTTTGGGGAAATATTCCAGAGAGGTGTTTTTTGATCGAGAGATCGGTCAAAACACCGATCGCTCGGTCCACTACCGAGAGCTCAGTCATAAGCACGGGTCGTTAGGTCCACTACCGGTTGATCGGTATCCATCGGTCCTTCGTGTTTCGCAAAAATTTCATTAAGGGTTTTTTGATCTTTTGGCTACTCCACCCTTAATTTTAAGGGTTGGCGCAAGGGTGTTCAAAAACACCCTTAGCATAATTTTGAGAAAGAGGGGGAGAGAACCTACGGTTTCTAAAGGTCTCTTCCCATTTGAGAGAGAATCAAGGGTTTGAGAACCCTAGAATCATCCCAAAAGCTTGGATTTCTCAAATCCAACCTCAAGCACGTATGGAGTTCCTCCTTCAAGCTCTGGCAATGTTTACTACGGCATTTTTCAAAGGTTTTCTTCCCCAAATCAAGCATCCTTCAAGCAAGGGTTCTCCTCTGCCATTTGGGGTTCTAATCCGAGGTTTTTCTCCGAGATCAAGCCTTGATCTCAAGGTTAGTACACCCTACTAACTTCCTTAGCAATAACCTAGGTTTTTCTCTTGATAATGATGGTTTTTATCTTGTGTTCTTTTCCTTCTTTTGAAATAAGCTATTTCCCCAAATGTGAACAAGATAAATGGAATAAATGGATGGGGGTGGATGAGGCGATTGGATGCTGTGTTCTGGTGATGAATGTGTGTTGGAAAAATGGTGGATGGGCATTTCAAGCATAATGAACACACTTTATGTGGTGTGATTAAAACTCGATCTCTCGATCTTTATAGAAAACTCGATCTCTCGATCTAGAGGTAATCCAGGCGATTCCTCCGGAAAGACATCCAAGAACTTACTCACAACTGGAATGGCTGAGGAGTTTTGGGCCTCTAGGTTCGCTCAACTTAACACTACGAAGCGAGCAATGTCTCTTCTTTGTAGCCCTAGAAAATGAAACGGCTTTACTCCTTCCGGCTTGAAGTTCACCACCATCCCAAAGCAAGCCACATATCCATGATGAGTCGATAGCCAATCCATCCCGAGGATGACATCGAAGTCTAAATCTTGGAAATCCAAGATGATCAAGTCGGCCAACAACTCATTCTTCCCCACTTTAACCACACTATCCTTGTATATTAGGTCCGCATCAACTGACTTGCCAAACGGAGTCGAAATGGACAACTCATTCTCTTGTCGACTAGGCTAGGATGAAAACCCCTCGCAAAACTAGGTGAGATGAAATAATGAGTGGATCCCGTGTCGATCAACACTCGTGCTAGGCATTCATTCACCAATAAAGAACCTTTGTAATTACATAACTAACATCAATGCATTTCAACAAGGACATACATAGTATATAAATAACACATCATACATACAATCAATCATATTATATACTAGTAGGTATTTGTAACTTAAAACTTTAGCATTCTAGCATACCTTGCATGACATCATCGGATGCACTTGCGTCTCGCTCTGACAAGGTAAAGACTTGGCCCTGAGTTGCCTGGCGAGGCGGCCGTGTAGACTGTGAGAGCCCCGATGCCAGTGACAAGCTCTACTGAGAGGACTGCCTGATAGGGCACCTACTCCCCTAAGACTGAGGTGGCATATGACGGCGGGGTCAATTTTTGATCATGTGGCCTTGATCACCACAACGAAAACACCCACCAGAGATCTTACAGCACTCTCAAGCTAAATATATCCTCCCACAATAAGTACAGGGCTCATATACGTATGTGGAGGGCACATATCCCCTAGCTTGAGATAATACTGGGCATGAGGCCTGTATGTTAGTCGGGCGCACTACCTGTGGAACAAAAGGGCGTGGAGCTGGAGGTGCAGTGTATAACCTCTGTGACTGTGCTGGCCTTACAGGCTGGTAAGCAATAGTTCTCCCTCTCTTCTCTACTGAGCCACTAGACTAGCCTTTCTCTATTCCCTTCTCTTGAAGAATTATTCAGAATTAGACTAGACTAGCTGGTCCTTGTCGACTACTTCGACATATGTCTCAAGTCTAAACATTGAGACCTGATCCCTGTTGTATGCCTTCAATCCCCTTCTAAACTTTCTGGCTTTCAGAGCCTTGGTAGCTATCATGTGAGGAGCAAATCTAGATAGCTCTGAGAACTTGGCTTTATAAGCTGCCATCGACATATTACCTTGCTCCAAGGTAATAAACTCGACTTCTTTCTTCTCCTTCATTTCTATTGGGTAGTATTTCTTGTAGAAAACATCCACGAATTCTTCCCAAGTCCAATCTTGACCCTATCGGGTCAAATCCTGGTTCCTAACCGCTAATCTCCACCAATGGTCGGCCTCACCTTCAACCATAAAGGCGGCCCATATGACCCTCTCTTCCTCAGTAGACAACAACGCTAAGAATATCTTTTCAAGTTGCTTGATCCATGCCTCAGCCACTAATGGATCGATGCTTCCACAAAACACCGGAGACCTCATCCTCCAAAAAGCATCTATTCCTACTTTTGCTCTATTTAGAGGAGCAGCTATAAGAGCGGCACCTGAAGGAGGTGTAGCAAGTTGCCTCCCTGCTAGTATAGCCAAGGTCTCAGTTATCGAAACAAAAGCTTGAGCAAAGTCAAGTTGCTCATCACTCGAGCAAGTATCACTTCCGTTTCCCCTCGTATTGTATCTGCGACCCCGAGCACTGCATCTCATGATTAGATTGTGAGAATGGCAGTACAACATCAGTCTAACTTGGATACCCATTTAATAATCAATTCAACAATCACTTAACATTCATTAAGCATATAACAATGCATCTAAGGTATACATGGTAATGACATAACATCCAATTTATGTTCCTGGCATAGGACACTAAGTTCGGTTGGGTTCAACCAGTTTTGACTTAGACTAACTCAGTTAGTCTAAACTTGGAATACGACTCTTTAAAATGACCCTAATGCCTTGTTCAATCAGGGTATCAGCTCTAAGTGACCCTAAGGACTCTAATGCCTAGAGCTCTAATACCACTTCAGTCCTGCCCCAAAATACCCCCTAGGAGTTAAGGGATACTTTAGGTATGACTATACCTAACCTGTCAAATCGTCCTGTAATGAACAAGGCAATCATAATATAATATGGACATGATACAAAGTGCGGAAGCCCAAAAACCGTGCGGAAGCGTAAACCAACTTTTTCTTTTCTACACATAGTTTGTATTCCAACTTCATATACAAAACATAAACAGTAAATGTGGACATGCCCACCATCAAAATACAAAAGGATCAAAGTCTTTCTCTCTCTCTCCATAACACCCTACTCACAATAGTCTAGATATGGCCACACATCTAGATCTCTAAACCTTTGATAAAACCCATAATTAGAAATCATGACTTGTTCGTGAAAATAGCTTTTCGTGTTTTTCAAACTTGCTTGCCGTATTTAACTTGTTCTTGTAGCTCCCCAGAACATTTTGTACCTAATGATTAGTGTTCTTGTAGCACCCCGAAAATGTTCCCCTTCACATGACGAATCTAACCCAAGTTAAATCGTGAAAATCCGATGAACGAGTAAAAATTTATGGCCAAAATACCAAAATAGGGAAAAATAGTAAAAATCTGCAGAGCACCGGTCACTAGCGATCGCTCGGTCCACTACCGGTTGATCGATATCTATCGCTCGGTCCAAACATTTGTATGGAGAAAAATTCTAGAGAGGTGGTTTTTGTCCGAGAGATCGGTCAAAACACCGATCACTCGGTCCACTACCGAGAGCTCGGTCATAAGCACTGGTTGCTCGGTCCACTACTGGTAAATCGGTATCAATCGGTCCTTCGTGTTTTGTAGAAATTTCATTAAGGGTTTTTTGGTCTTTTGGCTACTCCACCTTAATTTTAAGGGTTGGCTCAAGCCAAGGGTGTTCAAAAACACCCTTAGCAATATTTTGAGAAAGAGGGGGAGAGAACCTAGGGTTTTTAAAGGTCTCTTTCCATTTGAGACAGAATCAAGGGTTTGAGAACCCTAGAATCATCCTAAAAGCTTGGATTTCTCAAATCTACCCTCAAGCACGTGTGGAGTTCCTCCTCCAAGCTCGGGCAACGTTTCCTACGGCATTTTTCCAAGGTTTTCTTCCCCAAATCAAGCATCCTTCAAGCAAGGGTTCTCCTCTACAATTTGGGGTTCTAATCCAAGGTTTTTCTCCAAGATCAAGCCTTGATCTTAAGGTTAGTACACCCGACTAACTTCCTTAGCAATAACCTATGTTTTTCTCTTGATAAAGATGGTTTCTATCTTGTGTTCTTTCCCTTCCTTTGAAATATGCTATTTCCCCAAATGTGAACAAGATAAATGGAATAAATGGATGGGGATGGATGAGGCGATTGGATGTCGTGTTGTGGTGATGAATGTGTGTTGGAAAAATGGTGGATGGGCATTTCAAGCATAATGAATACACTTTATGTGGTGTGATAAAAAAAATGCACTAAAAAACAGAAGAAATGAAACGACTAAGAAATGTTGCACGCCTTGTGTTTGTTAAAATGCCTAAACAAGGGTTAAATGGATTTAATGAAGAAAATGGAAATAGGATTTTTGTAAATTTTCTTATAAATGATAAATTGATCAAATGCGCTATATGTTGCCTAAATTTTCATATGATTATGTAAAGAATTGAAATTCTACACTCATGTGAACCTTCTATTCAAGCATGTCATCATGCTCATTACAAATGTTACACACACACACCCATGCATGCATGAATCGGTTTTTCTAAAGTATATGTACACCAGAAACAACAAGAACAAAAATGTGATTCACAATACAATCGATAAAGCCGGACATCGAGCCGGTCAAGGATAGGGCATATCCCTAGGATATGTCATACCTGGCTCACAAGTAAAACAAGCAAGTTGATAAAGCCGGACATCGGGCCGGTCAAGGGTAGAGCATATCCCTAGGATATGTCATACCTGGCTGACAAGTAAACAAGCATGAATGTCAAGGGTAGGAAATATCGCAAGATATGTCATACCTGGCTCACAAGAAAACAAGACAAGGAGGTTGGTGTACCATTTTCTATATATATATTTCAGGGAAGGGAATTTACATTCCCGACTCACAAGTCACTTCAAGGGCATTAACCTCTGGCTCACAAGTATACAAGCAAGATAAGTCAAGAACCTGTCAAGTCATGACAAGAACAAGCAAGACAAGTGATTCCAAGCAAGACAAGACAAGCATGTGTGATTCTTACGAACAAGACCAAGACAAGAACTAGTTTTCAAGCATGACAAGCAAGTTTTGAAAGAAACACGAAAAGCTATTTTCAAGAATAAGATATGACTTAGAAAATGTGAGTTTTACCGGAGTTTTCGCATTCATCCAAGCATGTCAAGATTCGCATTCATTCAAGCATGTCAAGATTATTACCTTGCTTTACTTTAAATGTTATGCACGCTATATGTTGCTAGTATTACTTTAAGTTGATGTTGTGTATTGTGGTGATTATTGTTGTGCATTGATATTGCTATGGTTAGCTAGTAGCTTGTACTCGCTGAGTATTCCAGACTCAGCTGTAATTTTATGTCGGCAGTTATCGAGGATGCCCTCCACCCTAAGCCTTGGGTTGAGGAAGAGTATGTAGAGAAGAGAGAGCCACCTATCCCGATGCAGTCGCAAGAGGATAGAGACCAAGACGTGTGGCCGTATTTAGATTATTGTTGAGCATAGTGGGCTCGACATTTCTTTTGTATTTTGATAGGTGGGCTTGTCCACCTTTGACTTGATATGTATGAATATATGTCAACTTGGAATACAGACCACCTTATAAAGAAAAGAAAAAGTTGATTTATGCTTCCGCACTCATGTTTAGCTTCCGTACTCTAATTATTGTTGTTATTATATCATGTTAGCATGTTCATTATAGGATGTCAAGTACGCCTTATGTGTCATACAAGATGATTGACACGGCGGTCATGAACTAAAGTATCCCTCACTCCTAGGGGGTATTTTGGGGCGCAACAGTTCTTATCACATAGAATCACACATGTCTTGTCTTGTTCTTGTTTGGAATCACTTGTCATGCTTGTCTTGTCATGTCTTGACTTACCTTGTCATGCTTATCTTGTGAGCCAGATGTTAGTGCCCTTGTAGCGACTTGTGAACTTGATACGTAAGTATCCTTCAGCGAAACATGAATAGAAAGTGACTTGTGAGTCGGATACGTAAGTATCCTTCAGCGAAATAGAAAAGGTGCACCAACATCCTTGATCGGCACTCTATCCGACATTATCAACTTGTCTTGTTTTCTTGTGAGTCAGGTATGACATATCTTGCGATATGCTCTACCCTTAACCGGCCCGATGTCTAGCTTTATCATGCTTATCATGTTTACTTGTGAGCCAGGTATGACATATCTTGCGATATGTCCTACCCTTGACCGGCCCGATGTCCGGCTTTATCATTCGTTTCGTGAATCACATTTCTTGTCATTGGTTGGTTTTCTCATAAACATATACTCTTGAAAACATTGGCTAATTCATGCAAGTGTGCTTATGTGTGTGACAAGAGTGGTAATCATGATCGCATGAATAAGTCAAGGGACAACATATAGCATTTCAATTCCTCTTATGATCATGTGAGAATTTAAACAAGCATAGAGAGCGTTTGATCTAAATTTACCAATTGAGGAAGAACGACATAAGTCATGCTTTCATAATCTTCCTTAAATTCATTTAATTCTTTCATTCATGCATTTCATCAAACACTTAGCGTACAACATTTTCATAGCCATTTTATTGAAGTTTCTATGTTCATACATTTCATCAAACACATGGGGTGCGTTTATTATGAGTACATTGCCCTTCCATAATTCTTATCACACAACATCCATCACACCACACAGCATCCAATAGCCTCAACATTCCATACATCCTACACATTCATCCACATTTAGTTTATCTTGTATAATTTAGGGAATCGTTAGTTTATTTCAAGGAATAGAATCCACAAGATCAAGGCATAATCATTTTAGGTTATTACTTAGTAAACTAGTAAGGGTGTACTAAGCTTAATGATTAACTCTTAACTTTGGAGAAAACCCTTGATTTAAAAATCCCAAGCTTGATGGAGAATGCAACCCTTGAGAAGGTAGATCTTTCTTGGGTGAGGATGATCCAAGCTTGATCTTGAGCTCCTCTTGATCTTGGATGCATCCCTCTACTTGAAGAATCCCCAATTCCTCTTCTCCTCTCAATCCCTCTCAGGTTTTGGAACTCCCAGAAAGCCCCAATAGTGAACCCTATTTATAGGCAAAGGGTTAAAAACTCCCAAATCCGGATTTGTAACTCACGCGCGATCGATCGCACACCAACTGCAATCGATCGCAGATCCCAATGCGATCGATCACACCTGGGGACGATCTGTTGCACTTGAACCTACATGTTTTTGTTTGATTTTTCCCTGCATATAATCAATCGCACACACTTGCAATTGATCGAAGATCCCTATGCGATCTATCGCACCTGGAGGAGACCTATCGCATATGGACCTGAACCTTCTGGACCAATTTCCACTGTATGCGATCGATCGTACCTTGCCTGCGATCGATCGCACGTCCCATTTTCTTAGATTTTCCCACCAGTAGCCTCCTTGGGATGTTTCCAACCTTATTTCCATTATCCTTAGGGCACTAAACCCCTTTTTCATGCTGTACTTGGGTCGTTAACATCCATTTCCTCATAAAACACCAAATTCAAATATATGGAAAGCTATTTGGCAATGAAAACACTATTCATTCGTCATGAAAAGTTCCGGGGTGCTACAAACTTGCTCTTTTTCTTCGGGGTCTAGTCCCTATCTCTTAAGTAATCTTTTGGTTACCGAATCATATATGACCTTTTTTCGATAAGGGTTCATTTGCCTGTTTTTTTTGTCACTCCAGGAAGTGGTGGCCTCGCTTATTTGCTTTGAAGAATAAAAGATGATGGTTTTTTCCATGTTCTTCTTGGGGAAATCACAACATTAGGGCTGCTTTCCGCCGTCAGCCATTTTTTCCATGTGTCGAGATTAGCAATTGATCGGCTATCAGTCATTTCCTGATAAGCTGCTTCATCCCATAGGGATTCTTGCAGAGGCTCTATTTCTTCTGAAGACCACTCTATGGAGCCTTCTTCTGATGAGGACTTTTCTTTAATCGTGACGGTGTTTACAGTTTGACCAGGATTTTCTCCAAACATGAAGTCTGAGGGCTTATACCCTAGCCTTGTTGTTTTTGTGTCGATATAGCCATCAGTGTCTAGGACTTTATGCTGGTCCATATCAGTCCATGGGGAGTTGATTTTCTCATATAGACCGACGGAATTGAAAAGTATTGGCTTTTGTCATCTTTTCTTGATCGGAACCATGCAACTAGAAGTAGTTTCTACCATTGTATAGTCCACGTTTCTCAACAGAACTGGATGATTAGCTTTGAGAGTTTGTAGAGGGTCGATCTGTTGATCCACTTTAAGGGCCGCGAGAGAGTCAACCAAAGTCAAGGTTAATTGTCCATCTTTTCTTTTTGACTTTGGGGTGTATTTGAATACCCTTTTTAGAGTTGCAACTTGAACAGATCGGTGATTGCTTTTAGGTCAAATTTTGGCTTTTTGTGCCTTGGGATTTTGGTGAATGCTTCTTTGTGTACTTTGAGATAGAAGCGTGCATCTGCATAGTATGTCTCTGCATCATTGAATGGATCATCATCAGTATCGATCCTTACTTGTCTATTCCCTTATGGGTTTTTAAGGCATTGGTGATAGGTAGATAGCACAACAAGATGGTTATGCATCCATTGACGCCCTAGTAGGGATTTGTATGATGTATCAACATCAATCACCAGAAATGTTGTGGTTTCAAAGATATCTCAAAACCTTGTCTTAAGGTTAATCATGCCCATAGGCTTTTGTTCATTTTAGTTAAACCCTTGGATGATCAGGTTACTTTCATGAAGTTGGCTTGCTTGTATGCCTAATTTAGGTAGCATACTTCTTGGGAGAACGTTGATGGCTGAACATTCATCAATCATCACTCAGGATATACTAGTCTCATTAACTAGACCCGTGATGAACAATGGCTAGTTCTGTTGAAGTGTTTTAGCTCGCATATCTTCATCATTAAAAGTGATCGTGACGAGGCAGGAGGTTCCCGCTTAAGGAGGCTGTGGCGGTTAACTTGTAACTTCTTCAAAAAAGTCCTCTGAATTAGAAAGGGCATATATTAGGGACCTTTTTAATTCCGAAGCCATCTTGAGAGCGTCACAGACACTTAGTAAGGAGAGAATTTTCTTTAGATCGGCCAGATGTTGTACTTGACCCTCTCATTACTGGGAGCTATTTGGGTTGGAGCCAACTGAACCCTAATCCGATTTTCATGCTGAACTAGTACAAATCTTGATGGTATTCCTAAACTAGAGATTGAGTTGATAGACCTTTACCACTGTCTGATCCATTGGTTTAGATAACTCTCCTTCTAAGAATTGGACTATGTTTATGGAGCCGAAATCTGGTCTTCTCTTTTTGCTTTGGGAAGGTAACTGCCTTCGTGCTTCATATTCTTCAATTGAGGTTTCAGATAGCAGTGAAGTTGGAGTTGACCATTGAGTTTTATGGTGGAATGGGCCTGATGCTTTAGCTATAGCTGATGTTTCCTGTCAAAGGAAATCTACTGATTCCAATTTAGAAATCTTAGAAGAATCAGGTTGAACTTGTCCTTTGCTCTCGTCTTGTCCTTCCTTAGATGGATATTCATCGGAGAAATCAGGCAGCCCTTTGAGTGTTGATATTTGCTCTGATGCAAACAAACTATCGGTCGATTTTGGACTGAGGATTGTTTCACCAGGAGTCTTGGGAGGTTTGGATGGTATTTTTTCATTGTCTACCTCTCATTTTCTTTCAGATGAAAATCCTTCGGAGAGATCAGAAAGCCCTGTAGGTGTCTGCCCTGGTGTGGATGGTCTTCTCTCTGGGAGTTCAATATCTTTAGATTGATCTAATCAATCCTAAAATACCTGGTGTCTTTTTGGACTACAGGCTATTATTTCCTTTGGGGAATTCAACAATAAAGGGTCTTCATTTGGGACCAGATTGATGACATAGCATGAGAAGATGTTGGATTCATCCCTTGAGTCTGTTGACTAAAGGCTATTATAGTCATAGTCAGAGCAGAAGCCTGGAGGGGTAAAATCCATCAGAGTAATTGTCTGTAAAGGCTTTTGTTCCGGAGGAGTATCTTGGGTAGGGCCATTTTTCTTTGTTTTCCTTACTTTTTCTGTCTTCTTCTTTTTCTCAGCCATAGCTACACGCTTCCCTTCCTTTTTCTGGGATTAAGCTTGACTTTTAGCCTGAGCTTACATTTTGGCATCGGTGATTTGAGCCAATTACTTCTTTTTCTTAGCACATTTGCTTTCAAAAAGGGTCCATTCCTCTTCATCTGACGATTTGTCGTCAGAAAGATTGTCATTTACCAGGACCTTTCCTTTATCAAGCGATTTTGAAGCAACCACTGTGTTGGATGTAGCCGTCTATTGCAGATCTTGACCAATGACGATTTCATTGTTGTCCAAGAGTCGCTGAATGATATCCTTCAGTACAAAATAGTTCTTGATTTGATGACTGATTATATGATGATAAGGTCAATATTTGGGATCATCCTTCATTCCGATCTCTTAGGGTCTTCTACATTCCGGGAGAGTGATCAATTCATTCGTGATGAGGTCTTCGAATAAGTCTTCGATGATATCCTCAGAGAAAAAAGAAGTTATATTCATTCTTTTTTCAATGGTGACTCTTTTTGGAGGGTCACGCTTATCTTGTTGTTAAGGCACATCCGGATGAGTTCCAGCTGAGTGAACTTCTGAGGACAAGAGAAAGTTAAGGCTCTTCATCGAGCAATGAATTATGTTACTGATTCATTGTCCCTCTACTCGGTCTCAATCAATTCTAGAACACCCACTCTTCTTTAAGTATTGTAGAATTATTTTTTGAATTCGGACACCACTGTACTCCAATCCGGGATTGAAGCCTCAGGGAGATTGGCGTACCATGTGAAAGCAGCATCCTCTAGGGATTTCACAAAGAGTTGGAGGCAAAGAGCTCCAATCTTGGATGTCGATCCATATCTTGAGAGGAAATGGGATAGATGTTGCCTTGGATCTCCGGTACCATTAAACATTTTGATGTTGGTTGAACGAAACCTGACGGGAATGAAACTACATCCATGACAGTAGGATAAAGCTTTACAATCATCCGAACATCTTCTTCTTTTTCTTTGGTCATTCGCATTTGGTTGCGAACGGTCTCTTCGATTGAGGCAAGAAGAGATGGGGAAACTCCTCCTATGAGTGCAGCCTAATCTGGGACAAGACCTGTTCCGGGTGCAATTGAAAGATTTGGAGGTGCAGGGGCTATGCCTTGATTATTGATTGCTATCTCCTTGGTAAGGGAAACACGGTCCTAGTGCTGATACAGATTTGAGAGCTGACAATTGAGTAGCCAACTCTTGCATTTGAGACATCATGACTGTGATTTCATCATCTTTGTACCGGAGTTGAGCTTATAAGGCCGTTGTTTGATCACCTGATGATGGAGGTGCCAAACTTACAGGGTTATTTCCCTGGCCTGGGTTCCCGTCTAAATTTGTCATCATGACTGATACCGATTTCCAATGAAAGTTACAAGGTTAGAGGGTTATTAATGAAATGATTTCCAATGAATTTCAGAAAAATGGCATGAATATCAAGACATAAGAGTTTGGGTCTCTACAACTAAGCCCCTTTCCTACAGTTTCTTTGCAATTAAGTTCCTCTATTCAATATTCTGTATAAGTCACTCGGAAAGGAATATTATTTAGCATTGTCTAGTCCCTATATTATGTATTAATTTTGTTCCTTAATATTAATCATCTCATTGGACTTAGAAAGATTTAGCAAAACTTTTTGATAAAATTACATATTTTTATAATTTATAATCTAAAAATATTTCTATAAAACAGTTGTTTTAAAACCACCAGCTGAATCTATTGAGTCCAATCTTCATGATATATCAACTCTATATTCTCTCCTTATCGGAGTAGTGGATTCCTTATTACACATTTGCATCTATTCGTATACCATGGCATAACCCAACAGATTTGTATATAGCCCTAGGTTAGCTAGGCATCACTGTTTGGTAATATCAAAGTCGTACACACAATGCATAAGAGAATACACTACTCCAATTGGACTTGGAAAAATTTGCTAACTGTATAAGAATCATCGTTTGATACTTTCATTGGGTATTCTCAGATTGACCCTTTCAGTGCTCAGTAACATATACCAACATTTAGGTCTACAAGCATAACTGAAGAATCATATCCCTATCTATGGTTCATAACCATAACAAGGTTCTTCTACAATGTTACCTAAGGAGTCTTGTATTTTCATTATATAAAATTATTTAATATGAATAACTAATAAGAAGTCATGCTCGTAGGAGATTAATGAATATGAATGACATTAATCTAAATAATATATGATTCTGGCTTTTGAGGGCATATACATATAACAGCTTACAAATAAACAACAAGAACCTCAAAAGATTTATAAGATATAAAAATACAATTGCTGAAAATAACTTTCTAACATGTAGAAAGTTCTAATACAATTTCTAAGATCGGAGGATCAAAGGTTGATTTCATTCTAATTTCACAAAATACCAGGAAAGAAGATAAATCCCAGAGACAATAAAACAAGTAAAAATGGCAAGCCACAAGGAATTATTTAACACCACGTATAGGGCAGCCGCGAATGCAACGAACATTGATATGATGGAGATGAGTATCAGAATTGTGCCATACGGAATGAATTTTGCGGAGAAATCATAACGGATTAGAGGTATTATGAAATTGAAGAACACACAGGTCATGGAGCATGTAAACGCAATGGCATCCGTTATCACAAAGGCTTGGAAAGCTGCTTCTCTCGCAAGGGTTGCTTGGCCATCACTTCTGTAACCTCCCGGAGTTTGGTAAGCTGCAGCAAAGGTGACAGTGGCAATGAGAGTTGCCACTACCATCTGAGTGCTTTTAATTTCTTTTCTACGGGAGATATATTCCTCCTCCACCTTTCGTGCATCTTCAAGATGAAATCTTTGCTGAAGAAGTGGTCCTCTTATACCGCCTTTAGCCTTAACAGAATTTAGGTGACTATAGACTACATACTCCTGTTCATATTTATGTCAACAAGAATAAAGAAAGAGGAGAACCAAAATAAGAAGTCCATTTGAATAATACAGGATATTCATACATTACACCCTCGTCTTACTAATAGGATTTTTTTTTTTTTGAAGGTAAGCTGGGATTAGGCAGACCCAATACCCCCTTGACCAACCTTCCTTACAACTATTTTGGGTGTGGCCTCTATTGCCAAGTCATTGTCCTTTCCCAACAAGGGCGATGAACTGTGGGTGCAATGGGTGCTAGCAGTGCATCACATTTTCAAAATAACACCAACTAAGGAGTTTCGGATGGGCAACAGTTGCGCTGTTGCCCCTTTGTGTCTAACAAAGGAGGGCCCCACGTTCAGTAGGGGTAAATTAGGAATTAAAAAAAATGAGCCACATTTTTGTAAAACACAAAGGGACAACAGCGCAACAGCGTGCGCGCTGTTGCCCATCCTAACTCAGTAAGAAGGGTGTCTTACTCTCATAATTATTGTGATCATATGAACAGAGACTTGGAATTCTCTACAGTCATAACCGAACTCTTGGAGTCCAGTTACGTCCCAAATGTCAACACATGTCTCTTTAATACTCCTTAAATGTGATTAAGATTCACTAACCCTTAGGTTCCACCATATAACCTTAGTTTATAGAAAAAATATTAACTATAAAGGTTAAAGTTGTTAACTAGAATTAAAAGAGCACTTAAAAAGGCTTCGTGTTGTAACCGGACTCCAAGGAGTCTAGCTATAACCGTAGAAGATTCCAAGTCATGGACAGCCTGTTACGATGAAAACTCTCCTGAATTCTACAAGGACTCCTTGTAGAGGCCTTAACAAAAGATCTGGACTCGTCTCAGGCAATTCAAGACCATTCGAGCTTTGGAGAGATTTTAGGATGTCGAAAAATTTGGGACGCCCTAACATCCCGGCTATTTACCCACCCCGTGGAATACTTTTCCGCCTTTAAGTAAAATAATGGTTATTTTACTTGAATTAGTTAATTTGTATGGTTCAATCAAGCAGTGGCGGAGCTAGGAATTTTTCCTTGGGAGGCCAAAGTACATATATGGAGAAAATTAATGGGAGTGACGTATGGGTCCTTGGGGGTTCGGGGGCGTAGGCCCCAAAAATATTTTTTTCGGGTAATAGGTCTTTTGTGGTCATAAAATTTGTTGATATAGCATTCCAATAAGAGAAATGTGACCGTCTAGGGTGGAGACCACCTAGAGACTATTGGTCTGTCTTTTTACAAATCCATTATATAAATAAAATTAATTATATTTTATTTTATTATGAAGATTGATTTTTCCATGCACATTTCACTGGGTGGAACGTGCACGCCTCCACTGCTTGACATGTGTCCATTTTAACACCCATTAATTAGGGTTAAGATTCACTCACCCCTAGGGTTTATTTATCTACCCTTGGTTTTTGGAAAAAATAAATAAATCTTCAGTTAACAAATTTTAACCATGTTTAAAGAGGGTTAAAAGGGACACATGGAGGCCTAAAGTATCAATCCCTTTATATTATACCTATTAAAAAAATATACAAAATTTAAACAAAATAACTTTATTCCACCAAAATGACATGATTCAATTTAAATAATGTGAAACGGCTTGGGATTGTCTCTGGCCAGAAAGGGCTTATCTCGGGGTTCCATAGAACAGGTGACAAGTGGTGGAGAAGTCAAAATCATGGGGCCCACGATTTTGACTTCTCCACCCTTAATAAGACTTGTGGCGATAAGTGTGTGAGAATAAAGGGAGAGATATCATATGGGGAGAAGTCAAAAAAATGGGGAGAAAATGAAATGACTTCTCCCCATTTTTTGGCCAACTGTCGCATAATGTATGGAACCCCGAGAGGGGTTTCTGGCTTCGCCAGAGACAAGCCAAAGCCAATGTGAAACAGGTTTTACCGAAGGCCCATCCTTTCGTGTTTACTCAGGTCAAGGAGTCCCTCCGGTTGAGTGTGATAATAAGAGTTGTATTGCACTAGCCAGCCCGTTGGGCATCCGCGCGGCGAGACAGGGCAATGAAAATTAGATAATAAAATCGCAGACACGGAGGTCCATTGACGACTCCGGCCGGATCAGCCGGCCGGTAGATCTAAAAGGATTCATCCATAGGTCGCTAGGACACTAGGGCTTTCCAAAAATGGAGGCCGTAGAATCCTGCATCCCGCCATAACAGGTTTCCCTAGAAGTGGGCGGGCTCACACTCATTTTCAATGAAAATATTACCTTTTTTGATGTTGCACGTTTTCCTGGTGAAATAGCCAAGTCCAGGGGTGTCATTCCGTCTTTGTTCGTGGCATTAATGTCCAGTCCGCCTTGGTGCTTTAAAATAGACCTTACCATATTAGGAGAGCAGCGGATGACGGCCAGATGCAAAGGGGTGTTTCCATCCTTGTCCCGCTGGTTTAGGAGCTGATCATACCTAACGTCACGCGTAAAATAATCGAGCACCCTCTGATTATACGACTCCACATGCTTATAATTGGAGATGCAAAAATGAATAGCATTCTGGCCGTTATTGTCAACCAGGTCAACAGCATCTGGGTACCATTCAATGATCTTCTCAGTTATGGACAGGTTGCCATTACCTGCTGCAAAGTGAAGAGGTGATTTGCCATCTTCGTCTACGATGTAGGCTACTGAGGTGTCTGACTCTAATAAAAGTTCGGCCACATGAAGCCTACCATAGGATGCAGCATAGTGAAGAGCAGTCCTGCCAAGGATATCCCTTTCTTTGATGAGTTCTGGCCTATTTTTCACTAGTAATTCCGTAATAGCTGAAATTTAAGAGAGCGTGAAAAGTTAAAAGTAGGGCGATACCAATTTTTGTAAAATTAAGAGAACTTTAGAAAGATTTGTTTACTGGGCTACCCTTGCTATTTCTTCATTCTTCCACATCACTGTTAGGTTTCCCCTCCATGACTAAAAGCCTTGAAGGGTCTTCTCGTATATGAATAGGAAATTGTTAACCCAAATGAAGGATGATAAGAATTTTTGAAATTACCGTAATTGTCCAAAATGGTCGCAGCGTGTAATGCCGTCAACCTGTTTGGCCCGCCGCAGTTGCATTGGTGAGTTGATTCTAAGACTTGACGTACAATATCTTTATGTCCTCCTTTTGCGGCCAGATAAAGTGGGGATTCACCAGCCTCATTAACAATACTCCATAATCCAGGGTCCTGCTCCGCCAACACAATTCCCACCTCTGAGTGATGGTATAGTAGAGCCTCATGCAAGACTGTGTTGTTCGCTACATTTCTATACCTCAGTATATTATATGTCTGGCTTCCTCCTTCCACGTCTCTGGATGTTGATGCAGAAAGAGAAATGGATTTCTCCACCAAAAAATTGACTATAGAGAGATCGCCAGCCCTTGCAGCAATGTGCAACGCAGTGTCTCCCTTGGAGTTTTCCTGGGGGAGAAGTGATTCACGCATCAAATATACTTCTTTTACCAAATCCTCGTGTCTGAATTTCGCGGCGAGGTGAAGAACATTGTTCCCCAGGGGAGTCTCTTCTTGTAGGAGGTTGGGATTTCCTTCTACGAGATCCTTGATGAGATCAATGTTCCCCGATGTTGCTGCTTTATACAATCTGATATTCATGGGTTCACTCTCTACCGAACAACTGATGCTTTTTATTTCCTCCTGCTGAATGTGCATCGTTCTACATTTGGTGAGCAATCCCTATTTATAAATGGGAATCGTCCTTTTTTTTTTTTTTTAAACACCACAATGCCTTACTGTAGGTAAAGAAAAGGAAACCCCTCTTGTACCCATAGGATAAAATATCTAGAATCGCAATCCAAAATTGTAGTAAATATTCTAACAATACAACAACTTTTATTCCAAAAATTCATGCACTAGAAAATAGTTAGAAATTTGGTAGCTCATGTGAAGTAAGACGCAGATAATGCGCTCTCTTTAAGATATTTTGCGCCTCCTATAGATACACTGGGTTGCTAGACACGATACTTCCAGGATACAACAGCTTCACACAAATCTATCCCTGATAACTTATAGTCACATACCTTACTCTGTTTCTTACCTAGTAATCTCTCAAAAAAAAATTTCTCAAACATAAAATATAGTAGTGAAAACTTTTCTAATCTTCTCTATATTTATAGAAGGGAAACTACATAGTATATATAGAAAACTAATTAGGTTTTTTATAATTCTAAAACTATCACATTAGTGACTAATAATTGTAACAATAAACTTTTGAAATGTTTCTCACCATTAAATTTATTTTGAATTACAATCACCCAAAGGTACAACAATCCCACACTTGATTCAAAAATAATAAAACCACGAAGAAAAAGTAAAGTTGCTGGAAAAATTAGATTTAATGCATAAACAAAGATGTCACGTAGACTTAACTTTTGCATAGTTTAAAGTACAATTTTCATCAGATACTCAGTATCCATAGATCATAGATCTTGGTCTTGCAAAACTGAGCTCTTTTAGTGATGAGTCTTATACCTTAAACACACTAGCTCTTACAGAGTCTATAGGTGTCTAAGCCAGCACTTTTCGGCCATATGTTTTATCTCGGTTTAATAAGTGCTCTAGGGAAATAGCCAATTTCTCATAGAAAGTCACCCCACTTCCACACTTATATAGGTGAGTCTATCAAAGATGCCTATGTGATTTTACATCACACTCAATAGAGCTATAGATCTCATTAAGAGGAAACTATCAACCTCTAATCATCACATATTTTATGCACTATTCACACCATAGGAAACGACTTGGAGAATAATAATATTATTCTCCTAATATAGTACATCACCTCAAATCACCTTAGTAACTTGTTCTTCCCATTAAACCTGTTCTTAGGATTCCAGTCTTCAGGTTGGGCTGCCATTACAATTGGTTTATTTTCAATAGGCTTAACTCTCATTCCCTCGATGTGCTCCCTTGCTAGGCCTTTAGTCAAGAGATCTGCTAGATTTTCTTATGATCTGATTTCATTTTCAGATATTACTACATCTCATAGTAGTTCTCAATTATTATTGCATCTCGTAGGAATTTTCTCATATATAATTCCATTTTATAGGAATTCTCTTAAGTATAATTCCATCTCGTAGGAATTATCTTGAATAGAAGTTTGGAAATTTTCTCAAATATAATTCGAGACTTACCATTATACTGACTATTTTTAGCTCTTCCTATTGCAGCATTGCATTTACAATTAATTTTAATAGCATAGACTAGTTTATTCCATAAAGGAATATCAAACAAAAAGTTCTGAAGTCACTCAACTTCTTCTCTTGCTAAGACTAGAGCTATTAGTGTCAATTTCATAGTAAAAATGAACTCAATTAATTGTTTCTTAGAATATTAAGAAACATTACCACTACCAATTAGGAATATATAACCACTTGTTATTTTTTATTCATTAGAAATAGAATTCCAATTAGCATTACTATACCTTTCAATTTAAGAATGACATCCACCCTAATGAAAATCAGAATTTATGATTTTCTTTAAATACTTTAAATATTTAATCACTCTGCTAATTGCATCCCAATGCTCCCTACTGGAATTACTAGTGTATCTACTTAATTTTTCGACTACATTTGAGTATAGTTCATAGCATATATCAAGCTTCCAATTACACTAGCAAATTCATTTTAGTTTATACAATCTGCTTCATTAGGTGATAGATGAACACTAAGATCATATGAAGTTTAAATATTACTACAATCGTAAGGATTGTATTCAATGAGATTGAGATAAAGTTATCTCATCATCAGTTCTAATTATTTTAATTCCAAGAGTTAAATTTGTCTCTCCAAGATTTTTCATGTCAAATTGGGATGATATGTATGGAACCAAAAAAGAACTCCGAGTTTCTCTATGAAATTTGTTCTTTTATTGGCATGGATAAACATATAGATTCAAATTATTCTCATCCTAAGATTTGGTTGTTTTGGAAGAATAATGTCCAAGTATCCTTTATATCTTCTTCAGACCAAATGATTGTTGGTGATGTTTCTATTTCTAGTATTATTCCCATCAGATGTGCGTTTATTTATGCTAAATGTAATAGGAGGGATCGTACATCTCTTTGGTCGGATCTCTGTTCTTGTTTTGCTTCTTTTGCAGGCCCTTTTTTAATTGGAGGAGATTTTAATGCTATTGCTAGTTCTAATGAAAAGTTGGGAGGGAGAAATGTTAATATTGAATCTCTCACGGATTTCAATAATATGATAAATGATCTAGGCATGATTGATGCTGGTTATATTGGTAATAAATATACGTGGTGCAATAACCAGGAAGGTTCTAATCGTATATATACAAGACTAGATCGTGTTCTTTTTAGCTCGGAGTGGAATCTTCATTTTAAAATCTCTAATATCTCTCATCTCACCAGGTTAGCTTCCGATCATTCCCCTCTTCTTCTTATATTTCGTAAAGATGAGATTAGGCATCCTTCGTCTTTTAAATTTCAGAAAATGTGGATTCATCACCCTAATTTCCATAGAGTTGTTCTGAATCATGAAGTATTCCCTTATATGCTAATCCTCTTATGTCTTTCTTTTTTAAATTGAAACGACTTAAGATTATGTTTGAAAGTTGGAATAAAAATGTTTTTGTTAATATTTTTCAAAAAATTAAAGATTTGGAAAGCCAAATCAGCAATTTAGAGGAAGATCTTCAAAATTCTTGGGAAATAGGGAATGCTGAAAAATTAATTATTCTTAAAGATGAGATGCAAAATATTCTTTTATATGAAGAGATTTTCTAGCGCCAAAAATCCAGAATTAAATGGCTTCAAGAGGGGGATAATAATACTAGATTCTTTCATATGGTTACTAATTCAAGAAGGGGAAAGAACTGCATCACTCGGATTCAAAATTCTCAAGGAGAATGGTTGGATTCGAGGGATGATATTGGTAATGTTGTTGTTTCTTTCCTTAAAGATTTATTAACCTCTTCTCATTGCTTAGTTGATCATAATATTATCAATCATATTACTAATCTTATTTCAGATATTGATAATATTGGCTATCTTAATCTCTCCTTCTATTGATGAAATTAAGCAAGTTGTGTTTAGTATATCTGCTGATAGTCCTCCAGGCCTAGATGGTTTTTCAGGTCATTTTTATCATTGTTGTTGGAATATAATCAAGGATGATCTTTATAGAGCTATTTCTTCTTTCTTTGCTAATGCGGATATTCCTAAAGCTATTAATGCTACAGCTATTGCTCTCATTCCTAAATGTAATTCCCCTTTGAATTTTTCAGATTTAAGACTTATTAGCTTATGTAATTTTCTTTATAAGATCATTGCGAGGCTATTATCTAATCGTATTGGTAAACTTCTTCCTAGTATCATATCTAAAGAGTAAAGTGGTTTTGTGAAAGGTAGAAATATTACTAATAATATTAACCTAGCTCAAGAGATGGTGCAGGACATTGATAGAAAAACTTCGGGAGGTAACATAATTTTCAAACTTGATATGTCTAAGGCATATGATCGTATGGAATGGAATTTCATTATAGCTGTTCTTTAAAACATGGGTTTCAATAATGAAGTTATCAGGTTAATTCAAGGATGCTTATTTAATCAATCACTTTCTATTATTATTAATGGTACTCTTCAAGGTTTTTTTCAGAGTTCTCGTGGTCTTCGCCAAGGTGATCCTCTCTCGCCTACTCTTTTTATTTTGGTTGAGGAAGTTCTTAGTAGGGGTTTGAAAAGAATCTCTGAAAGTCTATCTCTTAATTACAAATTGGGGAGGTATGGCATTCTGATTTCCCATTTACTTTTTGCGTACGATACTATAATCTTTTGCAATGGTAGAAAACATAATATCAAGAAAATTTTTGATTTTTTTCCTCTTATGAGAAATCATCTGGTCAGTTGATTAATCTATGAAAAGTGTTTTCTTTTGCTCTCCAGACCTTCCTAGGACGAGAAGGGCTGCTATTTTAAACTGGGTTGGGATTCCTAATAAAAACTTTCCTTTCACTTATCTTGGTGTCCCCTTATACAAAGGTCATTTAAAAAACTGCTATTTTAATCCTTTGGTTGATAAAATTCTTAATAAGATTAAGGGATGGAAAGGAACGTTTTTATCAACGGGAGTTAGGCTTATTCTTATTAAACATGTATTATCTTCTATTCTTACTCATCTTTTCCCAGGGATTCATGTTCCAAAAGCTATTTCAGAACTCATTGATAGATCTATGGCCAAATTCTTTTGGAATAATAGAATAGATGCTAAAAAGCGCCACTGGATTAATTGGAAAACTTGTTCTCTTCCTATTCTAGAAGGTAAGTAAGGTATCAGGAAAATTCATGAATTTTCTTTAGCTTTTAGAATGAAACAAGTTTAGAAACTTTATCAAAATGATAATCTTTGGTCTAGCTTTTTTAAATCTAAATTTCACTTTAATCACATTTGGTATGCTTCTTCGGTTCCTGAATCTTCTAAAACTTGGAACCATATTAGCCAACTATGTAAGGAGGTGGTTTGTAATTCAAATGCTTTAATTGGTAATGGTAATAAGCTTAATTTTTGGCTTGATTGCTGGTTTAGGGAAGTCCCTCTTATAGTTAATACTTCTACTTTCCTCATGTTTTTCCTCAAATTTCAGATATGCTTGATGGGAGTTGTCATTGAGATTTTAGTCTTGTTTCTAAATATTTAAATGATTCTATTTTGATTGATATTAGAGAAGCATGCTTTTTTATACCGGATTCTGATGATATTTTCATATAGAAGAACAGTTCCAAAGGTAAATTTTTAGTTAAATCAGCTTGGGATTCTCTTAGATACTTCACTTCTCACAAAAATTGGATGAGGTATGTTTGGAATGATATTATTCCTAAGAAAATACAAATTTTTGGTTGGAAGGTAATGCATGGAGCTGTCCTTATTGATTTTAAGATCCAATCTGTTGGTATTCTTTTAGTTAGTTGTTGCTCTTGTTGTTCTCAAGGTAATATTGAATCTTTATCTCATTTACTTGTCTAAAGTGATATTGCAGGAAAGATATGGAGGTATTTTGGCAATCTTTGCAATGTTCAAACTCTCCTCAGTGATTCCATACAATGTTTTCTTATGAGATGGTTCAGAGCTTCAGATAGACGGCATAATAATGTTCTCATTTTTTTATAGCTTATCGCTATACTGGAGATATGGAAAGAAAGATGTGCTCGTAGATTTCAAGATGTGCGCAAGCCTGTTGAAGTGATTATTGCCAAATTTTGAAAATGGATGATTGAGGTGGGATCGCTTCTGAACAAATAGAACATAGATCTCTCTATTCTTAATATTTCGATACCTTTTGATAAGAGAAGATCTACTATTTCGCATGTTAAATGGCCCCCCCCCCCCCCCCCCCCCCCAGGGCAAATTTAAACTAAATGTGGATGATGCATCTAAAGGTAATCCCGGGTTAGGAGGAGGTGGTATTATTCGGAATCAATCAGGAGAAATGATTGCCCGTTGTTATGCTTTTTACAAGCAATGTTCTAGCTATGTTGCTGAGACAAGGGCTTTATTGGATGGTCTCTCTCTTTGTCAAAGGCTTGGATTTATAAATGTGGAAGTTGAATCGGATGCTAAAGCTCTTGTTCAAGCTTGGGAGGGTTCTAGTCACCCCTGGAAAGTGTGGTATTGGAACAAAAAGATTTCGCAAGTGATCCATATTTGATCTTCTTTCACTCACATTTTTAGGGAAGCAAATATGGTAGCTGATTTTTTAGCTAATCATGGATGCAATACTCATCTCAGAGGTGAATTCTTTCCTACTCATGATATTCCCTCACGCCTCAGCGCTCTTATTCTTCTTGATCAAGTAGGGATGGGAAATGTTAGATGGTTATGAATGATTGATTCTTGTTTTGTCTTGGATGTTTATTGGCTAGGGGTAAGGTTTCAACCCCCCCTTTGTAGTCTTTTATGTGGTTTCTTTAGGGGTAAGGTTTTAATTCCCCCCCTTTTTTTCTCCTTTATTTTGTTTTGTTTGATTCCTCTTAGGGGTAAGGTTTTATGTCCCCCCTATTTTTATTTTCCTATTAATATACAGGTAGGAGTCCGCCAAAGCCCCCACTCCTTCTGAGTGATGGTTTTTTCTTAAAAAATAAATAAATAAATGAATAAAAAGAATATCGGATTCTTGCACTTCTTCGAGAAGAGTGTTCTCGTGTATCCAAGAGACAGTTTCTCCAGAAGAGGTTAATCCTTAGCTTGTCAAAAGGATTGTAAAGGTTTTTCTAAGCCTGAAAAAAGATTCTAAGGCTTGCTCTCTATCAAAAAGAAGAGTACGATTATTGAATCAGATGAAAATCCTTAAAGCTGGAAAGCTTAAAGGCGAGGATGTAGGCAAGTTGCTGAACCCCGATAACATATCTGGTGTCTGGTATTTCTAACTCTCTCTCTAATCTTTATCTCTGATTTTTACTTGATAGTATTAGTGATAAATTTGTTATTCTGCTTTAATCACTTAGTATAATTTTAAAATTTGCCATACACCATATTCACCCCCCTAAACTTATCCAAACAAATGCTAAGGCTATTAGCAATTTGTATTATGCTTTAAGTCCACAAGAGTTTAATAGAATCTTCGGATGTGATTCGGCCAAGGAAATATGGGACAAACTTCGAGTCACATATGAAAGCACGAATCAAGTAAAAGAAGAAAAGATAAGTATGTTAGTACATAAGTATAAACTTTTTAAAATGTAAAATGATGAATCAGTAGGAGACATGTTTACTCGCTTTACCAATATTTTGAATAGACTAAAAAATCTCTTGGTAAAGTGTACTCCAATGCAGAGAATGTTAGAAAAGTTCTTCGCTCACTCCTAAGAAGTTGGGGTCCTAAAGTCACCGCCATTCAAGAAGCTAAGGATTTGACCACGCTTCTAATGGATGAACTTCTTGGATCTCTCATGACAAACAAGGTCACAATGAAAGACCAAGAAGATGAACCAAAAGCAAAGAAGGGACTTGCCTTGAAGACCACTCAAGAAAGTGAGGAAGAAGAGAGTGATGATGATGATGAAATTGCTCTTATGGCAAGGAAGTTCAAGAAGTTCTTGAAACATAAGAAAAACTTCAAGAAGAGGTCATACAAAAGAGAATTCTCCAAAGAAATTTCCAAAGGAGAATCAAGCAAGAAAGAGCAAGTCATTTGCTATGAATGTAAGAAACTGAGACACATCAAGACCAAGTGTCCTCAACTAAATAAATGTCAAAGATTCAAGAAGAAGGCTATGAAGGCAACTTGGGACGACTCCGAAGGAAGTGGATCGGATGAAAATTCAAGTGATGGAGAAGTCGCCAACCTTTGCCTTATGGCTCTTGAAAATGAAGAAGTAAATTCATCACCCAATGAAACTCTTACTTATGAAGAAATTAGAAAAGCTTTTGATGATCTCTACATTGAATTTTAAAACTTGATTCAAAGAACAAACAACTTAAGAAAGACAATATTTCTCTTTCAAACTCAAATGACTCTTTCCTAAAAGAGAAAAATGTTTACATAATGAAAAACTCATTCTTGAAAAAGAAAACAATGATTTAAATGAAAAGTTAAAACAATTTCAAAATTCATCCCAAGGATTATCCTGTGATTGTGAAGAGCTGAAAGCCAAAGTCATTGACTTGACTAAAATTGCTCACACTTTATCTACTAGAGAAAAGAATCTTGAAAGACTTTTCGGCCAACAAAGATGTGTCTTTGGGAAGGCCGGTCTTGGATACAATCTTTTTTCAAAACAAAAGGAGTACCAAAATTTCTTTTCAAAATCTACAAATGTTTTAAACCATCTTTCTAATACATTTTTTTTACTTTTAATTGAAAGAAAGTTAAGAAAATTTGGGTCCCAAAAGGATCAATCACTCCCAAGACCATCCACAAAGGACCAAATATGGTTTGGGCCCCAAAAGGAACTTACCCTCCCAAGACTATTCAAAAATCGGTTTGGATTCCATCCAAAACTGTGTCGGTATTAGGAGGAAAATATGCTGGAGTTACTTGAATTTTGTCTTGTAGGTATGTTTGAAATCTAACTCCTCCAAGACAAGATGGTTCTTGGATAGTGGATGCTCAAGGCACATGTCAGGGAACAAAGAGCTATTCATCTTAATCACTCCAAAGGAGGGAGGACATATGACCTTCGGGGACAACGCAAAGGAAAAAGTCATCGGCATAGGTAATGTTGGTAAGGACTACTATCTTTATTGGAAATGTATTCCTTGTTGAAGGGCTTAAGCATAACTTAATTAGTATTAGTCAATTGTGTGATAAAGGACTAAATGTATCATTTAAATCTAATGTGTGCATCATTAAGGACAAAGATAACATTAACACCATGTTCATAACTCATAGATATGAAAATGTTTACACAATTGATTTTGATGAACTAATCTCTCAAAACCTAATATGTTTTTCAACTATTAATAAAACTAGTTGGTTGTGGCATAGAAGGTTAGGACATACAAGTATGGATTTACTATCAAAATTGTCTAGAAAATATCTTGTTAAAGGATTACCAAAAACAAAGTTTTCAAAAGACAAAGTGTATGATGCTTGCCAACTAGGAAAAAAATAAAATCTTTCTTCAAAAAGAAACTTGTTATCTCTACTTCTAAGCCATTAGAATTATTGCATATGAATTTGTTTGGGCCTAATGATGTTGCTAGTTTAGCCGGAAAACTCTATGCTTTTGTTATTGTAGATGACTACTCTAGATTCACTTGGGTGCTATTTCTATTTCATAAAAGTGAAGTGCATGTTTTATTTAAAAAATTAGGTAAAAAAGTACAAAATAAAAAAGGTTACTCCATTAATTCTTTAAGAAGTGATAGATGTGGAGAATTCAAGAAAAACGAGCTTGAATCATTTTGTGAAGAAAATGGTTTTAAACATAATTTCTCCACCCCTAGAACTCCTCAACAAACTGAAATAGTTGAAAGAAAGAATAGATCATTGCAAGAAATGGGTAGGACTATGTTAAATTATTTTTGGGCTGAAGCCATTAATACATCTTGTTGTGTGATTAATAGGGTGATTATTAGAAATAAATTAAAAAAAAACTTTTATGAACTTTAGCATGGTAGATCACCCAATATTGGTTACTTTAAAGTATTTGGGTGTTTAATAAAACCTCTCTAATGTTGAAGAATCTATGCATGTTATTTTCGATGAATCAAATCCTTTTAAAACTAAAAATCTTGATGATGATGATCAAATTGACAAAGTTGAAAAACTAAATAAAAATGTTGCAAACTTGGAAATCAATAAAGAAGATAATGTCAACCTAGATAATGCTATTAACTTAGAAGATGAAAACTTTGATAAAAATGAAGAAGAAAATGAAATTCATATTCCTAAGGTATAGAGATTTATAAAAGATTATCTTAAAGAACAAATTCTTGGTAATATGGAACAAGGTGTAAGAGTAAGAAGAAATATTTGTAATAACCTTGCTTTCCTCTCTCAAATTGAACTTAAGAATACTCTTGAAACAATTAAAGATGAATCATGGGGTTTTACTATGCAAGATGAATTAAATCAATTTGAAAGAAATCAAGTTTAGATTTTAGTGCCTAGACCTAAAAACAAATCCATAACTGGTACTAAATGGATTTTTAGAAATAAAAAGGAAGAATGAAATATTGTTAAAAATAAAGCAAGATTAGTAGCTCAAGGGTACAACCAAGAAGAGAAGAGGGGATTGATTATAATGAAACCTTTGCCCATGTTGCTAGACTTGAAGCTATTAGGATGTTGCTTACTTATGCTTGTTATAAAGACTTTAAACTTTATCAAATGGATGTTAAAAGTACTTTCTTAAATGAATTTATTTCTAAAGAATTTTATGTAGAACAACCTCCTTGTTTTGAAAATCATAAAATGCCTAATCATATATTCAAACTCACTAAAACTGTTTATGGTTTAAACCAAGCTCCTAGAGCTTGGTAAAATAGACTAAGTGGCTTTCTTCTTAGAAAAGATTTCATTAGAGGAAAAATAGATACTACCTTATTTAGAAAATGCAAAAATAATGATATGATTTTAGTTCAAATCTATATTGATGATATTATTTTTGGATCTACTGATGAAACTCTCTGTCAAAAATTTGCTAAGTCCATGTAGGATGAATTTGAAATGAGCATGATGGGAGAATTGAATTTCTTCATTGGACATCAAATCAAGCAATCTAAAGAAAACATTTTCATAAATCAAGCCAAGTACACCAGAGAACTGCTCAAGAAGTTTGGGATTGACAACTCAAAGAATGCTGATATTCCTATGAGTCCAACCACAAAGCTGGATAAAGATGAAAATGGCATAAGTGTAGAAGAAACAAAATATCGATGTATGATTGCTAGTTTATTGTACTTAACTGCTAGTAGACCTGATATTATGTTTAGTGTGTGTATGTGTGCTAGATTTCAAGCTAATCCTAAGGAATCACATATGACTAATATTAAAAGAATTTTCAAATATTTAATTGGAACAATTAAACTAGGATTATGTACCCTAAGAACACATCAATAGAACTAGTTAGTTATTCTGATGCTGACTTTACCGGGTGCAAAATTGATCGGAAAAACACTAGTGGCTCATGTCACTTCTTAGGACACTCCTTGGTTTCATGGCCTTGTAAGAAACAATACTCTGTAACTCTATCAACAGCTGAGGTTGAGTGTGTAGTAGCTAGGAGTTGTTGTGCTCAAACTCTATACATGAAACAACAATTAGAGAAATTTAAATTGTTTTATGATAAAATTCCAATTAAATGCGTTAACACAAGTGCTATTTGTATAACAAAGAATCCAATTCAATATTCAAGAACCAAACATATTGAAATCAGATATCATTTCATAAGAGATCATGTTCAAAATAGGGATGTAATGTTGGAATTTGTTGAAATTAACAACCAACTTGCAGACATATTTACTAAACATCTCCCTTATGAAAGATTTAGTACGTTAAGAAGAGAATTAGGCATGGCTAGTCTTGAAGACATCAATTAAAATATGCCTTAACTGGAATAAAATTAAAAATTCTATGTGTAGATTGATTGATAGTATCTTAACTTGATGAATGGTTTTTTATGCTTTAAAATCTCTTAAAATCATCTTTTTTTTGACAAAACAAAACCTCCTAATCTTTCACATCTTATGCTCATGGAAAACTCACATCTTTCAATGTGGCTGAACTTAGATCAATTTTGAAATTGCTTACTGGTGAATTTCAGGAATACAACACCAATCAGTGGATTTCCCATGAGGGATTCAATGTCATAGATGCATTTAAAGTGATGTGTGTCAACAAAGACATCACTAACCCCATTCCTCCTAAGCTCAAGGATCTAACCCTTGATGCTAGACTTGCACACCACATTATTACCTATGATATCATTCTCCATGGTGGTGGCAGGGATTTTATTACCTTTTTTGACGTATTTCTTATTTGGTGCATTTTGACCACTCAGTATATAGACCTATCTTTCATCATTGTTAATGTGATGAAAGATGCTACCAAAAAGACCACTAGCAGACTTCCTATGGTCTTGCTCTTACTCGATTATTTAAACACTTCAAAATTCCTTCGGATTCTTATTAGGACAAGAAATCCATTTTCGACTCAGATGTCTATTCCAATGTTACTATTATGAGAATGGGATACTCATACATAGAGTCTAGTAATATTTGGGAATCAAAATCCCAAACTATTCCTTCCTCCACCTCCTCTGGCATTCCTGACTCTTTTATCCCTACTCCCACTCCTACCCACTCACTCCACTCCTTTTGTTCCTCCCATCTCAGATCCTCACCTCTCTTCTCCTCCTCATTCTCCCTTCCTTCCATTTTCTCATGTTGCTGAGCCAGCTCACCCTACAGAGACAGCAATACAGCCAAAGCTTGCAGAGTCAGAAGATGAGCTTGTTGCAGAGGCTGAGACTGCAGCTGAGCCTGATTGGAGAGACATCATGATTGATGTAGATGTGCTTGAGACCTCCCACAGACATGACTCAGATCACTATGAGGATCCAGGACAGCATTTTGCATCTCCTCCCAAGGATGCTCCAGTTTCAGATGAGTGGATGAGTTTGATGGCTGCTCAGATTGCTTCTATGGCTTCTAGCATAGAGCAATTTCAGACTGAGATGAGGCAGAGCCAGTTGCACTTCTAGGTAGAGACCAGGGCAAGGCTATCTTCTCTTGAGACCAGGATAGACATGATTCAGACTGAGTTACAGACTAGAGAGGCTGTGCGAGAGCCTATGTTTGAGGAGTTGGCTGTCTCTAGTGAGATTGTGAAGAACAGAGTAGATTCATCATTTCTCAAATTGAGAGGAAGTCTGTTGAGGCAAATGTGGTGAGTGACAAACCCAATGGGGACATCACTAGTATTGGTAATGCTGTCAACTTCCAAGTTCGGTTTATTCAAAACATGGCAGGCCTATTGGATTCCCAAGCCCCAGTTGTTGGTGACATAGCTGCCAAGGTTGATCAGCAAGTGACTGAGATGCTTCTCATCAAAAAGAAGCTTGAGTTCCTATTCCCACAAATGTGGAAATCCCTTCCTCCTCTCAAACTCGTCCAGTCCAACCTTCTCCTAGTGAGCAACCTCTACAACCTTCTCCATCCAAAGCTAAAAAGGCTACTCAAGAGCAACTTGATATCATTTCCTCCTCTTCTGAAGACTTTTCCAAGCCTACCCAGCCAAAGAAGCCTACCTCCAAGCTAGACAGGCCTATCAAAAAGCAGAAGATCTGATGAAGACTTGTCATGATTTTTTTGTTTTGTTCATGTGACTTTTTCTGAATATATGTAGTGACTAACTATTTATGTACTTTTGACTCACATATATGAAATCCAATTCACTTCTCTTTATTTTTTTTGATGTTGCCAAGGGAGAGAAAATGTGAATGTGTATGCTTGTGTACATCTCTTTATTATGTTTTTGAATATCATATGTTTTGAAAACAATCAAAATTCTAAAATCAATTCTTTGTGTAACTTCTCTTGGTTCAAAACTATGTGGTTTATAAACTAAAATTGAAAATCTTGTTCATGGAACTTTTCTTGATTCCATAATTCAAAACCAAATGTTTTTGACTTCTTCTGGACTAATGTGACATATGATCTAAAAATTTGAATTCTAAAATTTGTACATATATTGCACATGTTGAGGGGGAGCCATTCTCACTTTTTATAAGAACACTTACAGTGAGGGAGAGCTCATCCCAAGGTCATTCACATTATTATGTCATCATCAAAAATGGGGAGATTGTTAGCCTCAGGGTTACAACTCTATATACCCTTACTAGTTTCAATGATAATACAATAATGGAATGAACTTTATGGTACTTATTTTTCTATTTAAGATGTGAAATTTTAGAGTATTAAGATTACCCATCAAGTCTATAAAGAATGAAGAAGCCATCAATTCAAAGTTATCAAGGTCAAAGTTCAAGTGTTAGTTCTTCTAAAAAGCCCCTAAAGCTCAAGACAATTCATGAAGATCCATCAAGAGTAAAGCTTCTCAAATCAAGATCACCTTTCAATGAAGACTAGTGTCTTAGTTAAAGTGTCTAAGACCTTGTAAAAGTCCTCATGACAGTGGAAAAGAATTGCTCAAAGACTACCTAGATAGACCCTAGGAGACCTAGTATAATTTGGACATCATTCTAAGTCCCTAAAAATGATTAAAATAATATTATATTGATTGCCTAAGGGTCCTAGCATATTTCCCATTGATTTGATCTCATTAAGATGAGTTTACTGAAAAAATTCAGTGAACTGTCGACGAGTACAAGGGACTCATCGACAAGTGGATGATAAGAAAATGAAGCAATTGCTTTTGTCTCCACTCGTTGACGACTCAGGCTGAAAGCTCACTCACTCGTCAACGAGTGCCTGCGGAAAAAATGTGTAACAGATAGTTTTAAACGGCTAGCTCATATTCAATGCTACCCCCAATGGCCATATTGATTGCTTAACTATAAATAGAGTTGATTTAAGTTCAAAACACATCATCCTAGAGATTATTACACTATTCTATTGATTATTCATCACTCACCAATTTCTAGCAATCAATACTGTGTTTTTGCATTGAATATCCTGAAATCCAATCCCTCACTCATTGAGCATTCAATTCCAATCCATCTTAAGAGATTGTAAGCTTTGTATTCAATTCTTATCTAGCTCAAATTAGGAGCTTTCAATTCGGATTTACAATCCAAACATTTTATGTAATTGTTGAAAGTCAAGAATCTGGGATTCTTGCACTTCTTCGAGAAGAGTGTTCTCGTGTATCCAAGAGAGAGTTTCTCTTGAAGAGGTTAATCCTTAGCCTGCCAAAAGGATTGTAAAAGATTCTTTCTAAACCTGGAAAAGGATTGTAAGGCTTGCTCTCTGCCGGAAAGAAGAGTACGATTAGTGAATCGGGTGAAAATCCTTAAAGCTGGAAAGCTTAAGGGTGGGGATGTAGACAAGTTGCTGAACCTCGATAAAATATCTAGTGTCTGGTATTTCTAACTCTCTCTCTCTAATCTTTATCTCTGATTTTACATGGTAGTATTAGTTATAAATTTGTTATTCCGCTTTAATCACTTAGTATAATTTTAAAATTTGTCATAAACACTATTCACCTCCCCTCTAGGGTCCATTATCTGGGCATCAATCCTATCATTGGACTGACAACCTTTGAATCCAGTCATAAAGTTGACAACCTCCAAGTCCTATCCATATACAACCCGTCTAATGTCACCCTCATCTACTCCGACATCTTGTTTGATGTCACATTTTGCTTTCTCTATCTCGGATGTTTCGTCATTGACCACGAATCATCCATTTTCCTCTCTATCATCGTCACTCTCCAGAATGAAGCGTGATTTCATCACTGAGTATGAATAATCCCTTCTCTCTATCCCCAACTACTGAACATGTTTTCTCATCAACTCTGTATTCTAAGATGCCATCTGTGGCAAGCAGTCTAAGGAAAATTTAACTTTTTTTGACACTTTTGTCTAAATTTTCACAAGTCTTCTTTGCCGAACATGAAAAGTTGAGGTCTTACAACCTTTGTCGTTCACGTGCATGTACCCTCAGACAAAGAGGAGTAATTGTAAGCACCCCAATTTTGCACTCCTTTATATCTTTTTACACCCTTAACCCACCCTTGTAAAAACTCTCTTTTAAAACTCTCTTAACACGTGCTTCGATTTTCAAAAACGGCCCTGAGGTATAAAATGACAAAAATACCCCAAGGATGAAAAATGCCCAAAATAGCCCTGAAAAAGTGCTAAAAAGTTTTCATTTTTTTCAAAATGATTTTACAAATTTTTTGATCAATTTTGGCTATTTTTGGGATCAAATTGGATTTAAAACAGTAGATAATGACCAAAATGCCCCTGGAGTGCAAGATGACCAAAATGCCCCTAAAAAGTATAGAAAAATTCATGTTTTATCTAAAATTTTATACAGGATTTTATCAGTTCAATTTTGACTATTTTTGGGGTCAAAACGGGCTCAAAACAGAAAAACAGCTTTTCAGTGAATCAGAAAGCACCATGTGGCACCCAAAAATCATTTTTTAAGCCCCTAAATAGGCGCTCTACTTCAAACAGCGCCCCCATATTTACAATTTTGTCACGTTGCTTGATTTTTAAAAATATCCTAAATAGGGGCGCTACTTGAAACAACACCCCCATTAAATTACACTTTTACCCCTATTTTACCGCCTTACTGTTCTAACCGATCTCCTATTTTGGAAATATCCAAATAGGGGCGCTACTTCAAGTAGCGCTCCCCTGGTTTTTGCACCCTATATATACCCCACCCCATTTCCCTCATTCTCCATTCATTCCAAACCCTATCTCTCTCTCCTCTTCTAAAAACCTCTTTTTTCTTGGTTTTTTGGTTTCTCGCGACTTGGCGATCCTGGGAAAGTCGATTGCGAAGGGTCGACTCTCGGGACTTCTTTTTCAGAAATCTTTTCAGATTTCCCAGAAGATAACCTCTCTCCAAACCTTGTCTTTCTTTGTCTTTTAATAGTTTAAAGTATTTTAATTCCATTAAAAGTAGTTTTTTTTAATTTGGTAGACTGCTTGCCTTGCCTAAATCCCCTAAAAACTACCTACCTAGTCGAACCCTTGTCCGAACCTTGGTTCAAAACCCATCTCATTGCTCCCCGGCACAAGCTTAAACTACCCCATTGCTCCTCAGCACGAGCTTAAAAGGCTATTTCGCACCCAAATTAGTGAAAACCATCGAATCTTTCAATCATCCATCATCCAAACAAATCAAATCAAACCATTAACTCCCTTCTGGAACTACGTGCAGCTTGATTCCACTGACAGTGGATACTTAGGCAACCCTGATCGGGTTTAGCTCCCCTAGGATAGAATCCCTATTATATTTTTATCCTGTCTATCTCAATTCATTCATTACTGTTAATATTATATCTACATAGCATATAAATGAAATTTCAAGCTTCTCTTATGGTTTCCCCACTTTGATTCAGATTTAGGGAGTAGGTAACCATCTTTGGACGAGAGTTTAGGGGTGTCTAACACCTTTGCCTAACTCAACTGAATCCCTTAACCTATGTGAGCGTAGAATTTCTTCGCTCACAAAAGAAGATGAGGATGATGATGATGAGATTATTACCTGTATACCCTCATGGGTGTGAAAGGGTTTTATCATTTAAGAGTTGCCACCTATTCATTCAGAAGGGATAATTCTCCCGGTTTTGGATAAGGTCTTGGTCTGCGAGTGAGATCAGGGTAAGGGGTTCAGCTAAGTCCGGGGAAGGTGTTAGGCACCCCGAGGCTTTCGTTTTTCAACGGTTCCATACTCCCTAGGTTTAAGTCAATTTAAATTTAATCTTGATTAGAATGCCAGAGTATTTAAGTTAACACTAATCCAAGAAAGGAAAAACTAACTGGGGTCGAACTCGAGTTGGGTTGCCTATATACTCACAGGTTGAGATCAGACCGAGCGTAGTTCTGGCACGTGAGCCTGTGCCGAGGCTAGCAGCGCGTGTGTGTGCACTAAGGGTGGCTAACATGGACTAGTCCATAGACTAGGGTTTGGTTGACCGAGGAGGGTCAAGTGCATGGTATTTAAGTCCGGTAGGCTTAGGGATAGTCCGGTAGACTAGGATGGAGTCTGGCCCGGGTTAGGGTTGCTAATCGGGTTTCGGCCAAACTAACTATGGTTAGAGTTGCTAACCACAGTTTAGGGTAAGTGGGATATAGCCCGGTAGGCTAAGGGGAGGCCCGGTAGGCTGGAGGTAGTCCCGTAGACTTGGTTTTTAGGCCCGGTAGGCCGTAAACTGAGATTAACTACGATAAGGATTGCTAACCGCAATTAAGGGGAGTCTAACTGTGGTTAGGGTTGCTAACCGGGGTTAAGGACAGGGCCAAAGTCAGTTTTATGGTCCAATTACATTTTCAGGAATTTTTGTTTATCTTCCCAAAGTTTATGGGGTTAAGGGGTGCTTAACCGCAGTTTAAATGTTAATCGGAGGTATATTTAATTGTGGTTAAGGGTCTGGTACAGTCTGAGGTGGGCCCCAGGGGGCTAGGCAGGGCCTAAAGTGGCCTCCGACCAGGCCTGGGCCCCTGTAAAAGCCCAAATAAAAACAAGATAATGTCGGTAATTGGATTACCGACATTATAAATAGTGTTTTTAAACTGTGCTTTTGCCACTGTTAACTAGGGTTAAGGTGTACTCTAGAGTGATCTGAGAGCATAGGAGTGTAGAGGTGACTCCTAGGGAAAGTTCAGGCTAGGTGTGGGCCCTAGGGGATGCCTGGAGTGAGCTCCATAAAGCTGCTAAGCCACTATGTCTGTAACAGCATAATGGCGGTAGTTATTCTACCGCCAATACAAAATAAGGCGAAATAGATAATGTCGGTAGAAGTTCTACCGACATTATGCATAATAATGTTAATCAGGGATTTAACTAGGGTTAGACTGTACCCTAGGACGTGGAAAGACCAAGTCTAATCCAGGGGAGTGAGAGGGATCTAGTTTGGGCCCTGGAAATGGACCAGGGCCCACCAAAGTTGGCCAAACGAAGCTCCAAAGTATACTGCCAGGAATGGCGGTACTGAGATTACCGCCATTCCTGGTTTTCTTTGAAACAGAGATGGTGGCCAAGGGGACTATGCACAGAGGTTACTAGGGGTTCCCTCATCATCTGAGGGACCCCTAGAAAGTCCTGTGATGACTTGAGCTACAAGGGAGGTGATGTACCCATAGGGGTTCACCACACCTATGGTTTAGGTGGGTGAACACCCTGTGAGGGTTTGTTTACAAGCTAAACACCAATAGTAAAGGCACGTAAGTCCCCTGGAAATGACCAGGGGTTCACATTTATGGTAGACCAAGGAAAAACGAGGGTAGGGAAGTCCCTACCCTAATGCTCTGCTCACTGGCCGAGTGTGGGGGGTCTGCAACAGTAGGGTGGTTCTTCGGTGATGGATTGTGGCAGCTCGGGGAGCTTAAAGAAGATCCAAGGGTGATCTTAGGACTAAGACCAAGGTGTTTGGAGAGGCTGAGGGAGTAGATTTCGGATAGGGCTTCACCTATGGGATTTTTGTAGACCGGTCCTTCAGTGAAGGGTGATGGGTTCTTATAGGGGAAGCTCCAAGGGACCTAGATGGGATGAAAAAGAAGAGGGAAAATGGTATTAGACCAAGGGAAGGTCGTGTGAGGAGCTTGAAGGGAGAGTTGAGGCGAGGGTTGAGTGTGTAGGGGTGTTGCAGCCTACAAACTCGATACTTACAAATTGTCGGTAGAAGGTCTACCGACAATCAGAACACAGGCCATTTTATAATGTTGGTAGACCTTCTACCGACATTATGAGATATGTTTGAATTGGGCCGGGCCCTACACATACGGGTTATGGGGGCTTTGGCTTTGGTGTTTCGGGCTTTGTGGGCTTGAGGCCTAGGGTCAGGCCCAATATGCCATAGGTCTTATGGTGTATACCCTAAGGGCTCTAGGGTTATGCTAGGGTCCCCTAAATCTATGATTTTTGACATGGTTTTTGTACTAGGGTTTAACTAGGGTTAAACTAGGGATGCGTCCTAGGTTTTAACTAGGGTCGAATCCTGGGGTTAACCTATGGTTAGGTTTTTGGGTCTAGGGTTTCTAGGGTTTGACTAGAGGCTTACCTAGGTTTAAGGGGACTTGGCAGGGGGTAACCATAGTTAAAAGGGTTTTAACTATAGTCAGGTGGGGTGTAAAAATTGGGTGCTTACAGCTGCCCCTCTTTGCTGGAGAATGCCAAGGTTGGCTATTTGAATGGCAAAGAATTGAATCATCCTATTTTTTTACACTGAGCTCGGATAACAGGGATGTAGAATGATGACATGTATATATGCAGTGCAAATGGTGAGTGCAATGTAGTGGCTTGGCCACAAATGGGAAGTGCGAGTAGTTCAGACTACTCACTGGGAAGTGATGGATGCAGGGATGGCATAGCCCGGAGACAGTGGCTGGAGGGATTTGATCGAGCCTGATCGAAAAGACACATAGGGTGTAGAGAACACATAGGATGTTGAAGGGGTGACATGCGGATGGTGTACACTATAAAGGTACACACGGGATGTCGAGGACATGCGGGGGTGTCGGAAGAGAGGACATGCTGGTGGTACACACTGTAAAGGTATACACCGGATGTCGGATGTCGAGGACACACGGGGGTGTCGAAAGTAATGACATGTAAGTGGTATACACAGGATGTTGAGGACACACGGGGTGTCGAAGCATGTCCAAGAGGCACTAGCCGGATGTTTGAAATGGCCGAGAGGCACTGGATTTTGATCAAAGATGATGCTGAGGAGTTTGGTCACACAGGGTGTGATGCTATGCAGGGATGTCATGCAGGGGATAAAGGTGAGGATGCTTTCCCATGACTCTACTGATTGTGACTTGCGGGGATGCATGGTGTCGGCTTCTTCTGCTTTGTCTTGCTGGGGCTTCTCAGTGCAGGCTAGTATGATCTGGTCAGGATAACAAAGAGGAGCTATTTTTAAAAAACATTTTTAAAAAGGTTTTGGTCCTTTGTAAAAAAAATTTTGATTTCAACAGAAAGAATGTTCAACTCGCTATCAGTTTTGCTAGGAAGTTGCCTTAGACAGGGCTTGGGGATCATGTATTCTACCTTTCGCTCTTGAAGAGTGGAGTATAACCCAGAAGAGGTTTTGTCACTGCTAGGGAAGTTCATGGGTAAACCTGTTTGTCTTGTCATTGCTGGAAATTAGACTCTGGCAGGGGAGAAGTTTACTAGGAAGCAAATTGGATGCCTCTGCTTGGAGATCCGCTGGGGAATGTAATACCGTTGTAAACTGTTACTGGGGATCTGCTAGGGGATATGACATTGTTGTAGATCACTGCTGGGGATCTGAACTTTGCTAGAGACCAGTGTCAGGGAAGCTGCTCTTCCACGCCATCTATCCGGGATTGCTGTACAGGATTTATCTGGCTAGTCTAACTACTGCTGGATTTTGTTGCTAAACTGCTTTTCAGCTTTTTCTTTCTTTTTTACCCTTAAAATGACCAAGTCATGGGGTTCGCATAATTTTTGCACGATGAGGCCGTTGCCGGTTTTCCTCATGCCTGCGAAGCTGATTGATTTTTGTCCCTTTTTTGCCCCTAGTCACAAGACTAGGTCTGAGGATCGCGTGATTTTTGCGCGATGAGGCCGTTGCCGGTTTTCACTCATACCCGCGACTTACTGGGGAAGCTTTGTTTATGCTGGGAAAAATAGGCCTTCTCCCGTCATCGCCCTGAATGGCGCTCCTTTCAGGATTTGAGGATGATATTTCTGCTGCGGATACAGATGTGATACTGCGCTTGCCCTCGTAGCTGCTAGGGGATCTAGAAGGACTTTGTAGTGGGACGAAATGTAGGCTAAGGGACCGATGTTTGGGACACCCTAGGATTTCTCCTGTTTGTTGTTTATTTGCACTCCCTTGGAGGTTTTGGTTTTGATATAATTGATTTTCACCTTCTGGGGGGAAACCCTTCTATTTTTGGGGAAATTTTATCTGCTTAAGGCTTGTGCTTTAGGTTTCCCGGTGATTCTTTTTTGCCGTGGGATATTGAGAGAGGTTATCTCTACCAGGAAGGGTGAGAGAGATTGTCTCTACTGAGGATATAGAGGTTGTCTTTGCCCGATGATTTTTTTCAGGAGAGGTTGTCTCTGAAAGGTTCTTCTGTTGGGTAAAGAGTCCGGAGAGATTACCTCTGTGGGGAGTCTTCGACTGTTGAAATGCTTCAACTTCTAATTTGGGTTTTCTTTTGATAGAAATTTTGTACCCTTGAGCATCGATTCGCTTAGGAAGCTGGGAGAGTTTGTCACTGCTTGGGGAGTGACTTTGTGGAGGATAGTTGATGACTCTTTTGGGAAAAGAGGGACTCTGTTTGGGGAGAGACGGGGAGTGGATACCCCTTTTGTGATTGCACCTGATTTGACAAGTTGCCTATGTACCCTTTGCAAGATTAGGTCAAGACGTAGTTCAGGCCAATGCCACAGAGGGCGAGGGAGGGTTTCCTTGGAAATGTGTAATGAAAAAAGGGCTGTCAGGATCGATGGGCTAACTTGTGAATTTCATTGATTTGTAAATGGGTTACAGGAAAGAGGGATGAAGAGTGCGCCAAGGATGGCCTCTTGTCATTTCCCAGAGAAACTATAAGTGCAAAGCGCCTATCAGATCTAGACCCTAAGCGTAGTATCTTTTGACTTTGCCCATGTTGACGGGCTCTGGGAGGTCTTCGTCATCCATACGTCCGAGTCGAAGGGCACCGCTTGAGAATTTGTCTCAGACGACGTATTGGCCTTCATAATTGGGAGTGAATTTGTCCCTCGAGTCAGGGTAGTTTGGCAACATCTTCCAGAGGACCAGGTCACCGATCTCGATGCTTTTTGGTTTGACTTTCCTGTTGAATGCCCTAGCCATGCACCTCTGATAAGCCTGAGAGTGGTTGATGGCTTTTAGTCGCTGCTCTTCAATCAGATTCAACTGCTCATACCGAGTCTGTGCCCATTCTGCTCCTGAGAGTTCTGCTTCCATTAACACCTGTAGTGATGGAATCTGTACCTCGATGGGGAGGACTGATTCCATACTATAGGCCAGAGAGAATGGTGTTGCCCCAGTATAGGTTCGGATGGACGTTTTGTAAGCCATGAGTGCGTAAAGGAGCATCTCATGCCAGGCATAGTACTTGTTGGCCATCTTCTCGATGATTTTCTTCAGGTTCTTGTTGGCTGCTTCAACTGCACCATTGGTCTGTGGCCTGTATGGTGTAGAATTATGATGTTGGATTTTGAATTTCTGGTAGAGGTCAGTCATCCCCTTGTTGCAGAAGTTGAGGGCATTATCTTTTACAATCTCATAAGGGACCCCATATTGGCAGATGATATCCCCTTTCCAGAAACGTTGAACCACTGAGGCTGTAACGCTACAATAGGAGGCGGCCTCAACCCATTTTGTGAAATAATCGATTGCTACCAGAATGAATCGATGTCTGTTGGATGCTTTCGGAGCTATGGGTCCGATGACATCAATGCCCCAAGCTGAGAATGACCAAGGAGCGGTGAGATTATACAGCCTGTTTGGCGGTTCATTTACCCTGTCGGTGTAGATTTGGCACTGGTGGCACTTCTGTACGTGCTTGCAACAATCTGATTCCATGGTGGACCAGTAGTAACCCTGCCTCAGTATCTTCTTAGATAGCATTAACCCATTCATGTGTGGGCCGTAAGTTCCTCCGTGAACTTCTTCGACTACCCATGCTGCTTCACTGGTATCCAGGCATCTGAGCCAGAGTAGGTTTGGCAACCTCTTGTACAAGATGCCCCCTGATAGGACGAACTGAATAGCCAGTCTTCTGATTGCCCGGCGGTCTGTCTTGGTAGCATCGAGAGGGAAGGCCCCATCCTCGAGATACTACTTGATGTCTGTATACCAAGGCTTATTGTCTGATACCTTCTCAATCTGAAGGCAAGAGGCAGGCTGATCTTGTTGTTGAATTTCAATTGGCCAGAGCATGATGTCTGTAGGGATCTGTACCATGGAAGTGAGAGTGGCCAGCTCATCGGTGAATCTGTTCTGGTTCCTAGACCAATGGCTGAAGCTGATTCTTCTGAACTGAATGATTAGCAGATTGAGGTAGGCCAAGTATGGGACTAGCCTTGCTTCTCGGATGGCCCAAGATTCGTTTGCCTAACAGATTACTAAAGATGAGTCACCGTAGATGTCTACCTCTTCAATCCTGATGTCTAGGGCTTCTTTTAGTCCGGCTATGACGCCTCGTAATCTATCTCATTGTTGGAGCACCTGAACTTTAACTTAACTGAGATAGGGAGGTGTGCTCCCTTAGGTGAAATCAGGACTGCTCCTGCCCTATGCCCATGACTGTTGGCAGCCATCAAAGTATAACTCCCAACCGGAAAACTCTTGTTCATCGGCTTCTGCATACAAGATGGCTTCGTCTGGAAACCGATCATGTACAGACACGTAGTCCTGTGTTGGACTATGGGCAAGGTGATTTGCTATCACCTGCCCCTTGATTGACTTCTGTGTCATGTACGTAATGTCGAATTCAGACAACATCATGAGCTATTTGGCAGTTCTCCCAGTGGTGGCTGGCTTTTCTAGCAAGTACTTGAGTGGGTCCATCCGAGAGATCTAGATTACCGGGTAGGAAAGCAGATAATGCTGAAGACGCTGAGTAGCCCAGACTAGTGCCAGACATGTCTTCTCAAGAGGGTTGTACCACTCTTCATACTCTAGCAAACGCATACTGATGTAGTAGATGGCTTGCTCCGTTCTGCCTATTTCATCATGTTGTACCAGGATGCACCCCATAGAGGTCTCTTGTACCGAGATATAGAGTAGCAGTGGCCATCCTGATGTAGGAGGCACAAGTACTGGAGGATTCAGGAGATACTGGTTTATACTGTCAAAGGCTTCCTAGCATTCTTTTGTCCAGATTGTCGGTGTGTTCTTTCGGAGAAGCTTGAAGATCGGCTCATATATCGGAGTGAGCTGAGAAATGAATCTGCTGATGTACTGAATTCTGCCCAGGAAACCATGGATTTCCTTTTCAGTTTGGGGTGCTGGTATTTCAATGATAGCTCTGGCTTTAGCTGGATCAATCTCAATGCCTCTCTTGCTGACTATGAAGCCAAGGAGTTTTCCTGATAAGGCTCCAAAGATGCATTTGGCCGGATTCAGTCTTAGGCCGTACTCTTGAGTTTGTCACAGAGTCTTTTCAGATCTTCCGGGTGTTGCCAGACAGTTGGAGATTTAATGATCATGTCATCCACATAGATTTTCGTGGACTTGTGCATCATGTTGTGAAAAAACGCCGTCATGGCCCTCTGATAGGTTGCTACTGCGTTCTTTAGTCCGAAGGGCATAACCTTGTAGCAGAACGTGCCCCAAGGTGTGATGAATGAGATTTTCTCCATGTCTTCTTCTGCTATTCTGATCTAGTTGTATCCGGAGAAACCATCCATAAATGAGATTGTCTCATGTCCAGCAGTATTGTTGACTAGAATTTCGATGTGCGGGAGAGGAAAGTTATCCTTGAGGCTTGCCCAGTTTAGATTTCGGTAGTCAATACATATTCGGAGCTTACCATCCTTTTTAGGTATTGGTACGATGTTGGCTAACCACTCAGGATAGGTTACAACTGCTAGGAAGCCTGTGCTAATCTGCTTTTCAACTACTTCCTTGACCTTGTGTGATCATTCGGGCCTCATCCGTCTCAGTTTATGCTTAACTGGTCTGACATCAGGGTTCAGGGGCAGTCTGTGTACCTCCAATGCTGGGTCTAAGCATGGCATGTCTATGTATGACCAGGCGAAGACGTCACTGTAGCTTCTCAGGAAGCTGATCATATCCACTCTTTGTTGCGGGCTCGTGGTTATGCCGATCTTGACTAGCCAGGGGTTATCTGTGGATCCCAGATTGACAGTTTCAGTGTCTTCCCTGTTTGACTCCAGGAGTCCATCGCTGTGTTCAAGGAGGTCCAGAATTTCCTGAGGCGGTTCCTCTTCCTGTTCTGAGTCATACTCTACTTCGAAGAGTTCAAGGAGGTTTGAAGGGTAGCCCTGTCATAGGTAATTTTCTGAAAAATCAATTAGCTTCAGTTTAGCATGCTTGATGTTTGATTTTGTTGGCTTCAGGACACTAGGCCTTCAAGGGGAAGAGTCCGTGTGATTTTGTCATCGGCTGATATGAAATATTTTTTGAAAACATGATTTTTGAGTCAAAACAATCTGATTTTCATTGACAAAATGATGAATTTTTACAAAAAGACTCAAATAAAAAAGATGCCGATAGTGGCCTAACTTTTGGATTTTACAAATGGGAGCAAAAGAGAGGTGGATGAAGGAGAAGGGTGATGCTTGGTCACTGCTATCTCGGACCAACCTGTCCTGCACTATGTTTGCCTTGGCTTTGGCTGGCCTTGATAGTGAGAGCCTCAGTCCACCATCGGATCAATGGCTGGTGACTGGAGGATGCTTCGGCGCTATTAGAGAGGGTGCAGACCTACTCTCCCGCTGGATATTCTGCTTCAGTAGCATCTTCGACAGTCAGCTCGTCGAACATCTGGGCCATGCTGAACACTTTTGGATCTAGAATCCCTGAAGACTCGGCATTGGGCTAGGGGTTAAGGCAACGGGTGCGGCAGAGGTTCCTGGGTAGGTTTCGAAGATTCCCCCGGGAAAGATTACAGAGATATGTGGTCGGGGCTTAGGTTTCACCGACTGTTTGCTCTTCTTAGTCAGCTTTGAGAGGTAATTCTCGTATCTGGGCTTGTACCCCAAACCATAGGGAGGTGCATAGCGAGGAGGTGTGTATCTTTTCTTCATGCCCTGATTCCTGGCCCCGAGACCACTTCCGGGCTGGTAGTTCATTTTGGCCATCATTCTAACAAATGGTGGCACTACTTGCTTGCTTTGCTGTTCTACCTGGGTAATAGAACTAACCTACTAAAACTGGAATGTCATGAAGGTAGTGTCTTGCCCCAGCTCCTGGACGTCCCCAAATCTTCAGAAGGAATGATAACTAGACGATCATCCTGGATGAACTTGATTCTTTGGTGCAAAGAGGAGGGAATAGCTCCGGCCGCGTGGATCCATGGCCTCCCTAGGAGCAGAGTGAAAGAGGCTGGCACGTTCACAACCTGAAAGTTCATTGAGAATTGAGCAGGTCCAATCCCGATGGTTAGATCGATGTCACCCAGGTTTTGCCTGGTGGTGTTATCAAAGGCCCTGATGGTCATGGGTCTCTTCTTCACTTGACTGAGGTTTAGGCCCAGGTTTTATAGCATGGAGAGTGTGCAGACATGCGGAAGCCATTATCGATGAGCACTGATGATAATGTTTGGTCGATGCACTGTACTACAATTTACAAAGCCCGAGTGTGGTCCCTGTCACTGTCTGGTATTTCCTCCTCTGTGAAAGAGATACCCTACATTTGCCCTAGTTTCTCGGGTATTATGTCTGGTGTTACATGGGCATTACTTAATACTTGGACTACTTACTTCCTGTGGTGCTCTGAAGTGAGAAGAAGACCTAAGATGGATATCTGTGCTGAGACCTTGCTTAGTTCCTGAGTGATATTGAACTTCTCTGCTTTTTCTAGGATTTTCAATAAAACTAATGAATCAGCTGCTTCCTTATGTGGGTCTGACACCCTTGCTTTCTCTTTTTCTGCTTTTGCTGGCTCAGTTGTAGGAGGTTGATATACCCGGCCAGATCTGGTTAGGTTATCAATGCTCTCGCCTTGAAGGATGAGAGAGCGGGGAGCAGGTACTCCGTTGAGGTTGAAGGGAGGTTGTTGGATGTAAGGTGTAATATCCTAACCCTAATTATGGACCCAAGTAAGCTCATAGACTAAATTCAAGACAACACAATGTTTTAGTGGTATTAGTGGCAATTGTGGTAATTAATGTTTCTTATATTTAATTTATTATTATTTAATTTTTTGTTTATTATTAATTATTGTGTGAGGGCCTAATCATTAAATTTTAGTGGGCCCAACAAAACCCAAATTTGTTGAGGACATCCTTATCTTATAGATTTTGGATAGGGTGCCACCTAGGTTGTGAGCACATCTCAACTATTTTTTTCTCTTATTTAATTTGAATTCAAATTGTGGGAGACTTGGTCAAGGGACACATGGCTCCTTGTAGTTGAATAAGGAGATTCAAATGATGGGTGAAAGGTTATGATTGCAACACATGTCAAGGATAGAGAAAAAGGGGCTTTGAGTAGTTATTAGAGAGAGAAAGAGGGAAAGTGGTCAAAGAGACCAATGAGAAAGTGTCTTGCCACACCTTTGAAACCCAAAAACGTGGGCACTATGAACACCTACTATTACCTCTTTCAATCCCTTCTCATTTCATTTAGTCATTTTATCCTTCTCGTCAATTTTCTTGCAAATAACATTAACACCTAGTTACGTAATCTAGAGGAAGATCAACTGGAAGAACAAGCTTGAAGAAGGAAGAGATCAAGATTGAAGAAATTCACCGAAGTAGAACAAAGGTAGGTTCACCTTTATTCTCTTTAAATTAACGCACAACATTGAAAGCATGATCTAGATCTATTTTATTTTATTTGGTGTGTTTATGCATGTTATGAAATATATAGTGTATTATAAAATAAAAAAATTGTAAGAAATGCATATGATGGATTGAATGCTTGAATATAAAGTCATTGATTTATGTGTTTAGTAAATCGAATGGTAATGTGGTGCATTAACGAAGGGCATTGGGTCCTTGGGTGAGAGCCCCTAAAGGAGCAAGCTAGGACCATGGGTCCTTGGGTGAAAGGTCCTAAAACCTCCGGAGAAGATCCCTTGCTTGGGATGGCTAGGAGTTTTTAGAAATCGGTCGGGAAGTTTTGAATTTTCATATTATTATCCTAATGCTTTACATATAAATTTTTGTTAATTGCATGTATGATTTTGCTCCTTGTTATGTGTTAATTTTTAAGAATTAGGGTGTATTCCCTACTGGGCTTCATTGCTCACCCTTTATTATTAATTTCAGATGCTTAATTGAGGATTCATGAAGATTGGACTGGAGAAAGGGAAGACTTTTCATTACTGTTATTTTTATTTTTGTTGTGTTTGACATGTATTGGGTAATAAGATGATGATTTAACGAATAGTTGCAGTACTTGAATTGTTGGATTTTAATGAAGTTCATTTCATCTCATTATTAGTATATGTTTTCTTTGCTGTAAATTTATTGTGCTTTTGATCAGTTCGGGAAAACATTTTTATATTTAAATCAGAAAATTAAATCTCAAGGAGTTCCCTATTGATTAAGGAGTTATCAAAAAAAAAAATGGGGACTAAAAAGGATAAAATTTATATTTATTTTGCATTTTTCTATTTGGAATTTCATTGATGTCTAAAATTCCAGTAGTAGAGTACTCATAATTCTTTGAATCTAAGAACCATAGTAGAGATATTGTAAAGTTGTGATAGTGATTTTCAAAGGTCTAAGTTCAATCAGTTATAAGAATAAAAGAATAAAAAAAAAATGGTTCTACTTAGTTTGAGTAACAATCCAATTTTTAAAGTATTTATTAGTATCATTGGTCTTGTTAGTCTATAAAATTCTAGCAACTAAATACTTGGATTTAATCCCATTTCTTTCACCAAAAATTTATTTGAAGTACAATATAGGAAAATATTTTCAAATTGGCAATCGAGTCTAATTTCCTTATAAGTATGAAAAAAGATATATATATATATACATAAATAAAAACTAATTTTAATATGCCAAAAACATCAATTCCAAATTTAATTACTAATTAACTCTCACCCCCGAATTCTGGATCTCAGGCCAGACCATAGATAATGGGCTGAGTTGTGAGTATTTAGAAATCGGGGCGTGACAAATTGGTATCAGAGCATGGTTAGTAAATCCTAGGGATCTAGTCATAATTGATCCATGAAAAAAAAAAAAAAAAAAACAATTTGAAAGTATTTTTTTTTTTATGTACCAAAGACCATCTATAAGGCATGAATAAGGAGTGAATGACCTAAGAGTAGTGTCTAAGAATGAATTTACAAATAATTTGTAATTACCCCGAATGATGTGCTATATTTGTGACACCAAATAATTTGTTAATTATACATGGACATTACATAATGACACTAGCATACATAACCCATAGATAAATATCGTCTGTGAGAGAATACTAATGATGTGTATCCTGTGTGTAGAACATGCCTAAAGGTGTTCCTACTGGATCTTCTACCTCGCATGGACAGGATGACATGGCTGAGATGCTCCAGGTTCTACGGGGCATGTCAGAGGTTATGCACCAGCAGCAGGAGGCAATGCTGCAACAAGCTGCAATGGGACATCAGACTCCAGAGCGTGCTAGAACAGAAGAGCACTGTATGATGTCAGCGGTCAAAGATTTTAGGAGACTGAACCCACCAGTGTTTAGAGGAGAACCCAACCCTGTAGAGGCCGAGAAGTGGGTTAAACAAATTCGTAAGGTATTAGACATCTTGGGGACGACGGACCAGCAGAGGGTGCCATTGGCATCATATATGCTCGAGGGAGATGCAGATTTTTGGTGGGACTCGATTAAGAGGACTCGTGATATCAAGACTATGACTTGGGATCAGTTTGAGGTAGTCTTCTATGAGAAATACTTTCCTGAGGCAACTAGAGACCAAAGGATGCGAGAATTTTTGGACCTAATTCAGAAAGGTCTGACTGTTAGCCAGTATGAGGCAAAGTTCGCAGAACTGTCTCGTTTTGCACCACACCTAGTTGCGACGGAGGAACTAAAGTCAAAGAAGTTTCGACAGGGTTTGAGACCATCTATTCGAGAGAAACTCATTGCAGTCAATATCCGCATGTATTCTGAGATGGTGGAGAGAGCCTTGCTAGTTGAGGGAGAACTAGAGGACATCAAGAAAATTCGAGACAACGGTTGGAGAAGTCAGGACAAAAACCAGAGAGAGGGTCAACAGAGAAATGACCCAAACAAGAGACAAAGGACCATTCAGCCACAGCAACAGTTTGGTCAAGGACTTTGGGACCAACGTAATGGACGTCAGGATTTGACATGTTATAGGTGTGGCCAGAAAGGTCATATCAAGAAGGACTGTCCACGTGGAAGTACACAGCAGATGCAGCAGTGGCAGAGATTTCAACACCAACAGCCTATGCGTCCACAATATTCCCAACAACAGCAGCAACGGCTACCCTATCAGGCACCACCACCTCAGCAACAATTTCAGCAAAGACCCCAGCAGCAGTTTCAACAGAGGCCTCAGCAACAACAACAGGATGGTAATCGGAGACCCAGGGATCAGGGTCGAGTGTTTGCTTTGGCCCAGCCGGACAACTTAGCCCAGAATACTGTGGTGGAAGGTACTTTTCTAGTGTATAATTCTTGGGCTAAAGTTTTATTTGATCCGGGATCTTCACATTCTTTCATATCAACATCTTTTGCATCTGTGTTGGGTTTGGAGTTTGAATCCCTTGAATCAGCTTTGTGTGTGGCTACTCCAGTAGGAAATAGTGTAGAGACCGATAGAATATGTCGGTCTTGTTCTATTCGAATAGGGGACCAAGATTTTATGGTTGATCTAGTTCTCCTAGGAATGTTTGATTATGATGTAATCTTAGGCATGGATTGGTTGGCAGCCTATCATGCTACGATGGATTGTTTCAGGAAGAGGGTTTCTTTCCGTATTCATGGAGGACCAATGATTCAATTTTTTGGTGATAAGAATGTTTCTCCCCCACTTCCAGTGTTCGAACCCCGAATTCATCGACCAAAAGACGTGGGGTATTCAAGTTTCTTAGCTCATGTGGTTGGTGAAGAGAGTGAAGAAAATTTTTCAGATTTTGTCCCAATTGTTCAGGATTTCCCTGACGTATTTCCGGATGAGTTGCCTAGCTTGCCTCCAAGGAGAGAGTTGGAATTTGTAATCGAAGTTCAGCCTGGCACGGCCCCAATATCCATTGCACCCTATCGTATGGCACCTGTTGAGCTACGAGAACTGAAGGAGCAACTCCAAGATCTTCAAAATAAGGGTTTTATTCGGCCTAGCACCTCACCCTGGGGAGCACCAGTTTTATTTGTGAAGAAGAAGGACAATACACTCCGCCTATGTATAGACTACCGTCAGTTGAATAGGATGACCATAAAGAATAAATATCCTTTGCCGCGAATAGATGACTTATTTGATCAATTGAAGGGATCTCGATTCTTTTCGAAGATTGATCTTCGATCGGGATACTATCAATTGAGGGTGAAGGAAGAGGATGTTTCCAAGACGGCTTTCCGCACTCGCTATGGGCATTTTGAATTTCTAGTTATGCCTTTTGGATTGACCAATGCTCCCGCGGCTTTTATGGATTTAATGAACCGGGTGTTCAAGCAGTATTTGGACCGGTTTATAGTAGTGTTCGTGGATGACATCTTGATCTATTCAAAGACTCGGGAGGAACATGATCAACATCTAAGGATTGCACTTCAGACTTTAAGAAGTCACAAATTGTATGCAAAGAGGAGTAAGTGTGATTTTTGGCTGACGAAAGTGCAGTTTCTGGGTCATGTAATTTCGGAGGAGGGCATCTCAGTGGACCCATCGAAGATTGAGTCAGTTATGAACTGGGAGAGACCGAAGAATGTGTTCGAGATTCGAAGTTTTCTAGGACTGGCAGGATATTATCGAAGATTTGTGGAAAGTTTTTCTCGCCTAGCAGCTCCCATGACTCACCTAACCAAGAAGGGAGTGAAGTTTGAGTGGAACGAGGAATGTGAGCAGGCCTTCCAGGAGTTAAAACATAGGCTTACTTCTGCTCCAGTTCTCATTGTACCGGCTAGTGGAGAAGGATATGTGATCTATAGTGATGCATCTTTGAGGGGTCTTGGGTGTGTACTAATGCAACAAGATAAAGTAGTGGCCTATGCTTCTCGTCAGTTAAAGAATCATGAACAAAATTATCCCACTCATGATTTAGAGTTGGCGGCGATTGTGTTTGCCTTGAAGATCTGGCGACATTACCTTTATGGTGAAAGGTTTGAAGTATATTCTGACCACAAGAGTTTAAAGTATATATTCACTCAGAAAGAGTTGAACTTGAGGCAGAGAAGGTGGATAGAGTTCCTAAAGGACTATGACTTCACTCTACATTACCATCCGGGGAAGGCGAATGTGGTGGCAGATGCTTTGAGCAGAAAGTCTCAAGGACTAATGGCTAGACTAGCTTTGCAAAAACGAAAAATGTTAGAAACAATCGAGGACTTTGAAATATATGTGGGGAGGCGTAATACTGGGGCCTATGTGTTCAACTTGACAGCTCAATCGACTCTAGTTCAGAGAGTGATTGAGGAACAACAGAAGAACCGGAAGTTGGAGGATGGACGGACAGAGATTGAATCAAGAAGTACATCTAAGGATTATGTAGTACATTCAGACGGCAGTTTGAGATTTTTAGGGAGACTATGGGTACCGAATGATCCTCATTTGAGAGAAGATATTCTTAGTGAGGCTCACCGTTCGAAGTACACCATCCACCCAGGAAGTACTAAGATGTACAGAGATCTAAAGCGTCAATTTTGGTGGAAGGGAATGAAAAAGGATATTGCAGAGTACGTGGCTAGATGTCTTACGTGTCAGCAAGTGAAGGCAGAACATCAGAGACCTGCGGGATTGTTGCAGTCATTGCCTATTTCAGAATGGAAGTGGGAGCACATCACTATGGATTTTGTAACTGGGTTGCCGAGGACTCAGAAAGGAGAAAACGCAGTTTGGGTAGTAGTAGATAGATTGACCAAGTCGGCTCATTTCCTGGCAATGAAGACCACTGATTCTTTAAATGCTTTAAGTAGACTGTATATTTGAGAGATCGTAAAATTGCACGGTGTTCCGTTATCGATCGTATCTGACAGAGATTCACGCTTTACTTCACAATTCTGGCAGAGCTTACAGAAAGCCTTAGGAACACAACTTAGCTTCAGTACTGCATTCCATCCTCAGACGGACGGGCAATCTGAGAGAGTTATTCAAATCTTGGAGGACATGTTGAGAGCTTGTGTTTTGGATTTCAAGGGTAGCTGGGTTGAACACTTACCGTTGGTAGAGTTTGCCTACAACAACAGTTTTCAAGCGAGTATTGGAATGGCACCATATGAAGCACTATATGGGAGACCTTGCAGATCTCCTATCTGTTGGGCAGAAGTTGGGGACCGCGCATTACTCGGACCAGAGTTGATTCAGGAAACCACCGAAAAGATTCGTCTAATTCGAGACCGTCTAATCACTGCACAAAGTCGTCAGAAGAGCTACGCTGATCGACGGAGAAGACCTTTGGAATTCCAAGTTGGTGACCATGTGTTTTTACGAGTAACACCACGAAAGGGTGTATTTCGGTTTGGCAAAAAGGGGAAGCTATCTCCAAGATTCATTGGACCTTTCGAGATCCTCCAGAGAGTAGGAGTTGTAGCTTATAAATTAGCTCTACCGCCACAATTTTCAGGAGTACACGATGTGTTTCACGTGTCCATGTTGCGAAAGTATGTACCAGATCCAAAACACATCGTTGAATGGCAGGAAGTGGAGTTGCGAGAAGATGCAACATATGAGGTGAGACCAATTCAGATCATAGACACCAAGGAACAAGTGATGCGCACCAGGACCATTCCTATGGTTAAGGTGTTGTGGCAACGACATGATGTGAATGAGGCAACCTGGGAGCTAGAGTCCGAGATCCGCAATAGATACCCAGACTTATTCATCAATCAAGGTATGTCTTTAAATTTTGAGGACAAAATTTTTTTTTAGGGGGGTATGTTGTAATATCCTAACCCTAATTATGGACCCAAGTAAGCTCATAGACTAAATTCAAGACAACACAATGTTTTAGTGGTATTAGTGGCAATTGTGGTAATTAATGTTTCTTATATTTAATTTATTATTATTTAATTTTTTGTTTATTATTAATTATTGTGTGAGGGCCTAATCATTAAATTTTAGTGGGCCCAACAAAACCCAAATTTGTTGAGGACATCCTTATCTTATAGATTTTGGATAGGGTGCCACCTAGGTTGTGAGCACATCTCAACTATTTTTTCTCTTATTTAATTTGAATTCAAATTGTGGGAGACTTGGTCAAGGGACACATGGCTCCTTGTAGTTGAATAAGGAGATTCAAATGATGGGTGAAAGGTTATGATTGCAACACATGTCAAGGATAGAGAAAAAGGGGCTTTGAGTAGTTATTAGAGAGAGAAAGAGGGAAAGTGGTCAAAGAGACCAATGAAAAAGTGTCTTGCCACACCTTTGAAACCCAAAAACGTGGGCACTATGAACACCTACTATTACCTCTTTCAATCCCTTCTCATTTCATTTAGTCATTTTATCCTTCTCGTCAATTTTCTTGCAAATAACATTAACACCTAGTTACGTAATCTAGAGGAAGATCAACCGGAAGAACAAGCTTGAAGAAGGAAGAGATCAAGATTGAAGAAATTCACCGAAGTAGAACAAAGGTAGGTTCACCTTTATTCTCTTTAAATTAACGCACAACATTGAAAGCATGATCTAGATCTATTTTATTCTATTTGGTGTGTTTATGCATGTTATGAAATATATAGTGTATTATAAAATAAAAAAATTGTAAGAAATGCATATGATGGATTGAATGCTTGAATATAAAGTCATTGATTTATGTGTTTAGTAAATCGAATGGTAATGTGGTGCATTAACGAAGGGCATTGGGTCCTTGGGTGAGAGCCCCTAAAGGAGCAAGCTAGGACCATGGGTCCTTGGGTGAAAGGCCCTAAAACCTCCGGAGAAGATCCCTTGCTTGGGATGGCTAGGAGTTTTTAGAAATCGGTCGGGAAGTTTTGAATTTTCATATTATTATCCTAATGCTTTACATATAAATTTTTGTTAATTGCATGTATGATTTTGCTCCTTGTTATGTGTTAATTTTTAAGAATTAGGGTGTATTCCCTACTGGGCTTCATTGCTCACCCTTTATTATTAATTTCAGATGCTTAATTGAGGATTCATGAAGATTGGACTGGAGAAAGAGAAGACTTTTCATTACTGTTATTTTTATTTTTGTTGTGTTTGACATGTATTGGGTAATAAGATGATGATTTAACGAATAGTTGCAGTACTTGAATTATTGGATTTTAATGAAGTTCATTTCATCTCATTATTAGTATATGTTTTCTTTGCTGTAAATTTATTGTGCTTTTGATCAGTTCGGGAAAACATTTTTATATTTAAATCAGAAAATTAAATCTCAAGGAGTTCCCTATTGATTAAGGAGTTATCAAAAAAAAAAAAAGGGGACTAAAAAGGATAAAATTTATATTTATTTTGCATTTTTCTATTTGGAATTTCATTGATGTCTAAAATTCCAGTAGTAGAGTACTCATAATTCTTTGAATCTAAGAACCATAGTAGAGATATTGTAAAGTTGAGATAGTGATTTTCAAAGGTCTAAGTTCAATCAGTTATAAGAATAAAAGAATAAAAAAAAAATGGTTCTACTTAGTTTGAGTAACAATCCAATTTTTAAAGTATTTATTAGTATCATTGGTCTTGTTAGTCTATAAAATTCTAGCAACTAAATACTTGGATTTAATCCCATTTCTTTCACCAAAAATTTATTTGAAGTACAATATTTTCAAATTGGCAATCGAGTCTAATTTCCTTATAAGTATGAAAAAAAAATATATATATATATACATAAATAAAAACTAATTTTAATATGCCAAAAACATCAATTCCAAATTTAATTACTAATTAACTCTCACCCCCGAATTCTGGATCTCAGGCCAGACCATAGATAATGGGCTGAGTTGTGAGTATTTAGAAATCGGGGCGTGACATAAGGGATCTGGATAGGGCCTGAAGAGATTGAAGCTTGAGCTAGAGCTGTAGGCCAATTTACAAGGCAATGGATAGTATAGATGATCTGTTTGGGGACAGGTATCTGGGTTGGAGACTGAATGGTCTGTATGTTTGACTGGGGGAAGGGGATTATGACAGGTGATCCGTAAGAAGGCCTGATGATGCCGTCATTCACTGCGGGTGTACTGGGTCCTGGCTGTCCTGCCCTGGGCTCTTCCAACTAGATAAAGTTGATTTGATTGTTATGTGGAGCAGTGGCACCTGATTGATGCTGGTATTGTTGGGAGCCAACTTAACCCTTCCGTCATCCAAGAGATCTTGGATGACACACTTCAGGCCTATGCAATAATCTGTAGCATGGTCTGGGCCTCTGTGAAAGGCGTAGTGATGATCGGCATTATAGTTCTTGTTCTATTTATCAGGAGGTAAGAGAAGCGTGGGGCCTCGTAACTCGAGAAGACCCTGCTTTGTGAGGAATTCCAAAAACTGACTGAGTGTGTATGGAAGAGGAGTAAAGTTTATGAGATGACGGTTTTGCCGCTGGGCTGGTCGAGCTGGCCGAGTATTCCTAATAACTGATTGCTGCTGAGCTACTAGAGCTAGTAGTCGGATGGGTGCTATAGAAGCAACCATATGTACATCTTCATTCTTTCTGTGATCCTGGGAACCGATGTTTCTACTGGATGAAGCTGTTGCCTTGGGGAGATCAATTCCTAGATTGGAATGAATGACCCGCTCTTGATGGCAGTTTCGATACAGGCACCTATCCTGACGATGGTACCGAAGTCCACCACTGGTAGGGTCACCATGAGTGTAGACTAGGGCTGCTTTAAGGTACCCATGAACATGCCTGCCAGCTCCTCCTTAGGGATAGGAGTCGAGATCTTTGCTGCCATTTCCCTCCAGTGGGTAGCGTACTCTAGAAATAATTCATTGTTACACTGGCTTAACTGCTCAAGCTAGCTCCTCTGAGGGTGGAGCTCCTGGTTAAAGTAGTATTGCTCCACGAAGCTGTCCATGGCATCTTGCCAACTCTTGACCTTCTGCTTGTCAACAGACATCCACCACATAAGGGCTGCCCCCTTTAGACTCTTCTGGAAGTACTGGATGAGTAAGGACTGATTTCTGTTGTGCTGGAGCATGTCCTCCAGGTACAATTACAGGTGTTATTTTGGACAGCCTGAGCCGTCGTATTAGTCAAAGTCTGGAACCTTGAAACCAGCGGGAACAGTATCCCCTGATGAGATAGTTAAGTCCTCCAATAATAGACTTGTACTGGTGGATGCACCCTTCATTCTTCTCATCTCCTATTTCATCTGCTTGATCTCATCCTGTAAGGATGGGGTAGGATCCGAGGATGATGGCCGGTCCTAGTGGAGGTGTGAGGCCTTGGGTTGCTCTTCGTACTGGTTATACTCTTCTCCTCTGCTTATTGCGAGTATGGGGTCAGGTATGATGAAGGAGGGAGGACGAGGCTCTGCTATAGGTTGCTTTGTTGGTTCTCCGATCGATATCCGAGTGTAGGGTTCTTCGGTTCAGGTACCAATTAGAATCTTCAGGGATTCTAGAACACTGTCAAGCTTTGATTGCATGGCTGCTATGTCCCTATCATGTGATTGTAGGATCTTAGTGGTTTGCTTGTGCTGATCCGCAAGTTCCGCCATTAAGTCGGCGCTGCTTTCTGATTGTACTGTGTAAGAGTTGCTCTCTGATTGGGCTGTGCAAGGTACTAACTCTGTAATTTGTACCTCTGTCAAGACTGCATCTACAGCTGCTGCTTCTGCGAGAATCGTAGTCAGAGAACAAGTCACAGGTTGTCTCATACAACTGAAAAGAATGCAACGGCTAATCATTATTATGCATGATAATAAGAAGCAGATGCTAGCAAAAGAGTTTTTCATTGATGCATGAAAAGTGCAGTGAGTACAGGGATAGTGAGACTCAAAAGAAAAAAAGAATCGATCCTAGGCAGGCCCTTCAGGGATCGTAAAGTCAAGTGGCCAGGGCACATCCTTAAGATCCATGTTCTGTTGCTGGAGGGATGTGACTTCAACCTCCATGTGCGTAAGGGTTTCATTAGCGTTGAACATGCGGTATCCAAATTGTTGGATACGGTAGGTCATCTCCGCTTTTACACTATCAAGCTGTTTTTGGTGGTAGTGAAGTTAGGCCCGGATAACGGCTGCTTCCCTGGCGTCGCCTTTGCGTCTCCTGTGAAGAGACTGGATTGTCTGCTCCAATTGTTTAACCTGTTCTTGTACGGTTTGGAGTTCACGACCTTGTTCCACTTCCTGCTGCCTGAACGCATGCTGGGCCTTCCTTAGCCTTTTCTATTTCTGCTGGATTTGGAGTAATCTCTCCAGGAAGAAGTCTATCCAGGGAACCACCATTTCTGCTAGGGGTATGGTTCCTTCTGATGGAGCAGCGACTGGTGTGGACAGTTCCCTGGGCGTAGGCATGCCGGGCAGAATGTCAAGATTATCCACCCACTACCGGTATGCTGAGTTGATCGTTGGTCCTGATGTAACCATGAAGTCCGGCCATTGGCTTCGTCTGGAGCTGCGCCAAGCTGACTGGAAGCATCGGGTGAGGTTATTGGAGTGCACTGTGAAAGTGATCTAATCATTTTCCTGCTAGTCTATCACTGGGATACGTTGAGGGAATCCAAATTGTCGGAGGACTCAGTGTGGTGTATGGACTGCGGAGCCTGTTAGACCAGCGAGAATCATGCATCGTCTGTCGACGATGACAACATGAGGTAACCTATTCAGTACAAGCCAATCGCATTGCCAAGTGATTTCTTCCTCTGATAGGTCTTGGATAAGCTGGTAGAGCTCTCCAACGTTTGTAGTTGCTATCGGGCCTTGATTCTGAGAAATCTTCCAAAGTAGACTGTAGGCATCGCAGATGTCGTCCGGTACCGATATGATTATAGGCAAATGACTTACTAACCAGAGGTGTATGAGAGGTGTACTGGCATGAAAGATGCCCTTTCTACGGTCTGCCGACTGGTTGAGAGCCCTAAGAAGCTCGGCTAGGATGACTGGTACAACTGAGCAGGAGTTGTGCATGTCCTCGACGATCCTGACCAGAATTGCTTCGACAAGTGAGCGGCACCTTGGGAACACTAGCTGAGCATGGCTATCAGTGTAAGGGCATTGAGAACGGGAAGTTCCACTGCAATAGAGTCAGGGTTCCGCTTGCGTTTGTACTTCTTTTCAAGAAAAGACACGGGTATCCGATCAAAAGAGCCGTTAGGACCGGGCTGCAAGCAGGGAGACTTAATATGCAAGAACCTGGATAGGTCTGCCTGATATGTTGTCTTGTAGCGCGGTACTATGGCTTCGCCGTCCATGTTTAACCCTAGAATGCATTGAATCTCTTCCAGTGTTTAGCATAACTCATTTTTACCAAAACAGAATATCATGTGAGATGGGATCTAACACTGGATAGCAGCATTCATGAGGCGTGCGTCTGGGTTAAGCACGGATAGGTCTAGGATAGTCCCGATTTAATAGTACTGAGCCCAAACGAGACACTGACTCGAGGTGAAAGCCCCAATTGCTTCCTGGAGGTTGTTATCACAAGTCCTTTGAGAAGTTAGATGCACGGGTCTTGACGGTCGACCCATTGACTGACCAATCCCTAAAGGACCTGTCATCTACTTGGATAAGAATATACAGACTCTATGAGTGCACTGTGTATGCAGATGGGATGCAAAATGATGATGCGATATTTTTGATTTTTGATTTTGATTGGGTATGACAAGGCACATGTGATCTGATATCACAGACGGTCGGAGGTCTGACGTGCTTTAGCACAGGTTGTTGGAACCCAAGGGACCTTTCAGATCAAGGTTGGGAAAGGCCCAGTGAAGGCCTGTCTGCCTGGGATTTGGACCCCATATGCTGTGTCGGGAAGCAAGGTTGGATGTAGTTTATTACAAGCCCAGGTTTTGGCTTATTACATACCCTTGGGTGGGTGGTTATTCGGGTAAAATGTGTTCGGGTAGTCAACCATGATTGGAGATAGGTACAGGGTGTAAGCAAGTTAGAGTTTGTAGTAGCCCTCCCTGGATGGACTACTTGTAGACTATACCCTACCCTAGACTATATGTATGAATGCCTGTTTGATGCAGGTGTGTTCCTAGCAGGATGGGGGGATCACTTAACACCGTATATGCGACTCCTCGGTATAGATCATACCTGAAAATTAACGATTAGTGTAAGCGGGAGCGTTCAGAATCTTTCCCTGAGGGTAATCACCCAACAGGAGTAACTCCGCGGACCTCCAAGACGTTTAAGTCACTAACACTAGGATGATCATCCAGCAGCCGTTAATGCAATAAGCCTGTCTACTGGGTTGAATGTGATAATTACACTACTATAACATGTACAGATGCACAGTACACAATTAACCAAGAGATGTAAAAATGATTAGTGTTAATTTAAATGCTTAGGCATTTTAATCAAGATTAATGTTTAGTTGGCTTAAACCCGGGTTCCTGGTTGAACCCTGAAATGTAAGCTTCCCCAGCAGAGTCGCCAGAGCTGTGAGCGAGGAATTTCTTTCTCACAAAAGAAGATGAGGATGATGGTGATGAGATTATTACCTGTATACCCTCACGGGTGTAAAATGGTTTTATCATTTAAGAGTCGACACCTATTCATTCAGAAGGGATAAGTCCTCCGGGTTTGGATAAGGTCTTGGTTTACGAGTGAGATCAGGGTAAGGGGTTCAGTTAAGTCCAGGGAAGGTGTTAGGCACCCCGAGGCTTCCGTTTTTCAACGGTTCCGTAGTCCCCAGGTTTAAGCTAATTTAAAGTTAATCTTGATTAGAATGCCGGAGTGTTTAAGTTAACACTAATCCAAGAAAAGAAAAGCTAACTGGGGTCAAACCCGAGTTGGGTTGCCTACGTACTCACAGGGTGAGATCAGACCGAGCGTAGTTCTAGCACGTGAGCCTGTGCCGAGGCTAGGGGCGTGTGTGTGTGCACCAAGGGTGGCTAACATGGACTAGTTCGGTAGACTTGGGTTTGGTTAACCGAGGAGGGTCAATTGCATGGTATTTAAGCCCGGTAGACTTAGGGATAGTCCGATAGACTAGGATGGAGTCCGGCCCGGGTTAGGGTTGCTACCCGGGTTTAGGCCGAACTAACTATGGTTAGGATTGCTAACCACAATTAAGGGTAAGTGGGATATAGCCCGGTAGGCCGGAAGTAGTTCTGTAGACTTGGTTTTCAGGCCCGGTAGGCCGTAAACCGAGATTAACTACGATTAGGGTTGCTAACTGCAATTAAGGAGGGTCTAACTGTGATTAGGATTGCTAACCGGGGTTAAAGAGAGGGTCAAAGTCAGTTTTATGGTCCAATTACATTTTCAGGAATTTCCGTTTATCTTCCCAAAGTTTGTGGGGTTAAGGGGTGCTTAACCGCAGTTTAAATGTTAACTGGATGTGTATTTAACCATGGTTAAGGGTCTGGTACAGTCTGAGGTGGGCCCCAGGGGGCTAGGCAGGGCCTAAAGTGGCCTCCTACCAGGCCTGGGCCCCTGCAAAAGCCCAAAATAAAAACAAGAATAATGTCGGTAATTGGATTACCGACATTATAAACAGTGTTTTTAAACTGTACTTTTGCCACTGTTAACTAGGGTTAAGGTGTAACCCAGAGTGATCTGAGAGCATGGGAGTGTAGAGGGGACTCTAGGGGAAAGTTCAGGCCAGGTGTGGGCCCTAGAGGATGCCTAGAGTGGGCTCTATAGAGTAACTAAGCCACTGTGTCTGTAACAGCATATTGGTGGTAGTTATTCTACCGCCAATACAAAATAAGGCTAAATAGATAATATCGGTAGAAGTTCTACCGACATTATGCATAATAATGTTAATCAGGGATTTGACTAGGGTTAATGTAGAGACCCAGATCTTTTCATGTTTTTATTGCATTGCATTAAGGGTATTTTAGTCTTTATGATGTTTTAAGGTATGTGTATATATATATTTACTTGGTGTGGTGTAAACTAGGCTTAATCAAACTTCTAATTCAAGAATGTAATAACACACCCTAAACTTTAGGAAGCTCTAGTTTTGGCACCGTTCACTAGAATTGAGTGATTCTTGAACCATTAGAAAGGTGTTGGAACCCTCTTCGAGGTTCATGTTTAAGGTTTTTTCCTCATTTTGAGTTTAAGTCAAGTCAATAGTGAGTTTTGTCTAATGGAATTACAGATCAGTCAACTTTGGGGACAATTTAGTCTATTAATTAAGTGGAAATTGGAAATTCGAAAATGCTAGAAATGTTCATTTTCGAGAGACGAATCTAACGCAAGTTGAATCGTCAAAATCCGTCGAGCGAGTCAAAAGTTATGACCAAAACAGTAGAACTAGTCAAAATCAGCAGAGAACCGATCGCTCGTTCAGAACCAGCGATCGATCGGTCCAAAACCGATCGATCGGTATCTATCGACTGGTCCAAAATTTTTTATGGTGAAATTTTCCAGAGTGAGTTTTTGATCGATCGCTCGGTCATAAACACCGATCGATCGGTAGGCAACCGATCGCTCGGTCATAACCACCGATCGATCGGTCCTTCGAGTATTTTTGCTGATATTTAGTATGGGCTTTTTGGTATTTTTGTTCTCAAACCTTGAGGCTATAAATAGGGGGTCCTACTCGAGGTATTAAAATAATCTACCTAGTTCTAACCTAATTTGGCAAAAAGGGAGAGAAAACCTAGGGTTTTGAGAGAGGGTTTTCTTGGAGAAGAAGGAGGTGGCTTGGATAGTGCAAGAAGAGCTTGGAAAGCTTCTCCAAATCGTCTCGGGAGCGTTTTGAATCCAAGGGAAGGATTCCTAAGGTCGATATACTATCCTAATCAACTCTATTTTAAGGTTTTATGAATGTTAATGTGCTAAGAATGGTAGAAATAACTATTTGATGCTTTTTTTACTAATTTTCTATGGAGTAAGCTAATTTATGGATGAAGATGTGGATGGAAATGTGGATTTGAATGTGGATAGAATGTATGAAGGAAGGGAAATGTATGGAGGATGAGATTTATTATGTGGATGTGAATGGTGAATGGATTCTATGGATGGAATTATGGTTTGATGAATGCTTGGAAATGTAGAAAAACAATGGATTCATATTGGGTGTACTCAAGGTGTTTGTGAAAATGCTTAAGAGGGTAAATGCTATGATATTCTTATGAAATGGTGGTAAATTGACTATGAATTGTGCTATGAATTATAATAAGATATGTATATGTGATTGTTTGTTAAGTATATTTAATTACTTGCATGGAAATTGGTAGTCGGGAAGGTAAGAACTTAGAGGAAAATCCCTCAGACCGGGAATTCTCTAACTATTTGGTATGGGACATATAGTGGAGTTTCCATGGTGGGAGATCGGAATCTAAGCAATTACCAACTCGAATATTAATTTCGACACTTAAGCACACAAGCACGTGTATGTTAAGTTAAGAGTCTCACAAGTCACACATGTGGACTACAAGTATGAGCATGGCATACGTATGACATTCTGAATAAGCATAAGCATGACATGGTCCGTATCCGCCAAGAACGGCATGTCAACCTGATTCTTAGACATGGTCCGTATCCGCCAAGAACGGCATATCAACCATATAATTTCTAAGGCATGGTCCGTATCCGCCAAGAACGGCATGTCTCATCCTTGTATGATCTGAATAAGTGCATAAGCATAAGCATAAGCATCTCACAAGCATGTGGTCTCGTAAGCATAAGTACCTCATAAGTGTATGGTTTTCTAAGTCTAAGGTTCTCACAAGTACACGAGTCAAGGTGATGATATGATGTATATGCGAACACATTCTTCCGCACTCTGATTATGTTATGATGCTATGGGATATGTTTCTGACTAAGTGCAGGTATATTATTGGTTGGATTTTATATACACTGAGTACCTTTGTACTCAGCCGGACTTTGTCTTGGCAGGTTTAGAGGAGGAGTACACGGCAGAGCCGTGGGTTGAGGAAACATACACAGAGGAAGGAGGTGAAGATGAGCCTTTTGAGGAGGGAGCCAGAGACTTGGGTGGCTACACCTCTTAGTTTATGTTTCTTTTGGTAGAGAGAGAGTTTTGTATTAGACTCGAGATGATGTTGCTCAGTAGGCCTTTTTATAGTTGTGTATCAGACTCTTTGTTTTATTGTGGGTTGTAATCGTTGACTATAGACTCGTGCTATTTAGTTGGTTTGGGTTATATATACCGAAATTTTATTACTCGCATTTTTGGAGACTCGTGTAGTAAGCCTTGTATGCATGGTTTGTAAGCAGGTTTAAGTGAATGTGACGATCCCAAAGTCCTATTTTAGCCTTGTGGGATTTTAGGGTCGTTACAGTTAGGCTGTACCCTAGGACGTGGAAGGACCAGGTCTAATCCAGGGGAGTGAGAGGGATCTAGTTTGGGCCCTGGAAATGGACCAGGGCCCACCAAAGTTGGCCAAACGAAGCTCCAAAGTATACGGCCAGGAATGGCGGTATTGAGATTACCGCAATTCCTGGTTTTCTTTGAAAAAGGGATAGTGGCCAAGGGGACTATGCACAGAGGTTATTAGGGGTTCCCTCATGATCTGACGGACCCCTAGAAAGTCCTGTGATGACCTGAGCTACAAGGGAGGTGCTGTACCCATAGGGGTTCACAACACTTATGGTTTAGGTGGGTGAACACCCTGTGAGGGTTTGTTTACAAGCTAAACACCAATAGTAAAGGCAAGTAAGTCCCTTGGAAATGACCAGGGGTTCACATTTATGGTAGACCAAAACGAGGGTAGGGAAGTCCCTACCCTGATGCTCTGCTCACTGGCCGAGTGTGGGGGGTCTGTAACAGTAGGGTGGTGCTTCGGTGATGGACTGTGGTAGTTGGGGGAGCTTGAAGAAGATCCAAGGGTCATCTTAGGACTAAGTCCAATGTGTTTGGAGAGGCTGAGGGAGTAGATTTTGGATATGGCTTCACCTATGGGATTTTTGTAGACCGGCCCTTCAGTGAAGGGTGATGGGTTCTTATAGGGGAAGCTCCAAGGGACCTAGATGGGATTAAAAAGAAGAGGGAAAATGGTGTTGGACCAAGGGGAGGTCATGTGAGGAACCTGAAGGGAGAGTTGAGGCGAGGGTTGAATGTGCGGGGGTTTTGCAACCTGCAAACTCGATATTTACAAACTGTCAGTAGAAGGTCTACCGACAATCAGAACACATGTCATTTTATAATGTCGGTAGACCTTCTACCGACATTATGAGATATATTTGACTTGGGGTGGGCCCTGTACATACGGGTTATGGGGGCTTGGGCTTTGGTGTTTCGGGCTTTGTGGGCTTGAGGCCTAGGGTCAGGCCCTATAGGCCATGGGTCTTAGGGTTTAAGCCCTAAGGGCTCTAGGGTTATGCTAGAGTCACCTAAGGCTAGGATTTTTGACATGGCTTTTGTACTAGGGTTCAACTAGGGTTAAACTAGGGATACATCCTAGGTTTTAACTAGGGTCGAATCCTTGGGTTTACCTAGGGCTAGGTTTTTGGTTCTAGGGTTTTTTAGGGTTTGACTAGAGGCTTACCTAGGTTTAAGGGGACTTAGCAGGGGTAACCATAGTTAAAAGGGTTTTAACTATAGTCAGGTGGGGTGTAAAAATTGGGTGCTTACAACCTGACCTCTGACTTCCAGACCATGACTTATCCAAACATTTCAGGGACTTATTTGCCTCCAATAGGTGGCGACTCTCAACCCAATTGCACTTTATCGCTATTCCTCATCGGGTTCAATCCTGATCAGAAATGGGGGTTAAAATTCTGGTACTGATAGCTAAGTTGCCAGGATGGGTATGAAATGACCTTTTAAGTTCGTGCTGAGGAGCGATGGTGCAGTTTAAGCTCGTGCTAGGGAGCGTAGGATGGGTACCTAAATAAGGTTTTGAACCGAGGTTCGGACAAGGGTTCGACTACGTAGATAGGTTTTAGGGGATTTAGTTAGGGTGAAGCTAGGGTTTAGATAGGGTTTAGCTAGGACTTAACTGGATTTGAACCAGGATATAGACAGAGGTTCAACTAGGCCAGGCTCTATTTGGACTGAGATTTAGGCCGGGGATCAGCTAGGGTTTAGCTTGGGTTAAGATAGAGTTAAGCTAGGTTTAAACTAGAGTTTGAACAGATGTTCGACTAGGGTAAGCGAGGTTTGAATCGGAGTTCGAGCTAAGGTTCGACTAGGGTAGACTAGGTTTGAACAAAAGTTCGGGCAGAGGTTCGACATGGCAAGCAGTCTAAGTAATTAAAAGCAATTTAAAGTGTTTTAAAAAATTTTAACTACTAAAAGACAAAGCAAAAGACAGGGTTTGGAGAGAGGTACTTTTCAGGACCATTTTGGTCATTTTGCACTTTAGGGGTATTTTGGTCATTTTTTACCATTTTAGATCCAATTTGGTCCCAAAATTGCCAAAATTGATCAAAATTTTTGTAAAATCATTCTGGACAAAATGATAACTTTTTAGGATATTTTAGTCATTTTTCACCCTAGGGGCATTTTGGTCATTTTTACCTCAGAGCCGTTTTTGAAAATCGAAGCACGTGTAAAAAGGGTTTTAAAAGAGAGTTTTTACAAGGGTTTTTAAGGGAGTAAAAAGATATTAAAGGGGTGAAAAATTAGGGTGTTTGCAGTTGCCCATCTATGTCAGAGGATGTGGGCACCTGAACGATAAAGATTATAAGACCTCAATTTTGCTTGTGTGGGGAAGAAAACTTGTGAAAATTAAGACAAAAGTGTCAAAAAAAAGTTAAATTCTACTTAGACTGCTTGCCACAGATGGGATCTTAGAGGACGGAGTTGATGAGAAAACATGTTCAGTAGTCAGGGATAAAGAGAAGGAATGATTCATACTCAGTGATGAAATCATGTTTCATTCTGGAGAGTGACGATGATAGAGAGGAAAATGGATGGATTGTGGTCGGTGACGAAACAAGCGAGATAGAAAAAGTAAAATGTGACATCAAACGAGATGTCAGAGTAGTTGAGGTTGACATCTGACGGGTTGTATATGGATAGGACTTGGAGGTTGTTAACTTTATGAGAGGATTCAAAGGTTGTCAACCCAATGACAGGATTCAAAAGTTGTCAGCCCAATGACAGGATTCAAAGGTTGTCAGCTCTATGACAGGATTCAAAGCTAGTCATCCCTATGACAGGATTCGAAGCTAGTCAGCCCTATGAATGGATTCGATTGTAATCAGCTCTATGATAGGATTCAAAGGTAGTCAGCCCTATGAAAGGATCTTAAAAGGATGCACCAGACAAGATTCATAAGAAAGACAACCAGATATGTGGGTTTAACCTCATCACAGGAGGGCTCACAGTGTACTCTGGATATGGAAGATATGACACCTGTATCGATACGGGCGAGAAGTTAGATGGTTACTTGGGTGCACGTGCATAGTGCGGCTAACTGTGTGAATGTGTGTGTGTAGTGTAATTAAGTGTGTGAATAGTGTGCCAAACCTATATAGGTATGTGAGTAGTGTGGATACCTATGTGCAGGTGTGTGTGTGTAAAATGCAGCATGTAGGTGTGTGAGCAGTGTAATTATGTGTTTGAACAGTGTGACAAACCTATGTAGGTGTGCGAGCAGTGCAATTAATTGAGTAAATGTGTGTGCGCAGTGCGACTTAAGATGTAAGTGATTGTGAAGTATGTGTGCAAAGTGCATCTACCGATGTAAGTGTGTGAGTAGTGTGGATACCTATATGCAAGTGTGTTATGTGACTATTGTACAAGGAGAGGATACATGAAATGCATGATGATACATATAATGAATGGTGACAAGCCTAAAATGAATGCATTCATACAAGATGTAGAAAGATGGTAAAATGAGTGATGCATCAGATGGAATGCATTAAAGGGGAATTATATGATAATGCATGGACTGGAGGGATGACTTGCTAAATGAAGCTCTGCTTCCACACTTGCCCCTGACTTGCAATTTCTGCGCTTGGTTGCTTTGCTGCTCTTCAAAGAATTGTTGAAAGGAGATCGATCTTTGACCAAGCCATGAGACATATTGACAATCTATGACTCCTAAAGTAGCTTTTTTTTTTTTGAAAATTTTGAATTTGAAATCAGTTTTTGAGCAATAATGAGATTTTGAAAATTTTGAATTTAAGATCAAAAGTTTGAAAGGAGAGTGCCTTCTTTGCTAGCTTGTTTTGCAGCGGTCTGCCCTAGTTGGAATTTGAGGATCTCTTGCCTCTCTGGGGCAGGATATAGCAATGACCAATCTTAACCTTTTGAGCCAAGCGAAGGGAGATAGTTACTCAGTTTTGGCCTTGTTGCATGCTACATCGGGTCTTGCTTGGAGCTAATGGCATTGGATCATTATGACATTGAGCTTCTTCAATTTGAGTTTGTAGAAATGAGTTGTTACGAGTCAGAGTTATCTTCTATTGATCTTCTACCGTCGAACTAGAATTCAACTTTTTCCCTTTTTTACCCTTGGAATGACCAAGCCATGGGGATCGCATAGTTTTTGCACAATGAGGCCATTTTGGGTTTTCACTCATGCTTGCGAAGTTGATATTTTTGTTCCCTTTTTTGCCACTGGTACCAATACCAGAGTTGGGCTCGCATTATTTTTGCTCCTCAGTGCCATTTTTGGTTTTCACTGGGCCTGCGACTTTTGGACTTGAGTTGAGTTGTCTTCCCCTGTCATTGCCTCAGTGGATTGGATGTGTTGTTTTCGAATGCTTGTCGGTCAATCTGCCTATACTCTTAGTCTCTGATGGATCTGGGAGGACTTAAAAGAAGACGAAACGTAGCCTTAGGAGTCAAAATTTTGGGAACACCCTTTCTACTTTTGAGCTTTGCTTGCTCGAGCACTTCTTTTGAGCTTTGCTTGCTCGAACACCCTTTCTTAAGCTTAATCATAGTTAAAGAAGGGTTAAAAGGGATACATGACCATGACATTTGACTACATAGTCTAATGCAGGGTATGCTAATCGATGCCTTAATAAAATGGGAAATACTTAACTTATTGTCGTAGTAGACTATGCAATCTAATGTTAAGTCCTCATAGCTGCCTACATACCCTTGGTAGCCCAACTCTAGTATTGCTACCAGGGACAAAAGAGGGAACAAAAATATCAACTTCGCAGGCATTAGTGAAAACCGAAAATGGTCTCATTGCTCAAAAACTATACGATCCCCATGACTTGGTCATTCCAAGGGTAAAAAAAGTAAAAGTTGAATTCTGGTTCGATGGCAGAAGATCGATAGAAGATAACTCTGACTCCCAACAACTCATTTCTGCAAGCTCAAATTGAAGAAGCTCAATGTCAAAACGATCCAATGCCCTTAGTGTTATATTTACTAGATCTAGCCAATCAATATTCAAGAATCACATACCTGTGTCGCCCATTGAAAGTAGAGAGGAAAACCTTTCATTGTCGATGATGATGAAGCACATGGTCTTCAGATTCCATGACTCCTTTGCTCTTGATGGGGAAGATGCTTTTCTGCAGGCTTTCTTAGGAGTTGGATCTGGGACCGATAGCCTATATGTAGTATATATACTATAGGGTTTAGGTCATTAGAGTCCTAACCCATCAAGGAGACTATAGACCATCCTTATAACCCGATTTACTTAATTAATGCATAAAACACCACTGTTTGGCTACAACTGAAACCTTAACTGGAGTAGACTTTATCCGGGTTTGGACCATGAACATTGCCAAGACCATAAACCTTATAGAAAATCTTACATTCTCCCACTTGGTCTGCAAGGATCATCAAAAGAGAAAATATTTTTCTTATGCGGAAAATTCTTATAAAATGACTCTCCCGGATAAACAACTTAATTTTGAAAACAACAGACGTGTGGCCACATTGAAAATATACTCCAGATAGTCAAGCCAATATACATAAATGTGGTGAACAAAACCTAAACAAATGAAAACACTAATACCGGATCACGGAGGCCATCATATCAACATTATGACATGACACCATTCCATGGTCACCATACTAGTACCCTCATTTTCCATGGTTTCAAGCATTATAACCTTATGACGTGCTGACCTCACACATCCCAAAATTCGATCCTCAAAATTTGCCTAGGTCACTTAATCTACAAATTTAAAACACCATTTAACACAAAATAGAAATGCAGAGTGATGCATCGCTATATCGTTTTGATTAGAACAAATTAATAGGCAAATCTCAGTAACTGTAGTAGAGAACTTTTTGTCTGTAACTGAAATGCTAGCAACATACTCCCACTAACCAAATGAATCCAAGCTGTCTTTTAGTCTCATTTTAGAAAAGCTCTAAAAATACCTTATGATTCAACTTTATGGTTAATGGTTCAGACACCTTATGTTCTCTAACCTTCTCTCTCACAACAAGACAACTTATGTCCATGTGTTTGGACTAACATTAAGTCTTATTGTTTTGAGAGAAGTAAACTGATGCGGAATTCTCACATAATTATATCAAACGGCTCCGTAATAAAACTGAAGACTTAGAGCCCTGAGATAAAATTCCGCAATCACATAACTTGTTCAAAAACCTTATAACAAGTCATGTATCCTGCCTGCCTAGTTGACGATTCTATAATGAAAAGCATTATACTTTTCACTAAATAGCATCACAGCTAATAGGAATAAAACTTAATGTCGACTACTTGATGTTCAGACGTCTAACACAATCTGAACCTGAATACCCGATAACTGATGGGTATCAATACCATTATGTGAGCCAATATACTTTAATCTTCTACAATTACTCTATAACTATCTTAATGGTCTAACACTCAAATATATCACAACTAAAATGGGAACTTTATTTAACTGCATGAGATATATTCAAACGAGTGAAGACTTGTTTATCCATAAGACTCTTCAATCGAAGTGCAATAATGAAACTTTATAACACAAATTTTAACTTAAGTCTTAAGGCACTCTGACAAGTCAACCTATAGTTTATAATACAGATTTCTCTTTAGGAGCTTAATGTGACATACCAATCATCCTTAGAACTTTCTCAATGAAAAAGCTTTTTCTGTGACAATTACAAGAGGTCATGAAACCAACGAATAGAGATTTATAATGGTGAACCTAAATGACACTTCTCTAAATCCTTAATGTCACAATTTTATTATGTAATCAAAATTTATTTTCTCCCACTGACCTTAATGTTGATGTACTCAATTATAAAGTTCACCCTAAAATTGAAATAAGTATTCACTTGATTGTTTGCTCAAAACCTTATGCAAACTTCCTAAACTTACAAACTTAATACTCATTATCTTCTTTCTAAGAACTTTTATCATTTTGTATACACCTTCTTATGAAGATCATTGAGTAAGAACATTCTTCTAATATTTATCAGATATAACTTTATTAAATTTAAAATATTACTTTTCTTTATGGATTTCATGCTACAAACATAATACTTTCCCTATCCTGATGAAAAGTAATATATCATCCTTATTCTCAAAATTGTCTTGATTTCAGGCGAAACAAATTAGACCGAATGGGAGACTATAGCATCTCAAAACTTTATATGTTGACCATCAACTATATCAAAATAAGAGACTTTAAGTGTGACACAACATCACTTCTTTAAGCCAATTGATAGACTGAAATATGGCTATCCTTAAACTTAATAGGTAGAGACTTTATACTCCTACTGTTATCGCCATTTTTAACATTTCACATTTTAATCTCAATAATGCTAGTGTTACGAGAGAGACTAGATGATATATATATTTCTTAATTTCTTTAAATGCTTGATAAAGAAGCAACTTAATTTCTTGAAATTTTGCTCATTTTCAAAACTTAATGGTGTCTTGAATATTGCCTTATGAAGAACTTAATTTGGAATATACAATATAGTCTTTAGAGCATTTCCTTATAGGAATTCTAACATAAATGAATAATTGTTCATGACTTTAGGTAACATGGTCTTCCCTTCCAATTATTCATTATGTTCTTTAAATGATTGAATTAAATAACATTTTAACTATCTCATAATCTTGAAGATACTAAGTAAACAACGTTTAATCTTTACTTTATGTGTATTTTATAACTTAGATCTTTTTACCAAGAAGATTATGAGCTTTATCTTTATAGATCATAGACAAAATCCAAACTTTGATATCTATATATATAGATTAATGAAACATCATTATACCTCATGAAAGAGAGAAAATCAATTACAAATATCTATATAGGTCATGTATCAGTATTTGTAGAGAGAAATTTCTTTGAAGCCTTTAAATTTTCTTTACTTAATGTCATCAAGCAAATTTTCAGATTGAAATTTTTACATTTCAAAATTACTTTATTGTATCACTTTAAATACATTCTTAAAATATTATATTTTAATGTCAATGTATTTTCACTTTACAAACCATGAATTTTAATAATATGACGCATTAACAAATTGATAAAGAAATGATCCCCTTACCAGATTTAAATCTAATAAACAATGTGAGTATTAGCATTTAATCTATATTTCTTTATCAATGATTTCTCTCAATCTTTTTTTTTTCAATTCTGATGAATCTCTCTAAAATATCACGAATGTGAATTGGTAACGTCAATCATTCATTACCTTATGAGCTTTCTAGACTTTAATACTGTAATTTATTCTCATCCTGAACTTATATGGATGTAAATATATTTACACTTTATCCATTTTTCCTTTATGCACTTTAGATTAGTTACAGATTGGTTAAAGTACACATGAAGAGATTCAAACCCGAACTACAATAGAGACTTAATGTTAACTTTTCATCCTAACGGCATTCATATTTGAAACTAGATTAACTCTATGTAGGTTGTTTCCATGAACTACAATGAGTCTATCATTTCAAACATGAGTCAATTTACTCAGATAGACATTTATGATTCTCAAAGAAAATAATCATTCAACTTGCCACCTTATATGATATTAGGGATTGTACTCTAAACAATCTTTGAGATTAACTATTCACAGTCTTCAAGCTCACTATATTGACGTTTCTCATTCCTTATGTTTATGTTTAACCTTTAACTTATCTTTAATTACACATTTCTTACTTTCATCCTTAAATTGACTAAGTTTTAGTCTATACTACCTAAGGTCAGCATAACTTGATACATTTAGTGCCCATAGAGTAACAATTATCTGTAAGAAAAGATTAAAAGGCTCACATAAAATTTTCATCTTATTATCCTTATGCATGAACCATTATCCTTATTTCATGCTTTTATTGATGCAAAAACATATCTTACTGATGGGGTATCAATCAGACAATCCAGAGTGACTATAGTATTTTAAACACTTCCTCTGGTAAGATTTTCATTTGCATCATCACACTCCCTCCTTTGGACCGAGAATGCAACATGCGATTGGCTCATCTCCTTTGGTAAATTAACTTCACCACAAGACAAGTTGATCATGAACACAACAGATTTTGAAAACTTTAAACCTTTGGGCCTAAACTCCTCTAGTCTGCAATGTCACACCAACTTTCCTGTTCCGTTTGAATTGTACAAGATAATGACTCACCTTTGAGCTTGATCACCACCTCATAACAATCAAAGGCAAAACCTTATGACACTCCCTTTTCAATATATAGCAAATAATCATATAATCATGCACATTTGAACGCCACCCAAATTTTCCTGATCGAGGCCACTTTGGTGACTAACACGACCATTTCAATCTGGTTGGTTCCAAATAGGGAGTTGCCTAAAATTTCATACCCCAAGGAATTATTGATTGTTTAAATAAACATGCATCAATAAACATTATAACATATTCATAGAAATCCCGTCATCCACATGATATTAACTTAAAAGAACATAATTTAAAACATGCATTGGAAAACACAACGATAGTGCAATTCATGAATTAAAAAAAAAACAAAATTCAATTTTATACGAGTAATTATCATATATTTAAGGCCTTGAACTTCAAATAATTTTGTTGAACAAAATATATCATGCACATTATAATAAGTAGTCATGCCCATATATGTTGAAACACGAATAGACATGTCTTATCCCCAAAAATTTGTTTTGAAAAATACTTTATATCCAAAAGATTACATCAAGGTGTGCAATCAATAGATGTCTGAAGTTTGTAAGAGATAACAACTATATTGGGTGTCATTCTGAATGCACAACTGAACTTAATCATGTGTTCCCCCATTTTCCCAAATCATTAGGCCGGAAAACCTTAAAGCTCATTAAACAATCACCTAACATACTTTATTTATGCATTAAGTTACTTTATAGACAATTGAAAAGGTTAATTTAACCATAAAATCTCTCTGGAGTGCCCAGACACTAGAGTATGCATAAAAATTAGGTCTAGAGTTGGGAATCAGCTATATTAGGCACTTAATGCCACAAAAGGTCTTTATAGAGGCACAATCAACATAAATAAACCCCAGATAAATACAAAGAATACTTTAGGGATGGTCCAAGAGTTACTTTAAGCCTCAAATGCTTTCTGGAGTTCCCATAATGCTAAATTGGGCATCAAAATTAGGTCCGAAATTAAAAATAGCCTTATTTGAGCACTTAATGTCATAAAAGTCTTCTTTAGAGGACAAACGAACTGAAATAAGCCCCAAAATAAGATTCTATAGCCAAAATTAGGCCAGGGGGTATAGGACACGCTGACACGTGCGGGATATGGAAAAAAGAACACTGGAGTGCGCATCACGTGCGGGCATGCGATTCACACGCATGAACAGCGTTTCACGCGCAGGGCGTGCGCTTCACGCGCGGCCTGTAAATCACGGTGCGCGGTTCGACGCGAGTTGCGCTGTCCGGTCCAGGATGGGGTTCGGTCCGGTCTAGTTCAGGATCGGTTCGAGAGAACCGGTCCAGTCCACTGAACCGGTGGTGGTTGAATCCGGGTCGAGTTATGACCCATTCGGGTACGGGTCGGGTATCATTCGGGTCGGCATAAAATCTGTTAGAATCGGGTCGGGTCACAGGGTCGGGTTGACCCTCGTGAACTCGTCTTCCCAACCCAAATCTGATTTTTTTTTTAAAAAAAAACCCTAAAACCGTTGCTGGTTTCCCCTCTATTGGGAGCCCTACCGGCTGGCACCGGTGCCAAAAAGTCGGCCTGAATCCGGCGACCAAAACCCTGCCTCCGGAATCCTTCTCCGGCGATGGATGCCGGCGTAATCGCCGTCCAACTTAAATTTGGCCGAAAAACCCCTTTTTTTTTGATAAATCACAATCCAAATCTGATCTTGGAGGGTCTCAAATTAACTTCCATTAAAATAGGAACCTTTTCAACATTACCTGAAGTTATTTAATCTCCGGCAACTGGCGTAATCGCCGGAAAACCGGGAACCCCTTTCCCCTTTTTTTTTTTTTTGTTTAATGATTTCAAATCCGAAACCTTTATTCTAAAATCCTAAAATTGAAACAGTGAACCCAAAAATTAGCCACATGATAATGCTACATAAGAAGACCGATCATGATTCTCCGGCAATGAGTTTTCGCCGGAAAATCCCTCTTTAATCTTACACAAAGTTGAATAGTTTTTTATTAAAAATAAATCTAAATCCTATTAAAAAATTAATAGAAAAAAAAACTTTATACATTCTCGAACTTGATTGAGCAACCTAGGCTCTGATACCACATGTTATATTTACTGGATCTAGCCAATCAATATTCAAGAATCACATACCTGTGTCGCCCATTGAAAGTAGAGAGGAAAACCTTTCATTGTCGATGATGATGAAGCACACGGTCTTCAGATTCCATGACTCCTTTGCTCTTGATGGGGAAGATGCTTTTCTGTAAGCTTTCTTAGGAGTTGGATCTGGGACCGATAGCCTATATGTAGTATATATACTATAGGGTTTAGGTTATTAGAGTCCTAACCCATCAAGGAGACTATAGACCATCCTTATAACCCGATATACTTAATTAATGCATAAAACACCACTGTTTGGCTACAACTGAAACCTTAACTGGAGTAGACTTTATCCGGGTTTGGACCATGAACATTGCCAAGACCATAAACCTTATAGAAAATCTTACACTTAGCTCCAAGCAAGTCCCGACCTAGCATGCGACAAGGTCAGAACTGAGTAACTATCACCCTTCGCTTTGGCTCAAAATGTTAAGATTGATCATTGCTATATCCCACCGTAGAAGGGCAAGTGACCCTCAAATTCCAACCAGGGCAGACCCTTGCAAAACAAGCAAGCAAAGAAGGCACTCTCCATTCAAACTTTTGATCTAAAATTCAAAATTTTCAAAATCTCATTATTGCTCAAAAACTGATTTCAAATTCAAAATTTTGAAAAAAACAAAAGCGTCTTTAGGAGTCATAGATTCTCAATATGTCTTATGACTTGGTCAAAGATCGATCTCCTTTAAACAGTTCTCCGAAGAGCAGCAAAGCAACCAAGCATAGAAATTGCAAGTCAGGGGCAAGTGTGGAACTAGAGCTTCATTTAGCGAGTCGTCCCTCCAGTCCATGCATTATCATATCATTCCCCTTTAATGCATTCCATCTGAGGCATCACTCATTTTACCATATTTCTGCATCTTGTCTAAATGCATTCATTTTAGGCATGTCATCATTCATTATATGTATCATCATGCATTTGACGTATCATCTACTTATACAATAGTCACATCACACACCTACACATAGGTATCCACACAACTCACACACTTACATAGGCAAATGCACTTTGCACACACACTTCACAATCACATACATCTTAAGTCGTACCGTGCACACACATTTACTCAATTAACTGCACTGCACGCACACCTACATAAGTTTGTCACACTGTTCACAAACTTAATTACACTGCTCACACACCTACATAGGTAGCTGCATTTTACACACACACCTGCACATAGGAATCCATACTACTCACACACCTATATAGGTTTGGCAATCTTTGAATCCTATCATTGGGCTGACAACCTTCGAATCCTGTCATAAAGTTCACAACCTCCAAGTCCTATCCATATACAACCCGTCAGATGTCAACCTCAACTACTCTGACATCTCGTTCGATGTCACATTTTGTTTACTCTATCTCGGATGTTTCGTCACTAACCATAAACCATCCATTTTCCTCTCTATCATCGTCACTCTCCAGAATGAAGCGTGATTTCATCACTGAGTATGAATCATTCCTTCTCTCTATCCCCGACTACTAAACTTGTTTTCTCATCAAGTCCGTCCTCCAACATCCCATTTGTGGGAAGTAATCTAAGCAGAATTTAACTTTCTTTGACACTTATGTCTTAATTTTCACAAGTTTTCCTCGCCGCACGTAAAAAATTGAGGTCTTACAACCTTTGTCGTTCACGTGCACACACCCTCGGACAAAGAGGGGTAATTGTAAGCCCCCCCATTTTTGCATCCCTTTAGTATACTTTTACACTCTTAAAAACCCTTGTAAAAACTCTCTTTTCAAACCCTCTTTCCGCATGCTTCGATTTTCAAAAACGGCCCTTAGGTAAAAATGACCAAAATGCCCCTAGGGTAAAAAAATGTCCCAAATACCCCTGAAAAAGTGCTAAAAAGTTTTCATTTTTTCCAAAATGATTTTCCAAAATTTTTAATTAATTTTGGCTATTTTTGGAATCAAATTGGATCACAAACAGTAGAAAATGACCAAAATGGCCTTGAAAAGTACTGAAAAATTCATGTTTTATCTAAAATATTATTCTGGATTTTATCAGTTCAATTTTGACTATTTTTGGGGTCAAAACGGGCTTAGAACAGAAAAATAGCTTTTTCGCGAATCAGAAAGCGCCACTTGGCACCCAAAAATAATTTTTTTAACCCCTAAATAAGGGCTCTACTTCAAACAGTGCCCCCATATTTATAATTTTGCCACTCTCCTTCAACTTGTCAACCCTATCAGCATAATTTTTAAAAATATGATAAATATGAGTGCTACTTGAAACAATGCCCCCATTAAGTTACACTTTTACCCCGTTTTACCGTCTTACTGTTCATCACCACCTACCGTTTCGGAAATATCCAAATAGGGGCGCTACTTCAAGTAGCGCCCCCATATTTTTTGCACCCTATAAATACCACATCACATTTCCTTCATTCTCCATTCATTCCATACCCTCTCTCTCTCTCTCTCCTCTTCTAAAAACCTCTTTTTCTTGGTTTTTGGTTTCTCGCGACTTGGCGATCTCGGGAAAGTTGATTGCGAAAGGTCGACTCTTGGGACTTCCTTTTCAGAAATCTTTTCAGATTTTCTGGAAGGTAATCTCTCCAAACTCTATCTTTTAGTAATTAAATTATTTTTTTAAACACTTTAAATTGCGTTCATTGCTTAGACTGCTTGGCCTGTCAGGCCTCTGCTTGAACTCCAATTCATACCTAGCCTACCATAGTCAAAATTCTGCCCGAACTCTGGTTGAAACCTAGCCTACCCTAGTCGAACCTCTGCCTGAACTCCGTTTAAAACCTAACTTAACTCTAGCATAACCCAAGCTTAATCCAAGCAAATCCCTAGTCAAACCCCTTCCTAAATCTCAGTCCAAATACAGCCTGGCCTAGTAGAACCTCTGTCCAAATCCCGGTTCAAATCCAGCTAAGTCCTAGCTCAATCCTAACTAAATCCCCTAAAACCTAACTACTTAGTCGAACCCTTGTCCGAACCTCGGCTCAAAACCCTGTTCAGGTACCTATCCTAGGCTCCGCGGCACGAGCTTAAACTGCCCTATCGCTCCTCAGTACGAGCTTAAAAGGCTATTTCACACACAAAATCAGCGAAATCCATCAATCTTTCAATCAAACCATCAATCAATCAACTCATACCATCAGTCACTCTAGAACTACGTGTGGCTTGATTCCACTGTAAGTGTATACGTAGGCAACCCTTATCGGGTTCAATTCGCCTAAGATAGAAGTTGTATTCCGTTTCTTTCATGTCGATATCATTACATTCATTATTGTTAATATTATATGTGCTTAGCATATAAATGAAATTTCAAGATTCTCTTATGGTTTCCACACATTAATTCAGACTTAGGGAGTAGATAACTATCTCCAGATGAGAATTTAGGAGTGTCTAACACCTTCCCCTAACTCAACTGAATCCCTTACCCTAACCTCTGACTTCCAAACCCTGATTTATCCAAACATTTCAGGGACCTATTACCCTTCAAATTAGATAGGTGGGGACTCTCAACCCAATTACAATTTATCGCTATTCCTCTTCGGGTTCAACCCTGATCGGGAATGGAGGTTAAAATTCCAGTACTCATAGGTTTGATTCATCAAACACCACATGTTCTGATTCTTCTACTATTCGGGATTTCTTGTGAAATACTTTATAAGCTTTTTTAATGATAGAATAACCTAAGAATATTCCGTCCACTGATTTAGGATCAAATTTTCCACTGGAAAGGAAGAAGGATGGCCGAACAAATTCTCATCAGCGTTGCTGCGGAAGAAATCTTAAAGAAGGTGATCTCCCAGGCTTCTGACGAGATTAGCCTCACATGGGGTCTCAATGAAGAGTTGAGAAAGCTCCCTAACACATTTGCTACAATTCAGGAAGTGCTAAGATTGTGGTACTTGAAGATCTGCTTAATCTATTTACAACAACAATATTCAAAGATGGTTCGGGTTCATGGGATACAACAAAAAAAATAAAAATTTTTGAACTCCCCCTTAAAGATGCAGAGTTTCAAAGTGAAAAGACATAAATAAAGCTTTTGTCATCAGAAAAGAAACTGTTTGGGTTCACATGCCAGTAAAACTGTTTCTTTTAAAGTCTCAAGAAACTCAAACTACTTTTTGAGTAGATCGAGAAGCAAATAGACAGTATGGGTTCACATGCCCTTGTCTTTTATGTTTTTTTCTTTTCATATACAACTACTTCGGATTACTGGGGGTTAGTATATGTTCAGGGGTTAGCAAAGGATTACAATGCACCCTCCACGCAGGATTGATCCTGGTACCACCCTCGTAATAAGGGGATAGACAACCCAGTGGGCTAGCCCACGGTGTGTGGTTCACATGCCATTGTCCCTCAAGAAAATAAACTAAATAAAAAAAAAAGACTTAAAAACTCTTTTCCATCGAAACAATGGAAAGTTTTTTTTTTCTTTACAAAAAAGGGTTCGGCTTCACATGCCAGTGTCGCTAAAGAAAAGGGTTTGGGCTCACATGCCATTGTCGCTAAAACACATTCCACTATCTCTAAAGAAAAGACTTAAAGCTGTTTTCCTTCGAAAAAATGGAAAGTAAAAAGGAAAAAAACAGAAGTAATTTTAAACTCTCATCTAAGAGTGTAAAGCATTATGTGGGCCATCACTGATCTTTACATTTTGAAACCACTCTACGAAATAGAAAACCGCTTTACCAAATCTCTCTCTTTCTACAATACCAAAAACCAGTACTCCCACCTCACCCCTCTTTTTTGAGGGGTGTGTGTTGTTAGAGGCTTGAAGTTGAGATTGTAGGGCATGTGTGTGTTGTGTGTGTGGTTAGTTAAAATTAAAAAAAAAAAAAAAAACAGTGTGGTGTGTGTTTGCTCTCATATGAGCTCTTTGTCCATTAATCTCACCTCGGTTACCAATAGTTGAGACCTCCTTTAAGTGCTCCCACCTCACCCCTCTTTTTTGAGGGATGTATGTGGTTATAGAATTGAAGTTGAGATTGTAGGCCGTGTGTGTGTACTGTGTATGTGTTGTGTGTGTGGTTGGTTAAAATTATCAAAAAAGAAAAAAATCAGTGTGGTGTGTGTTTGCTCTCATATGAGCTCTTTGCGCATAAATCCCACCTCGATTACGAACAGTATGGACCTTCTCTTTTAAGTAATCCTATCTCACCCCTCTTTTTTTAGGGGTGTGTGTGATTATAGGCTTGAAGTTGAGATTGTAGGGCGTGTGTGTGGTTAGTTAAATTATTTTTTAAAAAAAAACCTTTCTCTTTCTCTCACATAGACTAATGTGGGGTGTGCTTAAAACTGCCCTAATCAAAATGGAAATATTTAACTTATTACCGCAATATACTATGCAGCCTAAAGTAAAGTCGTCACTGGTCAATGCCCCTTTTTACCACACTTCAACTGTAGTTAAGATTACTCACTCTTATGGTTAAGCAATTTAATCTTTATTCTTAAAAAGAAAAAATATTAACTATAATTTTATTAAGTTTAACCATAGTTAAAGAAGTGTTAAAAGGGACACGTAGCCATGACATTAGACTACGAATTCTAATGCGGGGTGTGCTAATAACTGCCCTAATAAAAAGGGAAATACTTAACTTATTGCCACAGTAGACTATGCAATCTAATGTAAAATCCGCATTCCATTCGTTAATGCCTCCTTTTTACCATACATCCACAGTAGTTAAGATTCACTTACGATTCACTCACTCCTATAATTAAGCGAATTAAGCTTGATTTAAAAAACAAAAATATTAACTTTAATTTTCTTAAGCTTAACCATAAGTAAATGAGTGTTAAAAGGGACATGTGGCCATGACATTAGACTAAATTGTCTAATGTGGAGTGTGCTAATCAATGCCCTAATAAAAAGTAAAATACTTAACTTATAGTCAGCAATAGACTATGCAGTTTCATGTAATGTCCTCATTGGTTAATGACCCCTTTTTACCACACATCAACTGTAGTTAAGATTCACTCACTCCTATTGTTAAGCAATTTAAGCTTGATTTTTAAACCGCAAAAAAAAAAACTATATTAACTGTAATTTTCTTAAGCTTAATCATAGTTAAAGAAGGGTTAAAAGGGATACATGAACATGACATTTGACTACATAGTCTAATGCAGGGTATGCTAATCGATGCCTTAATAAAATGGGAAATACTTAACTTACTATCGTAGTAGACTATGCAATCTAATGTTAAGTCCTCATAGCTGCCTACATAGCCTTGGAAGCCCAACCCTGGTATTGCTACCAGGGACAATAAGAACAAAAATATCAAAAGATGGCAGAAGATTGGCAGAAGATCGATAGAAGATAACTCTGACTCCCAACAACTCATTTCTGCAAGCTCAAATTGAAGAAGCTCAATGTCATATCAATACAATGCCCTTAGCTCCAAGTAAGACCCGATTTAGCATGCAACATGGTCAAAACTGAGTAACTATCTCCCTTCGCTTTGGCTCAAAATATTAAGATTGGTCATTGCTACATCCTGCCCTAGAGGGGCAAGAGATCCTCAAATTCCAACCAGGGCAGACCCCAGCAAAACAAGCAAGTATAGAAGGCACCCTCCGTTCAAACTTTTGATCTAAAATTCAAAATTTTCAAAATCTCATTATTGCTCAAACACTGATTTTAAATTCAAAATTTTCAAAAAAACAAAAGCGTCTTTAGGAGTCATAGATTCTTAATATGTCTCATGGCTTGGTCAAAGATCGATCTCCTTTCAACAGTTCTCCGAAGAGCAGCAAAGCAACCAAGCATAGAAATTGCAAGTCAGGGGCAAGTGTGGAACTAGAGCTTCATTTAGCGAGTCGTCCCTCTAGCCCATGCATTATCATATCATTCCCATTTAATGCATTCCATCTGAGGCATCACTCATTTTACCATCTTTCTGTATCATGTCTGAAGGCATTCCTTTCCGGCATGTCACCATTCATTATATGTATCATCATGCATTTTATGTATCATCTCCTTGTACAATAGTCACATCACACACCTGCACATAGGTATCCACACTACTCACACACTTACATAGGCAGATGCACTTTGCACACACACTTCACATTCACATACATCTTAAGTCGCACTGCGCACACACATTTACTCAATTAACTGCACTAGTCGCACACCTACATAGGTTTGTCACACTGTTCACAAACTTAATTACACTGCTCACACACCTACATAGGTGGCTGCATTTTACACACACACCTGCACATAGGTATCCATACTACTCACACACCTATATAGGTTTGGCAATCTTTGAATCCTATCATTGGGCTAACAACCTTCGAATCCTGTCATAAAGTTCACAACCTCCGAGTCCTATCCATATACAACCCGTCAGATGTCAACCTCAACTACTCTGACATCTCGTTTGATGTCACATTTTGTTTACTCTATCTCGGATGTTTCGTCACTGACCACAAACCATCCATTTTACTCTCTATCATCGTCACACTCCAGAATGAAGCATGATTTCATCACTGAGTATGAATCATTCCTTCTCTCTATCCCCGACTACTGAACATGTTTTCTCATTCAGTCCATCCTTTAAGATCCCATTTGTGGCAGGTAGTCTAAGCAGAGTTTAACTTTTTTTGACACTTATGTCTTAATTTTCATAAGTTTTCTTCACCGCACGTGAAAAATTGAGGTCTTACAACCTTTGTCGTTCACGTGCACGCACCCTCGGACAAAGAGGGGTAATTGTAAGCACCCCAATTTTGCACTCCTTTAATATCTTTTTAGACCCTTAAAAACCCTTGAAAAAACTCTCTTTTAAAACCCTCTTTCCACGTGCTTCGATTTTCAAAAACAGCCCTGAGGTAAAAAATGACCAAAATGCCCTTAGGGTAAAGAATGTCCAAAATACCCCTAAAATTGCTAAAAAAGTTTTCATTTTTTCCAAAATGATTTTCTAAATTTTTTTTATTAATTTTGGCTATTTTTGGAATCCAATTGGATCTAAAACACTAGAAAATGACCAAAAAGGCCCTGAAAAGTACTAAAAAAATTCATGTTTTATCTAAAATATTAGTCTAGATTTTATCAGCTCAATTTTAACTATTTTCGAGGTCAAAACAGGCTTAGACCAAAAAAACAGTATTTCAGGGAAGCAGAAAGCACCACGTGGCACCCAAAAATAATTTTATTAACCCCTAAATAAGGGCTCTACTTCAAACAGCGCCCCCATATTTTTGATTTTGCCACTCTCCTTTAAATTGTCAACCCTGTCGGCATAATTTTTAAGAATATCCTAAATAGGAGCGCTATTTGAAATAGTGCCCCCATTAAATTATACTTTTACCCTTGTTTTACCGTCTTATTGTTCATCACCACCTACTGTTTTGGAAATATCCAAATAGGGGCGCTACTTCAAGTAGTGCTCCCCTATTTTTTGCACCCTATATATAACCCACCACATTTCCTTCATTCTCCATTCATTCCAAGCCCTCTCTCTCTCCTCTTCTGAAAACCTCTCTTTTCTTGGTTTTTTGGTTTGTCGCTACTTGGCGATCTCAGGAAAGTCGATTGCAAAGGGTCGACTCTTAGGATTTCCTTTTCAGAAATCTTTTTAGATTTTTCAGAAGGTAATCTCTCCAAACCCTGTCTTTTGCTTTGTCTTTTAGTAGTTAAATTATTTTTTCAAACACTTTAAATTGCTTTAATTGTTTAGACTACTTGGCCTATCGAACCTCTGCTCGAACTCCGGTTCAAACCTAGCCTACCCTAGTTGAACCTCTGCCCGAACTCTGGTTAAAACCTAACATAACTCTAGCTTAACCCAAGCTTAATCCAAGCTAAACCCTAGTCGAACCCCTCCCTAAATCTCAGTCCAAATATAGCCTGGTCTAGTAGAACCTCTTTCCAAATCCTGGTTCAAATCCAGCTAAGTCCTAGCTAAACACTAGCTAAATCCCCTAAAACCTACCTACCTAGTCGAACCCTTGTCTATCCCTCAGTTCAAAACCCTATTCAGGTACCCATCCTAGGCTCCGCGGCAAGAGCTTAAACTGCCCTATCGCTCCTCAGTACAAGCTTAAAAGGCCATTTCACACCCAAATCAGTAAAATCCATCAATCTTTCAATCAAACCATCAATCAATCAACTCATACCATCAATCACTCTAGAACTACGTGTGGCTTGATTCCACTGTAAGTGGAAACGTAGGCAACCCTGATCCAGTTCAGTTCCCCTAAGATAGAAGCCGTATTCTGTTTCTATCTTGTCTATATTATTACATTCATTATCGTTAATATTATATGTGCTTAGCATATAAATGATATTTCAAGTTTCTCTTATGATTTCCACACTTTGATTCAGACTTAGGGAGTAGGTAACCATCTCTGGATGAGAGTTTAGGAGTGCCTAACACCTTCTCCTAACTCAACTGAATCTCTTACCCTGACCTCTGACTTCCAGACCATGACTTATATAAACATCTCAGGGAACTATTACCCTCCAAATTAGATAGGTGGCAACTCTCAACCCAATTACAATTTATCGCTATTCCTCTTCGGGTTCAACCTTGATCGGGAATGGGGGTTAAAATTCTGGTACTCACAGGTTTGATTCATCAAACACCACATGCACCGATTCTTCTACTATTAGGGATTTCTTGTTAAATACTTTATAAGCTTTGTTATTGATAGAATAACCTAAGAATATTCCTTCCACTGATTTGGGATCAAATTTTCCACTGGAAAGGAAGAAGGATGGCTGAACAAATTCTCATTAGCGTTGCTGCGGAAGAAATCTTAAAGAAGGTGATCTCCCTGGCTTCTGATGAGATTAGCCTCACATGGTGTCTCAATGAAGAGTTGAGAAAGCTCCCTAACACATTTGCTAAAATTCAGGAAGTGCTAAGAGTGTGGCACTCGAACATCTGCTTAATCTATTTACAACAACAATATTCAAAGATGGCTCGGGTTCATGGGATACAGCAAAAAAAAAAAAAAAAATTTTGAACTCCCCCTTAAAGATGCAAAGTTTCAAAGTGAAAAGACCTAAATAAAGCTTTTGTCATCAGAAAAGAAACTGTTTGGGTTCACATGCCAGTAAAACTGTTTTCTTTTAAAGTCTCAAGCCGCTCAAACCACTTTTAGAGTAAATCGAGAAGCAAATGGACGGTTTGGGTTCACATGCCCTTATCTTTTATGTTTTTTTGTTTTTATATACCACAACTTTGGATTAATGGGGGTTAGTATTTGTTCAGGGGTTGGCAAAGGATTACAATGCACCCTCCCCGTAGGATTGATCCTCGGACCACCCTCATAATAAGGGGATTGACAACCCAGTGGGCTAGCCCCACGGTGTGTGGTTCACATGCCATTGTTCCTCAAGAAAATAAACTAAATAAAGAAAAGACTTAAAAACTCATTTCCATCGAAAAAATGGAAATTTTTTTTTTTTCTTTTACAAAGGGTTCGGGTTCACATGCCAGTGCCGCTAAAGAAAAGGGTTTGGACTCACATGCCATTGTCGCTAAAACACATGCCACTAACTCTAAAGAAAAGACTTAAAGCTGTTTTCCTTCGTAAAAAATGGAAAGTAAAAAGAAAAAAGAAGAAGTAATTTTAAACTCTCATCTAAGAGTGTAAAGCATTATGTGGGCCATCACCGATCTTTACATTTTAAAACCACTCTACGAAAATAGAAAACCGCTCTACCAGATCTCTCTCTTTCTACAATACCAAAAACTATTACTCCCACCTCACTGTGGGCCATCACCGATCTTTACATTTTAACACCATTCTAGGAAATAGAAAACCGCTCTACCAAATCTCTCTCTTTCTACAATACCGAAAACTAGTACTCTCATCTCGCCGTTCTTTTTTGAGGGGTGTGTGTTGTTATAGACTTGAAGTTGAGATTGTAGGGCATGTGTGTGCTGTGTGTGTGGTTAGTTAAAATTATAAAAAAAAAAACAAAAATAGTGTGGTATGTGTTTGCTCTTATATGAGCTCTTTGCTCATTAATCTCACATCGGTTACCGACAATAGAGACCTTCTTTAAGTGCTCCCACCTCACCCCTCTTTTTTAAGGGATGTATGTGGTTATAGGCTTGAAGTTGAGATTGTAGGCCATGTGTGTACTGTCTATTTGTTGTGTGTGTGGTTAGTTAAAATTATCAAAAAATAATAAAATCAGTGTGGTGTGTGTTTGCTCTCATATGAGCTCTTTGCCCATTAACCCCACCTTGGTTACCGACAGTAGGGACCTTCTCTTTTAACTACTCCAATCTCACCCCTCCTTTTGTAAGGGTGTGTGGTTATAGGCTTGAAGTTGAGATTGTAGGGTGTGTGTGTGGTTAGTTAAAATTATAAAAAAAAACTACTCTCTTTTTCTCACATAGAATAATGTGGGGTGTGCTTATCACTGCCCTAATCAAAATTGAAATATTTAACTTATTACCGCAATAAACTATGCAGCCTAATGTAAAGTCGTCACTGGTCAATGCCCCTTTTTACCACACTTCAACTGTAGTTAAGATTCACTCACTCTTATGTTAAGCAATTTAATTTTGATTTTTAAAAAGAAAAAATATTAACTATAATTTTCTTAAGTTTAACCATAGTTAAAGAAGTGTTAAAAGGGACACGTAGCCATGACATTAGACTACGAATTCTAATGCGGGTGTGCTAATAACTGCCCTAATAAAAAGGGAAATACTTAACTTATTGCCGCAGTAGACTATGCAATCTAATGTAAAATCCTCATTGGTTAATGCCTCATTTTTACCACACATCCACAGTAGTTAAGATTCACTCACTCCAATAGTTAAGCAAATTAAGCTTGATTTTTAAAAAACAAAAAAACAAAAATATTAACTTTAATTTTCTTAAGCTTAACCATAAGTAAATGAGTGTTAAAAGGGACACGTGACCATGACATTAGACTACATTGTCTAATGCGGGGTGGGCTAATCAATGCCCTAATAAAAAGTAAAAAACTTAACTTATTGTCGCAATAGACTATGCAGTTTAATGTAATGTCCTCATTGGTTAATGACCCCTTTTTACCACACATCAATTGTAGTTAAGATTCACTCACTCCTATTGTTAAGCAATTTTAGCTTGATTTTTTAAAAAGCAAAAAAAGAAAAATATTAACTATAATTTTTTTAAGCTTAATCATAGTTAAAGAAGGGTTAAAAGGGATACATGACAATGGCATTTGACTACATAGTCTAATGCGGGGATTAGCTAATCGATGCCTAAATAAAATGGGAAATACTTAACTTATTGTCGTAGTAGACTATGCAATCTAATGCGAGGTGCGTAGTGCATGGTAGGTGGGTGGGTAGGTGGTTGAGATGGTGGTGGGGGTGGTGGTGGTAGGGGTGGGTGGTGGCTAATGGTAGTGGTGTTGGTGGTAGTATTGTGGTGGTGGTGGGTGGTATGGTGGTGGTATTGTGGTTGTGGGTGGTTGTGTGGTCGTAAGTGGTGACAGTAATGATGGTGGGTAGTATTGTGGTGGTATTGTGATTGTGGGTGGTGGTGTTTGTGTGTTGTGGTGGGTAGTAGTGTGGTGGTGATGGTTGTGAATGGTGGGTGGGTGGATGGTGGTGGTCCAAGTTTTTTATTTTTGTTTATTGTTTTCAAAAATAGAGGTAATAGAAAACTTCTCTTATATTATTTTAAAAAATTGTGTTACTAACTTTGAAAAATAGGAAGTAGAAATATTTTTATCAAACATGTTTTGGGTAAAAATTTTAAAATTTTTGTTTTTAAAAACAGAAATTGAAAGTGCAACCAAATGGACGTAAGATTTTGTATATATATTTTTTATCTCATCTTGTGCATAATTAGATGTAATAAAAAAAGGCATCTATTCCTCTCCAGTTGTAACCAGTTTTGCTAGAACCGGTAACACCCCTGAGGTGGCCAAATGTCCCTTTTGAGACCTCTTAACTATGGTTAAGATTCACTCACCCCTAAGGTTCACCAACCTATCCTTGGTTTTTCAAAAAAAATATTAAAAAAATTTGTTAACCGTGATTAAAATTTACCAACTCCTAGGATTAATTTATTTTAAATATTTTTTCTAAAAACCAAATATAGGTGGGTGAACCCTAGGGATAAGTGAATCTTAACCACAGTTAAGAGGTGCAAAAAGGGACATTTTGTAACCACAGGGGAGTAACCGGTTTTGTTAAAACCCGGTTACAACCGGAGAAGATCACCAGCCTAAAAAAAAGTTATGAACACAAATTCCTACAATATTAGGTGGACCCTCAAATGTCAAAGTCAAAGAGTAAAGTTTCAAATTCCCAACTTTGATCCAGGTTTGAACGATTCACACATTTGAAAAGAGAGTTGATATGATGGAAGTAACATGGTTTGGTCAATGAAGACCGTATAGTATGCTTAATTTATTTACAACTATATTGAGATCATCACATGAGGCGCCAAATGGTCTCGGAGCCCATGCTAAGAAAAGTGTCTCGGCCCATAACACATTAAGCACCAAGTGATTGGAGAAGTCATTTCATGGGCCCCATGATTTTTTACTTCTCCAGTATTCCGTGACACTTGATGATAAAATGGTGAGATAAAAGAGAGAGATATCAAGTGGGGAGAAATCAAAATCAGAGAGAAAATGAAATGACTTCTCCCATTTTGTACCACGTGGTGCTTAATGTATGGAGGCTCAAGAACACTTTTCTAGCATGGTAGAGAGAATCCGAAACCACTTTGAAGGAAATAGACGGTTTGGGTTCACATGCCAGCCATTGTCGATAAAGAAAAGACTTAAAGCTGTTTTCGTTTGAAAAAATGAAAAGTTTAAAAAAAAAAATACAAAATGAAACAAAAGACCCTTCGTATTTCGTACACGGAATTCAGAAGATAGGCGCTATGTGCACTTTGATTTCATACCCCCTATCTTCACAATGGAAATACATAATGTACGGCCCAATAGATTACCTATTTTAATTGTACAGTTCTCATTGGTGAAGGCTTCTTTTTTTACCAAATATTAGTTAAAGATTCACTCACTCAACATGATTTTAAAAAATTAAAAAAATCAAAATATTTACTTTAATTTTTTAAGCTTAATCATAGTTAAAAGAGTGTTAAAAGGGACACATGACCCATTAGAACAGCTATTCTAATGGGAGGTATACCAATCACTGCCCCCTTCATAATTTTAAAACCGCTCTATGAAATAGAAAAGCTCTTTCTTTCTGTCACAGTTGATTACCTTGCATTTGCAATAGCATCTCTAGAGTCTAGACTACCACAGGAAAGGAAGAAGGATGGCCGAACAAATTCTCATTAGCGTTGCTGCTGAAAAAATCTTGAAGAAGGTGATCTCCTGACTTCTGAAGAGATTAGCGTCGCATGGGGTTTCAAGGGAGAGTTGATAAAGCTCTATAACACATTTGCTACAATTCAGGTAGTGCTAAGGGATACGGAGAGAGGGAAAGATAGAGATGAGCTAGTGAAACTTTGGCTGGAAAGGCTTAAAGATGTCGCTTATGATGCAGATGACCTGTTGGATGAGATTTCGTATGAAGCTCTCCGCCACAAAATGGAGATCCAAAACCGCATGATGATCGAGGTATGCAAAAGAGAAGTGTAAATAGGTGGCTGCCAAGGGCCTTTTGGAGTGGAGGAGCAAAAGAGACTCCAAATCTGGAGAAAATAGGAAGGGAGATTGTGAAAAAGTGTAAAGGTGTGCCGCTAGCAGCAAGGGCCCTTGGAGGCTTGATGCGCTCAAAGTGAGTGCTTGTCTGTCCGAAATAGTGAAATTTTGGATTTGCCTCAAGATACAAATGGAATATTACCTGTGTTAGGAATTTATGGGTCGGGCTGGGCCTGACCCAAGCTTTTAATCCGCCCACATGGGTTGCGGGTCATGAGGGCCCAGATGAATAGTCCATGTAGGGAATCTGATAAGTTCAGATAACCTTCATGTTATCCACTAACACAATAATAGGGATATCTTCCCAAGAGGTTGTGAGTTAGTGAGAGACTATTATATAAGATAATTCCTTATCAGAAGAACACACGTATCTTCCATAATTCTCTTCTCTCTCTGAAAAAAGGAAATTCTCTCAGTGAGAATATCCAAGTTCTCTCTCTTGGATTTGAACCGTGGAATCGGAAAGGGGAAACTCGATCGTAGCTACCTTTATCCTACGAGAACAGGACGTACACGGGGGCTAAAGAGGATCGTGACAGTGTAACGAATCGACGAAGGATCCGGGTCTGCCGCTATTGAGTAAGAACTCTAACCCGGTTCATAGTTATTTGCAGGGCCATATTTAATTGCTCTATGCATGTGGATAAATTATATAACATTGGTATTAGAGCCAGGTTAGGCTCGTTTCGATTCAGTTCGCTGAATAATATGTGTTGTTATTTTACGCGACATTATTATGGATTTTTTTCTGTAAAAAATTCAAAAAGATTTTTCCAAAATTATTTATTGGGTTGTGTTCTACTCATCAAGATGAACAAACAAATCTAATTTCGTGTAAAAAGAATTTTGTGAGAGAGAGAAAATTCAAATCCTATTATTTAGGATCTAAGTTTTCCTCAATCTTTGTGCAATTTTTTGAATGCCTTAATAAATTAATCTAGGTATTTTAAGGACCTATTGTCATAGAAGGCCGCGAGATCATCGAAACGGTATTTTATTTGTATTTTTTGGATTAAAAACGAGTAAGATATGGTCTTCGAAAGTAGGCCTCGAATAAATCAAATTTATTTTGATTTTAGATGAGCCAAACCCTGCACGTGTCTCTTTTTATTTATTGAGGAGTTGACCATTGTGCCACGTGGATTGCCACATCACCAACCATGCGGGTTGGTATGTCAAGTCACCATGACACGTCAGTGCCACATCACCAACCATATGGGTTACCGTGACACGCCACCATGCCACGTTAGTGCCACGTCACCAACCATATGTGTTGCCGTGACACGTCGGCATGCCGCGTCAACATGGGGATCCAATCATCATGCCACATCATTTTAGAGTGCCTAGTCAGCTGCCACATGGGCAAGCTGACCCCTAAACTTTAAAAGGCTTGTATGGGCTCGTTTTAACTCCGATTTTGACACCGTTTTCACCGTTGGATCACAAATTTTATGCCCTATCTGGCTATGTGTTCAGAAAATTTTTTAAGCTTCTGTAATTTTTATTTTCTAATTTATAAGCATATTTTTCTTATTAAAAAATGCTCAAATTATTTTTAAATGAAATTTAAAAATTACAGAGAATAATTTTAAAATTCTAGTATATTATTGGACATTATTATGACAATTGGTTGGACACCTAGGGGTTTTATTTATTAATGGATTCATTAAATTGCATAATTAAAGCCTTTGTGAATTTATTTTTGTTACATATTATACATGTGTATTGAAGATTTTGTATCTTCAATGATGTTTGAGTTTATGTGACTTGCTCACTCCCTTAGTGGTTGAGTGGGGTTCTGATGATGCTTTTTATCTATATATGTTAATATAAATGCACGTGGAAATATTAGGCGAGGTATCTGTACCCCTAATATATACATTTGATCAAAAATTAAATAAGTAAATATATTCTTATACAACACAATTTGGGAGATGATTCCGAGCTTAGCAGAGTTTCGATCTTAAATATGTTGAGAAAATAATATTTATTAATTGGATTTTTGAGCAAATAAAGGAGATGTGCACAATAACTAATAATGTCACCCTTGTAATCTGAATGTACAGAAATGGCAGCAAAGAATGTAGTAGCTGATCTTGTTAGGGGCGAAAAACTGACAGGAAGTAACTATGACATCTGGCACAAGAAGATTCAGTATCTTCTGAATGAGCAAGAGCTCCTGGAAGTTTTGTCCAGTAAGATGTTCAAACCTGAGGAAGGGCAAATGGCCCAACACCGTCGTGATCTGGAGGCCTACCAGTCTTGGTATAAGAAGGATCGAAACACGCGCTTTACTATGTTAAGCAGCATGCACGATGACCTCATTGGAGAGTACGAGGCTTTCCAAACAGCCAAAGACATGTGGGACCAGCTCAAGTTTAACTTTAGAGGTACATCAACAACAAGGCTAAGGAGCCTAGTGCTTAAATTTGAGGTGTACTGTAAGGATCCCAAGCAAACGATGATTGAACATCTTAGGGTGATGTCCGGGATGATTCGAGACTTGAAAGCTGCTGGGAATGTCCTTACAGATGAACAACAGGTTCAGTTTGTGATCCGATTTCTGCCAGATTCATGGGTAAACATGAAGAAAATCATGACCCATAACGAGAATATCAAGAATTTCTCTGATATTTCTCGTCATGTGGAATTAGAAGCGGAGCGCCAAGAGGCGACCAAATCTGCAGCTCTAATCGCCCATGGAGGCCAGCGCAAACCACATGGGTTTAGTCGCAAAGATAAGAGTAAGGCAGCATGGCAGGGTGGGGCAAGCTCGAGTGCTTCCAAAGGAGGTCCAAAGTTCAAACAGGAAAATCCCAAACATAAGAGGGGTAAGCGCGGTGGCAAGAAAAGTGTATCCAAGGTGAGGTGCTATAATTGTGGGCAGCTGGGTCATTTCGCTCGTGATTGCACTGAGCCGAAAAAGGTAACCCCTTCACTCAAATCCTTTAGCACTTATGTATGCTCTCATGTATTTGTTGCTGAATCTATGTTTGATTGGATTATAGATACGGGAGCAACAAGACATGTAGCTCGAGAGCGAGTGGGGTTTGTGGATTATAGGAGAGTTCCGGCTGGGACACATGTTGTGTACATGGGCAACGGAAGTCATGAAGAAGCCCAAGGAGTCGGTTCGTACCAGCTTCATTTGCGTACTGGACGCAAATTACTTCTACATGACGTTCTATATGTGCCAGGAATTCACCATAATCTTTTATCTGTATTGACTTTATTACAGTTTGGATACAATTTTCATTTTTCTTTAGATGGTTTGGATATTATGTTGGATGATGTGGTTTTTGGACATGGTTCTATTTATGGTAGTTTATTTAAAATAGATTTGTTTGATTCTTTTCCCTCATCTACTTATTGTAATGTGACTATAAGTTCATCTACATGGCATGCTAGATTAGGGCATACAGGAAGAGATAGGATGACCAGGCTAGCTCGAGAAGGTCTTCTAGGCCCACTCGCTAAGGTCGACCTACCTATATGTGAGCCCTGTTTAGCAGGCAAGGCATGTAGAAAGCCTTTTGGTAAGGCTAAGAGAGCTACTCAACCATTAGAGTTAGTATACTCTGATATATGCGGACCTATGAGTGTCAAAGCACGTCATGGCGCCTCTTACTTCCTTACTTTTATTGATGACTATACGCGATATGCTTATGTTCAGTTGATCGCTCACTACCATGAAACTTTGGATTGTTTCAAATGCTTTGTGACAGAGGTTGAGAATCAACAAGATAAAAGCCTAAAAACTTTTCGGACTGACCGAGGACGCGATTACTCATCAGATCAATTTAAGGATCTATGTGAGGAAAATGAGATACGCAGACATCTCACTATTCCTTATACTCCGCAACAAAATGGTGTAGCGGAGAGAAGGAATAGAACCCTTTTAGAGATGGTTAGGTCTATGATGGTCCAGGCAAACCTCCCTATAACCTTTTGGGGGGATGCTCTATTGACTGCAGCCTACATACTTAATCGAGTGCCTTCTCAGTCAGTTTCTTCCATCCCATATGAGCTTTGGAAAGGCGAAAAGCCCAATTTAGAGCATTTGCGCCCTTGGGGGCTGCTGGTTTTGTACATAGCACCTCCCATGAGCATGAGAAATTGGGCCCTAGAGCTAGAAAGAATATCTTCATAAGGTATTCTGAAAGCTCAAAAGGCTATGTGATGTATGGTGAACATCCAAATGGAGGAATGACTGAGGTAGAGTCCCGCGATATTGATTTCATCGAGACTCATTTTCCTAGCATAGGCGATGCTAATAAAGATCTTGACCTCTATGAGTTAGAGGAAGATGAAGTCATCCTACTATCTTCAAACAAGGGTGGGGAATTAGTTCCTCGTCCTGTAATTGCTGAAGATAGTGGGAGTAGTCTTCAACCCAGTGGGAGTCACTACGTGAAAATGGGCAAAAAACGACATCCAAAAGGCGGAAAAAATGACGGATTAAGGCTCTCGTTAATTATAGGGCGGCTTACGGAAGTCGGCAACGTGAAACGCAATAAACGACTGCTCATGGCAGTCGTTCTTTGCAGAAAATTTCCCCCGAATATAGCCCTAACCCTAACTCTTTCTCTCTCTTGGTTTCTTCCTCTCTCTCTCTCTCGGCTGCTCTGCTCTCGGTTTCTTCCTCTCTCGGCTGCTCTCTCTCTCGGTTTCCCCTCTTGCCGCTGCTAGCTCGCCGACGTCTCTCTCGCCGTCCCTCTGGCCTCTGGTCGCCGGCCATCTTCTCTCTCCTTTTCATCTTCTGGTCGCCTGCCATCTCCTTCGTTCCGAACAGCGCTATCTCACGGGGATCTCGCCGGCGACAGGTAAAATCGATCCCAGATTCTTCATCTTCTCTCTTGAACCATCTTCCTCCTCTTCTCTCCTCCTCATATCTCCACCGTATCTCTCTTCTCATTCCCCTCGCAGGTCTTCAGATCTGCGTTTCATCGGCTCTCCGGCGACGAACAACGACATATGTTCTGGATGTGATCGTCCCTGCAAGTGTAGATCTCCTTTGATTTATTTATGTTCTGCATGTAAGTGATCTCCCTACAAAAGGTTTAGATTTGAGTTATCCCCCCCCCCCCCAATGTGTGTAAATCTATAGATTAGGGTTCTATTGATCTCCTTTGAATGTGATCGTCCATCCATCTTCTCTCTTTATTTTTTTTATGTTCTTCATTTTACAGATCTCCCTACAGAGGTTTAGATCTCTAGATTTCCTTTGATTTTTTTAATTGTCTTGTGTTGATTGATTTTTTCAAATCATGGTATTTTTTTTTTACAGATGCCAATGGGTTAATCCTTTGAATGTGAATGTCCAACACCCCTCCATTTGTTTTTCATTTTTTGATGTGTTGATAGATTTATTGAGGTTTTGTCGAGATTTTTTTTACAGATGGGTGAATCTGAGAGTGTGTTCAGTTCAACGCCCCTTCCCTTGTTCATTTTTTGATGTGTACATCTCCTCGTTTATTTCATATTCACATGCATGGATTGCTTAGTAGTGGTTCTTGAAATATGTTAAGCATGAAGTGCTGTTGTCTTCTATTTCCACTGGGGCTTTTACTATCTGGGTTTGCTCTGTTTCTTGGGGCTGTAAAGTTGTAAGGACTTCTTCAGAATTGTTACGGTAAAAATTGATGGACTTGATTCGTTTCAAGAGAGATGGAGTTCGAGCGAGTTGGGGTTCTTTCTCTTCTTGATCTCCTGTGTACTGGGGCTCTGATTCTTTGGGGTTTACTTCTTCGGATTTCTAAGGGAAGAGATTGATGGATTTGATTCGTTTTAAGAGTGGAGCGAATTGGGGTTCTTCATCTGACCTGTACTCGCCCTCTGATTCTTGGGGGTTTAAGGTTGTTGTGAGGAAGCGAAATGGTTTTATTATTTCTTCGGATTTGTAACGGAAGAGATTGATGGATGCGTGTCGTTGGAAGAAGGATGGAGCTTGATCGAGTTGGGGTTGTTTCTCATCTTCGATTTGTTGGCGTTTCAACCGGTTCAACCGATTGATCGTGTTATTATATTAATAATAATTTTTTTTTAATAATTATCCTAGGTGGCCCAGCCCGGTTCAACCGGTTCGATCGTGTTATTATATTAATAATAATTTTTTTTTCATTTTCGCCTTTTTTGGCTGGTTCCCTTGGTTTTTACCGATTTTTGTCACCGGTTCTGCCCGTTCTCTAATCGGTTTTGAATTGATTCTGGTTTTGGTGTTTTTTTTGGAACTGTTGATCTGACTAGTTCCCATTTCACTTATTCAACCTATTAGTCCAGTCCAATTTTAAAACACTGCGAGAAGGCATGCTTCACAATTTTATGACCTAAAAGGGCATGATTTTAACATATTTATAATAATCTAGAGTTAGTTCATATCATGAAGCGCTTGTTAACATATTTAAGTAAGATTCTCCTTTTCGAAAGTCTGGTTGCTCACTCGTTTATTTCATATTCACATGCATCTCGATCCTTCAATCTCTCTATATAATCTGACATCTTAGGATATATTTTAACTGTTAGGAGTATCCATGAAATGCATACTCCAAATTTGTTTCCTTGATTCCCTCCATCCTTCAATCTCTCTATATAGGTGGGATTTCCATTGGTTCTCTGTTGATTCCATACATTGTAGTTGTAGAATTTATAGGAAAAATGAAGGGATACTAAAGAAATAAGACAATGATGTGTCATCCCTCACCTTCGCCGGCCATCTCTCTCTCATGTTGTATTTTGAGGGGATTTGAACGCGGTGGCATGTAAGAACTTATTGTGGGTGTAGAGAAATGGATGGTAGTGATCTGTTGGGGGTTTCCTCATAGCCCATCTGATTACATATGTAATTTATTTTCCCATTTGGGTTTTTCAGATCTTAATTTTCCAAAACCAGAGATTTTATTCCTCTTCTTTTCAAATTTGTTTACAGTAAATAAATAAAAATCAGCCCATCTTCAGTCCTTATGTGCATCTAATTATAGATATAGATTTTTTTTCCTTTCTATTTGGGTTTTCCAGATATTAACTTTGCAAAAACAGAGATTTTACTCCGCTTATTTTCAGATCTGTTTACAGTCAAAAGAAAAAAAACCAAAAGATGAGTAGAGTTAAAACAATTCCCACATCTTGATTGATCGATGATGTGTTTGTGTGGTATTTCACGCCAAGCTTTGAAACAATGTGTTTTTGGGTTATGGACGGGGAATTACGTTTTCCATGCCACTTGCTATAAACCAATTCTAATTACAGGTTTATCAAAAACTGTAGTTCAATGTTGAAACTGTGAGTGTATTTTCATGAAGTGGATTGACTATGTACAGAGTACTTATACTTATCCAGTCTTATGCTCTCTTTTTTAGACCTCTTGATAGCTATTTTATTCTGTTTCCTCCTAATGACATCTAAGTTAGTATTATTTAGCAGATTTGATGCATAGTATAGTTAGTTCTATTATTTCAATTCCGAAACAAGCATGGCTGACTGTTAACTTGAAAATCTAATTAAATATCTATGAAAAAAAAGGGCAGCACATAATCTAATTAAATATCTAAGGTGATCTTGGAAATATTGAAGTAGCCAAGGAAAGAAGGGTAGCTATCATTTTGATGCTTGTTGAGACTGGCTTTGTTTTTGTTGATTTTTTTTTGCTGGTATTTTCTTGGCATGATTTTCTAGCATGATTTCCTTAGCTACTTCCACATTTTCTAAGATGTGATTTTTTTTAATTGATGTTGTTGTGATTGAAGCTCCCCTCCACATTCCATTTCCCATGTCCCTGCCTTTTTTGTTTAATTCAGTGAGTAGATATAATAAGGGTGATGCTAAGTGAACTCCCCTAATCCTAACCCTTGTATGGTAAAAATATGGTAAACTAGATTCTCTATAAGGTAATAAAGAAACCAACATACTCTTTGCAGCATCTAGAAGCAAGTTGAATGCCTTCAACTATTTTTAACTCCTACTTGCAACGAAACCAACACAAAAAATTATAATTGACCTATTAAGTTTGATTTATTTGTTAGTTTAATCTATATGTCAACCTATTGGAAAACTACTAGAACAAAGATATTTGTTAGTTTGTTGGTTTCAAATGAAAACAGGTCACTGCTGAAACTGATATATCTTTGATCTAGTAGTTTGGTTTTAACAATTGTCACAACCCATTCTGTAATGAGAATATTTCCATAACTCAAACCTCACACACTCGGTGGCCACCAAGAAACCAACTCTATTTCTTCATTTTTTGAGTTCCTCTTTCTCTTCGAGAGAAATGATGATGAGATCGGAGAGAATGGGAGGAAAAAAATGAATAATTGAGAAATGCCAAACCCAAGCTTACTTTGGATTGGGTTCGGGTGAAAGTTTCAAAAAGCCAACTTCTATAAATACATTATAATATATGTAATTATATCATTGTGAACATTAGATTCCAAGTTTCTTATATTATTTTGAATATTTACCCAGCTAACTAGAAGATGTCTTCTTCGACCCCCCAAGCAAGGAGTGGATGACAACACCGAGGATGTCTTTTGAATACCTTGAAGGTGTTGCATCATTCCTATCATTCGCAAAACAGAATTGTAAGGGTGTTGATTGGCATTGTTGTCCTTGTGTTAAATGTCGTAATCTGCAAGGGAAGAAAACCCTAGAAGTTATCTCAAAGCATTTAATATGTGATGGTATAGATAAGTCGTACACAAGGTGGATCAACCATGGAGAACCATTTCTGATAAATCATGATAATGTTGGGGGTTCCTAGTACGTCGACTAGTAATCAACATGAAGATTTGTACCCAAGAATGACAGATATGTTGAATAACACATTTGGACGTGTTAGTCCCGATGACATGGATACATGCCTAAATGAAGTTCATGATAAAGATGACGGTCAAGCTTCAGTTGATTCACAGGAGGATATTCAGTTCAAGAAGTTAATGGAGGATGCGATGCAACCCCTATATCCCTCGTGTCGAGGTGAGCACACAAAATTATCAGTCACTGTTCAGTTGTTGAGCATGAAAGCTAGACATCAGTGGTCTAATAAGAGCTTCACAGAGCTATTAGAAACGATCAAAAAGATTTTACCAGATGAGAACACTTTGCCGGATAGTACCTACACTGCGAAGAAGTTGATCAAGTCTTTGCGTATGGACTACCAGATTATCCATGCATGTCGTAATGATTGCATACTATACTGGAGAGAGCATGCTAGTAAGGATAGTTGTCCAACGTGTGGTGAAAGCAGATGGAAACCGGTGGACGACTCAAAGCCGAAGGCTAAACCTTTACCGTGGAAGAAGCTAAGATATTTTCCATTGACACAGAGGTTGCAAAGAATGTACAGTGTACCATGGATTGCAGAGAGTATGAAATGGCATGCAAATTCAATTGAAAATGATAGCCACATGCGCCATCCGGTAGATTCTTCTTGTTGGAAATCATTAAATATTAGGTGGAGTGACTTTGCTGCTGAACCACGTAATGTTCGGCTAGGCCTTGCAACAGATGGATTCAATCCTTTTGGGAACAAGAGTAACTCTTATAGTTGCTGGCCTGTTATGATTGTTCCTTACAATCTTCCCCCATCTTTATGCATGCGTAAGGAATTTACCATACTAACACTATTGATTCCTGGCCCAAATGGTCCAGGACATGACATTGATGTCTACTTGCAGCCATTGATCGCAGAGTTGAATGAATTGTGGTCTACTGGAACCATAACATATGACTCACACTAAGAATAGGTTCATCATGAAAGCAATTTTGTTGTGGGCTATACATGATTTTCCAGCGTACGGCCATCTTTCGGGTTGTAGGACCGCAGGAAAGTATGGTTGTCCTGTTTGCAATGAAGGGACAGACTCAGTGTGGCTATCACATGGAAAAAAGTTTGCCTACATGGGTTGTAGAAGAATCCTAGCAGATTTAAGTCATCCTTTCAGGAGTCAAAAATCACAATTTAAAGGGAAATAAGAACTTAGGAAACATCCTCGCCGTTTGAGTGGGTTTGAAGTATTATGCAAAATGGAAGCTATTCAGACTAAGTTTGGAAAGGTAGCAGGAAAGAAGAGGAAGAAGTCCACGACCGAGGAAAGCACTGCATGGTCAAAGAGATTAATCTTGTTTGACTTACCATACTGGAAGGTGCTTTATAAGATGTTTTATAATATTAATGTTTTGTGGAATATATCGCATTGATAATAACATATCTCGTTCATTTGTACAGGATTTGCATATTCGTCATAATTTGGATGTAATGCATGTGGAAAAAAATATTGCAGAGAATTTAATTGCAACAATTATGGACACGAAGGGTAAGACAAAAGATGATATTGAAGCCCGTAAGGACCTTAAGGCTATGAAGATAAGAAGAAATCTATGGCCGATTGAAAAAAATGACAAAGTATCTTTTCTAAAAGCTCCTTTTTCTTTGTCTCGAGTGGAGAAAGAGATAATTTGTAAAACTTTGCATAATTTGAAGGTTCCTATCAGATACAGTGCAAATTGGAAACATAATGTTAGTTTGCAGAATTTTCAACTTAAAGGCTTGAAGTCACATAATTATCACATCCTTCTACAACAACTACTACCAGTGTTATTGATGCACGCATTCCAGAAACATAAGCCATTGCGTGCTGCTATTCGACAATTGTCAATATTTTTCAATATCCTATGTTCCAAGGTTATTGTCCGTATTGAGCTTTCGGAGATGAGAAAACGCATTGTTGAAACACTATGTGTGTTCGAAAAATACTTCCCGCCATCATTTTTTGTTTCCATGACACACCTCATTGTGCACTTGGCAGATGAGGCACAGGTTTGCGGACCTGTTAGATATCGATGGATGTATCTTTTTGAGAGGTAAATTAAAATTATTTTGGATTACATAGTTTTTTTAATTTAAAGGTATCGTATCAATAGTTGATTGATGTTATCGTTTACAGGATGATGAAAACATACAAACGATATGTAGTGAATCAAACTTTTCCAGAGGGCTCTATTACAGAACAGTACCTCATGGAAGAATCAATGAGGTTCTGCATGGAGTACATGCCTAATGGTAGGGAAGGAAACCATAAGCGGGGACGAAGGGCATTGAGAGATGATGAAGTTGAATTTGCCTATCCTATCGATAAAAAGGGAAAGGCCTACCATCTCCCACATTTGCTTTACCAGCAAGCACGCAGATGGGTTCTACAACAATGCCCTGAAAATGCTGAGTGGGAGAAGTAAGCAAAATTTGATATTTATATCATTACAATTATTATTTTGATTTTAACACACTTTAATACTTAATTTAAAGATCTATTATTTGCATTCACAGGAAGTATCAAACATACCTTCAATCACACATGTCTAGTGATAAAAGTCGAAGAGACAATCAACAAACAAAAAAAGCGATGGATTACATTCCTTGGTTACGACAACAACTAGAAAAAGAAAAAACATCTACCCTGAAGAGGCTTGCTGATGGTCCAGACTTAAATGCCTTGTCATATAGTGCATATGCGGTAAATGGATATGTTTTTTGTACAGCGGAATGGGAAATGAGCATGACGACACAGAATAGTGGAGTCTCCATAAAGGCTGTTACTAGTTTCAGGGCAAGTGCCAAAGATAAGAACCTTGTGGAAGAAGAAGTCACTTATTATGGCATCATCAAACAAATTCTTGAATTGAATTACTATGATTTCAAAGAAGTAGTATTCTTTTGTGATTGGGTGCGTATAGAAGATAAATCAAATGGATGTTATGTTGATCCAGAAACAAACTTGATCTTTGCTAACCTGGGGAGGTTCAGAAGAAATTTAAAGGAAGATGATGAGCCGTTTATTCTTGCATCTCAAGCCACTTAGGTCTTTTATTGCAAGGATCACACTAGGGATAATTGGTATGTTGTCTTAGATGCTCCAAAGAGATTGCATCGAGATGTGGATGCTTATGAAGATCCCTTAGTGTTTGAAGCAAGAATGAAAGCAGATAGTTTAACATCTGCATTAGTCGCTGATATAGTAGAAGATGATGAAAATGAATGTATTTAGCATGTACTTGCTTGCTTATTTTGAATGTAAACATCTTTGACATGAATTATCAATGGAATAAGATTATTCACTGAATGTTCTTTGTGTTTCTTTATGTACTTGCTTGCTTACAATGGGAACTTATAAGTTTGTTCCTCTATCATTCATGTATGTGGATTTTCTGCATTTTTTGTAGCATTTAATTATTAATCTCATTTCTTTATGTACTTGCTTACTTGTTGGATAATTATAAGTTCGTTCCCATTTTATATTAGTTTTGTTATAAAAAATTGCAGAAATGAGCCAAGAGCAATCAAGTGGGTCTGAACCTAGTGGGTCTCAACCTAGTGGGTCTGAACCTAGTGGGTCTGGACAAAGTGGTGAGTTTATTACATTCATTTGCTTAATATTTGTTATTAAATATTACCTAATAATATATTTTTTGTGTAGATGAACGTCGTGTAGCCGAATTTAATGAAGATGGGTAGTTCATTGGTGAGACAAAGTTTGCGACATTTGTGGGGAAGGTCACGAGGACACATTGTCCACCTATATACACTAGTTGGGTTGTAGTTCCAGATGAAATCAAGGAGCTTATTTGGACCCTTGTCATGGTGAGTGCATGTGATTGTTATTATAATTTATTTTCTTTTTATATTGACAAATATGATTTATCTTCTAATGTTGATCACAGTCCCAGTATAATGTTCCAATCATACATAAAGATGCAGTATTGAAGATTGCCAACTCCACCTGGAGGAATTGGAAACACGAGCTCCACCTACATTACGACAAATTCGAAACGGATGCCGAACGAAAAAGAAATCCACATCATCAGGTGAGGAGTGAAGATTGGGAGAAATTTGTTGATATGTGTTCAACAGATGAAGTCAAGGCTCGTCGGGCAAAGGGCAAGTATTCTAGGGAGCAGATGAAGAGCCCGCACACGTCTGGTAGACGAGGAGCAGCGAGAACTGCCGAGGATTTGGTAATAATATGATGTGAATGCTTGATTATTATTAATTATTACTTTATGGTAATATTATGATGGCAAAGACGCTGTGAGGAGCTTTAATCATTAAATAAGATGTTAATGCTTGCTTATTTAATTGTATATTTTCTTTTACAGAAAAGAAAGAGCTCTAGTGGTACAGTGTCAAGAACAGAAGTATATGTGGCCACCCATACAAAGATAGATGGGACTTGCCCTTATCCTGTCACAAGCCAACAAATAGTGAGAATAAAAACTCTAGTTTTTTTTTTATTTTTTTTTATCAATAAGCAATTAATATAAGTTTTTCTAACTAATTCTATTTTTTGTAGGATGAAATAAGACAAATTATTAGCATGGATCCATCACTAGGACATGCAGATTTAGATAATGACCCTGTTGCACAGGTATGTGATTCCTTTGTCTCTTCTTGTATTGTATTCCTTCTACTGAAATTCCTCATTTAATGTTAATTTTTGTTATGTTATCAGGTATGTGGTCGTGATGGAAGGGGGCGTGTACGAGGATTGGGTAGTGGTGTGTCTAAGACCACTATTCGTGTGTCAGCTCCTTACAAGGAGGCTATTAAACGGGGGAAGAAAGAATCTAAAAGCCTTGAGGCAAAAGTTGAGGCCCTTAGCAAACGACTTTCAATTTTTGAAGAGAATATGAAGGGGCGTTCATCTTCCGAGTTTTCTACTCATGGGGCACATATGCCAGATTCCTCAGAGTTTTGTAGTACTTCCCAGGTATAAATTTTGAAACTATTTATTACATTCGAATTTACAGATTATTATAAGTTTTTATTTTTTGTGATAAATTTTGATCCGGAGCTCTGTTTCTGATAATTGGGTTTAGTCGTTTAGATACTATATTAATTAAAATCTTGATGAGTGAAAGCTCCCTGAAATCCAAGGAACCCCAATTCAGTTTCTGATAACTTGATATCTCTCCCCACAAACTAAAAATGAAGAGATTGTAATCTCATCTTAATTCATACCTGTAACATGTATGTAACAGTCTCGAAACCTAAAAAAACAGAACCCAAATAAATTTTTTTTTAGAAAAATGAAGAACAGAATCTCTGAGACACCATTAATGAATAAACCAAAATATAAATCAGAAAATGAATTTGAGACTAATCGAAAACCTCTATGTGGATGGTCAGGAAATCCAGCAGGAGCCGAAACTGCAAGAATCAAGATAAAAAAATCCCATTGTAAAGAATAGTAGAAACAAAGCTTTACAAATTATAATCACATGTCCCGTCTCGGATCCGTAACGTTCAACCTCCAATGGTGATCTTGTAAGCCCTTCTCTCCAGCCTTCTTTCTATCCCATTCCAACTCGATCTTTCTCCTCGGCGATAGCCCACAAAACTTCTGCAAACTTTCATCCATGGCATCATGCACCTTCCACCACCTGCGATGCGCAATATCGCTTGCATAGACTTGTTGATCTCCAAGATCCCAATTACAATCATAGTCTCTATAACAATTCCAAGGCTTCAATCCAAGGTAATGTATCGCATAGAGCTTCGGTGGATCGGCGCTAAATAGTTGGTTCTTCATGCTTGCCTCTGCCGTGGTGTTGGCCCAAAAATTCTTCAAAAAATTCACTCTCCTTGGCAACCTATGCCACCACACAAAAACTTCATTAAGGAAACCTTGGTCCCCGCCATTATATGAAATGATCTTTTTTCGCTGATCCATCAAAATTTGAAAAGTGCATTCGGATGGCTCAATTGCCATAACTCCAGAATTAAAGATTGATCCGTCATTTCCTGTGGCAGACATTTGAGGAAAATGGAATAGGATGTCCAGGTTTCGAAGTACCACAATATCGGAGTCTATGAAGATGATCTTGTCATAGTAAGTTAGCTGCCATAATCGGAATTTACTATAGTTATATTCATTATAGGTACCCTTCTCGGCTCTCGGGTTTCGAATTCGCTTGATCAGTTGAATTTTCCATCCGATAGTTGTGTAACATCTTGAAGGCGTTCGGATTATCATCTATCATTATATGTAACATCTATCATTAGCAGCAGCTTATGACATAGCGGCCATAAAGTATAGAGGCCTGGATGCAGTTCCAACTTTGATATAAGTCGTTACGATGTCAAGAGCATTCTCGAAAGCAAAGCTTTGCCGATCGGAGTAGGAGCAGCCAAGCGGATAAAAAGGGATCAAGTAATCGAGGCTTCAAGGAAACAGGAGGAGATTGTAGCTCGCACTTCGAGCTTTGAGTATGCAAACACAAGCAGTACTAATATTTCCTACTGCAACCATTTCAGCAAACCTTAGATTCTACAGCAACACCATTCTCTACCTACCTTACAAAATCAGCAGATTTATGAACATACCCAATCCTTTTTTTTCCTTTCACTCCATTCCCATTTCATTCAAACAAAAAACCTCAGTTTCATCATAGTTACCTTTAGGAAATTTCAGTTTTTCTTTATGGGTTGATGAACATGGGATCTACATCGTGAGGATCCATATCTTCTGTGCAATGATTATTCATTGCATAGTTTCAGATTCGAGGATATTTATATTCTCAAATCTAGGATCCATTTCTTATGGACATATTAATTTTGTTCTGTTCTTCAGACACTTCATGCACATGCCTCATAGATATTCCGTTACTCTATTTATTAACTGATTATTTCTTTTTCTTAAGATATTTCCAAAACATTTAGCTGGTATTGCTTACATGGGTTTTTCAATGGGGATGATACAGAAAATTGAAATATAAAAGATTTGTTATCCATAGGCAATCAGCCATGCACCATCATGTTGCTTCTATTTTAACATTCCTATAAACAATTAAGTTGCTGAAAATCATATCATAACAAATTCAACTATCCGATTGATCAATCACTTTGAACTTACTGTATTTTAATAGTGTAAAATTTAGTTTATGGGCAATCCAAGATGTTACATATAATGATAGATGATAATCCGAACGCCTTTAAAACTTGAGAACAAGACCCACACAAAGCGACAACCACAGCTTCAAGCCCAACAATAGGATCAGAAACAAAACACAGAAATGAGCATCACTGCCCGTATTTGTGTATCCTCAAAATCCCAGATTGGAATCCATACTTCTAACTTAGCTATTATATATTTTTTGTAAGCTTAGCATATATGTAAAGTATCTTATTGGTTTATTTGTTATTATGGAAGCTTGACATGTAAATGATCATATTGACTACTCTTATATTGTTTTTCTTTTGAGGTTTAATGTTTAACAAACTCTTTTTAATGTTTGTAGGGAAGGCGGCATTCTCTCCCCGAGTCACCCCCAACTTCCAGGCAATGTTTATTAAAGAATTTTAGAGGGGCAATTATTGCCTTGGGACGGATTCATGGCGATGTAGCACAAAATCCTGAAGTATATAGCGTTATAGTAGATGACATCTATGATCAAAATACAGATTTGTATGAACGAGTGGGAACACTTGGAGATATTAGCATTGGCGAAACTATCATTTGGCCCAAATATTGTGTTAAATTTCTTTGACTTTTGTATTGACATATAAATTGGTTAAGTATTTATGTTTTCGTTGTTTGTGCGTGTGATTGCCTCGTTTGCTTGATAATTAGAAGATGAAGTTGTGTATTGTATTGTATTGTATTGTGTGATGGGTTGGACTAAATGTATATTAAGTGAATTTGCAGGTAAAATGTATAACTGACAGGTTCATTCAGGTAAAATGTATAACTGACAGGTTCATCCAGGAAAAAATAGTGATTTTTTTTAAACATTTTTCGTCAAAAACGACGGCTATTGGCCGTCGTTTATAATAAAATTATTTTTTTAAAAAAATAGTATGTCGCGAAATAAACGACGGCTTGAATACGCCGTTTATTTAAACGACGGTCATTAGCCGTCGTTCTTTCCGACACAATAGCGACTGCTATAGGCCGTCGTTTATGGTGAACTACACCCCCGTTCCCCACGGACAACACGACGGCCAAAGGACGTCGTAATTGTGTTTCAACGACGGGTTTGGGCCGTCGTTTTTAGCGCATTTTCACGTAGTGAGTGACCCACAGGAACAAGATCAAGCTCGTAGAGTTAGTAATAGAGGGCACATTCCTCGTCTTCATTTTGAGATTGAGGGGAATGTTCTCTTGTATGCTACTAAGGATGAAGATGAACCTGCTTCTTTCAGTGAAGCACTTTCTTCATCAGCTAGTGATGAGTGGATGACTGCTATACAGGATGAGATGAGCTCCATGGACAAGAATGGTGTTTGGGAGTTAGTTGACCTTCCGCCAGGGCGCAAGGTCATTAGAAACAAATGGTTTTTAAAGGTCAAACGCACGGCAGATGGCTCAATTGATAAGTACAAGGCGCGCCTAGTGGCGAAAGGCTATACCCAACGAGAGGGTGTTGACTATGAGGACACATTCTCCCCAATGGTGAGAATTGCCTCCATACGCCTTATACTCACCATTGTAGCACAACAGGATTTAAAGCTTTATCAGATGGACATTAAGACAACATTTCTCAATGGAGAACTAGACGAGGAGATATATATGGCTCAACCAGTGGGTTTTGAAGTTCAGGGACATGAGCGCAAAGTGTGCCGTCTCAAATGTTCCATCTATGGTCTCAAACAGTCGTCTAGGCAATGGTACTTAAGATTTCATGATTCCATTACCTCAGTTGATTTTGAGATGATTGAAGAAGATCATTGTGTGTATATTAAACGATCCAAGAAAAGCATCATTATTTTGTCATTATATGTTGATGATATCCTATTGGCTAGGAATGACTTGAATTCCATTGTCGCCACTAAGAAGTGGTTGTCCTCTGTTTTTGAGATGAAGGACATAGGTGAAGCAAATTTTGTGCTGGGAATTAAGATCATAAGGGATCGTTCAAGGAAATTTCTTAGTTTATCCCAAGGGACATACATCAAGAAGATTCTTGAACATTTCCAAATGCATAACTCCAAACCCATTGACACACCAATGGAAAAGGGATGTGCCCTAAGTCTAGACCAATGTCCTAAGAATGATGAGGAAAAAAAACAAATGTCCAAAGTACCTTATGCAGCTGCAATTGGGAGTCTGATGTATGCGATGTTGTGTACGCGTCCAGACATATGTTTTGCAGTTGGCATGGTTAGTCGCTATCAAAGCAATCCTAGACCTGCTCATTGGAGAACGGTCAAGAGGATTCTTCGGTACCTTCGTGGAACTACTGATCATGCTCTATGTTATCACGGTGGAGACCTGAGATTGAGAGGTTATAGTGATGTTGATTGGGCCAATGACAAAGATGAGCGCAAATCAACTTTAGGTTATGCATTCATACTAGGAGGTGGAGCTGTTTCTTGGTGTAGCAAGAAACAGTCATGCATTGTACTCTCTACCATGGAGTTAGAGTATGTGGCTTGTTCAGCAGCTGTCCAGGAAGCTGTTTGGCTTAGGAGATTTTTGCAACGCTTGGGTGTTACAGCTCATTCTGACGATGCTGTGTTGCTCTATTCTGATAGTACATCAGCACTAGCGAATGCAAAAGATCCCAAGTACCATGGGAAAGCCAAACACATTGAGCTTCGGTACCATTACATTCGAGATATGGTTTCACAAGGGGAAGTAATTTTACAACATATATCTACAGGAAACATGGTGGCTGATCCTTTGACCAAGCCTATTGCTAGAGATGTGTTCTTATCTCATGCTAGGAGTATGGGATTACGTAGGATATGATGTATGTGGTTACTTTGTTTTAGTACCGACATTATTATTATTGTTTTATGATATGAGTATGCATTTTCATCAGCATTATTCTTATGTAGTTCATTGTTGATAGCATCATAATATGTCACTGGGCTCGAATCGACCCTCTCACACGGGTGATTCACCTTGGCGCTGAGACAGCGAGCAAGATGAGACGTTCATGTCTTTAGGTGCTAAGATAGCGAATTAAGACATTTATATATTTTTGGCGCCTGATCGGCGAACAAATATATGTTACTAATATGTCGCCTTAGATAGAGCTAAGATGAGACCTTTTTTAGTAGGTCGATCATAGAGTACTACCACAACTCTATGTAGCCTGCATCATAGCCGAATGTGAAATTTCAGGCAGGCACTTACAAAGTGACTGGGCTGAAAAACTCAGGTTAGGTGCTTGTATAGCGACTAGACCCAGATTCGTAAGGCGTTCCTAATTATTAGAAGTGACATCTCATTTTTATGAGATAACGTCATAGCATACATTTCATACTGTATGTGCTTTAAGCCGACTAATAGTTGGAGTGATGAATGATTCCTACTTCATCATTGTGTGAGCCACTTGGATCAATGATCCTAATTGTACCCTTTGTTGACCTGAGACTATGTCATGAAGAGGATGCTCAGTGTCGCTACTTTAGCATGCAAACCGAGGATCATGAGAGATTCGATCTGACGGGGCATGACTGGGAAAGCGGTTGAGTCTAGTTGAATTGACATGAGGGCTTGGGGAAGATTGATTGATAATACACCATGTTATGTGACTCATTGCTGGCCAGCGTCTATGTCGTAATATGTTTACGATATAGGACATGAGTACATCACTTATTTTGGGTAAAGCACTGCTTATTATGAGGGATTAAGAGTCCTTAATTAGGTGTAGTCAAATCATCTGGGGTATAATCGAGATGTCCTCGAGTGATGCGTTTTTGTTGGTCATTTATGATTTGATAATCTCGCTCCTGAGGCTGTATGTTCTTCTCGTAAGGTCGCACGGTTCATTTTCTTGTATGAGGAGATGGGAATGTGAGATTGAGAAATACTGAGAAATTGCTTCACCCTATGTGGGAGAACAAATGAGAAAACTCGTCCTATGTGGGCGAGTGGGAGCTGTTAGGAATTTATGGGTCGGGCTGGGCCTGACCCAAGCTTTTAATCCGCCCACATGGGTTGCGGGTCATGAGGGCCCAGATGAATAGTCCATGAAGGGAATCTGATAAGTTCAAATAACCTTCATGTTATCCACTAACACAATAATAGGGATAACTTCCCAAGAGGTTGTGAGTTAGTGAGAGACTATTATATAAAATAATTCCTTATCAGAAGAACACACATATCTTCCATAATTCTCTTCTCTCTCTAAAAAAAGGAAATTCTCTCTATGAGAATATCCAAGTTCTCTCTCTTGGATTTGAACCGTGGAATCGCAAAGGGGAAACTCGATCTTAGCAACATTTATCCTACGAGAACAGGACGTACACAGGGGCTAAAGAGGATCGTGACAGTGTAACGAATCGACGAAGGATCCGGGTCTTCCGCTATTGAGTAAGAACTCTAACCCGGTCCATATTTTTTTGCAGGGCCATATTTAATTGCTCTATGCATGTTGATAAATTATATAACAACCTGCACTAAAATTGGCCTATGATCATTTGCCAGCACATTTGAAACAGTGTTTCTCATACTGTTCAATATTTGCAAAGGGTTATAAGATTCACAAGGATAGGTTAATCCGATTATGGATGGCGCAAGGATATCCTCAACCATCTGAGGGAAGTAAATTGCAGATGGAGGAAGTGGGTGATGAGTATTTCAACATTTTGTCGTGGAACTCATTCTTCCAAGATGTAAAGGAAGAAAAGGAGGAGTTTAATGCTCATTGTACGAGTCCAATAATATGCAAGATGCAAGATCTTGTGCATGATCTGGCGACATCTATTTCGGGAATTGAATGCTCAGTATACAAGTCAAAAGAGGTGGCAGTTATTCCTGAATTTCGTCATTTGTCGTTGGTTTCTGATAAAGCTATAACAATTCCAGCAGAACTGTCTGACGCAAAGAAGTTGCGCACATTTTGTTCATTGCCACGATTATATACAAGAGGGTTTGAGAGCTTTGATATTATGCTATTGACCTTTAAGTGCTTACGTGTGCTAGATTTACATAAGGCTCAGATGGAAGAGTTGCCATCATCAATCAGCAAGTTTAGACATTTAAGGTACCTTGGCCTTTCGCAGACATCCAATATTGAAAGATTACCTAAGTCTATCACTAGCCTCTACCAGTTGCAAACGCTGACTCTCCGTAATTGCATGAGTCTTCAAGAACTTCCCAAAGATATGAGAAAGATGATTTGCTTGAGACATCTTGAGATCGATTGGTGGCCCAATAATGAGATGCCAACTGAGATAGGACAGTTAAGTTGCCTTCAGACGTTACCAATATTTATAGTGGGCAAAGATAGTGGCCGTGGTATCAACCAGTTGGGATGCCTAAACAACCTTGGAGGTCAACTAAGAATTTCAAATCTCGGGAATGTGAGGAACAAAATGGAAGCGATGGAGGCAAATTTAAAGGGAAAGTCAAATATTCACAGCTTGACATTATGTTGGTCGGGGGGGCAGGGTGATGCCAACAATATGGATGATGTGTTGGATGGCTTGGAACCTCATCCAAATTTGAAAACCTTGAAGATCGAGGACTTTGGTGGTGAAAGAATCCCTACATGGATGATGACCAGTGTTAGTGGTTCATTAATGCTGCACAATTTAATTGAAATCAGATTCTATAAATGCCACATGTGGGAGCATGTCCCCACGCTTGGGCAACTCCCCTATCTTAGGGTTCTTGTGATGTATGGATTGAAAAATGTGAAATGTATTGGTAACGAGTTCTATCATGAAGGGAGTAGCAGTACTAGCAATGGTGGTGAACCATTGTTTCCATCGTTAAAGGAACTCACCTTATATTGCTTGGAGAATTTAGTAGAATGGTTGGAAGTGCCGATGGTGTTTCCTTCCTGTTTCCCTTGCCTTCAGAACTTGGACATCAGTAATTGCTATAAGTTGACATCATTTCCAAGTTGGTTTACTTCTCTCACCGAACTTAAGTTGTACTACTTACAAGAGCTTACATTTCTTCCAGAAGGGTTACTACAAAACAATAAAAACCATCTTCAGACTATACATATTGAAGGTTGCAACAAGTTAGAAGCTATTTTTCCTGGCAAAAATTGTCAAGAAAGCCGAAGAGGGACCGAGGAGAGACTTCAAATGCAAGATGCTCCTGAGCTCACATCTCTGAGGAGCATGAAAATATATTGGTGCCAGAGTCTAACGTCTGTCAGTCCGCATGTGTGGGGCTTCATCTCTCTTCGAGAATTTGAAATTATTAAATGTCAGAAATTAGCTTATTTGCCAGATGGGCTACATGCCCTTCAATCCCTCGAGAAGTTGGTTATTTGGGGTTGCCCTAATCTGATATCTGTTCCAGATGTACAAGACTTCAGTCACTTGACTAATCTTAGACACTTGGAAATCAGTGCCTGAAACATTACGTTTTACTAGAGGGGCTGCAATGTCTCTCAAATGAGCTGGGTTGTTTTCGCAAGGTGTAGAGGGTATCCAATACCTTGTCTCCCTCCAGAGATTAACCTAACCTCACGTCTCTGTTCTGGTGGCTTTCCCAAATATCTCTTCAATATTTGTCCATGGACGGGAATTTAAGATATCTCTGAATAAGATGACATAAGGTTTGACCTCTTCTTTCTCTATTGGATGGATTAATTGTTCATGATTTGGTCTACCATTTATTCACTTTTATTAATTTGTTTATTTGTATTTTCTATGCATGAGATTTCACATTCTGGTAGTGATCACTCACATCATCGGACTCTCTCTCTCTCTCTCTCTCTCTCTCTCAAATTAGTTGTTTGTGATCTTGTCTTTAATTCAAGGTCATCTGTCTTCTCTAATTTTCAGTAGACAACAAAATGAACATCTGTCTTCTTAAAATATTTGATTATGGAAAAATAACTGATTTCTAACACATTTTGGAGTATCTTTGTGTAATGCTTGGACTCTTCCTTTATCTTACTAGCTCTTAAGAGTATGATTAGTGAGGCACTAAAGAAAAGTTTGCATCGCAGATTCAACAGCTCACCGTCATGATCTTTGGCACATCAGGCAGCCCAGGGGCTATATTCATAACTTCCTAGGAGAAATCTATCATTCAAGGTGAACTTTTAGTGGGTGATGAGCTATGAGGACCGGAGGTAACCATGAATAACAGTTTCTTTGTGTACTTATATATGCTAGCTTTTCGCATTTGGGTCGAGGATGGACTTTGAAGTAGCATGGTGACGTTGGTTGTTCCTTGTTCTTATTTTGAGTCATTTATATGTCGAGACTTTTGGTTTAGTAGTATTTATTTTCTCATTTTTATCTATTTTATGGGGGAAATTATTTTGAAGTGTGCGGATTGAAAAGATGCAATCGACATGTATATATTTGTCTACTGCAAACCCATGCCGTTGTATTCTATTTTGGAATTCTAATCATGTGAGGAAGTTTGTTTCCTGTGTAGGTAATGAGTTCATTAAGAGGAAAAAAAGAGAGAAGATTATTACTTCAAGTAATTTTCTGATAATGAAATTAGCTTGAAAAGGTATGTAGGTAGCTCGCATGTCACAAGGATGGCCCCCCATGTTTCAGGCATTCTTTTGTCCAAGCATGTTTGGATGGAAATTCATAAGGTTGTGATTCACCATGTCTGGCCAGGCCAAGTATATTTAAATGCAAAAATGAACTTGATCTGATAACTTGATAATTCATTCCTTCGATTTCTTTTAATTCCTTACCCCAACTTTTTAGAGTCGACATCACAAGGCTATTCCACAATTCAAGTTTATCATAAAACATGTCTTCAGTCAGGGCATGAGTTACTAAAACCAAGTCGGGAGTTGTATCTCTTATGGTAAATCATCATGATCTGATGATCTGTTGACCTGATGGTGTCTTTGGATAATGGTTGAGTCTTAATTCCACTCTTTCATATTTTTAGAATCAAAATTGTAGTGTCACGGATATATCTTTGAAGAATGAGTAAAAACAGAGTACAAAAGGATTTACGTGCTTTGGCATAGTAGTTTACGTGCACGGGAGAAGAGAAGAGGAATCGATTTATTTGTTGTGTCTCAACTCAACAGAGATATTCGTTGTGTCTCAACAGAGATCACACAGAAGAATAAAAAGAGGTAATATGCAGAGGTTACATACGAGATAGAGAAACTCTATATCAAGCAACTACTAAAATAGAGTGTGATGTCCCGAACCCACGCCTGGGGAATCAAGTTCCAAGATGCGTGTTCGTTCGTCTTAACCATGCATGCGGAAGACTTACTCGCGAAAATGGGAGAATTTTTCAACTTTCTTACGAGCTTACATAAACAATAACAACTGGTCATCACAATAACCCATCATAAACAAATGCGATACCTCACTACCTACCGTAGTCCTTACTTTTAGCATCACAACTGCTCCAGAACACTTTCTAGACTCTATCAAGCTACCCGTTTCAGAATCTGAAAACATGAAATGAAAGGAGTGAGCCATAGAGCCAAGCAAAATCCACAATCCATCTAGACTATTTTCCACTTAGTAATACACATCAGAATGATATAATAATACCGCTCAATTTCCATATTACAATAGTAAATAATATCGTAAAGCATGACCCGAGGTCACCCAAAGTTATTTCACTCTAACTGAGGTTCCCAGCCTCCAAATATTTTCCATTCTCAAATTCCTCCAATATCAACTGTATTCACAACACTAGGTTACCATTCCGGATAACCACTCACTCTCTAATCTTGAGTCCACAGACTCGATCGACCAAGCCTTCACCCACTTACAACTTCTATCCCTGAGTTCACATATTCAACTATCAATCGACCGAGCTCATGCCCATTCAAACCATACCTTGAGTCTTTAGACTCAATACAAGATCATATAACTATCTGATTTAGCCATAGTGAGAACTTTGTCCTCACGACATCTCTTTTAGATAAAACAACCATCGTCTTCCCTGACCTAGTCAAAGAGGATCTGTGGATATTATTCCACCCACTCCCGACTATCAATCATAGAGGATTACAACACACCACCACTCCTGACCAAGTCAAAGAGAATCTATGGATATCAAATCCACCCACTCCCGACTATCAGTCACGAAGGACTAACATAACCCACCAGTCCAGACCTACCAAAGAGGATCTATGGATATCAAATCCACCTACTCCCGACAATTAGCCACGGAGGATTAACATAACCCACCACTACAGACCTAGCCAAAGAGGATCTATGGATAACACTCTACCCACTCCGAACGATTAGTCACGTATCTCACCAAAGAGGATCCATAGACATTATCCTACCCACTCCCGACGATCAGTCACGTACCTCGCCAAAGAGAATCTATGAATATTATTCTACCCACTCTCGACTATCAGTCACGGAGGACTACATAACACCACCACTCCAGACCTAGCCAAAGAGAATCTATCGATAACAATCCACCCACTCCCGGCTATCAGTCACGGAGAACAATACGATATCACCACTCCTGACCTAGTGAAAGAGGATCTATGGATAATAATCCACCCACTCCCGACTATCAGTCACGAAGGACTATACTTCTGCCCTGGTTAGGTTTTCTAACTACCGAGTAACCCCAGTTAACAAGCCTCGCTTGATTAACTGAAATAGTTGGACCTCGCGCCCGTAGACCAATTCCGGTAACATACCGTCCAGTTAGGGAACATTTCCAAGCCAATGGATGTCTCAATTGCCTTACATGACACTCAGATAGACTTTTCGACACCCGAGGGTGACGATCCAACCCATCTAGGACCCTACCTAGGCTCCCCGAGGATCCACCTGAAGTCCACACACCATCACAACCCAAAGATACAAGTCTGGGCACTGACGATCAACTGCCAGTGCTGGGCGATCGGTCGCCCAATACACAGTGAGCCTAAATCTGGGGTTTTTACACCCCGAGACCGAGGGCTACACCCCTCTACTCATTTTCCACGCATATCCAATCCTTCCACACATCACATAGGGGTCTCCAATCTTTTTTCATTCACGCCATAAATTAAACACGCCATTCCACATAAAAATATAGCATAAATAAGGGAAAAGAGAAGAGAGAGAGAGATTTTACCTATTACACACTTTTCTTGTTTCGGAGAGGTAAATGGACGACGCGGTTGCGTCCGGAACACTGAAAAACCTCAAGGTAGACTCTCTCTCTCTAACTCCTACTTTTTCTCTCTAACTTTCTCTCTTTCTTTCTCTACACAAAAATCAAGGCGTTAGGAAAAGAAACAGACGTCGCCAGCATGTGGGGAATGTTGAAAAACCCCAAGGGGACATCCCTTTTCCTTTCTCTCTCTTCCTTTCTCTTTCCTCACGTTCTCTCTCTAAAAAACCCCACGGTCTCTGGTTTTAAACGAAATCTAATGAGGGGCTGCCCCCCTTTATATAGACATTTGGGTGGGATAAGATCATGTGCAAAAGCACATGACCATAATGGTGTGGAAAGTGGTTTTTCAAGATCATGTGCAAAAACACATGATCATAATGGTGTGGAAACCCACTTTGACCACTTTGACTGATTTTTATTGATTTTTTCCGCACTTATACCTTCGAAACCCTACTATATAAAGTCTGATTTTGATGAAACTTTAGGTGACCGAACTTGCGACATTCCGACACTGGTTGTAAAAATTTTGGAGAAAAATACTGAGTTTTGACAGTAAAAAGTAATTCTAGAAGAAAACTATAAAACTCACTAATTTCTTGATTTTGGACACAAAACACGTTACCATTTCTTCATATGAGATGATGAACTAACGAAACAATAGTTAGTCATCCTCAAGACCGACCGGCACACTGTGGTACCAATTGCATGGATTTCTATTAGAATCCCTAACAATTATGAAGTCTCACTGAATTCTGGAAAATCTGAAATTTCCTGGTTTTCTCGATTTTCTTACATTTAAGACCCTGCGGTCTCGCGAATCGATACGCGGCGGAATTGGAACAATAAGTGATCATCTAGATAGTCGACCCGCATATTTTACACAATTTTTGAAGAAAAACACTGAAATTTTACTAGTACAATCCAATCCCGAACAAAACCCACTTTTTATTAATTTAACAAATAATTAACTAATTAACCCTCCATTAAGGACTCATAAATGCATAATTTTATTATATTAAAATTCCGGGTCGTTACAATCTCCCCTCCTTACAAAAATTTCATCCTCGAAATTTGATCAACTTGTATCTCTCAACAGTGGAGGGGCACCCATTTTAGTTTTCTCATGTCAACTATTAATATATCAGGTTTTTCAAAGTCCTCGAGAATTAAGATAAACAAAATATTTATATCATAAAATCATTTCATACTTATCACAAAATGCATCCATAACATAAGTTGTTTGTCTTCTGTACATTTCTTATCCAAAACACACAGATACAAAAAAGTAAGCACGCCTACTAAGGTAGGACGTGGACATCTAAAGTGCTCCTTCGACGATGTCATCGCCAGGTTGGACTTCTTGTGTCATAGCGAAGACATGACCCTTTCCTCCATTGCCTGAATTTTGACTAAGAGATGGGCAGTGTCTCTTGATATGACCTGGCTTGCCACACTGGTAGCAAACTCCAGCCTTACAGTCTTCAGTCCGATAAGACCGACCACAACACTCCAACTTTGTTGCTTAACTTCTTCCGAAATATTACTTTTATTGAAATCCCCAAACTTCCTCTTGTTGTCACTATCTCTCGCTCCGCTCTTTTTCCCCAACTTCTCTATCGGCCCATTTCCCTTGCCAGCGCTTGTTGTGACCATTTCTTCGTGTACTCTCTCCACCCTAAGTGCTCTATCGAAAAGTTCAGAGAATGATGTAAACCTTTGAGCCGCTAACTTCCCTTTGATAGCAGGCCATAACCCCTCGTCGAACTTTTTCACCCTCCATATCTCATCTTCTGCAAACTTGGCTGCAAACCTGGAGAGTTGGTTAAAATGTTGTTCGTACTTGCTGACCGTCATGTTTCCCTGGGTCAATTGTAGAAATTCCATTTTTTTTCTTCTTCTTCATGGATGCATAGAAGTATCGTTCGTAGAACAAAACTCTGTGAACTTTGCCTAACTCACGGCTTTCTGACTCTTTGGGACTGTTCTCTCAATTGTAGTCCACCAATGCTCTGCCTCTCCTTTGAGCATGAAAATGGCGAACTCTGGCTTGGCGTCCTCTGGGCAAGACATAGCCCAAAATATTTTCTCTAAGCCTCTAATCAAATTTTCTGCCTTTAACGGATCAGTAGTACCCGTAAAAGCTGATGGTCCCAGTCTCTTGAACTTCTCCAAATAGGTCACATTCCCATGCTCTAGAATGGTAGCAATGGGCATACGGTTACCATTTCCATTCATTCTTTGAGTATATTGCTGCTATATTAGCTTGGCCAAGGTAGCACTAGCCTCATAGGCTCTTGCCAACGTACCCTCAGGTGCTCGCCGGGGTGGCATCGTTCTCCCTATTATGAAAACAACAACGTTTTAGTATCTCACAATAAGGACATCAATAATATATTTTATCAAAAGATCATCCAAAATATATCACCCATCTATCATTAATCCTCTACCAGTCTGATTAGACTATTTCTTACACTCTCTTGGAGATGATTTATCTCTCTAGCGTTCACTTATATCGTATACACAAGGTTTCAAATTGTCGTTTGATTTGAAACCAACAGTGTATCGATTACGATTTGTTATGATAATTATTGCTTTTAGCTCTGATACTAACTGTGACTCCCTGAACCCGCGCCTGGGGATCAGTTCTAAAACGCGTGCTCGTTCGTCATAACCATGCATGCGGAAGACTTTACTCGTGAAAATATGAGAATTTTTTAACTTTTCTTATAAGCTACATAAATAATAACAACTGGTCATCACAATAACCCATCATAAACAAATGCGATACCTCACAGGCTACCGTAGCCCTTACTTTTGACGTCACAACTGCGCTAGAACACTTTCTAAACTCTATCAAGCTACCCGCTTCAGAATCTGAAAACATGAAATGAGAGGACTGAGCCATAGAGCTCAGCAAAATCCACAATCCATCTAGACTATTTTCCACCTAGTAATACACATCAGAATGATATAATAATACCGCTCAATTTCCATATTACAATAGTAAATAATATCGTGAATCGTGACCCGAGGCCACCCAGAGTTATTTCACTCTAACCGAGGTTCCTAACCTCCAAATATTTTCCATTGTCAAATTCCTCCAATATCAACTGTGTTCACAACACTAGGTTAACGTTCCAGATAACCGCTCACTCTCTATTCTTGAGTCCATAGACTCGATCGATTAGACCTTCACCCCCAACAACTTCTACCTCTGAGTCTGTAGATTCAACTATCAATCGATCGGGCTCATGCCCATTCAAACCATACCTTGAGTCTTTAGACTCAATACAAGATCATACAACTATCTGACTCAGCCACAGTGAGAACCTTGTCCTCACGACATCTTTTTAAGATAATACAACCATCGTCTTCCCTGACCTGGTTAAAGAGGATCTGTGGATATCATTCCACCCACTCTCGACTATCAGTCATAGAGGATTACACCACACCACCACTCCTGACCTAGTTAAAGAGGATCTATGGATATCAAATCCACCCATTCCCAACTACCAGTCACGGAGGACTAACATAATTCACTACTCTAGACCTAACCAAAGAGGATCAATGGATGTCAAATCCACCCACTCTCGACTATCAGTCACGGAGGATTAACATAACCTACTACTCCAGACCTAGTCAAAGAGGATATATGGATAACACTTCACCCACTCCCGACGATCAGTCACGTACCTCGCCAAAGAAGATCTATGGATATTATTCCACTCACTCCTGACTATCAGTCAAGGAGGACTACATAACACCACCACTCCAGACCTAGCCAATGATGATCTATGGATATCAAATCCACCCACTCCCGACTATTAGCCACGGAGGACTACATAATGCTACAACTCCAAACCTAGCCAAAGAGGATCTATGGATAATAATCCACCCACTCCCGACTATCAGTCACAGAGGATTAACATAACCCACCACACTAGACCTAGCCAAAGAGGATCTATGAATAACACTCCACCCACTCTCGACGATCAGTCACGTACCTCGCCAAAGAGGATCCATGGACATTATTCCACCCACTCCCGACGATCAGTCACGTATCTTGCCAAAGAAGATCTATGGATATTATTCCACCCACTCCCGACTATCAGTCATGGAGGACTACATAACACCACCACTCCAAACTTAGCCAAAGTGGATTTATGGATAATAGTCCACCTACTCCGAGCTATCAATCACGGAGATGATCTATGGATAATAATCCACCCAATCCCGACTATCAGTCACGGAGGAATATACTTCAACCCTGGTTGGGTTTTCTAACCACCAAGTAACCCTAGTTAACCCAAGCCTCACTTGATTAACTAAAACAGTTGAGCCTTGCGCCCGTACACCAAATCCAGTAACATATCATCCCATTTGGGAGCATTTCCATGCCAATGGATGTCTCCATCACCTTACAAGACACTCAGACAGACTTTTTGACACCCCGGGGTGACGATCCAACCCATCTGAGACCCAACCCAGGCTCCCCGAGGGTCCACCTGAAGTCCACACACCATCACAATGCAAAAATACAAGTCTGTGCACTGATGATCAATCGCCAGTGCTGGAAGATTGGTCGCCTAGTGCACAGTTAGCCTAAATCTGGGTTTTACACCCGAGACCGAGGGCTACACCACTCTACTCATTTTTCACGCATATCCAACCATTCCACACATCAAATAGGGGTCTCCGACCCTTTTCCATTCACGTTATAAGTTAAACACGCCATTCCATATAAAAATATAGCATAAATAAGGGAAAGAGAAGAGAGGGAGAGGGATTTTACCCACTACACGCTTTTCGAGCTTTGGAGAGGTAAATGAACGACGTGGTTGCGTTCGAAACACTGAAAAACCCCAAACTAGACTCTTTCTCTCTCTAACTCCCACTTTCTCTCCTTTCTCTCTCTACATATAAATCGAGGCATCAGAAGAAGAAACAGACGTCGTCAGCGCGTCGGGAACGCCGAAAAACCTCTAGAGGACCTCCATTTTCCTTTCTCTCTCTTCTTTCTCTCTCCTCACGTTCTCTCTCTAAAAAAACTCACGGTCTCTAGTTTTGAACGAACACTAATGAGGGGCTGCCCCGCCTTTATATAGACATTTGGGTGGGATGAGATCATGTGCAAAAGCACATGACCATAATGGTGTGGAAAGTGGTTAGTTGACCAAGTCAACCACTTTGACTGATTTTCGATTTTTTTGCACTTATGACCTCTGAAACCCTACTACATAAAGTTCGATTTTGACAAAACTTTAGGTAACCAATCTTGGGGCAGTTCGACACCTGATGTAAAAATTTCGGGAAAAAATACTGGGTTTTGATAGTAAAAAGTAATTCTAGAATAAAACTGTAAAACTCACTAATTTCCTGAATTTGGACACAAAACACGTTGCCGTTTCTTTACATGAGATGATGAACTGACGAAAAGACAGAAGGTCGGCCTCACGACCGACCAGCACACTGTGGTACTAGCCGCACAGATTTCTATTAGAATCTCCAACAATTATGGAGTCCCACTGAATTCTGGAAAATCTGAAATTTCCTGGTTTCTCGATTTTCATTTAAGACCCCCGCGGTCTCGCGAATCGATACGTGACGGAACTGGAATGATAGGTGATCGTCCAGATATTCAACCCACACATTGTGCACGATTTTCAAAGAAAAACACTAAAATTTTACTAGTACAATCCAATCCCGAGCAAAACCCACTTTTTACCAATTTAACAAATAATTAACTAATTAACCTCCATTAAGGACCCATAAACTCATAATTTTATTATATTAAAATTTCGTGTCGTTACATAGAGTCTTATAAGTGTATAAGGGAACTTCTGATTGTGGTCGACAAGAAAACACCCACAATTTGGACATACTCTCCCTCAAGTTGGTGGGAAAATGTCCAAGGAGCCCAACTTAGACAAATTTTCTTGGAACTTGGTAGCTGGTATACCTTTAGTGAAGATATCTGCCAATTGTTGATTATTATGAATATAGAGAGTACAAATAATGTTGGCTTGTATGTTTTCTAATACAAAGTGATAGTCTATCTCAATGTGTTTCTCTGTTCATAAAATATCGGGTTTGGAGCAATATGAATTGAGGCTTGATTATCGTAAACATTATGTTGGGTGAGACGAACCAAATCTTAGATCTTGCAATAAGGCACAGTGCCAAATAATTTCATTGGTGTTGGATGTCATTGTTTCTATATTCTGCTTCAACACTTGAATAGGCAAGGACATTGTAGAGATCCGGATTTCATTTAATGTATTATTGTACTCATCAAGGGCATAACTGTCAAATAAATCTCATGTTGAAAGTGTTCGTGTGCTAATTAACTTCTATTGGTATAGTGCAAAGTCCAAAACACTAAACCAAAGTCGGGAGAAGGTAGAAGTTCAATAAAATAGGGAAAAAAATGCCCAAGCCGGTACATTGTCCCTTTTGTAGTTTACCCCCTTCCGTTAGTTGCCGTCCTTACAATAATGGACTTTGATGAATTGTCATCTTTAACATGTTTAAAAGTCTAACTACCCTTTCTTAAGACAAAGTCAACTAATACAATAACATAAATGATAATTGGGTTTGGTAACAAGTCAATAGTATCAACTTAAGGTAATATAGATATTGATAATATTATTAGATATATTATAATAATTTTTTGTAGAATACCAATATTAAATATTAAAGATAGATGACTGAGGGGTGCATGATCTTAAAAAAAAAAACCATTGGTAGTAGGTAATTAAAAACGACATGTCGGCTTATAGAGACACTTTATGATTAAATAAATTAACCCTACGCTCCTTCCATGTAAATCCGTAGCAAAAATTTCCATTTTAAGAACGGGCCTACCTGAATTCTCTCTAATCTCTCAACTTTCCTCAAAAAAAAAACAAAACAACAACAAAAACAAGCCGACCAAAAGGTCATCAAGGCTCTATTGAACAAATTGAAGGTTTGAAGAAAACCCTTGGCCCCTTCCTGGATTATCTTTATTTCATGGTCTCCGTTTTTGACAACCTTTCGTTCCGCTCTTTCACCTGTTCAAACACAGAATTATTTCCAATTGAGCAGAGAAATCCTGTGCATTAGAGTTAAACAGCAATTTCTTTCACAATAGTAAACAAAGGTAACTGTAATCTTTGAGGAAGAAAAATAGGTCAACAGCTCACAGAACACTGAGAAGAATAAAGAAAAAGTTAAAAGGCAATTGGTACTTTGGTTTTTCCACATCATTGGGCAGCACATTGGCCTTTCCATTAATATTTATATATTGAATTTTTCAGAATGAAGTTGGGTGGAGCTTCATCTCTGTTTGTTTTCATTGAATCCTCTGTTGTTTTTCAACCAGGTGGCAACAGGTAAAGCTTTGGCATCCCATATTAGGGCCATCCAAAGCACATTCACACAGAAGGAAAGTTTATTCCGAATATTCTCCTACTACTGATCTTTTCCTTCAGAAATTAACCTTTCATAGCCATTCTACGGTAATTTTGAACTACAAATGGGAATTCCCATAACTTAATTGAATACTCAAAATATCCATTTATATATATGGTCAAATGGCAAATTATGCCATCTTTCTTTCTATTTGGTATTTCTGCAAGTTCTCCTCAATTTTGGGCAAGTAGAATTTAGGCTTCACTGAGTTTTTTATAATTGTTAGAAGGCTACTTAGCTCACTCTTTAACCGGGTAGAGTTCAGCGTTGGTGTTCCACCATCCTTAACAACATACTCTATGGAAAGCCTAACGCGACCATTGCTTAAGTGGAAGTACTATTGCTGCAAATGTACATTGCTAGGTTTTTTTCACATTTTGGGCCGAGTATTGGACTTTGAAGTAAGCATGGTGGGACAATGGTTGTTTCCTTGTTCTTATTTTGGAGTCCTTTATATATGTCGTGACTTTTGGTTTAGTATTGTAATTTATCAATGGGTAATCAGCAAGTCTTGAACGGACGTTATGGCTTTCGTCCGCCATAGCCCAACTACAGGACGATTTTTCATATATCGTGCTCCTCAAGCCGATT